>OY776302.1:5816559-6416559 GCA_963675345.1 Trididemnum clinides | reverse complement strand
TTGTTAACCGGTGACCAAAAATTTTTATTCACTCGCTCATAAAAGTTCAGAAGGAGCAAAACACACACCAACCTCCTCCCTTCGCTGCTGTCACTGAACTGACTGCAGCACTACAACAAAGTTGTGGCGGTAGGGGCAAACTTCTTATATCTGGCGTAGCGGTTAACGTGTTAAACAAATTTAAAAGAATCGCATAGAAAATATTGGCTTATTAAACGGGCTTTTGGGCGTATAAAGCGAGTTTTGTTAATACAAGTCAAATGGAAGAATTCCGCGCCGGACGAATTTGAGTTTAATATGCAGGTGGGCTCATAAACCGTGAGCTTAAAGCGGCGTCTACTGTACTGTATCTGTTTTAAAAGCACTCATAACAATTTGCTTATAATTTTGTACAAATTTTTTTGGAGATCAAAGAATGTTCTCGGCTAGCCTTCTTCTCTCTTACAAAATTTTGTGTTGCATACCCATGTAGCAGTGGGTATTTAGTAATTTAATTCAAAGCAGCTGCTCTTTAACATCTACTTTAAGTACGCTAGTAATATTAAGAGCTAAAGCAGTGGTTTCCTAACTTTTTTAGCATGTGGGTCCAATTTGCTTCTTTGACGTAATGGCGGACCCTCATGAATTTTAAAAAACTTTTGGGGCTATTAAACTAAAGCAATTAGCAAATCTTTTCTTTACCGGTACGGTAGTAAGTTTTCTTAATAAAACTCAACCAACATCTTTTAAATTAAAACCGAAAATTTAGTTTTGTATAATTGACAGAAAGGACAACCTTTGGCATTTTATGCAAAAAACCTAAGAATTTAATTCGCAACTGACTTAGTGCCTTTATATTCGTAAATTTAAAGTAATAAAATAAACAAGCAATTTCGCTATATTCATATATGCTGGAGGCAAGTTAAAGTGACTAAAGGACAAAAATAAAACGTAACAAAAAACATTTCTAATTGGCGAATGACAAAAACCATCGGTGGCAATTCAAGTGAGCTTATTGAGTAATACTTTTTGATTTCAAAAAATACCCCAACATAGACTTATACTATAGCAATCAAAAGTAAAGCTTGAATATTCCTTTACTTTTGAATAATGTTAATGACGAGCTAAAACTCACTTTTACCTGTTTTTCTTTCAATTGATAACAAAAAGCTAAAACTTACTATTTTGTCTTCCTTTTTAATTACAAATATATTGAATAAAAGCTGAAATCTTTTTTCCTGCTCTTTTTTTAATTCACAAGTATTGAATGAAACCTGTGGCTGGCTTTTCCCTTTTATTTTTTGAACATTTTGAAGGACAACAAAAGTGTAAACTTGCAATTTTCTTGCAATTTTTGAAAATTACGAGATGTAGTGAAGCTGGAGCTTGCTTTATTCTGCTATTTCACTCTAATTTTAACCACGTTCATAACATCAACATAATTAACATTCTATAGTTCCGTTGTTATTGCTCAGCATCTAAAAATATGGGCTACAAACACAGTAGTTTTTAGAGGTATATTTTATTAAGGGTTTCTAAAAATAAGGTCGTACATGGTTTTCAAGGAAAAGTTGTTATGTATGGCTACAAGAATATGATTGAAATGGTAAGCTTCACACTTCCCCCCGTGGTTGCACTTTTGGTGGTACACAGCAACTGTAAAAATTTTCCAGGTAGTAGCCTACGCAAGCAGAAAAATCTTAAGAGCAATTGCAATAAGGCAATGAAAAATATTCCTTTAGTTAAAGAGTTTGTCTTTCATCCTCTAATATATCCACTTTTTTCCAGAGGAAGAAAAACGACGATGCTGTATTTTCAGTTTGGTTGAATCTTTCCTCTTTTTTTTTGGAATTATCTCGCGGTACGAGTATTTTCGTTTCTGTTTTCTATCAAGGCACAAAGGAGTGGGTCATATCGCAATACCCCGCTTAAAAATGTTACTCCTTATACGACAATTTAACCGTGATCTTTCTCTTCTCTAAATTTGTAATCTGAAAGGCACAAAATAGTAGTATATGATTCATCTATGACAATATTTTCCAGCCAGTGGATGGCGGCCCACCGCTTTAAGATAAACCGCTTGCTCTCAGTTGATCTGCAAAATTGTCGTCATTTCACAAGACCTAATGATGCATCCTTTTGGTTATAGCATCTAACTCTAATCTAACACATTTGCCATCATTTGATATACGATCAAATTTCAAAAACATAAATTCAAAATTTGTAACCTGTCATTAATTAATTTGAAGTAGTCTCGTTTAAATTAATTTTATTTGACGTGCAACACAGATCTTAAACTTATTGAAAGTTGTAAGTACGCTTCTTCGCAAGTTTAAGACCTAAGTCATTAAGGAAAATTAAATTTACTCAGGACGGGATATATATGACATCACAACTGCTTTGCACATTTCACAATTTTGAAAATTGGTTAAAAGCTAGATATTTCAGTAACATAATTTAGGAGATGGCAGTCTGGCAAACTGTATCTAAAAATCATTATTATCTTAATTGGTGGTAACTAAAAGATTAAATTTTTAAAACTTGGTGAAACATTCTAGCAACTCGCCTCTAAAAAAATTTTCCACTTAATTGTTGATTGTTGAAATCAGCTTTTTAGAGCTGGATTCTGTTCTGTGGTACTTTGCATGTTCGTCCAAGGCCTTACGGATTATCGGTCGCGTAAATTTGAAGGAGATATACTCTCCTAATCTTTTTTAATAGGGATTATGTCCTATTAATTTTACCGTGGGATTACTTTTGAAGATCGACCGAGAAAAAATAATTTTTTTCACAATAATCATTCTTGCTTTTATTTTCTATTTTGCACATGGCCGCATGCACAATCGAGAGAGCTTTTGCAATAACAAAGAATAAAGATTAAGACCTTTTCTGAAAATCAAATTGCAATTAGGAGGCTAGCATTTATCCTCTCCCCCAAATCTTTCATGGATCTTCGTCTTTGCGAGTTTTAATGGCATCACTGCAGGGGATGTAGTTACCGTGAGTTTTAAGCTGCACTTTACAGCATAAGAATGCAATGCAAACTGCACAGTACTATCAGTAATTATTAGCGGTCAACAGCAAATTAGGTCTAAAAACAAGTTGCTCGAAGTATAGCAGGCGGCAAAAATTGTACAGCGACCAGAGAATAAAACAATTCTCGGTACTTACGTATTAACGGGAGGACCTTTAAAAACACGACTCAAAAATTGAAGTAAATTATTTATTGAAACGGTTAAAACAATAAAATAACCTTCCAGTGTACACTGCCCCGTACATTTACATACCGGGCCTACCCCTTCAGTGTACACTGCCTTTCTTTTAAATAAAATAACATTAAAAATCAAAGGTCCTCCCGATAATACGTAAGGACCCAATTCTCTTAATTCGCAGAGTTTGTCGCGACAAACCATGGAGTGCTGAAAAACTCATGCTATGTTGTCTTTATTCAAACATCTCGAATATTGTATTTATTTATTGGTTTTCGCTTTTGCTCCAATACATTCACACACATCACCATAAAAACATTAGCTTAAAAGAAAATGCCATTGTTATCAACTTAAGACGTTTCTGAATTTACATATCGCCCTGTTTCATAAACAAAAAGTTAAAGTAGTAAAAGTGTATTACGCTCTTACATTAAAAAAAAGTCTGTGAAACTAAACAATGCAATTTATATAATACAACTCAGTTATTTTGTAACAAAAGAACTACAGTTGAATGTTGTTTATTTGGCTACAGTTCACATTGTTAAAGCAATTGATAATGCAGCAAGATATTTTCGATAGATGTTAACAAAATTAAAATATTAGCTTGATTTTACTTTTTCTGTAAAATTCATCTCGCTGTTTGCATAATTTTGCGATTCTCATTTATATTTACTAACTACATAAAGCCTCATCAACTTGATAAAAGTCTATCAAGTAAAATTTTGCATACATTTTGAAAAACAGATTAAATTTTTATTGGTCGCGTAGATGCAATTTATTTATCTGTATGGAGTGCTCGCAAAAGAAGAATCTTTTTGAGAGAAACCAACTCATTGAAAGTGACAATTTTTCAATTTTGTCTTAAAACAAACTTGAAGACCTGGCTATGATCAGCTTTTTGAAAGTGACAGGCGTTGGCAATGGTCTAGGGGGCCAGCACCTAAGTCCACCAATAGTTGAGATTTCAAAATATTTTTAGGGAAATTTTGTATCAATAGTGAAGGAAGTTTTACAAACTACATTTTCAGGTTTTAAAAATAAATTCTTACGAAGTTATAGTTTTTATACATTTGAAGATATTAAACCTCCTTATCAACTAACCACAGTTCTTTTAATTACAATTGATTGTGGTGTATTACACTTAAATTTTTTTCTCACAAAGACCTCGATGTAAAGTTATACATGGTCCGTCGTAAGCAAGTGCAACATCATCATTTGTGGGATATCCATTTAAGCGAAGGCAGTCTCCATCATTATTCGGTTGTGAACTTTGCCAGATCAATCCGGAACTATTCGCAGGTTCACCACTCACCCAGATCCAGCTTCCTTCCGACGCAATATCACTGGCCCCGATCCAAAAGTAGTCCACATTAATTGATAGACTTTCAATCAGTCTTTTTCTATTTTCTAAAGTTTTAACTCCATACACTGCCAAAGTACCTCCCCAAGTTTGGCAATCATCTTGACTATCCTGCCACGACTGACTATTAGGGGTGGTTTTATAAACATACAACTGAGGAGCAACATACAATACTTGTTTGAGTTCGACCGCTTTTACAAGCTGACGATTTTCCTTGGTTTGTTTTTTTAAGACTTCCATTTCTCGAGAGAGGGAAAACAACTGATGTTGGAGAGAGCCAAATTGATAATAAGTAGGAATTCCCGGTTCCCCCTTCTGACCGGGGTTCCCACGTGATCCCACTTGACCTTTTGCTCCTTGTTTGCCAGGAGGACCCTGTACAGCCCTTTGGGGCGTTTGTGGACTTTGCTGATTAAATACGTCATCGGTTTTCAGACACGTGAAGTGCTCCTGGGCACAGCAAACGGCAGCCAATATGAAGATACAAACAACTAGCTTCAACATCTCGCTTTATTCTGTTGTGGAATCTTTCGACGCTTGTTTATATACCGTTGTGCAATTGCTGCGGTTGAATGAACAGACTTTTTTTCTGCAAAACTTTTTTTCTTTAATAGTATTGTCATTCCGATTAGCCAAAGTGTTAGTGGCTAAATCAAGTGACAAAAATCCATCTTCGACAAAACGTTTTGGCATTTTTAAAAGACAGACACCAATCACGAGCGCAGTGGGAGCACGTAATGCATTGTAAAAAATGCTGCAAGATTTCTTTAATCAACTTCAGGCCGCATTTTTCATGTTTTCGAAACTTGATTGTAGAATTGCTGAATTTTTATGAATTTGTTCGTTTTTTACATTTTTATTGCCAACTTGCCTAAGTTGCACATGAGATGTTTTATATTCCTTTTGTATTTCCACACTATTTGCAATATAAGTGTATGACATTGCAAGTGTTTCAGAAAAGCTAGGGCATAAAATTTTTATTGCCAACTTCATCAATTGCACATGAGATGTCTCATATCCCTTTTGTGTTTTCACACTATTTGCAGTATAAGTGTGTGATATTACAGGTGTTTTAGAAAAGCTAGGGCAAAGAATTGGCAGTAGAAATCTAGTAGGGTCATGGCTGCTATGTTGTAAGGCATGAGTAAGGCCTATTGATTGAGAATACTACTGAGTAGATAGTCCCTGGTTGATCTGGTGTCCTACATAAATTTGTTAAGTAAAGCAATCGAAACCGCACAAGATACAAACTTCTCACAACTAGCTGCATGAAATATTTTAAATATTCGAGAGTCCAACAATATTCTGGAGAAAATCTAAAAAAAGGAGTTTTAACTCTCTAGCTGTGCTTACATTTATGCTTACAATTGAGAGCGATTTTCGTCACTGAAAGTTATTGCATTAAAGCAATTTTTAAACAATTACCTCAACCTAGTTCTTAAGGAATCGAACTGTTTCCCTTCGAGCGAGAGTCTTGTCGCGTTTTTGCTTTCAGGGCCAGAGGAACCGCCCCCTGTACTCCAACCAGGGGTCCCGGGCTTACTTAGGGGCCCCCTTATGAGCGTCAAAAAAGAAAATTTGTTTAGAAATACCGATAGGCCTATACTGACCGACTGAAACCTCCAACGTTATAGATTGACCACTAACTTCAAGAAGGCTTTGTCTTATTGGTGAAGGTCTTCAAACATCTTTTTGAATCAACTATGATTAAAGCTTTATTTTCTTGAAGAAAACCGGTTTTTAACTTTATCCAATCTTCTCTTCTCATCAACGTGCAGTAGAATTATTAGAAATTATATTGAAAAAACTACAGGAAAATAATTCAAAAGCTATCCAGAAACAAAATATTGGAGTGCGCCAGCCAAATTTAGTAATCGAATATAGATCTTGTATCTACCAAGTCCAATTCAGTGAACACTAGATCTACAAAGGCGAGAGCAAAGAAGATCGCAAAAACGAGATTTACCCAAGTAAATCTGTGGCCACACCCCTCAAAAGTTACCTCTACTTTACCACAGCCAACTTCGATTGATTCAATGATCTCAAGTCGTACATTTTTTTTCAAGTTATACATTTAAAACAAGCAGGGATCTTTTTTCAAGTTTTAGGAAGTGTTTTTATTGTTTTGTGATTTCTTATTGTTCAATTGCTTCAATAGGGGCCAAAAATATTATTGAATTGTTTTGAATGAAGCACCGCTTACAGCTTTAGCGATATATTTCAAATGTAAGTTACTTTTTAAATTGCCTTTTTTCAGATTTATTTTTAGGGAAGCTCTATCTAATGCGGCCAGTGCTAAATTATCCATTAGCCAACGATTTTCTTACATTATCCATTTTACTTGCACAGCAAAAGGAAAAAGTGACCCAGCGCTGATTGTCGTGAGGAGGGCGGATTGGGATAGCAACAGCGCTGTTTGGTTTACTGCACTTCAGCATGATTCATTCACCAGCCACTTGCCGGAGGAAAGCGCGATAAACGCTAAAGGACAAGTTGCTTAGAAACTGGCATTGAAAATCTATCGGCTATTTAAATTGGTGGCCGCTGCATGATAGGGTAGGGGTTGACGTGTCGTAGCCTCAAGACTGGTTTTGCAATACTTTGATGATTTAATAATATGCAAAACAAACAAAACCGTTTTCCGCAAAAACTAAACAAATAATAGGCAAGCAAAAAATTCTGCAAACTTATTAGCTGTTGTGACACTTCATTTTTAAAGGCAAATGGATAAACCGATTTAAAGATATAATTTTACGCTTTCTGTGTACCATAAATAAAACTTTGTTATAAAACAATTTAACTTTTTAGTTGCTTGAGCAAAACTTAATATTATCTCACAATGCAGTTCTGTCCAACCGTTTTCTTATGCAAACATTGTGAAAATATTTGTAAGATAAGTTTCCTGAAATTGTAGGCAAATCACTTCTAAAATTACCTAATGGATCTTAAGCAACGAAAATTAAATTATGATATTAACCTTACATTATGATAAATTCGGCTTAGGAGTGTAAATGCACTAAACATTACCAATAACAAAAAATTCCAAACTCAAAGTAAGCAAAATTCATTTGTTTAATTATGCAACAGCATGACCAGAAGGCCAATTATCTCGTATAAGAGTCGATCCTTGACTAGAAAAATTTAACCTGTGGCATTTTCTATAATGACAAAAAAAGCAATGTTTGATTAAGCCAATTTAATGAAGATATAACTAAAGATTAAACAATAAAATTTAAAAATCATAGTGAGCAATTATTCTCAATCTTTTTACTCTCTTGACTGATGAAACTTTTAAAGATGTTCTTGAACCGGTGACGTAAAAATAAACAGGTAAAATTACAAAATAATTTGTCTTTTTATGATTCCATTTTTCTGTTTGTTTAAATTTACAATAAGCCTACAAATAAACACTAATATATCTTTTTTGCAGATTGTTCTAAACATTACTGGATATGTCTGTCTTGTAACATGGGAGAAATGGTGTAATTTGGACCTCCTAAAAACTCTATCTAAGTCGGCAAAAATAAGAGATGTTGCGAATATTTTAATATTTCGAACGAATATAACACCAGGGTACACTCTGAGAAAATAAAAGATTGCAGAAATAAAAACAAAGAAGAAAAATAAACAACTAGTTGCAAAATGCGCTGCCAAGATAAGCTTGGTGCGTGACCATACACATAATTGTTTTTAATCACGCATGCTAAACGTCTAAATATTCATGTTTTGGAACCAATCCAGTAGTTCCCAACCAGGTTGCCATTTGCAATTCCCGGGTGTGCCATGAGACGTGGTATAAATACTGCTACCGGATCTACTATTTAATTCGGTACGTAAAGTGCTGTTGGAAATTACTGGTAGAAGTGACAGTTAATGTGTTGTTCACATTGATTTTTTTTAATTGTCAGCAACACAATTGTAGATTCATACTCAAGTCCGTTACTTAAGTTTAGTCTTATAAGTCTTTGGCAGCTTACCATGAGATAAAGTTTCTTGGCAGTTAAGCTGAAGATTATAAGAGCCCATCTAAATCATGCTAAATTTATCAAGAGGAAAAGCCATCATTATTGCTCAAGTGCAATATTTGTGCTATTGGTATCTAATGTTCCAGAATACTTTGTAAGATTGTTTCAAAAATACGCCTACTGTTGCTTTAAATACATTTGCCTTAAAAATTTGTTTAGTTGGCATATTACCGAATAAATCGAAAAAAAATCGGCCGAAAGGAAATGCGTAAAATAGAGTTTTGATGCAATTTTCAATTATTGTTTTTCGTATCAAAAAGAGTGCGCTTTCAATAAACAGTAATGAATTCAGCCAAGAAATTAATGTATAGGAAAAGTCGATCTTGCTAATGTAGTGTCCGTTCTAGAAGAAAAGCAAAACCGCACAAAAAAGCACAAAAGAATTACCAAATTGTACAATTTTTGGCCGTCCTTATTTTTTATCTTTTTACTTTTTCTTTTTAGTTTTTCCCATTTTATTAAAAATTTTCAAGCGTCTTCGCGTATTTTGTGGTGTTCTTTTCATATTATCTAAGTTAACTATTAGTAGGCCATTTTTATTTGTATACTAGCTGGATCTGCCGGCGTCGCCCGCAGGGCCCCATCAGTAACGTCGGGGTGAAGTGTTTTGGTTTAGCCAGCTAGGCCGGCTCCACCCATCTGGACTTATGTAAATAGTAATGAAAAGTTAGTATTTTTATGCACTTCCATAATTCCTGTACACGAAATGGTGATCAACTTATTCTATATATCAGACTGGTAATGCTCACAAAGGAAGAATGCCGTCAAAAATGATCATTTATACTTTTAAAACACGTAATTAAAGTATGAATGATAATTTGTGACGACATTCTTCCTTTGTGAATGGGGATTGAAACAAAATCAAAAATGATCGTGTTGGCCAAGTGGTCGTAGTTTTTACACTATTACAGAATTAAGCTATTTGTTGATAAACCTAGTTTGCAATTTGGTGTGGCCTCTTTCGTATTTATGTTTGTGATATCAAGCTTTTTGGCTGCGCTATTTGCCTTGTTTCGGGCACAGCGACAAAAGCGGTTATGCCTTTCCTCAGCGTCATTCACCATATTGTAGTAGGAACTCTTCAGGCCAAGTTATTTTCAAACAAAATATTTTCTCTAAATTTATCTTTAAAAATTGTTAGGTTTAAGAATTTATGTTTGATTTTTTTCTTAAAATTGAGATGTTATCATAGTGCTTTATAGTATAGACATAAATGCATTAACAAGCTGCATATTAACAAGGAAAAAATCTTTGCTCTATAGTCCCCCGGAAAGATTGAGAATGTCGGATTAGCCGGCCAAGCTGGCTTTACCCATCGAGCACTGGAGTGAACAATAACCAAAAGTTTATGTTTTTTTCTGTGCATTAAATTTTTACGATTCATTGCGTTCCTTTTTCCGAATAGAATTTCTCATTTCAAGATCCTGGCTATGCCTAAGATCTATGAGCTCTATTCATTGCTTACGTGAACCCAAGAGGGCCGTGCGTGTATCTTAGTAAGGAAACAGAAAACGCATTTGTGGTATTAAGCTATTTTGAAGCAAAATAGCAAACATGTCTTTCATGTGGTGCGATATCTCACAGTGACGTTGTTATTTTAATTTCTCTTCAAACATTTTCTTGTCCGTGCTGGCTACGCATTATGTTGCATGTTCGTTTTTCCTTGCTTTGGAATGCTCAGAGGAGTTATAAGAGTCCTTGCTTTTCCCCAAATTTTGTAGTTTGATCCCGGTCGCTCTATAAAGCTGTTATCAACCAAAATAGAAATATGTTTTCCCCCAAGTACTGTGCGACTTTACCCCGGCAGGACATACCATACCTCTGCTGACTTAACACGTATCAATTAATGTAACTGCTAAGGCATTACCATACCAAAATTTGTGAGAGCAGCAACAAAAAGTTGTAGAAAATGTAGACCAGAGTTCCTGTACACGTAATGGCGATCGTCTTGGTGTATTAATCAAATCTGATAGTATTCAAAAAAAGAATGGTGTCATAAATTATAGTTCGTACTTTTTAAAGAGCGTAATGGGGGGAGGACGGGGGCGGGTAAAGCGAAACAATGTCAAAAATAAAGGTGGCGCCCAAATGGTAATTGTTTCGACAATTAAAGAAATAAGCTATTTTGTGGTAAGCCTATTTGACGATTTGGTGGGACCTTTTATATTTATTTGTGATATTAAGTTCTTTGGCCGGGCTGTTTGCTTTAGTTCGGCCACAGCGTGAAAACGGGTTCTGTCTTTCCCGAAAGTCATTTAACCTATTTCAATAGACGCCTATTATGATATTTTTAAACAAAAACATTTTTTAAATCTTGTTTTACAAAGGGATGCTGTTATTGTTTAATTTGATGCTTTTTAGATTTGGGATTTTGTTACATTTAACTTCGCCCCTATTCCAGACTCTTTATTTTTAAATGAAGATTAGTGTTTCGTACCGATACAAAGAGCGTACCAATTATGAATATCAGTAATGTTTACGTTTGCCATCAAAATGATAGTAGATAATTTTGCTGCCAGCTTCTATTCTCACTATAAAGTGGTAAGCATTGTGACGTCATTTATGATTGTAACAGGCACTGCTTTGTAAAACAATTCAAGACAGAAGCAAAATCATGCTTACAAAACAATCAAATCAATCATCAATAATCGCTTGTTATTCCTTCATACAGCGTAAGAGGTTGTAAGATTAAATTTAGCAAAAATTAACGTTTCTTTAAACGCAATCGATTAAAAACAACATTATGGACTGGTGTGCATATTCACTACATGTCTACCAAGTTTACCGTGTCCCTGGTAACGTCTTATTTGCCCTGTTTTCACCATAGGCGTTCTAAAACGAAACAGACATCTTGTTACATGTTAGTTTTGAACACGGTATGTCTTGATAGCGCGATCCGCCTTCGGGCGGGTTCTCTGTGCTGTGTGCTAATTATGCTGATAAGGCGTGTTGCACGCGATGAGAAGGTTTGTAGAAGACAATTAAGTTGGTACATTGTGACGAGTACACGCCGGTGTTGTGTCACTGACTTTTAAAATAATATTTATTTTTATCTGTTTCAGTCTGGTTAAAGGTTGTGCCTGGAACGTATTGAGACTATAAGAAAGAAACGTAACAATCTATCCGTTAAATTCAGCAACATATCAAATTGAAAGCATATCAAAGCTGTGGGAGGGCGCCAAGGTAATTGATATGTAATTCCAGGATTAAGATATTGAATATTAAGACCTCTACTTACAACTATTTCCTAAGTGTAGGCGAATTTGCATGAGTTAACCCCTCTGATTTTGCCCCTGTTTCTAGGTCCCGGCGTAAACGCAGCCATGCAAAGAGCAAACTAACCCGAAATGAAGCACTCATAGTCAAGTTATTGCAATAACAAGGCCTCCATTAACAGGAATGTTGAGGTTAAGAGTGTCAAATTAGTTGGTGGCGTCGGACGCACCTAAGTGCAAAAATAATGGCTTCAACATTTAAATGATATGTAGCACGATACTTATATTTTGTTGCAAAAGGTAAAACATACTACCATGCTTTTCTAGGGGGATCACTAATTTGTTTTCCTGGAGTAGTTTACATTTTAGTATGTTTAGAGGCTGATTTTTAGATAAATCTTTTAAAAACCTTTGATAGATAATGCCAAAGAACCGTACTTTTGAGAAAGAAAAGTCAAAATGTATCACAAAACTAACTTTTTCCAGAAATTACAATAATGTAAATACATGCACTAAAATTTTGAATTTCGGATAGGGGGGAACTTTTCTTCCAGGTTTTAAGAAACCAAACAAAAATCCAAAATAATGCTTTATTAAACATAATCAAATTAACATAACAATAATTAACATAAACAAATCCACCGAAGCTTTTCGTCCCCTCACGGGGACTTCATCAGGGCTAAATAAAAGAAAAGAGAACAAACTTTTACTCTTAAATTTAATATGGTATTAAGATACTAGTCATTGATAATTCAGTTAGTAACGTTTTAGCACTGTACCGCTCAATGGAACACCTGTAAGAGCGACTTGGCTCCTTGTGAATAACCAAGTTTTATGTTAAGGGATGGCTTAAGGCGTTTGATTAGAAACGCTTCCATTAGTTTTGAGTGTTTTTGAGTGTTTTTATCCAGTAGGATATATTTCACAAGTTTTAGAGTCTTCATTTTTGATGAATCTTTCTGCGAATTTAGATAGATAATGTCAAAGAACCATGCTTGTGAGGAAAAATAGTCCAAATGTACCAAAGAACTATCTTATTTTGAAAAATGCAAGTTTATTGGATCTAGAAAGAAAATTTTTTAACTAAAAATGTAACATGATGTATGAAAACCAATTTCGGATCAGCCATAATAAACTAATCCTTTAGTTTAACTAATTAGAATTACATTGCGCTGGAAAGCAAATTTCCAAAGCTTTCGAACGACACTGCCTGTTAGTACCTTATCAAAACCTTTAAACTTTCCTGTTTTTGCTCAGCTTAGCACTTTTTGGGGAGAATAAAAAAGTTACATGAAAGTTCTTAAAGTTCAGCTTTTTTGCTATGAAAAGTAATAGTAAATGTACACCTCATATACATAATTATCGGAATTGACTTGA
The DNA here is from genome assembly GCA_963675345.1 of Trididemnum clinides. Lineage (NCBI taxonomy): Eukaryota > Metazoa > Chordata > Ascidiacea > Aplousobranchia > Didemnidae > Trididemnum > Trididemnum clinides. Next base: position 6,403,394 of record OY776302.1, on the reverse strand, counting down.
AATACCATTTATTTTTTTTAAAAAGATTAAAAATCGATTAAGGATGAGGTTACAAATCAGTTTTTGACCAAACTGATTTTGTAAAAATGTTGCAACTTTTGAAAAAATCATCTTATGGTGATATCTAGTAGCGAAATAGTGTGTTAATCATGCCGGGCAGCATTGTGACATTATAAAATGAGTAGAAGCGTGCAGAAAAAAGCAAGAAACAAGCTTGAAAGGTCAAAAAAGAAATAAAGAATCTTTTGTTGCATTGCCAAGGGAGCTTCAGTTGTGTTTGGAGTTGATTTTATCGATATCACCATGCTAAGATTTTTTAAGAAAGCTTTTAATCGCGTTTCTACGATCAGTATTTTTTGAGTAAATTAGGAAGACATATTTTACAATTGATTGTTAATTGTGACGTCTTGGGATATCCTAAAGATATGAAATTTGCTAAAGTTGGTAAGTCGGGTACTGGCTTTTGTTTAAGCCAATAACCGCGTTCCTTGGTCCAAAAATGCAATTTTAATAAAATTATAATTTTAGATAATTTTTTTAAATTAACTTTGATTGTGACATCATCATGACGTCACAAACCCTTGTGACACTCATCCCGAGGAAGTGATTAATTGTGCCAAGTTTGATGTTTGTCCGACCAGCAGTATCGCACAAAGTAAGATAGACACACAGACAGATTTGTGCTTTGTAATTGTGTATTATATCAATTTTCTGTGCGATTTTGGTTTTGTTTACAAAAATGGAAGATCTACTTACAAAATAAATTTTTCTGGCCATAAATTAATTTCTTAGCTGACTTTATTGCTGTTTACTGAAAGCCTACACTTAAAAATATCTACGGAAATGAACTGAAGTAGCTTAAAAGGACTATCTCTTTTTTGAGTTTGATTACTTTTCCACTTCTAACTTTGTTTTGTCATAAGTGTATCGTGGGATATTTGTTTTCGAAATTTTTATGGAGAAATATTCAAGCTCGTAATCATAAGTTTTTAGGCTGAGCTAGTCAAGTAAGAGTAGCGAGTAGGCAATAGAAAATAGCTTGGACTATAACATAGAGTCAATAAAATTCCTCAGATTGTATGTTTGAAGATATTTACGGTGGCAAGAAATTAAATACAAATTTCACACTGACCTTTGTATAAATTGTGCTATTTATACAATTTATTCTGTGTTTTTCGTATTGCGCTTTCAGTGAAGCATAAAAGTTTTTGGTCAAATTTCTGCAAGTGTACTACTGGGTGCGCAAACCAAAAAAGGTTGGGAATCACTACACCAATGGAAAGAATTTTCACGCTCACAATGAATTAATTGACAAGTACGCTACATGTTTCCATTAAGCTTATAATTCATCCTCCAAAATTTTTTTTCTTTCGTAATTTCTTTTGTGCTCTTACCGTTATGTGACGTAAGTGTAATCATTGCTAATACGAAAGCCCATATTGTACATTTATTTCTTTTGTAATCTTATTATACAGTGCTTATGTAGGGGGACTTAATTACATTTATGTGGGTTGTTCAAAAGCAGTGTGTTACCTGCCTATCACTAAATACAATATGCAAAATTTCAATATTCGTTCAAATAAGAATTTATGGTCTGATTATTAGTTTACTATTATAGCAAACTAATAATAGTTCACCGTTAGGGCTTGGTCCATTGATTTAGCGATGACGTACCTATACCAGGGATGCATCTTTACGCTTGTGGATCCTATAATGACAATAGAGGCCAATGCTTAATCCACACATCCGAGGGTAACATGATCAAAGAAAAGCTGGTGCAGTATTTGGGGATTACGAGATCTCTTATGTCTTCTAGCGAGTTACACTTCGCGGGCGTTGGTGGGGTCTCTTTCAAAGTGGTAGATTTCATTATTTACAACATTCCTCCGCATCGCACGATCGGCAACGAAGATTTCAAAATCAGCTGGAGAGATTTTGCATTTTGTCATAGATTATTTTAGGAAATTCCTCTCATCTCTTATCTAGACTTACCGCGAGTGCGGGCAATCTCTGTCAAATACCAGTAAAACCCAGCTCATTAGTGTGCATTCGACACGGATGATTGGCCCAACAAAGAATCCGTCGAAAAAAAGGATTGGATATTCAAAATTTCTGCGTAAAAAATCCTGATCATTTATGGAATTTCAAGAATGCGATGAAGGCATTTAATGTGGAAACGCGTGTAATGTTTTAATGCGTCTTTCATACAGTTTCCATGAGTGGCATCCATATGATAGTGTCAGTATGCATGCAGTGGAGTTTAATGCAGAAGCTACGACATATATCCATTTATTCCAACAAATCAAATTAAATGTTATATTAGAACCTTGTCGATTTACAAATTGTTACAGAATTATGGATTTACAAATTAATAAGTGTCGCGACATTATATCAATATGTAGCTGAAAAGCTCAAGACCATCCTTATTCAAATCAAAATAGCAAGAGTTACCAAAACAATTACAAGCCAAAGCGAAACCCAGCTAATACAGCTTGTATCAAAACTTTTGACTGGCAAGTAGAATGCAAAGACTTTGCGCAAACTATAATTAGCCAAAACAAGTAGCGCAAAGAAAAAGACGTCATGCGGTAAAAAGCTCATGAACTATGGGCTAGCTCAAAAATTAAACCAATAGCGACAACTACTGGCAGCTAAAAAAGACGATATATGGCACACTCAAATAGAGAGTGAAGACGCGCACTGCATGGTAAACAACCATCTCGGTCTTAGCACGAAAACTGTGGTTTGAAAACATACGCTTGCCTAGCTAACCGAAGGCAGAAGAAGCTTTTTGGATGTAGTTAGTTATCTCTATATTTAGCGTTGCACCATCAGATGTAATAGTTTTGAGATATGTAAAGGAATTGATGTTTTCCAGTGCAATACCATACCATTATCATACCGAAAGATTTTAAAATGGTATTCACAGCTTACTTGCTTTGGCGCTCTGTACTTGAGGGGGTTGTGTAGAACAACCCGGTAAGTTCGGTTGTTTTGTCTTTGGGCAAAGCACTTAACGGGACGCCCCCACCTTCATGTGGGAGACAGGTGTCCCAGTTTTCCTTCCCAAGAGAGGGTTGGCGGCAGGAAGGGCATCCGACAAAAAACAGATGCCATGTTATAAAAATGCAGATAATCTGCTGTGGCGGCCCTTAATCGGGAAAAGCCGAAAGACGAAGAAGATGTTTTCCACCGAAAAAACATTTGGAATTGATTAAGGCACTAATTCATTGCTGCGATAAAGTCCAGTTCGCAAAGTTAGTGTTTTGAGTACGTTGACATTTAGCCTCATCCTTTCATAAACTGAGTTCAATGATAAAACAATCGGATAAAGTCCAACTGGAGTGAATGACACACCAACTCAGTAATCAGCTTACTGGCGGTCAAATAGGTTCGTAGCGAAAGTCTTCGAGAAAGAAGATAAGCGGCGGAAATTAACAATGCTTCCATCACTGCGGTAACGAGTGGTACTCCTGCATTCAGTTTACACTTACTTCTAAAAAGCAGGGCAGTTCTAACCGACAAAATATTGAAAAGGATTTGTGCCAAAAAGCAACCTTGATTTTCCCAAGCGTGACTTGAAAGAGCCGTAGAGCCGTGAGCTTTTATCGCTGATGAGTACTTTGCCTTCACGAAATTGTTGATATATGGTGAGAAAGTTTGGGGGCCATCCGAATTTATAAAAAAAAGTTTCATTTCACCATTAACCGTGCCAAAGCCTTGCGTTGATTATAAAAAGCAAAGTTTATATTTTTCTGATATTCACTGGCTTTCTGGAGAGGCTTGCGCAGAACAAAATTATATATGTTGTGCTGCGTTCACAAAAAGAACACACTGTGGTTCCGAAAGCACAGGTTCAATCACAAGGTGAATGGGTCAAAAGAACTCGAACCGAGCACAAATTTTACCGGCCACATCCAAGGAAAATTATCTGCGGCTGTTGCCAAATTAAAACGATTAGGGGAAAGCTGGGAAAATTGGGCCGAGGATGCGTTGGAAGAAGCCCGAAAAGTGATTGCTTGTTGGTCAAAATGAGCCCAACAATCGCAATCAAATGATTGATCTTCAAAAAAAGGACTTCAAGTTAATAAACTAACAAAAAATACCAAATTAAATTACGCTATTCTTCATGTAAAGTAGATAATTTGGATTTCCCTTCCCAAGCAAAATGTTAGTTTTGCCCCTAAGCGTAATAAACTATTTATTATCAACTTGTTTTTTAAATTATTTTGCAAGCTTTTGAGAGATATACTTGTTTTTTTTGAGAAAACACGTTTAAAGACTGTAAATAAACAACAAAATTATGCTACATCATCAAGCTGAAAAGCAATTAATAAATTTATTAACAAGCAGCGGCAAAGAATGTGAGATATTATATGAAACAAAGTTAGAAATAAGATCTTTTCATCTTTACCTGAATAGAGTAACTACTGACCATTTGAAGGTAACAATGAGTTACCATGAAGAAGTTCAACAAATTCCTGATCTAATAATAACCGCTTGCAACTATTCAAGAAATAAATTAAACTTGAGCTTCAACAACGAAAAGCCACCTCAATTGCACAAACAACGTCATCACCGAAAGTAATGTTAAATCACATATTATATCTTAACTTCATTAAGGAGTTACAACGCGGCAGAAACCCGAAAATTTCCCAAATTTTTTTTTTTTTGAATCACTGTAATTAAATCTTTTACAAAATGTGAGTGTTTGAGAAGGATTTATTTTTGTAAATGAGGAATCAGCAAACAGACATTTTAAATTAATGACTAAAGTCATTTTTTAGCTGGAGAAGGGTCGAGTCCGAGTCACGAGTTGCTTTGAGGACTCTAGCCAATTCCAGGTCCTTTGAAGTAAAGACGAGTCGTGTACTTGTCCTTTTAAGATTTTAACGAGTAGATTCAAGTCCAAGACAGGACTCGAGTCATCACAACTTTTCTAGGGAGCAAGATGGGTTTATTACTTTAAAATTTGTAAAAATAAAGTGAAAGATGCCCTTATGACGATGAATGGGCTCAAGGGGGTGCAAGGAAGAGAACGTATGAGGGGCAGAAAAATTTGATTGTTGCTGAATAAAAATGCTTCATTGTTTTAGGAGTTTTCAAATCTTTTTTCATAAAACAGAAGACGCAAAATTTTTTTTCAAAAATACACAAGAGGCAAAAATAAATTTTTTGTAGCAGAGGAGCCAAAAAGTGTTGGTAAATATTACACGGAAAGCTTGGATAATAGAGCGTACAATATCTTTTTGTCTTTTGGCAGCCACTTAATTGTGCATTTTTTCGAGCAGAGTACTTTCCTGTCGAGCGACTTTAAACAATAGTCTTGACAATATTTTTAAAAATCAACAATATATTGAAAGAAAATTTAAAAGTATGTTATTGACTCAATTGAGAGCTTCAAAATGCGTTGCTGTTGGATGTAGCTTATTAGGCAGCAGTTCACATCTTTAAAGCATTTGGAGTTTTTGATAATGCAGCAAGTTAATTTAAAAATTTAATAGATATTAGCAAAATCAAAAAATATGAGCTTAATTGTACTTTTCTGTAAAATACATTTCGCTCTTTACAAATTATTGCGATTTTCATTTACATTTACGAATTACATGTACATAAGGCCTCATCAGCTAGGTAAAACTCTATCATATATACTGTCATATGCATTTAAAAATCAAATTATTGTCGGTGGCATAGATGTAACACTTGCTTCTCTATGGTGTACTAACAAAAGAAGAATCTTTTTGAGAGATACCAACTTTTTGAAAGCGAAAGTTTTCCTATTTTTGTCTTAAAACAACCTTGAAGACCTGGACAACAACGACGAACTTTTGAAAGTGACATGGTTTGGCAACGGTCTAAAAGATCAAAACCTATGCTTGTCAACAGTTGAGATTTCAAACTTTGTAAGGGAGGTTTTGTACAACCGCACAGTAGAGAATATTTTAAAAAATATATTTTCAGGTTTCTGGAAGTGAATTTTTACAAAATATGTTTTTTACAAATTTCAAGGGGTTGAACATCCTTATCCCATAGAGCACTGTCCTGTGAATTACGATTGGTATTGGTTTTAAATAAATACAATTTTTTTTCATAAAGTTCGATATGCCGAGTTGTACATCTGTCATCATTAGCAAGCCCAGCTGTTGAATGCGTGAGATCTCCGTTTACGCAAACACAGCCTTCATTGCCACCATCTTTATTCGGTTGTCCACTTTTCCAAATCAATTCAGAACTACCCGCAGGTTCACCATTCACCCAGATCCAGTTTCCTTCTGACGCAATATCACTGGCGCCGATCCAAAAAGTACTGCACATTGATTGATAGATTTTGAATCAATTCTTTTTTATTTTCTAAAGTTTTAATTTCATGCACTGCCAAAGTACCTCCCCAACTTTGACAATATTCTTGACTTTTCTGCCACGACCGACTATTAGGGGTAATTTTATGAACAGAAAAATGAGGAGCAATGTACAACACTTTGCTGACTTTGAGTACGTCCTCAACTATTTGACGATTTTCCTTGGTTTGACTTTTTAGAACTTCCATTTCTCGAAAGAGGAAAATGAACTGATCTCGGAGCAAATCAATTTAATGATTATCAGGAATTCCCGGTTCCCCCTTCTGACCTCGCCTTCCACGTGATCCCACGTGAGTTTACTCGGTTTGAACAATTTATAATAAACTTAAGTTTTGAAGCATTCTCAGGTCAAACTGGGGACTCGGGACTCGGGCTTGCTTCAACATTGACGAATCCGCATCCCTGGTTATAAATATCATTGCCTTTGTGTTTCACTACATTTTGGTTATCAGATCAACCAGATCGCCAACAGGGCACCCCACCAATAACGTCGGAGTTAAAACTCTCGGTTCAGCCTGCCAAGCCTCCTTCATTCATCTTGCACTTGTGTGAACAGAAACGATAAAATTGTGTTATTTATGCGCATTCATCATTCCTATGCACATATTGGTGATCATCTTATTCAATGAATTAACATTGGTAATGTTCACAAAGAAAGGATCTTGCGACTAATTATCATCAATACTTTTAAAATGTGTGACGCGAGAGGAATTGAAACACTGTCAAAAATGATCGTGGTGGCCAAATGATCGTAGTTCTCACTATTACAGGAATAAACTATTTAACGGTAAGCGTATTTTGCGATTTGGTGCAGCCTCTATTATGTTTATAGTATTAAGTTTTTTAGCTACGTGATTTGCTTTGTTTCCGGCCGAGCGGCAAAATCTGCTCTGGCTTCCCCAACGTCATTCATTGTATTCTAGTAGGCACCCATGATGCCTAGTTGGATTCAAAGAAAGTATTTCCTCTAAATTCAGTTTCACGCGATGTTAGGTTTACGGTTTTATTCTAATTTTTTCTTAAAGTTGGAATGTTATTACATAACTTTACAATATAGACATAGATAACTTAATTGGCAGAATATCAGCAAAAGAAAAAATTCTTTCCTTATGTATATGCCGGCGTCGCTCATAGGGACCCCATCCCTAACATCAGGATCGCGAATGTCGGTTCAGCCGGCCAAGCTGACTTCACCCACCGGGCATTCGAGTGAACAGTAACGAAAAGTTTATGCTTTTTCTGCACATAAGATTTTTACCACTTGGTGCGTTCCTTTTCCTAATAAAATTTTTGATTTCATGATCCTGGCTATGCCTTAGGTCTATGTGCTCTGTTCATTGCTTACACAAAGCCAAGGAGGCCTAGCGTATCCCTTAGCTTGCAAGTAGGAAACACATTTGTGATATCAAACTATTTTGAAGCAAAATTGCAATCTGTTTTTCTTGTGCTATTTCACACAATGACGTTGTTTTCTTTTGATTTCCCCTTAAACTTTGTCAAGTCCCTGTTGGTTACTCAGCATCTTGCATGTTCTTATCTCTCTGCTTGGCGTGTCCTGGAGAGCTAAAAAAGTTCTTGCTTTACCAAATTTTTAGTTTTATCCAAGTAGCTCTATGAAGCCTTTATAAAGGCAAATATAAATCATGGCTTTCATGTGTTGCGATTTGTTACTGTGACGCTGTTTTGTTTTTTATTTCCCCTCAAAATTTTTCATGTTCTGGCTGGCTACGCATTATGTTGCATGATAGTTTTTCCTCGCTCAGATGTGCTTAGAGGACTTAAAAGATTTTTTGCTTTTTTAAATTTTTTTAGATTTGATCCCGGTAACTCCAAAAAACTATTATCAAGCAAAATAGAATAAATGTTTTCCCAAAGTGTGGTGCGATTTTACCCCCAGCAGGGCCTGCCATCACCTGCGTCGAGTTAGTGCCGATGCAGCTACGCCGGCTTCATTGTAAACAAATTTGCAAGAGCGGCCTCGAAAAGTTGTAGAAAATATGGGCCATAGCTCCTGTACACGAACTGATGATCATCTTGAACTACAAATCAAGACTGGTAGTACTCAAAAAAAAGAATGATGTCCTAAACTATAGTTCACGTTTTTTAAAAGCTGTGGGGGAGACGAAATATAGTAAAAAATGATGGTGGCGCTCAAATGGTGGTCGTTTTGACAGTCAAAGAAATAAGGTATTTAGTGGTAGGCACATTTAATGATTTGATGGGGCCCTTCCTTATTTGTGTTTTTGATATTAAGTTTGTTGGCTGCGCTGTTTACTTTAATTCGGCCATGGCATAAAAAGGAACCATACTTTTCCTCAAAATCATTTAGCCTATTTCGGTAGAGGCCTATTTAGCTCTTCTTTTGCTTAATTTGAGATCCTACAAATTACCGCCACAGAGGTGATGCTTGGGGGAGTAGGGTGGGAGGATCACCGCCTTTTTTGATAAAGAATTTTTGATTTTTTTTAAAATGGGTGCAGTAAAAGTATTAAATATATTACGTGGTGGGTAAAAAACAATGTGAAAATGTTCATTAGTTGACAAAACATCTAGTCACTTCACAGCAATTGTGGTTTTGAACCTTGAAGTAACAGCATTTTCCCTCTAGCCTTTTCAGAGCTTCACTTTTCAAAACAATTAATCGCAACATACAAAGTTCTTGAAACTCTTTTTTCAGAGTGGATATCATCATGATCTCTTTCATTCAAGTAATTTTAGTAGAATCCATCTTTTTTTCCTTCATCTTCACTCCGGTTGCAAGAAAGCACCAATTTCACCTTTAATTTATGCAGTTTGGTTTGGTGTTTTGAAAACAACTGTTCCTGTTATCCACAAACTCTTTAAACATTTCATTTGCCAATGGGAATTTCAAATTACTTTTCCAGGGTGTAGTTCATGGAACATTAAATTTTTCAAGCGATTCGTACACACAGCTTTTGGCTTAGAGCATTGGTTCTCAACCGGTCGGCCATGTCCCATTAGTGGGCAACAGAATCTAAGTCGGGTTGGCCACAGCTTGGTATTGTAATGCACAAGTGGGCCACAGCAAATAAGTCGTTGGGCCACGGATCAAGGAAGTGCAAGGGGCGCGTTTCATCTATTTTGTTGAACAGCTTCACAACAATCTGTCTCGGGTTCGGAGACTACCCCAAGGGTCTCTGTTTCACAAACCCGTTACAGACGTATTTTGTTAACTTCTTATTTCCAAACCACCCACCATATTCATTTGTAAATAAATTACATGTTTCGTACTTCACACGCAGAATCAGCTATGCTTGTTACCCAGAAAAAAACAATTTATAATCTTTTGTATAAACTTTGCCTCACAAAGTTGAATCTCTGTAAGTGATAATGCGTGTATTTTTGCGTTGTTGACGCATAGAAACGTTTATACGTTGCACGTATTATATTTTTGATGCGCATCACTTCCTTTCTGTAGTTTATAGCAAAACAAAGGCGAATTGAAATTTCAAAATATACAAAGTTAAAACCTCCCTTCGACTAATCTCCTCCCTGACGATCACTAACCTTGCTTATAATCAGTATTTCTGCCTATCCTAACAATTTGCGGTAAGAGAAGCCAGATACCAGAAAATGTCGAATGTCCAAAAACATCCATTTTGCTGTTTTGATCCATAAATAGCTATTGACTTTCCTAACTGAAGGGCTTAGAACGAAAAGTAACTAAGTCACAAAATACCACTTTTGAGTAAATTGCATTCAAAGTTTTGAAATGAGTCATAAAATCGGTTTCAGAGCGATTTTCGTTTTTAGAGTATATGAGCGTCAACATATCTTGTTGTAAAATTTTACTTTAATGTTATCCTTTCCGTCCTATATTGAATCGATATCCGTGTTGAATGATGACGAGTTTCTATTCTTTGTTGGTTTATTTGATAAATTGTATAAAATGAAGAATAAGCGAACAAGATTAACCAGAATTTGAACCACTTTGATAAATTGTATAAACGAAGAATAAACCCAGAACTTGAACCACGTTTTCTAAAGGATAACACCAATAAATTACTACATAATAAAATATAATCAAATAGACATACCAATTTGGTTGATTCAAATAAGGACAGAATTAAATTTCCAAATGTTTCTTGAATATGGTCAACTGCTACTTCGTCAAGTTCCAAACACAAAAGTGATACAATTACAGAGTTTTGTTTTACATTTTGTCGAAGTGCCAAAGAAAAACGTCCTTTTACGAGTTGAGGTCAAAGGGCAGGGCGACAAAGGCGTGCATAAGAAGTACACTATAAGATTACGCAACGCTACTTGAACGCAAACTGCAAAACTAAACACACGGGTTCGACACCCGATACGTAAAACCGAAGAAATAATTGGAAACTAAAAAGTGGTTTAAATAATGCCAAAATTTTGAAATTTCTAACACTTGTCTTAAACTTATTGCATCATTTATTGACATTTCCGTTGCCCATATCAAATATTATCAATAAAGTATTAACTTGGACTTAGGTACTTTTATGCCGAATTGATGGACTAAGGCAATTTTATTGCAAAGCTCATTTATCACAACAAACCAAACCTGCTTGATTACAAATTATTTACAGAGCAAACTTTCGACACACAAGTAAAGTATTTGCCCATGTCACATTTGCTCATTGGTCAGTGACTAGTTGGGAATAGATTTGATCTTTTTCCTCCGCTTTAAAGTACCAATAGCAATGGGAGTGATGCATTCGCCAGTCACGGAAAACCTGCTGTTGGGTAGAACACCTCTTTTAAACTACAGAACCCTAATGCTAGCAATTTTGTTTAAAGGTGTTAAATATGGATCGAAAGCAGCCTTGTATTTTTTTACTTTAACAACTGGAGTGGAGTCGTTCTTTAAATCGTCCGCGAGGGGATGCTCTACATACACAAACTTAAACGGGTTGACTCGTTCAGTGTTTCTAATCAATTCAATCCATTTGTAGGGCATAGTAACTTTGTCTTTCTTTCTTCTCTTCTTTTCGATTCGATCCAAGTTCCTGTCGCAAGGCAAGCGACCATGGCCTGGAGGTGGATAACAGAGGTGGATTTCATCCAGCCAGCTGTTCTGTATACAAATACGCAATGATACACCTGTTTTTTATTTTGAGGAAAATAATTGTCTGCAAAGATGTACAAATTAGTTACCTCAGAAGGCAGGGACGTTATGTAGAAATCCGAACAAGAAAGCACTTTGTTTGGTCCTTTGGAAGCATGGTTTTCGGCATAAGCAAATTTAGCTGTTTGGCCTTGTGCTGTGTTATGTATGCAAAAATTTTGAATCCAAAGTTGGCGTTTATAGTATTCTTTTGGTATCTTTTCCAAAAAAATAAACAGCTATCAAAGTTACAGACCATAAAACTAGTCCCAACTCCTAATAAACTTACAATCCACTTACTTCCCTTAGTTAAATATTTTCATGCAATCACTTTCACGGTGTATTAATCTTGTAATCTTGGAACATTTTGGAAAATTTTTAGGTGCATAAACATCAAACTAAACCTACTGGTCATTGTTAAACGTCTTAAACAGGGGTTCACAAAGTGCGGTCTGTCAAGGGAGAGCGAGTATGAGAGAGTTTATTTAATATTGCTTTTGCACACTGACACAATAATTACATTAATAATACAAAAAGCACTCGTAGCAAAAGCCAGGGAGCGTCGAGAAACCTTTCGGTTATCAAGTCGAGATGCTTCCTAATCTCAGCAGATTAAGATATAAGCGAAATACATTAAGAGATGTTGTTATAATTTGAGTAAATTTTCTACATAAGTTTAGAGTTCAAGTTTTTAAGAAATAATAAGGAAAAAAAAGGAAACAAAAGACAACAACAATAATGTTTTTTACACAATCCAATATTTTTGCAAGAGTTAGTATTCTTTTAACAATTTTACTTTATGCGCTTTAAAGGACTTTTTAAAAGAAGCCCAATGCATGCTCTTTAATTCTGAATCGATGTTATCTCACATCTTTGAACCTCTGTGAGAAAATAGCTTATGGCAAAATAATTTATTTATTTGAGGGCGATAGTAAGCAGTCATGTTGATGAATAATATTCATCTCACGAAAAGAATGATAAAAGTTTTTAGGCAACTGATTATGATGGAGCTGATACATAAAATTAGCTGACTCAAATCGATATATGCCTTCTACTTTTAACACTTGAAGTTCTTTATACAATTGTGAAATTGGCGTATATAAGTTACGAAACAATATTATTCTCAAAATTTTACTAAGCCTTACCAGAATTATTTCTTGTGAAGTTTTATTTGCTGTTGCCCACGCAGCAATTCGATATTGAATTCTGCTGTAGACAAGACTTTAGTAAAAAATGCAAAGTGTTTTCCTTGAAACAAAATTGAACAATCTGTAAACGAGCCCCATGATGTTGGCAAGCTGCATGGACAAATAATTTACTTGCGATGTCCATTTGAGATTGTCGTCAATAAATAACCCAAGGTATTTGACAGCGTGCGCTCTGTTAATAGCAATATTGTTAAGAGCTATTCCAAAGTTACACTGACAAGTTTTAAGGGGTTGCTTGTTTAATATCATAAAATTAGTTTTTGAAAAGTTTAGGAATAGCTTATTTTGACAAAGCCAAGAGTTAACTTTTTTGAGTGCTATTTGAGCTTTGTGTTCCAGGTTTTTCAGATTGTTATCAGCCATCATCAAGTGGGCGGCAAAATCGGAAATCAACAGGATGTCAGTAATGTAAATATAAGAAGTAGCGACCCAAGACAAGATCCCTGGGGTACCCGGGATGATACTTTAGTATATGAAAACAAGAAGTTACTAACAAGTTTACTAAACATGAATTACATTAGTATATTGATATCTGATATTTTAGACTTTGCCTTAGTGGAATGTATTCCGAACCGTAAAAACTTTGGACACTCTTGGTGAAATAATAATACAATATTGTGTAACAGCATATCAGTCAACTCTGGAAAAGTTTTATTTCACCACTCATCACCTACATCTAGTGCCACAGCTAAGTCTAGGCAGTTCTACGTAATCTTTATAGATTATTACATAACTCGTATCCTAAAACTTTCGAAACCTCTGGAGAAGACAATTGACTCCTTACCGACCTCTAGAGACACAACTTACAAAACAGATTTAACTCTTTTTCGATCTGTTGTGCCCACCACAGCAATTCCTCCTCCACTATTGTGACCGAATAAGTTATCGTATACTTTACATAATGCCGTCCCCCAAATATTTCAAACTTATTTTTCACACACCCAATACCTAACCCAAAAATTCCCAACCAACTCATGACGTCGTTGCTCCTCCTAAAACGTAGCCAAATGAGCCATCCTAATCTACATCCGGTAATTCTGCAAAAGTGGCATGCACAGTAAGGGCTTTGTCACAAACTCAAGTGATTATGGAAACATTGTTCTCTTCACTTGGCTAAATTAGTCAGATTTAAAACTTTGATGAAAGAGGACTTACTTGAGGCAATTTTACCACTTTGCGCAAGTGCATTTATTCCAAATAACTTATAAATATCAATAAATTGCGTAAAGTAAATTTTTAGATGTTGTGTTTTTATCAAACTTATAGGACATGAAAGATTCTCTTGATAGCGAAGCTAAAGTTAAAATTTAGTGTAGAAAATTCAGGATCAGGAGTCGAAGCAGATAATAATATAGAACTGCAGAGCTGGAGCTGGAGCGGAGCTAGGACTTGGTAGAGGAGAGTTTCCAAGCAGGAGCTGGATCAGCTTTGAAATTAGACCTGCTTCAACATCCTGGTTGCTACCACGTCATCTATATTTAAAAATAAGCACGCGCTCGTATAGCACAATTATGTAGTAAGTGTGCAATACAGGTGACATGTATCAAAGAAGGGTATGATTCTTCTAGTGTATTACCAGCAAGAGACATTTAACGAGAAACATCTGTATAAAGCAATGCAAACTTTTCTCGTTTGGTACCAAGTTATTGTAATACGTCATCCATAGTGCGCAGAATAAAACAGCTATTTACACTGATGCAGCTTTCAAGTAGATGACATTCAATCAATTATGTGTCAGTTGGAATCTATAAGCTGCCCACCAGCACCTTAATATACTTTTTCTAAGCTACCCCTACAAAAAGTTTTTGTTGTGATGGAGTTCTCAAATTTCATTTTCATTTTGAGATGCTAATTAAGCAACACTAGCCAGAGCTGCAGTCTCAGAAGGTAAAACTTTTCCCATCGTAACAAACAGAGACTTCAAAGCTGGATGGTTCAGCTTATGAAGAGGAATATCTGCCGATTGCAATCAAAAGACTAATTTTTCCTCGAAGTTTATTTAATCTGGCTGTAATAAGGTTTGCTTACTTTGGGATCTGCTTTTTCTCTGCAATCCAGCTTGGTTATGCTTACTTTTTCCATGACTTTCCACCAAAAATTTTTTGCCAAATTTGACTACTATTTTGTAAATATTGCATCGTAAATTGCCTGCTGGTGTAGCCAAAAACTCGTTAAAATCTTGGATGAAAATTTGCCTAACTTTTGCTTTAAAAGATTTTGCTTGTCTACGCATATTTCAATGCAAACAAACATCGCAAATTACGGCTCTAAAAGACCACGTGTAGCGAGACATAATGTTTTAGAGCAGTGGTTCCCAACCTTTTTACACCGGGAACCGGCAAAAATTTTTTTTAATGTTCGCGGACCGGCAACAAAAGATCCGTTGTGAGTAGAACATATATTTGTAATCTTTCTGTTAACCAAAGTTGTCGTTGCGTAACATGCTGCAAGATTTTGGCATAAGCTATGTATTTAGGACGAAAAATTACTACAAAATAGAAATCAAATTAACTCAAACAACGAAATGTTAATTCATTTACATACAAAATCAATGTTGGTGTGAAATATGTTGCTGTTTCGCTGTCAGTATGCGATCCAAGCGAAGCATAAAAGAACTTTCTGAAACACGTAGCTGTGCTTCGGCATCCAGCCGATTTCTTTGCTTTGTTTTAATTATAGTTAGCGATGAAAAAGATTTCTCGCATAAATAGCTAGTTGAAAATACCACCAACAATTTGATTGCTTTGTGAGTTAGACACGAATATTCGTTTTCAAGAGATATCCAGAATTGCGACAATGATTCTTTTTTGTATCTGGACTGCAAAGTAGAATCACAGCATAATTCAATCAGACTCTCTTTTTCATGGGGATTGAGGTCGCATGTGTTGACATCTTCGATGAAAGGATTGTTGATCCAAAGGTTTCCACGTCGAGGATCTTTATGTTCCGGAAAATAATGGTCAAAACTGTTAGCCAACTCTTTTAAGTGTTGACTTACAATGCTCAGTAACTCTTTACAATTAACATCAGCACTTGCCAAATACTCATTTAAAATTGGAAACATAATTGTATCTTCCTTTTGCACAAGACAATTCTAAAGTGCCAGCTTCTGTTTGAAAGCATCAGTCTTTTTTCTCAGTACAAAGATACTCGTGCAAGGGACTTGCAGAGAAGTATTAAGCTCGTTCAAACGGCCAAATATATCTGCCAAGTACGCAAGCTTACACGACCACATCTCATCTAAAAAAATTCTGCTAATAGGGAGTTCATTTCTCTTAAAAAGTGTTTTGTTTCTTCACGAAGTTCAAATAAGCGAGAAAGAATTCGTCCTCGTGACAGCCATCTTACTTCTGCATGGAGAAGAAGATGATCGTACTGCGAATCCATACTTTCACACAATGCTTGGAAGAGTCTGGAGTTCAGAGGTCGACTTCTAATTGCATTAACAATTTTCACAGCGTTAGTAAGTACGTTTTTCAAATCAGGAGAAAGCTTCTTTGAAGCCAAATGCTCTCGGTGGATGATGTAGTGAGTAAACAGCATTTTTTAGTGCGCAACTTCTTTAATTTTTGCCACCACACCAGAGCGATAACCAGTCATGCTCGCAGCTCCATCAATACATACTCCGACGCAATTTGCCCAGTTTATGTCTTTCTCACTGAAGTACGTGTAAATAAGCCTAAATATTTTTGACCCGGTGGTACATCCTGGTAAGTCAATGTAACAAAGAAGTTCTTCCTTAAAATCTGTTTTTACCTTATAGAGCACGAAACATAGAAGAGTGGCACAATTACTCACGTCAGTTGACTCGTCGAGTTGAATAGCAAAATAGGGTGAATTCTTTACCTCCTCTATTACCTGCTGTTCAATGTCCATTGCAATACCTTCAATCCTTCGTTGAATTGTATTGTTGGAGAGTGGTATGCCATTAAATTTTCGAGCTGCTTCAGGACCCAAAATTTGTTCAGCCGCAGATAAGATGCACGGCTTTATTAACTCTTCTCCAATTGTATAGGGTTTTTTGTTTTAGCTATTTGTAGGGAAATTAGGTCGGATGTATGTAGAAAAGATTTTTCGGTAGTTGTCATCTTTTTCATTTGTTTTTTTTTGGTCATTCATATTAGAGCGTAGTCGTTCAAAATATTCAAGGGGCTTATCTTTAAGATTGTTGTGTTTTGAATGAAAGTGACGAGCAAGTTTGGAAGGTTTCATAGCGTCATTTGCGAGAATTTGGGAGCAACACTAAACATAAGAGCCGTGGCGATTGTTCACTACACGGAGCTACAGTAAAATCAAGCTCCAAGTATTTTTTATCGTATTTCCTGACAAATTCCCCTTTTCGTTTCTTACTTCCTCTTGTGACATTCGTCTTATCTGAACATGTCCTTTTCGTAGTTTGCTCTATACTTACAGTAGCCCTACTAATACTAGCTTCATCTCCATTTTGAGAATTATCTGTTTCAGAAGTCTTAGTTTTATCCTTTTTTGTTAAAATACACCATAATAACTTGCTGTTTTGTTGATTCCATACTAATCTTTCTGCAGTGTCACAGTACGAGCTATTACAGCATCTCAAAAGTAAAAAATTACTTTGCACAGCATTCCATCGACAAACTTTTAGAATGCTAGACGTAGTTATGTCGAAGCAATTTTAACAAAATCACTTATGACGAAACAAAACTTAGTTCAAACATGAATCTAGAAGGTAATCGGAAGGTTTACCTTGATTATTATTAAACAATTTTGCGGTATCAACAATGAAAGGAGAGATACGTCAGTTTTACTGCTGCAAATCGGCCAGGCGTAAAATGAGTTTTACAGAGAGTAACATCTTTGCAATGGTTATGATTCGATATTAAAATCATCTTGGCAGAAAATAAGATACTTGGCGGACCGGCAAAAAATTTACGCGGGCCGGCGGTTGGGAACCACCGTTTTAGAGGACTAAATAAATTGCGAAACAACTATACATTTGGGCATCAGGAATCAAGATTCTGAAATGAATACTTTTCTAAAAAACACGCAAAAGGGGACAAATGTCCAGTGTAATCATTCATTTTTGTTGAGATAATAATGCATTCATGTTACAGATGTTTGAATAGAATTAGAAGACTTTATTGACTTTAGCGGGCGCTAGTGATCATTTATAAAGAAAGGTAATTGGAATTAAGAAGTTTTTGTGATGTGCTTTGATGAAAAATTTTAGCAGTGAAGATGAGCTCAGTCAGTTTTTGCGTGCTGATTATATTTAAATTTTAACGATTTGCTAAAAACATACTGATTTAATTTTGACTGCTAGAATTTTATTGAGTTAGATGAGGTAATAAAGCGAGCAAGGTCCTGGCCGTCAGCCAGTGATAAATGTATAAAATATTCTTTGCAAAATGTATTCAAAACATGAGCATACCTCGATTTCTAAACAAGAGTTCTGTCCAAAAAGTATTCAACCCTATCCTCTCCCACCAAAAATAATACCACGCAAGCAAAGTGGTTTTAGCGGATTGTGACGTCACAATTCCTGCTCGCGCATAAAAAATTTCAAACCGATAATTGGTGTCATTCTCTTTTTTTTTGAAGCATTTTGTGCTGTCGTATAGTGTATGATCGTCGATTTTTTATTCGCACGCGTAATGACAGAAAGCATCGAACAAAGATATTGTATCAAGTTCTGCCAAAAGCTAGGGTAATGTTCAAACTGAAACAATTCAAAAGATTCAGCAAGCTTTTGGAGATGAGGCCTTGAGTAAAACTCAAGATTCAGCAAGCTTTTGGAGATGAGGCCTTGAGTAAAACTCAATTTTGAGAATTGTCTGTTTCAGAAGTCTGAATGATTTAATTGGTTCAAAAACGGTCGAATGCCAGTGGAGAGTGAGGCACGCTCTGGCAGGCCATTCGCAAGCCGAAACGAGGGGGTGATTGAAAAGGTCCGCCAAATTGTGATGGGGAAGGTCACCGTCTAACACTCAGGGAAATTGTTGAAGTAAAAATAAGCAGAGGATCGGTTCACTCCATTTTGACTAAAGATTTGTGCATGCGAAGAGTGTCGGCCAAATTCATTCCCCAACTGCTGACGGAGCTACAGAAGAAGCTCCGTGTGGAAATCGTCCCCGACATGCTGGATTGTGCAAACAATGACTTAGAATTTACGAAGACAATTATAACTGGTGATGAAACCTGGATTCATGGTTAAGATCCAGAAAACAAGTTTCAATCGTCACAAGGGAAGCATCCGGCATCACCGGCCTTCTGGTGTATCACGAATATGCACCAGAAGGCCAAGCAATCAACAAAGAGAACTACTTTGAGATTTTTCGTCGCCTTCGTGATGCTGTGCGAAGAAAGCGGCCAAACATGCGGACAGGGAAGAGCTGGCAGTTTCACCATGACAATGCTCCCGCTCATTCCGCCCATGTAATCAAAGATTTTTTGGCCAAAAACAATACGGTACTTGTGCGACAGCCTCCTTACTCTCTTGATTTGGCACCATGCGACGTCTGTCTATTCCCCAAGTTAAAAGCTACGCTAACAGGAACGTGATTTCAGTCACGTAAGGACTTTATGGAAAAACTATGGCGGAGCTCAGGAGCATTCCAGAGGAGGAGCTCAAGAGGTGCTTCCAAAAGAAGCAGAGGCTCTGGGAAAAGTGTGTGCACTTACAAGGGGAGTATTTTGAAGGAGATTAAATAAAATTTGTAATATTCATCGTGTTGTGTGTTTTATGCCCAAAGGTCGAATACTTTTTGGACAGACCTGGTACGACAAACACGCTGAAAATACTGGTTGAAAGTATCAAATGCATTGAACATAAACAATAAAAAGAAACTGCAGCGACAAATAAGCAAAATTTTATTGTTTGAAGTGTTTGACAGCAGCAGCCAATGTGTTGCAGTGGCAATTGTTCGGACTTCAACACGAAAATTTTAGAGTTCGAAACTTCACATATGCACCACTACATTTGTCAGAAAAAAGAGCTGAGCTCTGAAAAAATTTTGCTTTTAAAGAGCTGAGTTCTCCAGCAAAAAGTCCTGTGGAAAGCAAATAAGCAGTGGTAAACATACGTAAAAGCAGGAAGACTTTTAATAGAACTTTTAATAGACTACTATATCTAACCCAGTGTAACAGCAGCATATTAAATCAGCTTTTGGAACACTGTGACTGCTGAGACAGGTGTATAGCCAAATTTACGCGCACTCCAAATTCTCACACTTCCAGCCGGTGTTATAAAAATGTTACTGTATTGAAGCGGCATCAAAGTGGGGGAGCGTGAAGAAGTACGGTTATCTGAAACACAGAAATAATTTACCAAAATGAAGTACACACAAGTGAGATCAGAATGCGGGTTCGATTGCAACACAAGTTTACACACACAAAAACGGGATTAGATTACGGGTTCAGTTACACACAACTTATGCTTGAATTCCATAAACACAAAAACGGGATCAGAATGCGGGTTCGATTATAACACAAGTTTACACACAAAAACGGGATTAGATTACGGGTTCAGTTACACACAACTTATGATTGAATTCCATAAACGCAAAAACGGGATCAGACTGCGGGTTCAGTATAACACAAGTTATTGTCAAATTTCGGATTACTAATTTAGATATTAAACAATCGATGTAAAGAAAAACCAGCGACATAAACAGGAAGCAAAAACAAGTATTACAGTTGAGCTTACCGGACTATGACGGAACCGATCCAAAATATACACAGAACGTTCAGTAACTTGTAATCCAAACAGCAATGGCAATCTCCAACGGTTATTTTATACAAATCTTACAACAGTTAAATTCACACAAATATTTTGACCATTCTCCCAGTTGCAATTTCTCAATTATACTCGCTCACATACATTTTTTGACTTGATCTTCGAATCAAGCGCACGTAAATTTTGGAATACTCGGGGTAAAAGGCTCAAATTGTAATTACTAGCAGCACGACATGAACTGAGTGTCAGGAATGTATCGAAAGACTGCGGGTTTAAAACTCAGAACAATACATATAAAATTTATACGCGTAAATTCAACACCCAGAAAGCCAGTTTAGAAAATAAAATACTGCGCAAGTTTGCAAGGTCAAATTTTTCTACTCATATTATAAGTTGTATAATTTTTCCTTGTTTTCACTTTTTATTCTCATGTGATTTTCCAGAAGAAATCATTAGTAGTGAGAATACTCTCAAGAAGACGTCTAACAAAACAGCAAACGAAGTAATGGGCATGGGGAGTAGGCGTAGGGGATTGGGTGTGGAGCGGGTCCGTGGCCATGACTCTGCATCTGCAGGCCAGAGGGGCGCAACATGTTTTTAATATTTCACGCGAAAAAATTAATAATTTCGCACTTATGAAAGTGGCTGGACCAAAATAGTAGCAGAGCCGTTCTTCATAACGGCAAGCTAAAATCTCTTTTTCTGAAATTAAATTTTAACAAAATATATATTATTAAACAACGACAGAATTAAATAATTGTTTGCCAGGTTAGCTACGGAGCATACCAAGCTACAAGTTATATGTATGCGCCTTCTACCACTCGTTATTTTCAGTGAATCAGGGTATTTTGGTGAAAACGTTTTTGGCTTTCAAACTAAATTAAACTCTAGCACTTTTGTTTTAGATCTCCAACCTTCAACAGGTTAATTTTGCAGCCTGCTTTTGTGTTAAGAAAAAAAAACAAGTGTAGTATTTTACGGGACAATTGATCAGTTAAAACCAATTAATAACACCTTTGATCACTTGTGTCCATAATTAATGCTTTTGAGTGACCCTTCAGGTTGCCCATGATCACTAGTAAGATAGATGTTTGTAAGACGCTATGTCAAAAATATTTTGTTTACTAATATCGGCAAGATGTTTATTTACTTCAATGTCAGCGACGCAGAATATAATGCGAAAAACAATCCAGATCCACAAGGCTCGTCGCCAGAAGATAACGTTTAGAGGGCAGATGAGAGCAATATTTTTTCTTAGTTATAACTTTATATTTGGCAAAATAAAAAATTTCGCGATTTTAGAGCGGCTTGACCAAGATGTGTGGCATTATTGAAGTGCCTTTCTTCACGACCGTCGGCTCACATTTTTCTTTCTCAAACAAATTTACCAAAAACGTACAAATATATTTCAGTAGGCCTGCCGTGATATGGTAAAACTTAACAACTACATTTGACATGTCACGAAAAACCGGAATGTTTTTCCGTTTATGTCAAGCTACTGATCAGAAAATGAGAAGAAATAATTATAGTTTGCACAGTTAATTAGTTCAAAGCAAGACTGAAAGATTATATTTGAGTTGTTCCTTTTTAAAAAGCAACAGCCTAAACGCCAAAAAAGGCAATTTTTACAGAAACGTGATTCTGGTAATTGTTCGGTTGGGTGATTAATCCATCATGGCTTAGGGGTAAATAGAAAATTCTGTTCTTAGTGTTAGTTTTATCACGTGCTCAGTCAGCTTTGATGGTACAAAAAGGAAACATTGGCTGACATGACATCACTCGCAATGTTCTTTTACTACGATGTTCTTAACTATCTGAATTATGTCATGTTAAAATATTGCTGATGTCTAAAATGCGTTTTTAGATATTAATTGAAAGATAGAGTGCAATGCAATAATTACGTGAAGGCTCATTTCTGTTGCCTTCATCAAAAGCGTTTCTTCTTCATTTTCTGTCTCTTCAAAACGCCACCTCATTTAAACATGGCAACCCGGCCACATCTATGTTTTACAAATACAGCAGATTCCGCTTAATCGGGTCACATCGAGACTAGCATCACTTGGCCCGATTAAGCGGCTGACCCGATTATACGAAGTTAACATGACGTCATTGTCTTGACGGCGATAAACAAACACATGCGCATTTACAAGCATTGTGCACAATGTTTGGAGGTTGTTCTCTAATTTTTCTGGGAACAACAATTTTTTCAGCAATTGTTAAATTTTCTCGTGGCATTTCTGTTTTGGTCTTCAGAAAATTTGCAATAAAATGCAATTATTATGTCCAACGGCATGAAATCACAAAATAAGTTGCGCCTGTATTGTTCAATTGTCACATAATAGAGTTGGCTTAGTGATATTGAGTACTATTACATCACAAAGGCGGTTTTGCAATTACACAGGTGTATGTCTGGCTACAGTTGTGGCCCGATTAAGCGGAATAGTGGCCCGGTTATGCGGATATAGCGTAATGTATTTTCTTTGGTTGGATTTCGTTCTTCACAATTTGGCCCAATCAAACGGCTGACCCGATTAACCGGCGGCCCAATTAAGCGGAATGTACTGTAGTTACGATACCGGTTTTTCTCTAACCGACTTCGACTAATCAATGCAGAAATTTCTTCCATTTTTTTCATATAGACTCGCGCACGAATGCATATGTTATTTATTGCAGGTGCTTATCTAATCCATTGCTTTTTAGCACATATTTCTTGTTGGAATATTCAACTTTTGTTTAATGAGGATAAGCAGCTCATCTAAAAAACAATGTCAACATAAATTGGAGAAGGCAGCTTTCCGAATGATGAAAACTCGAGCCATTAACTCTAATTGTTTAGGAACCTATATTTTGTAAATTTAGCTGTAGATTCTTGTTGTCATCCGTTCCAAGATCTTCGAAATGCTCCAATGCAGAAATTTCAAAACGAGGCTTGTCCGATTCAGAATGAGTACATTGCAGATTTGATTCATTTTCAGCTGATTGCTTTAAAACCAGCAAAAAATAGATGTCCAAATACATAGTACCTGCTATAAAAACTTGCTCGTACACAATCAAAAACAACTTGTTTTACATTATTTTCAAAGTATCGGGATTTTTTGCTTAAAATTGCTAAGTGTACCAGGTTTCACATCAAGCAGAACACAATCGTTAAGTTACACTTATCCGTTTAAAGAGTATCCCACGTTATTTAATTACAATAATTTTTGAAATGCCTGTATACCAACCGGTGGATAATGATTAAGTTAGCGATTTTTACACCAATACCGAGCTTAGCGATGTCCAACAAGTTGGCAGGGCAAGATCACAGGAATGACTTGGTTCGTGCTCATGGCGCTTTCGCCATATCTCGGATAAATTTAAGATAATCTGTAGAAATCATGAGAATTTTCAAACACCTTCCAAAATCAACCAACTGATAACCTTTCTTACTCTTCATTTAATAACAGATGCTCTTAAACATTTTATGTGATTATACCCCTTAAACTTTCATAAAATTTTTGCTCTTTCCTTGTCTAAACAAACTAAAACTTACAAAAAATAAAACTTTATTACAGACACAAGCGACCAGCGGCCCGCTATTTTGATCTGTGCAATTATTACATTGTTTCCTGCTCAGAACGTAGAACTGGATTTAGAGGAGCAAAGAAATACTTGACCGAAAATTTTGAAATAAAAACGAAAAACCAATTATCAAAAAGCAACTGGTCCAGTCGATTCGTCGCTACAAATGCCGTCAAGTCGACGATCAAAAATAAGCATGTAAACAGCAAAACATGATGTTTGCGAAAAGCAGCAGAACCTTGTCAAACACGCCCTAAAAACCATTTCGCCTCTTTGGAAGCATCGATTGCTGTGAGCAATCGTTTATAAAAATCAAATATAGCAAAGTAAAGCATAGAGGCCAATAATCAGACCAACATTTGAAAAGTCATCTTTGAAATTGCCTGGGGTTTTGTGAAAGCAAATGTTCCGAAAGTTTTCAAAATTCTCCAACATCAAATATCACAATAGCAAACTATTGTCTGAGCGAAAGTGTAGTCGAAAATAGTTACGACTAATTACATTTAACTGAATATAACGTGTCATATCTTCCATCGACTTATTCACAGTTATTTAAACAAATTATCGCATCATAGGCCAATTAATTGGATTTGGTGGCGAATCACATCCTCAACACCTTCATACAAAACGACGAGCTTTATATGCTTTATAGTCGTTTTGTATGAGATGGGATTTAAAGCTGTTCATCACTGAATTTGTAGCATAAATCTCATTTTATTTTAAAGCTACACCATTCAATTAACCACAAAATTTTGTTTTGCTGAGTCCAGGCTGCTCACTCCTGCTTTACACAAAGTTATCGCACAGAACGTTAATTACAGTTCTGCTCTTAAATCCCTAGTTATAGCTTTATTCACAATTTCTTGTCACTATGAAGCAGTAATTCCGTGTTGTGTAGCCAGGAATTTCTGTCATTGTGCCTCTATAAACTCGACCTATTTTAGCCTATTGTACAATACCAGTTCAACTCATTAAACAGATGTTGGAAGAGAGAATTTAACAAGAGCCAGTGTACCGTGCATTTTTGAAAATGGTGGAAGCTAACTTAATTTGTTTTAATAAAGGCAAACAAAGCTTGTATTTTTGCTGAGTTAATTTCAAATAGAGGGCATGGTATGATGCCTGCTCCTCCTTTACCCAAATACGCTAGTGTTTGAGAGACTGCAAAACGGCCATACAATTTTTGAGCAGTCACCGTAACGTGGCGTTGTGGTCGATAAGTAAATTGCAGTTTACACTCGTAGAAGCATAAAACTAAATAAGCCCTACAGGATGGTTGGTGATCTGATCGAGGGAACAATTGCACAGTTGTTTGAATGCTCTCTGTCTTACATGTAAGTAATCCACATTCAAAATCAAAGCACCCCATTTAATACAGCCATTAGCCATCACTCAATCAGTCTGTTACTTTTCTGTTGATTCTGTTTGATCCTTTTCATACTAAAAAGATGATGAAGAAAAAAATAAGTTTGCCAAATTTTTAAATTAAAAGATTTTTTAAACCCCGGTCTCAATCACTGACTTGATTAAAAAATCCGAAGTAAAACAAACAAAGCAAAGCAAAGTGTTTGTTAAAAATTAAAGCACAGTTAAATCGGGGAGTTTGATCTAATTGGTACGAAAAACGTATTTAATAAAAATTATCCGGATGCAAGATAACCGCTATCCGGCAATCAGGTTTTATTGGATTTGCGGTAATCCTACAAATTTAATATACGACACAGCCTATCCAAAAGTTTTATTGTTAATATTTTTAAAATGAAAGTGAGACCTATTTTATAATGCTATTCTACTGCTGGCCAATACGTGAATATTCCAATTAATAGTCTACAACAACTTTATAATCAGTCGCGCTTAAACAAAATCAGCGAAGATCAAATGCATGTCGGATTCATGCGGAGCAAAATAGGCATGAGCCAGTGGTCTTTCTCTAAATCATGGGCGTTTACAATATGGCTGTGAAGCTTGGACCTTAAACCCGGAACTAAGAAGAGCGATCAACGCATTTGAAATGTGGTGCTTGCGCAGAATGCAAAGAATATCATACGTCACCCGAAAGACAAACGAAGAAATATCACAACAAACAGGAGAGAAAGAAGAACTTTTGAAGAATATGATGAACAGACAACTGCAGTTTTTTGGGCACGTCATGAGGAAATAGAAACTTGAACATGTCGAAATATGTGGAAAGATTCGAGGAAAACGCGCACGAGGACGACAACGCCTGAAATTTATGGATCAATTGAAGGACGTGTTGGGTGGATCGACTGAAGAGTTACTGCGGGCCGTGAACGATCGAGACGGCTGGAGGAACAAACGCAGAGAAGCTGTCGAAGGCTGGCCTCAGCCATGACACTTAAAGAAGAAGAATCTTTATGATAAACAAATGCGATCCGCGCAATGATTTTTCGCGTCCCTCTGCTGGTTTTGTGTGGATTTCGTCTCCATCTCAACCCCCACAAAAATAACATTGCCTACCACTACACAAGAACCCAAAATATTGATCTTCAAAAAAAAGATCTTGAAGAATGTTAACGAGCACGAAATTGACTGTAGCACGTCGATTTCTAAAATAGATTTAAAGAAATAGTCCACAACATGAATGCACCAAAAATAATTGTTGTCGAAACAACTGATTTCCAAAAAAGTATTTCTGTTGACAGCACTAATCGCAACTTAAAAATCTCTCTTTTGACAGCAAAAGTAAAATTTAGAACAAATTATGATAATTTTTTGTCAAATCGGGAAAGGAGATATTGAGGAATAGCAACTGCATGCTGGAAAAATTTGTGACGCTTGTGCGAGCATTAAGTTTAATATCAAGGTTTGGATACGATTGCTGGTTTCTGAACAAACATGTATAGTAAAAATTTCTCGTTGTACTTGTACATTTCAGCTATATTCTTGCAGTCCTTTGGCCACAATTTTATAGCCGTAAGCCTCGGAACTCCACCAAGAAATGTGAGCATATATTTGTCTTAAAAAGCACTCATAAGAATATGCTTTTAAAATTATGCAAAGTTTTTTGGAGATCAAAGAATGTTCTCGGCTAGCCTCCTTCTTTCTTACTAAGTTCTTTGTCGCATACCTGCGTAGCATTTGGGATTTAGTAATTTCGTTCAAAGCAGCTGCTGTTCAATCCCTATCTTTAAATACGCTGTTAATAGCAAGAGTTTAAGCAGTGGTTTCAAAATTGCTTAGCTTGTGGACCCATTTTGCTTTTTTGACGTGATGGCGGACCCCCATCAATTTTTAAAGACTGATTTAAAAAAATTTTCTTTAAATATTTCAAGTGCAATTTCTTAGAATGCCTCATCTATGACCTAGTGTTGAGAATCAAACTTCTGCCGTTTTAAATCGATCTCATTATGTTGGAAAACGCTTAGATTCCTTCCTACATGTTGTGGATGTTTGGAATAAGGATGGCAATTGAGGGTTCCTTTACTTCCATGCATTACAAATAGCAAGACATGAAGCACATTGGAGTTAAATCATATCACGCCAAATCAAGTAAAGCTTGACTTAAGGCAATCTTTACTGTATTTTCATTGTTTAGCCATAACCCTCTCTGTATAAAAAGATATTAAAAACTCTGTATTAACATGCATTCTTTAGTTCTGCCGACTAAATACAGCTTACTACGCACAACCATTCATACTTTATTTTATGCAACTTGCGAAATGATAAAATTATTTGAAGCAACGCAGAGGGTTGAAAAAAGGCGAACCATTTGATGGGCAATTCGTCTAACATTAAAATAATTTATCAATCGATGAATTCGTTGCGAAAAGAAACAAGCTTATTGCATAACTCAAAACAAAGGAATGTTTTGCGGATTTTTACAAACTTTCTTACTCAAGGTATGTGGGCTCTAGTTTGGAATCATTAAACTATAGTAATTAGCAAATATTCTCTTTAGTAGAGTTACTTATTGAAACTCAAACAAGCATTTTAGTAATAAAAAGCTAAAAAGATAGTTTTATGTAGTTCTCAGAAAGGACAGTTTTTGATATTTTGCTCCACTCAATTCGAATCGCAACCCTCTCAGTGCCTTTATATCTATAAATTTAAGGGAATAAAATAAAACAAGTCTATTTATCATATATATGTGTACGGGAGGCGGTCAAAGTGACTGAAGGGCAAAAATAAAACAAAACAAAACAAAACAAAAAACTTAGCAGTTAAAGAATGACAAAATCACCGGTCGCAATCGAAGTAAGCTGTATTGAATATTACTTTTTGATTCTAAAGAACATACCAACAAAGACTTACGCTACATCAATCAAACGCTAAAGCTCGAGTTTTCCTTCTCCTTTAAATAATGTTAATGACAAGCTAAAATTCGCTTTTTTCTGTTTTTTTTACTTGATAGCAAAAAGCTGAAACTTGCTATTATGTCTTCTGCTTAATCACAAAAATATTGAATAAAAGCTGAAATCTTTTTTCCTGCTCTTTTATTAATTTACAAGTATTGAATAAAACCTAAAACTTGGTTTTTCCATTTCTTCTTTGAATATTTTGAAGGACAACAAAAGCGTAAACTTCCATTTTACTGCTATTTTTGAAAATTGCGAAGATAAAGGAAGCTGGAGCTTGCTATATTCTACTATTTCACTCTATTTCGCTTTATTCTACAATTGCTTTATTCAACTAACTTCAACCACGTTCATAACATCAACATAATTAACGTTTTATTATTCCGTTGTTATGCTTAGCATCTAATGATGTGGGCTACAAATCAAGTAATTTCTAGAGGCATATTTTATTAGAGGTTTCTAAAAAGTAAGTGTGTACATCGTTTTCAAGGAAAAGTTGTTATGTATGGCTACAAGAATATGATTGAAATGGTAAGGTTCACACTTCCCTCCGTGGTTGCACTTTTGGTGGTACACAGTGACTGTAAAAATTTTCCAGGTAGTACGCAAGCAGAAAAAGGTTGAGAGCCATTGTAATAAGGCAATGAAAAATATTTTTGTTGTTAAAAACTTTTTCTTTAACCCACTAACTTATCCATGTTTTTCCAAAAGAGAAAGAGAGACGATGCTGTATTTCCAGTTTGGTTCAATCTTTCTTCTTTTTGTTTGAAATCATCTCGAAGCAAGACTATTTTTATTTTTGTTTTATATCAAGGCACAAAGGGGGTGGGTCATGACGCAATGCTCCGCTTTAAATATGTTGCTGCTCTTACGACGATTCAACCGCGATCTTTCTTTCCCCTAAAATTGTGATTTCGTTTCCATATTAAAGTTTTGTTGTCTTCTGAAAGGCACAAAATAGAAGTTCATGGTTGACCTAAGGCAATATTTTCCTACCAGTAGGTGGCAGCGTACTGCTGTGAGATAAATCGCTTGCTCTGAGCCGATGAGCAAAATTTTCGTCATTCCACAGGAACTAACGATGCATACTTTTCTTTACAGCATCTAACTCTAATCCAACACATTTTCTATCATTTAGTATATGATCAAGTTTTCAAAACATAAATACGAAAATTAAAACCTGTCGCAAAAGCCTATGACTTGATTACAAAATCGACTTTTTTTCATTTAACCATCATTAGTTCTTTTGAAGTAGTCTCGCTCAAATTAATTTTATTTGACTTGTGGCACAGATCTTAAACTTGTCAAAAGTTGTAAGAATGCTTCTTCACAAGTTTAAGTTCTGTATCACTAAGGCAAATTACATTTATTAAGGACGGGATATATGGCATCAGAACTGCTTTATACATTTCACAATTTAGAGAACTGCTTGAAAGCTAGATATTTCAGTAACATAATTTAGGAGATGGCAGTAAAGCAAACTGTATCTAAAAAAAATTGCTATCTTATTTGGTGGAAGGTAAAAGATTAAATTTTTGAAACTTGGGGAGACATTCTATCAACTCATCTCCAAAAAAATTTTGCACTTACATGTTGGTTGCTGAAATCAGCTTTTTAGAGCTGGGTTCTGTTCTGTGGTACTTTGCATGTTCGTCGAAGGCATTACGGATTATCGGAGGAGATATACCCCCCAAAAGCTTTTCAAAGGGGATTACCTCCCATTAATTTTATCGTGGGATTACATTTGAAGATCGATCGAGAAATAATATTTTTCACAATAATGGTTCTTGTTTCCATTTCCTATTTTTCACATGACCGCAGGTAAAATGGAGGGAGCTTTTGCGATAACAAAGATAAAGACCGTTTTGGGGAAATCAAATTGCAATTGGGAGGCTAGCATTTATCTTCTCCTCCAAATTTTTTATGGATTCACGCCTTTGCAAGCTCTAATGGCGTCACTGCAGAGGATGTAGCTGCCGTGATTTTTAAGCTGCACTTCACAACATAAGAATACAATGCAAACTGCACAGTACTATCAGTAATCATCTGCGGTCAACGGCAAAGTAGGTCTGAAAACAAGTTGCACGAACTATAGCAGCGGTAAAAATTGTACAGCGACCAGAGAATAAAACAATTCTTTTAATTCGCTGTGTTGTTTGCGACAAACCATGGAGTGCTGAAGAAATTATGCTGTGTTGTCTTTACTCAAACATCTCCAATATTGTATTTATTTATTGATTTTCGCTTTTGCTCGAATACATTCACACTCATTACCACAAAAACACTAGCTTAAAAGAAAATGTCATTGTTATCAACTTGAAACGTTCCTGAATTTACATATCTCCCTGTTTCATAAACAAAATGTTAAATAATAGTAAAAGTATATCACGCTCTCAAAAAGAAAGTCTGTGAAACTAAACAATGCAATTTATATAGTACAACTCAATTATTATGCAACAAAAGAACAACAGTTGAGTGTTGTTTATTGGGCAACAGTTCACATTGTCAAACCAATTGGAGTTTTTGATAATGCAGCAAGATATTTTCGATAGATGTTAACAAAATTAAAATATGAGCTTAATTTTACTTTTTCTGTAAAATACATCTCGCTGTTTGCATAATTATTACAATTCTCATTTATATTTACAAACTACATAAGGCCTCATCAACTTGATAAAAGTCTATCATATAAAATTTCACATACATTTTTAGAAACAGATTATTATTGGTCACGTAGACGTAGATTAATTATTCATCCGTATGAAGCGCTGACAAAATAAAAATCTTTTTGAGAGAGACCAACTCTCTGAAAGTGACAATTTTCCCATTTTTGTCTTAAAACAAACTGGAATACCTGGCTATTAACGATCAGCTTTTTGAAAGTGACGTGGTTGACAACGGTTTAGGGGGCCAGCTCCTAAGTCTATTAATAGAAGAGATTTTGAAATTTTTTACAGGAAGATTTTGTATCAATAGTAGAGGAAGTTTTACAAACTACATTTTCAGGTTTTTGGAAATAAATTCTTACAAAGTATGGTTTTTACACATTTCAAGAATTCAAACCTCATTATCCCCTGAGCACAGTTCTTTTAATTACGATTGATTGTAGTTTATGATACTTCTACATTTTTCTCACAAAGACCGAGATATGAACCTGTACATCTGCCGTCGTAAGCATGTGCAGCATGACGATTTGTGAAGTCTTCTTCCACGCGGATGCAGTCTCCATCATTATTCGGTTGATTATTTCCCCAGATTAATTCAGAATTAATCGCAGGTTCACCATTTACCCAGATCCAGTTTCCTTCTGACGCAATATCAGTGGCGCCAATCCAAAACTTATCGTTGATTAATAAATTTTGAATCAATCTTTTTCTATTTTGTAAAGTTTTAACTCCATGCACTGCCAAAGTTCCTCCCCAATTTTGGCAATATTCTTGACTTTCCTGCCACGACTGACTATTAGGGGTGGTTTTATAAATGTAAAAATGAGGAGCAATATACAATACTTGTCCAACCGCCTCAACTATTTGACGAATTTTTTTGATTTGGTTTTTCAGAACTTCCATTTCACGAGAGTGGGAAATGAACTGATCTCGGAGCAAGTCTATTTGATGATTATCAGGTATTCCCGGTTCTCCCTTCTGACCTGGGTTCCCACGTGACCCCACTTGACCTTTTGCTCCTCGTTTGCCAGGAGGACCCTGTACTGCTCTTTGGGGCGTTTGTGGACTTTGTTGATTCAGTACGTCATTAGTTCTCAAACACGTGAAGTGCTCCTGAGCACAGCAAACCGCGGCCAATATGAAGATGCAAACAACCGGCTTCAACATCTCGCTTTACTCTGTCACGGAATCTTTCGCCGCTTGTTATATACCGCTACGCAATTGCTGCGGTTGAATGAATAGACTTTTTTCTGCCGCCTGGGGTCGGGAGGAGCGAAAAGCCGGCGAGTGCACTTGGTCTATGACAATCACTTATTTTTAACTATTTTTCTCTAAATCATCATGAAAGATCTTTTCTTGGAGATCAACTTGTTTTGGGGCCACTTTCCCGGTTAATTTCGCAGAATTCTTATCAAATCCACATGATAACTTTGTTTTCGCGGAGATCAATTATTTCAGACAGGCTCGTACCCCTCAGCTAGTTTGGACTTTGTAAGACTGAGTTCAAACCTACCATCGCTCATCATTTAAAGACCAACGAAAGATGAACGCTACGGAACCCTCCAAACCTGTGTGGGACTGCAAGAACAGAGGAATCGAACCGCGCACATCTTGATCCATTGCATGCAAAGCGGCTGCATTCAAAAGTGGCGCCAAGCGCTGCAACCACTGCCTAGCCGAAAAACTGGCCATCATACAAGCTGATCAACGCACGCTCCTAAACAAACGATCTGAGTTCATCTCCAAATGCAGACACCGGACCAAATTCAAGTTAAAAAATATTAATTAAAACTAACCTTTTATTCGTGGTATTTTATTTTTGTACTGTTTTTATTTTTATTCTGTTTTTATTCTATATTTTAGCTCTAGCCATCGTTTTGCCTACACTCTACCTTTAACGGTTTCCATGCTTCAATAACTTCCCGCTTTACAAACGCCAGCGCGTGCTATGACACCATCTTCTACCCGCCAGTTGTAGTGAGCAGCGCGTGAGTAAGACAGATCTGTAGAGCTTACCTTCACCTGATTTTCGAGCCTTCTATTTAATTTAATTTTTATTTGTATTTACTTATTTTTTAATTTTGGATTTTATCTTATACCAGTGTTGTGTTTTAGAACTACCTCCTGATGAGCCGCCTTAGGCGAAACAGACTGTTGAGGTGTTTTTAACTTGAATAAATTTCAAATAATGCACATATGTAGATTTGCAAAAATGCCTTCCGAAAAGCTAGTGCCGCCCTGGGCGGACTACCCCTGCTCCTTGGTACGCCAATGGTTGTATGGTAGTTGATTATGTAATTGTTGACTGAAACACAATCAAGAAAAAAGCATTATCTATATACATATTTATTTTATAATTAAGTCTGTCGTAAATTTGTGTGTCTTTGTTGTATATTGCTTGGTATCAAGTCAGGCTTTACATATACAAGATCTTAAGCACTGGCCTTCATCCAACTCTCGAATGGTCAATGTGGTCTTCCGGCTAAAAACTTTGCCCATCCCTGCTCTAGAGTCTAGGCTCTATTTAATTACACATACCAGCAGAGCCACACTTAATGTATATTTTGCCTAACCACTAGAACCCAACAATACCGAAGGGTGTTCAAAGCCAAACCAAAGTCAACAACAAGAAAATAACTTTATCATACTTCGAAGAAAATTCAATTTCATCTCAGCAACATGTCATGTTGCTACTGCAACGAAAACAGTTTTCTTTTCCAAGTCAATAAAGTAGTCTTTATTTATAGTCTTTATTTAATAGTCTACTTTTGAAGTAAGTACTCAATAATTTAATGGTCTACTCAAGATAGTCTACTCAAAATCAATAAAGTACTCAAAAAATTAATGATCTACTTCTGAAAACTATTAAGAGGTAAACAAGAACAAAAAGATTGAGAACTCTGTCTTGGAAGGTAACTGTACTAGGCTAAGTATCAACTTTGCGGTCCACTAGCTTGCTAAGCCTCCTTACCACCGAGAATAATCAACTGACTTCGGGTTGGAGAAGATCGCTTTTGCAATATGATTCATTGATCAACCACACGATGACGCAATCATCATAAGTCAAGAGTCAATTCTCACTTCAACTATTTCTCGCTTCGCGCGTGTGAAGATTTTGTTGCCATTTTGGTTTCATAGTTTGGCAAAACAGATTGCAAGAATCCATCAATATTCTAAATTAACCCATTCGTGCCTACTGCACCCTGATAAGGTGCAGCTGAATAATTGGATTAATGTCTACGTAAACAATCGCAATTGTTTTCTCACTATTTACGTACAATGAGAAATAGGTCAGCAACCATACTGGCCAGTTCAGTTTGAAAAACTTTACTTATTATTGAATTGTGGCAGTTTAGAGCAGCTACGAAGAGAAAATTCAAGTTTCATGATGTCTGGCTGCAATAGGTAAGTAAATGTTAATATATTAGTGATGCGTAATGATTTTCTTTTGAATAACTAGTTAATTTAGTGCATCTAAAGTAGGTTAATACATCAATTTTACTAAAAATTATTTTCGATTGACTTTGGCGTTAAGTTTTGTGTTTCACCCCATTAGGGTGCAGTAGGCACGAAAGTGCACATCTACTACATACCATAAAATTGTGCTTATTTTACTTTCAGCGCAAGTAAACAGATTTGGAACGTCAACGAGGTTATTGAAATGCTAGAAGAAGAAGAATTTCTGCAAGCTGACGTTTTTTTATCTCCTCCAAATGAAGGATTGCTTTCTGATGAGGATAGCGATGATGAAGAAGGTGTGTCAGCAGCTCATCTTTCTGGGCCTCAGTTGTCAGCAACAGCCGAGTATCGTATTAATTATGGTAATTCTGTTGTAAACAGCTTAGAATTCGATGCAAGCGCAGATGAAGATGCAGTTACGGCAAGCACTGATGTAAGTGACCATGATTTGTCAAATTTAGACAGCGAAACGGAAGAAAATACGTTCCTGTTGCTCAAACCTGCAGCAATCTCCCTTTCCTGGCAAAAAAAAGATTTGCAACCGACAACGTTTACTGATTCTCCTTCTAGAAGTTTTTTTGAAAATTTTATGTCACCGACAGCCATCTTTGACCTATACTTCGATGAAGAAGTCATAAATTACCTTACCGAAATGACTAATCTGTACGCTCACAGAGATAGAGGCAAGCATAATTTTCATGTGGAGCATGCGGAAATGCGCCTTTTTTGGCAATGTTGTTGTTGTCCGGCTATAATGTCCTTCCTATAATGTCCATAATGTCGCATGTATTGGGAGAACTCAGAAGATGTTAAAAACGATAGTATGTCACGTGCCATGTCCCGTAATCGATTTGAAGAAATTTTATCAGTTCTCCATTGTTGTGATAACAACAATCTAAATCCTGAAGACAAAATGACAAAGGTGCGCCCTTTATACAATTTGATAAATGAGCGGTGCTTAAAATATTCGTCTAATCTTTCTTCAATCTGCGTTGATGAATCTATGCTGCCATATTATGGACGGCACAGCAGCAAACAAAGAATTGTTGGTAAACCAGTACGTATGGGATACAAGATGTGGGTTTTGGCCGAAAGTAGTGGCTATGTGGTACGGTTTGAACCTTATCAAGGTGCGAAAGGGAAAACATCTTGTTGCAAATCTGCAACAAATTGGGGTCTGGGGAAAAGAGTTGTTCTGGATTTGTTAAATTCACTTCCTCGAAAACTATCCTATCATGTATTTTGCGATAACTTTTTTACTTCATTACGACTTGTACAACATCTTCAAAATGAGAATATAAAAATTACAGGTACAATTCGAAGCAACCGTTTGGACAAGTGCCCCATTTTGCCCCCCAAACTTTTGGAAAAGGAGTCGCGAGGTTTTTACGATCAATTCACAGATAAAAATGACGTTTTAACTGTGGTTGGATGGAACGAAAATCGTTGCGGTCTACGTTGCTTCAAATTGTCTTTCATCTAATCCTACAACTTCAGCAACACGTTTTTGCAGAAAACAAAAGAGGAAAATTAATGTAGAACAGCCTCAGCTCATAAAGGTCTACAGCAAACTGATGGGAGGCGTTGACAGATGCGACCAAAACATCAGCACCTATCGCATTTCAATAAAGAGCAAAAAGTGGTGGTGGGCTCTATTTGCCTGGATTCCTGATATGGTGATGCAGAACTGCTGGCTGCTGTATCGACAAAACAAGTCGCCTGAAGACCCTACTTTGGATTTGCTGGCTTTCAGAAGAGAAATAGTTCAAACGTACCTGAAAAAGTACGCAAAACCAGCTTTAAACGGTAGACGACGAGGAAGAATTCTTTCTGCCACTCAACGAGTCAGCATTGATGTTCGGCTTGATCGAGTAGATCATTATCAGAGTGCGCTTCCAACACAAAGATGATGTGGAGTGTGCCGCAAAAACACAAAGAAGGGTTGCAAAAAGTGTGGATGTGGTCTGCACGATCACTGCTTCGAAGAGTGGCATGGAATCAATTGATAAAACATTACA
Source organism: Trididemnum clinides (assembly GCA_963675345.1). Classification (NCBI taxonomy): domain Eukaryota; kingdom Metazoa; phylum Chordata; class Ascidiacea; order Aplousobranchia; family Didemnidae; genus Trididemnum; species Trididemnum clinides. The sequence goes on along the minus strand of OY776302.1, from coordinate 6,366,998 downwards.
ATTTCAACTGCAACGCCAATCTTTAGTAAACAGGAGATAAAAACATTGATTTTTGAACATTTTTTGTGGAATTCAGTCCAAAATGCCGTAAGCATATGTGTTTATGTATAATCGTATTGTGATCAGTGGCGTCGCTACGTGTGGTGACACCCGGGGCGGAAAGTCGAGGTGTCACTCCAAATTTTCTACTTTTCTCCAAAAAACAGTCATTTTCGTGGCGCAGGTAAGTTGATCTCTAAAAAAAAAGGATCTTCACCTTTTTCGGGTGTTGTTTCCCGTCAATCAGCGCTGGGATCACCCCAAAATGGTGTTGCCCGGTGCGGCCCACCCCCTTTGCGAGTCCAGGCCCGTAGCCAGAAACGATGCACTAGGAGGGCAAATGACAAATTAGGGGGGGCGATCATGGATGTAACAAAGCTTAGAGAATACGACACTTAATTTGCTCAGGGGGGGCGAACCAATTTTAGGGGGAGCACCGCCCCCCTTGGCTACGGGCCTGCTTGCGACGCCACTGATTGTGATTGATTTTAATTTGCATTTTTACACATATTTTCATGCTTATGATGCAGATTACATTGTTAACATTGATGTACCCATTTGTGCCTACTGCACCTTATTAGGGTGCACACATATTTTCATCAATAAAAAGAACAAATAAAGTTCGATACAATTTTTTTCTTTTTTCTTGAAATCAGGTAAATAAATATAACAGCTTCAGGCAAAAATTTTATGAAAAAAAAATTTGGGCAATAATGGGTTAAATGACTGGCTATTAGCGATGCAAAATAAAGTTTGCTTGTTAGGAAAGACGGAACAACAAAAAGAAAATATGTGATATAAAAAAAGAAAGAATGAAAGGGTGCGTTAGGACAAAAAATATGTTTTATTATACGAGGGTGAGTCAAAAAGTAACGCAATTTTTGTCACAGGAGGCGCGTATTTTGATAAAATTTGTTGAAATTCGGTATGAATGTAAAGCACATATAGTCATGAGGTTCAGCTATTTAATTGTGTTTTTTCGAATAGGTGTAGGAAATATATGTCTAGTTGAGCTTACTGCACAATAGCAACCCTGTCCGAAGTCCGTCTGAAGCAAAGGGCAGTAATCGAATTCCTTGTTGCTGAAGGCGAGACCACTGTTAACGTTCACAACAGATTGTAAACTGTTTACAAAGATAAAATCTTAGACTATAGCAATGTGTGGAGAGGGGCCCACAGCCTGATGAAGAATTCAGAAAATTCCGAGTCCCAAGAATAGGGAAATGCAAGCTTAAGAGATAAGGCTTGTGCTGGCCGCCCATCAACTTCCGTTAATCTTGGCAACAAAACAAAAGCGGACACTTTGATAAGAGCTGATAGGCGCACAACCATCGATGTGTTGGCGTCAGTGCTTGGAGTGAGCCATGGAAGTGCTCACAACATCGTTGAGTCACTTGAGTATTCAAAAGTGTCCACTTTTGTTTTGTTTTGTTGGCCGGGTTAACAGAAGTTGATGGGCGGCCAGCACGAAGCTTGTCTCTTAGACTTGCATTTCCCAATTCTTGGGACTCGGAATTTTCTAAATTTGTCATGCTTAACCACTACTTATGCTTCAAGTCTTGCTATTCCTCCCGACATGTTGTGGATGTTTGTAATAAGGATGGCAATTGAGGGTTTCTTTACTTCCATGCATTACAAATAGCATGAAATGAAGCACATTGGAGTTAAATCATGTCACGTCAAATCAAGTAAAGCTTGACTTAAGGCAATCTTTACTGTATTTTCATTGTTTAGCCATAACCCTCTCTGTATAAAAACTTATTAAAAACTCTGTATTAACATGCATTCTTTAGTTCTGCCGACTAAATACAGCTTACTACGCACAACCATTCATACTTTATTTTATGCAACTTGCGAAATGATAAAATTATTTGAAGCAACGCAGAGGGTTGAAAAAAGGCGAACCATTTGATGGGCAATTCGTCTAACATTAAAATAATTTATCAATCGATGAATTCGTTGCGAAAACAAACAAACTTACTGCATAACTCAAAACAAAGGAATGTTTTGCGAATCTCTAGAAACTTTCTCACTCAAGGTATGTGGGCCCTAGTTTGGGATCATTGAACTATAGTAATTAGCAAATATTCTCTTTCGTAGAGTTACTTAATGAAACTCAAACAAGCATTTTAGTAGTCAAAGCCTAAAAAATAGTTTTATGTAGTTCTCAGAAAGGACAGTTTTTGATATTTTGCTCCTTATTTTGCTCCACTCAATTCGAATCGCAACCCTCTTAGTGCCTTTATATCTATAAATTTAAGGGAATAAAATAAAACAAGTCTATTTATCATATTTATGTGTGCGGGAGGCGGTCAAAGTGACTGAAGGGCAAAAATAAAACAAAACAAAAAACTTAGCAATTAAAGAATGACAAAATCACCGGTTTCAATTGGAGTGGGCTGTATTGAATATTACTTTTTGATTTTAAAGAACATGCCAACATAGACCTACGCTACATCAATCAAACGCTAAAGCTCGAGTTTTCCTTCTCTTTTTAATAATGTTAATGACAAGCAAACACTCGCTTTTTTCTTTATTTTTTTAATTGACAACAAAAAGCTGAAATTTGTTATTATGTCTTCTTTATTAATTACAAAATATTGCATAAATCTGAAATCTTTATTCCTGCTCTTTTATTAATTTACAAGTATTGAATAAAACCTAAAACTTGGTTTTTCCATTTCTTCTTTGAACATTTTGAAGGTCAACAAAAGCGTAAACTTCCATTTTACTGCTATTTTTGAAAATTACGAAGTATAGGGAAGCTGGAGCTTGCTTTATCCTAGTATTTCACTCTAACTTCAACCACGTTCATAGCATCAACATAATTAACATTTATCATTGCGTTGTTATGCACAGCATCTAATAATCTGGGCTACAAACCCAGTAATTTTGAGAGACATATTTTATAAAGGGCTTTCCAAAAATAAGTGTGCACACGGTTTTCAAGGAAAAGTTGTTATGTATGGCTACAAGAATATGATTGAAATGGTAAGGTTCACACTTCCCTCCGTGGTTGCACTTGTGGGGGTACACAGCGACTGTAAAAATTTTCCAGGTACTACGCAAGCAGAAAAAGATTGAGAGCCGTTGTAATAAGGCAACGAAATACATTCTTTCAGTTTAAAAATTTGTCTTTCACTCACTAACTTATCCATGTTTTTCCAAAAGAGGAAGAGAGGAGATGCTGTATTTCCAGTTTGGTTGAATCCTTCCTCTTTTTTTTTGGAATCATCTCGGGGTACGAGTATTTTCGTTTCTGTTTCATATCAAGGCACAAACGGAGTGGGCTATGTCGCAATACTCCGCTCAAAAAACGTTACTTCTCTTACGACGATTTAACCGTGATCTTTCTTTTCCCTAAAATCGTCATTTTGTTTTGGTATTAAAGTTTTGTTGTCTTCTGAAAGGCACAAAATAGTAGTATAGGATTCACCTATGGCAATATTTTTCAACCGGTGGGTGGCAGCGTACCGCTTTAAGATAAACCGCTTGCTCTCAGGTGATCAGCAAAATTTTCGTCATTCCACGAGACCTAATGATGCATGCTTTTCGTTATAGCATCTAACTCTAATCTAACACATATGCCATCATTTTGGTAAATCATCAAGTTTTAACCCTTTAAGAATTATAAGAATTTAATTCAAAAAATTTGAAACAATGCCGCAATTGTTTGATAACAACGGAAATATAATGGATTTTAGATAATTTGGTTATCACGTCATAATGATATAACAATCAACAATCATGGCACATATGTGTGCCAAAGGTCCTCACAGGGTTAAAGATATAAATGAAAAATTCGAAATCTATTGCAAAAGCCAATGACTTAATCACAAAATTGCCTTTTTTTCATTTCGACAACATTAGTTGCTGTGAAGTAGTCTCGTTCAAATTAATTTTATTGGACGTGTGACACACATCTTGAACTTGTCGAGATTTGTAAGTACGCCTCTTCACAAAGGCAAATGAAGTTTACTCAGGACGGGTATATATTACATTACAACTGCATTAGACTTTAGCCGGCCGTCATATATCAATCAGTCTGAAGCTAATGTACCGCAATATAATCTTTATTAGAACTACTCGACTAATTTTGACGGGGGTCCAGTTGGATAAGTTTAGTACTTCCAGACGTTCAGTAAAATTTTTGACTTACAGTGGCAAAAATGAAACCCTCATTATCAATAAATGCAAAAAAATATTTGGATTTTCTCTTAGTCTACACACTCTACAGAAATTATCGAAATCAAAAATAAAATGAACTTAGTGTAGTTTATTCTGCCAATTTTGTAAAAAAAAGCCTATTTCTTATTTTTAGCCGGCTCTGAAAACTTGGTCCATAGAAGTAATAGCAAATCAAAGGCGGTGGTGGGGCGTTCGGTCTTCGTAACATACAGTAGGCTATCGTGTGAGCCAGCAAGATCTACCTTGATCTGTTATGCATTGACTATGCTTGAAGCCAGCTTGTTTGTCAGGAAGTTGGGGGTCAAAAACAGGTGCTAGACGCCTCAAAAGTAACCGCTCGAAAAGCTTGTAAGAAACGCTCAGCAGCGATATGGGCTGAAAGCTCTTTCAATTATCAAATCCTTTGCCAGGTTTTGATACCGAGGTAACTGTGGCCAGTGGCCATATGGTGGGAACTGTTTGATGGGCGACGCTGACATTGTAGAATTTTTAAAGCCATGTATCACATTTGGGGCCGCAGTGCTTCAGAATATATCTGACGAGATATTGTCTGCGCTTTGAACTTTACCACATTTGATTGGTTTAATTGCAGAGGCACATTTATTGGACAAGAGAAGCACGACAAAGAGACCTTCACTACTGGAAAATAGGTTTTTTCCTGTTTTTCATGCTGATCGTGTTGTTTGTTAGTCCTATAAAGGTGCCATTAACTTCTCAATATAGTTCTTCTGGTGTAATCGAAAGTTTAAATGATCTTTATTTAGATTTAAAATCTACATAAAATTCACAAAAAACTCAATTCACAAAAATAAAGATCATTTAAACTTTCGATTACACCAGAAGAGCTATATTGAGAAGTTAAAGGATGCCTGGTGACAAAAGCAAAATATAAAGGTGCCATTAGTCAACGCCAAGAAAATGCAGTGGCGCCGAAGGCGCAAAAAGTTTTGCTATTTTATTTGAAAATAGCTTGATACTGAGAACAAGTCAACAAAGTTTGGTACAATGGGCATCGGCTTATTCGCAACCCGTGGCTGCACCTGCTGCTTCTCATCCTGGAGCTTGATATTCTGTTTCAATACTCGAAAGGTCCGGATTCGGACCGCGGTCCGCCAGTTGAGTAGCCCTGATCCATATGATTCTAACGTATCTTCGCCGAGAAAATTTGAAAACCAGTGCTTCAGTGTTCCTTAAAACGTTGCCAATCTATTGAACCGATCTTGAATCGCAAAACATCCAAAACAGAGCACCATCAAGAGGTAAACTAAACAAAGGTACAAAAGACAAATATTTAACCAAGCAATGTTTTAGGGAGCACACTGAATTTTTTTTTACAAATTTACAAAGGTGAAGCGAAAAATGCCCATATGATCAAAAAAGAAGTCAAGGCGATGCATGACAGGGGTTGTATGTCAGGCAGAAAAATTTGATTGTTGCCTAACAAAAATGTTTCATTCTTATTCTTAAAAATACGATGAATAAATTATTGAACAAATGAATAAATTATTGAATTTTATTTTGCAAATTTACAAAGGTAAATCGAAATGATATAGTGGTTAGAGCGTCCGCTTCGCAGTCGGTAGACCTGGGGTTCGTTCCCCTTGTCGAGTCATACCAAAAGACTTTAAAAATGGTATTCACAGCTTCCCTGCTTGGCGCTCAGTATTTAGGGGAGGTTGTGGAGAAGAATCCGGCAAGTTTGCTTGTTGTGTCTTTGGGGAAGGCACTTAACGCGACGCCCCCACCTTTATGTAAAAGACAGGTGGCCCAGTTTTCCCTCCGAATAGAGGGTTGGTGGCAGCCATCCGACCGTAAAAAACAAATGCCATCTAATAAAAATGCAGATATCTGCTGTGGTGACCCCTAATCGGGAATAAGCCGAAAGACAAAGAAGAAGAAGAAAGTGAAAAATACCCATATGATCAAAAAAGAAGTCAAGGCGATGTATGACAGCGGGTAAATGTGAAACACAAAAATTTGATCGTTGCCTGATAGAAATGTTTCATTCTTCAAGAGTTGTCACATAAAGTTTTTTCAAAGCAGAAGACGCAAAATCGTTCTTAAAATCGCACAGGGGACGAAAAAACAGTATGCAAATGAGGAGGCATTAAGTGGTGGCAAACATAGCGTGAAAGGCTTGGATGAAAGAGCGTCCGACATCTTTTGTGTCCTGGTTGTCGTTTCGTTTGCTTTTTTTCGTGCAGAGTCCTGCTCTATCGTTTGAGTTATAAACAATACCATCGATAATATTTTTGAAAATCAGCAAGGTATTGAAAGGAAATTTAAAAACATCATTGCGGATTTAATTAAGGACTTCAAAGTGACTTAAAGCAAAAATGAAATTTGTCGAAGGATATTTGATTCGATGTATTGTTTATTTTAACATATCTGTGGTTTATTTTGTAAAGTATTGTTTATTTTAGTTTATTTTACCAATCAGTTGCCACTTTGAAAATAACATTTAAGCCTTTGTTTATTGAACAAAGTTTTTGCCCCAAACGAAACCGATCTTTTGTGGATTTAGAATTTTATTTTGATTTTGCGTCAATGATTAGTGTTGGCATTTCCTTACCAAGCCAACCTACTGACTTTTCAAAATTTGATACAATTTTTGACAAATCCGGTGCGAAAAACTTTTTATTTGTTTCTCTTGCAAATATTTTTCGTTTAGTAGTTTTGCAGTTTTTTTGGTTCTTGCTATACGTTTGAGTTCAAACAACAAGACTTTCAAAAACGTTGAATATATTTTGGAAATACTTTTTAGAGTGGCTTATCTGGGAATCATTTGCAACATCAAAGGCTTAAACAATACAAAAAATGATAACCAGCTCAATACAAACAGCTTTTACGTCAAAATTGTTACACTTACCGCGTTTGCATCTGTTTTTCTCAACTTGATTTTTGCAATGGACCCGTTATTTTGAAAACCCAAATTGAACTGTGAGGCACCCGCTGATTTAGGAAAAAAATAATTCTTTTAAAACAACGCATTCAAAAAAGGAGAAATGCATTAGCTTTGCTACTGGGTTAGTTTATAAAGCTGCTTGAAGGCTTCATATTTCAGTGACATAATTTTAGAAGATGACAGTCAAGCAAAATGTATCTAAAAATTAACCATTATCCTAATAGTGATTGTTGGAAAATTGAATTTTTCTAACTCGGGGAGACATTTTAGCAACTCACCTTTAAACAAGTTTTTCGCTCATTTGTTGGCTGCTGCAGTCAGCATTTTAGAACTAGGTTCTGTGGTGAGGTACTTTGAGTGTTGGTCCAGACCATTACGGATTATCGGTGGCGTAAATTTGAAGGAGATACATTCCCCTCCAAATGTTTTCAAAAAGAAGATTATCTCTCAATAATTTTATCGTGAGATTACTTTCGCAGATCTGCCGAGAGAAGATTTTTTTTTTTACTAACAATTCCTGATTTGATTTGATTTTTTGTTGATGAACGCACACACAATGGAAAGAGCTTTTGCGATTACAAAAATGAAGACCTTTCCTGAAAACCGAAATGCAATTGTGAGGCTAGCATTTATCCTCTCCTCCCAATCCTTTGTGCATTTACGATATTGCACGCTATCATGGCGTCACTGTAGAGGATAGAATTATCGCGTTTTTTAAACTACACTTCACAGAATAAGAGTTTACCGCAAACTACACAGTACCGTCAGTAACCATCTGCGGTCAGCGGCAATGTAGATCTGAAAACAAGTGATTCGAATTATATCAGCGGTGAAATTTGTAGAGCGACCAGAGAATAGAAGAACATCAGCTTAATTTGCTTTGGTTGTTGCGACGAACAATTAAGTGCTGAAACATAGTGTTACGTTGCCTTTATTTAAACATCTTAAATGATTTATTTATTTATTGAGTTTTGCTTTTGCTTCAATACGCATACACACATTACCACACAAAACAAGGTGACAAGAAAATGTGATTGTAATTTACTTTTGACGTTTCTGAAATAACTTATCTCGCTGTTTTATAAACAAATTGTGAAATACATTAAAAGTATATCACGCTGTTCAAAAAAGACTTTAAAACAAAACAATGCAATTTATACAGAACAACTTAGCTATTACGTAACAAAAGTACAACAACTAATTATTGTATATTGATCTGTAGTTTCACTTATTAAGCAACCAAAAAGGGATGATAATGCAGCAAGTTATTTAAAAACCCAATCAAAGTTTACAAAGTTGACATATTAGCTCAATTTTCATTTTTTGTATTATTTATCAGGCTGTTCAAAAAATCATTGCAAATCTTATTTAATTCAAAAATAACTGTCAAACAACTCATGAAAAGCATACTGCAAACGTTTCAACCCCCAACTGGTGCCATTTTCAACGCAAATAATGTGCAACAAACAGGTCGACTATCAACTACGCCATACCGACGCCAAAAAAAATTTTTTGTTTCAGTATGGCGTAGTTGATAGTTAGCCTGTTCGTTGTACATCTTTTGCGTTAAAAATTTATTTGCATTATTTCCGTTTCTGTATTAAAAAAACAAACTTATAAGTCTAGTTTTTAGAGATCAACAGTTTAAAAGTGATGGAGGCCAACAACGGTTTTGAGAATCAGTTCCCAAACCAATCAAGAGTTGAGTTTTCGAAATTTTTCTGAGAAGTTTTCAAACAAGAGAAATTGCAAATTTGCAAAACAAATTTCAAGGTTTTGGAAACAAATTCTTATGAAGTATGGTTTCTACACGTCAATAGGTTGCACCTCTTTATCCCCTAAGCACACTCCTTTTAATTACAATTGGTTGAAGTTTCAAATACTTAAACTCGTGTCTCACAAAGTCCGAGATGGGAAGTTGAACATAATCCATCATAAGCAAGTGCAACATCAGCACTTGTGGGAAATCCATACACACGAAGGCAGTCTTCGTTGCCGCCAACATTATTGGGTTGTCCACTTCTCCAGATCAATTCAGAACTATTCACACGTTCACCATTTACCCAGATCCAGTTTCCTTCTGACGCAATATCACTGGCACCGATCCAAAAGAACTCCACATTAATTGACAGATTTTCAATCAATCTTTTTCTATTTTGTAAAGTTTTAACTCCATACACTGCCAAAGTACCTCCCCAACTTTGGCAATATTCTTGACTTTCCTGCCACGACTGACTATTAGGGGTGGTTTTATAAACATACAAATGAGGAGCAATATACAATACTTGTTTGAGTCCGAGCGCGTCCTCAATTAGTTGACGATTTTCCTTGGTTTGGTTTTTTAGAACTTCCATTTTCCGAGAGAGAGAATCAAATTGATCTCGAAGCAAGTCTATTTGTTGACTATCAGTAATTCCCGGCTCCCCCTTCTGACCGGGGCTCCCACGTGATCCCACTTGACCTTTTGCTCCACGTTTGCCAGGAGGACCCTGTACAGCCCTTTGGGGCGTTCGCGGATTTTGCTGATTAAGTACATCATCGGTTTTCAAACACGTGAGGTGCTCCTGGGCACAGCAAATGGCGACCAAAATTATGATGCGAACAACCAGCTTCAACATCTCGCTTTATTCTGTTCTAAAATTTTTCGGCGCTTGTTCATATACCGCTACGCAATTGCTGCGGTTGAATAAACGGCTTTTTTTTGCAAAACTTTTACTCAAGATTATTGTTATGCATTGTCGTGAAATTTGAATCTCCATTATCAATTCCCAACGTTTGTGTTATTAGGAAGGAACGTATTTAATTTCTCCTGGTAGAACAACTTTTTGGTAATCTTGATTATGATTGCAGAACCATTGCAATAAAAGCATGGCAGTTTTCACTTGCTGTTCAAGCGATTACGAAAATGAAACGGAACGATTACTAAATAAAGGCCGAATCAAACAAAGTTGTTCCCCCAGGAGAGCGCAACCTCTTGTGGTTGACAATAGAAACGGCAAGGAGAGAATGTGCATCAATTACCGGCTAACTAACAATTTATTTACGGAGTTGAACGCATACCTTTTGCCCAGCATTAAATCAATAACACAGGCCAGCAAAAAATTTTTTGTCAAAAGGCAAAGGATGTTAAATCGTTTTGCGGTTAAATCGGGGGCGCTGAGTCTAAAAATACACTTAGTTTTGCTGAATTAGCTCTAGTTTTGGAGATATTTTTACTTTTATTTTTTTATAATTTTGCTAGAGCACGGTGCATTCTCAAGCATGCGAGGCTTCTTTAATGTAATATTACTGGTTTCCCATTTAAAGTTTAGTGTCCATTTACTCCATACAATCGATACCTATATCGATTCGAATAAAAACAAGCCATAATGTTGATGACTCATGAAAGTTTTATGAGGTTCAGAGCTGTGATTCTCAAACTTTATGTAACCGTTACTCATTTACAGCACTCTACATATCATCATCGCCCCCTCTCCCTGGCAATACATAAAGACATAAAGTTACAAACAAATTTATTACAAGTACTCAAACAAGTAAACAAATCATAGTAAATGATTTTTCTTCAATGAGATGGATGAGCTTGGTGATGTTCAACGAGCTTTTTAATATTTGAGGACACTTTGGTCAAGTACAATTGTAAATCACCCCGTTTGCTGATGGAAAGACAACTTCTTTGTTTTGATAGCAATAACGTCACGACTGAAAACCCTTTTTCTACCAAATAAAACGTTGGAAATGAGAGCACCCAAGCTCTTACATCGTTCCATATAAGCTGGTATTTGCCAGATGCTTTGCACCAAACTATATCATACCTGTCTTCTTTAAAGTTCATTTTGGATTCGCCATCATTTTGGAAGTCGATGAACTGATCTTAAAGTTCAACGTTTAGGCCTGCAGAATCAGCAGAAAATAGTTGAATTACCCAGCGTGGGGCATTGATATTAACAAGATCTGCAAACCGAATGTGCATATCTTCCACTAGGTTATGTAGATGCAAACAGTATTTCAGTCGTTCATTTTTTGTAACATAATTCCCGAAGATATTTGGAAATTGAGACAGAATGTTTCGCTCCATATTTTCTTTGTACAAGGAAAGCTTCAATATAAATGACTTTATCACGTTTTTGCACCGGAAAAGCGTGATCATTTCACCCTGAAGTTTGTTGTTCACTTCCTTCATAAAAGTAAAAATGTCTGCCAAATAAGCGACATCATTTTTTAATGGCTTCACTGCTTCGGCCAATTGACAATCGATGCCGGAGAGGAATTTGATCACGAATCGTAAAGAGAGTAAAAGCGAATCCCACAAGCATCTTTTGAAAGCCATCGTATTGCGGAATGTAATAAAAGATGTTCAAAATTTTCTTCGTTGATGTGACAACGTGCGCAAATATGTGATCTTTTATTTTATTGCTGCATTTTATCACATTATGCAATGAGTTATGCAGTTCAGCACTGAAATTATGGGCGACCAAATGCTGCCGGTGGATGACGCAGTGAGTTGCAATGAGTCCAGGTATTTTCTTTTTCATTAATGCGATGAATCCTCGATGCTTCCCATCCATTGTCGCAGCACCGTCTATTGCACATTGCAATTAGTATTGGTATCTCCTTTTCCACAAAAAATTTCTCCACTGCATTAAAGACAGTTGTTGCTCGAGGACCAGCAGGAAGACTGATTGCAAAGATCATTTTTTCTTGGGCTAGCATATTATTTATAAATCGCTCATATTCCAACGGTAGTGACTTCTTATCACTTAAGGTGGATTTGTCTATTTGCAGTAAATGTTTGGATACGGACAGGATTTCAACAAGTTGTTTTAATACATCAGAGCTCATTTCATCAATGCGTCGCTGATCTGCATTGTTGCTTAGAGCAATATTTCTTAACCTGGGGTGCTGCAATCAATTTCAGGGGGTGCTGGGAAAGGTGACATATGAGGCGGTCAAAGGTCAAAGGAATACGTTTGGACGAATGTATTTTTACCGATATAAGTAGAAATACGATAAACGTTGCAAAGTTGTTTTGAAGAATAAATCAAACAAATGATCAAGATGTACTGCACTTGCCTTTACTTTATCCTTATAAGTAATCAGATGTTAGCCAAAGGTAGGGGGTGCTGGACTGCTTAGGCTTGACCAAAAGGGGTGCTGAGGAAGAAAAAGGTTAAGAAACACTGGCTGAGAGGCAGAGCACGCAAAATTGAGAAAGCATTCTGTTGAAAAACTGTTTCAATTATTTTTTTACGGCTGGTAACACAAGGTTTTTACCAATAGTATGTGGCTTTGCCGTTTTTGCAATTAGCTTAGATATATAGTATGAAGCTATTAGGCCATATTCCTGTCGTTTGTCAGTCTGTCTAAAAAGAGATCAAATTGTAGTTTGTTTTGCTTTTACTTCTCGAAGCTTCTTGAATTCACTGCCAATTTTGTTCGGATGCGTTCTGTTGAGATGGTCTTGGAGTTGACTCAGTTTCATTGCCCCATTAGAGAAGATAGAACCGCATACACATTGGACGGGTAGCGTCATGTGGAGCTGTTGTACAACAAAATTTTAAATGAGTGCAGTTATACTGACGCACTTTCACTTTCTCGATCTTCTGGATTTTTTGCAAATTTCTTGATGGTGAGGGCATATTTTCAGGAACTGTAAACTTTAAAACTTATATGAAGATTAGTAAAGTACATTTAAAATTTTCCAGGTGGTACGCAAGCAGAAAAAGGTTGAGAGCCGTTGTAATATGGCAATGAAATACATTCTTTTGGTTAAAAAATTTGTCTTTCACTCACTAATTTATCCATGTTTTTCCAAAAGAGGAAGAGAGGAGATGCTGTATTTTCAGTTTGGTTGAATCTTTCCTCTTTTTTTGGAATCATCTTGTGGTACGAGTATTTTCGTTTCTGTTTTCTATCAAGACACAAACGGAGTGGGTCATGTCGCAATACCCCGCTCAAAAAACGTTGCTGCTCTTACGACTATTTAACCGTAATCTTTCTTTTCCCTAAAATCGTCATTTTGTTTCGGTATCAAAGTTTTGCTGTTTTTTGAATAGCACAAAATAGTAGTATATGATTTATCTATGGCAATATTTTTCAACCGGTGGGTGGCAGCGTACCGCTTTAAGATAAACCACTTGGTCTCCGTTGATCAGCAAAATTTTCGTCATTCCGCAAGACCTAATGATGCATGCTTTTCGTTATAGCATCTAACTCTAATCTAACACATATGCCATCATTTTGGTAAATCATCGAGTTTTAAAGATATAAATGAAAAATTCGAAATCTATTGCAAAAGCCCATCACTTGATCACAAAATCGACTTTTTTTTCATTTCGACAACATTAGTTGCTTTGAAGTAGTCTCTTTCAAATTAATTTTATTGGACGTGTGACACACATCTTATACTTGTCAAGATTTGTACGTACGCCTCTTCACAAAGGCAAATGAAGTTTACTCAGGACGGGTATATATTACATTACAACTGCTTTAGACTTTAGCCGGCCGTCATATATCAATCAGTCTGAAGCTAATGTACCGCAATATAATCTCCATGATTCTAATGTACCTTCGCCGAGAAAATTTGAAAACCAGTGCTTCAGTGTTCCTTAAAACGTTGCCAATCTATTGAACCGATCTTGAATCGCAAAACATCCAAAACGGAGCACCATCAAGAGGCAAACTAAACAAAGATACAAAAGACAAATATTTAACCAACTAATATTTTAGGGAGCAAATTGAATTTTTTTTTACAAATTTACAAAGGTGAAGCGAAAAATGCCCATATGATCAAAAAAGAAGTCAAGGCGATGTATGACAGCGGGTAAATGTGAAACACAAAAATTTGATCGTTGCCTGATAGAAATGTTTCATTCTTCAAGAGTTGTCACATAAAGTTTTTTCAAAGCAGAAGACGCAAAATCGTTCTTAAAATTGCACAGGGGACGAAAAAACAGTATGCAAATGAGGAGGCATTAAGTGGTGGCAAACATAGCGTGAAAGGCTTGGATGAAAGAGCGTCCGACATCTTTTGTGTCCTGGTTGTCGCTTTGTTTGCCTTTTTTCGTGCAGAGTCCTGCCCTATCGCTTGTGTTATAAACAATACCATCGATAATATTTTTGAAAATCAGCAATGTATTGAAAGGAAATTTAAAAACATCATTGCGGATTTAATTAAGGACTTCAAAGTGACTTAAAGCAAAAATGAAATTTGTCGAAGGATATTTGATTCGATGTATTGTTTATTTTAACATATCTGTGGTTTATTTTGTAAAGTATTGTTTATTTTAGTTTATTTTACCAATCAGTTGCCACTTTGAAAATAACATTTAAGCCTTTGTTTATTGAACAAAGTTTTTGCCCCAAACGAAACCGATCTTTTGTGGATTTAGAATTTTATTTTGATTTTGCGTCAATGATTAGTGTTGGCATTTCCTCACCAAGCCAACCTACTGACTTTTCAAAATTTGATACAATTTTTGACAAATCTCTTGCGAAAAATTTTGTATTTGTTTCTCTTGCAAATATTTTTCGTTTAGTAGTTTTGCGGTTTTTTTGGTTCTTGCTATACGTTTGAGTTCAAACAACAAGACTTTCAAAAACGTTGAATATATTTTGGAAATACTTTTTAGAGTAGCTTATCTGGGAATCATTTGCAACGTCAAAGGCTTAAACAATACAAAAAATGATAACCAGCTCAATACAAACAGCTTTTACGTCAAAATTGTTACACTTACCGCGTTTGCATCTGTTTTTCTCAACTTAATTTTTGCAATGGACCCGTTATTTTGAAAATCTCAATCGAACTGTGGGGCACCCGCTGATTTAGGAAAAAAATAATTCTTTTAAAACAACGCATTCAAAAAAGGAGAAATGCATTAGCTTTGCTACTGGGTTAGTTTATAAAGCTGCTTGAAGGCTTCATATTTCAGTGACATAATTTTAGAAGATGACAGTCAAGCAAAATGTATCTAAAAATTAACCATTGTTCTAATTGGGGATTGTTGGAAAATTGAATTTTTCTAACTCGGGGAGACATTTTAGCAACTCACCTTTAAACAAGTTTTTCGCTCATTTGTTGGCTGCTGCAGTCAGCATTTTAGAACTAGGTTCTGTGGTGAGGTACTTTGAGTGTTGGTCCAGACCATTACGGATTATCGGTGGCGTAAATTTGAAGGAGATACATTCCCCTCCAAATGTTTTCAAAAAGAAGATTATCTCTCAATAATTTTATCGTGAGATTACTTTCGCATATCTGCCGAGAGAAGATTTTTTTTTTTACTAACAATTCCTGATTTGATTTGATTTTTTGTTGATGAACGCACACACAATGGAAAGAGCTTTTGCGATTACAAAAATGAAGACCTTTCCTGAAAACCGAAATGCAATTGTGAGGCTAGCATTTATCCTCTCCTCCCAATCCTTTGTGCATTTACGATATTGCACGCTATCATGGCGTCACTGTAGAGGATAGAATTATCGTGTTTTTTAAACTACACTTCACAGAATAAGAGTTTACCGCAAACTACACAGTACCGTCAGTAACCATCTGCGGTCAGCGGCAATGTAGATCTGAAAACAAGTGATTCGAATTATATCAGCGGTGAAATTTGTAGAGCGACCAGAGAATAGAAGAACATCAGCTTAATTTGCTTTGGTTGTTGCGACGAACAATTAAGTGCTGAAACATAGTGTTACGTTGCCTTTATTTAAACATCTTAAATGATTTATTTATTTATTGAGTTTTGCTTTTGCTTCAATACGCATACACACATTACCACACAAAACAAGGTGACAAGAAAATGTGATTGTAATTTACTTTTGACGTTTCTGAAATAACTTATCTCGCTGTTTTATAAACAAATTGTGAAATACATTAAAAGTGCAGACAGTGACACTGTTTCGACCTATCAGGTCTCTTCAGTGCAGTTGGTGACCGACAAGAAGCTAGAGGCTTTTAATAAAGCATAGCTTAGACCGCCACACTTGCGGGATCTATACTAGATCCACTTGGTGGATGGTCTGTCAGTACTCTGCGAAGCCGTATCATTCGTGAATGAGTGGCGGTTGTCACAGGGGTTACCAACTGCACTGAAGAGACCTGATAGGTCGAAACAGTGTCACTGTCTGCAGTTTTGCTATGTGCATTGCTAGCCTCTTGCATTACTATACATTAAAAGTACACCACAAATAAATATATAAAGTATACACAAATAAAGTATATCACGCTGTTAAAAAAAGATTACCGAACAAAACAATGCAATTTATACAAAGCAACTTAGCTATTAATAACAAAAGAATAACAATTATATATTGTTTAATTGGATATATTTTCATTTTTTGAGCAACTAAAAACGTTGATAATGTAGCAAGTTAATTTGAAAGCCGAATCAAAGTTTACAAATTTGACATATTGGCTCAATTTTCATTTTCTGTGTTATTCATCAGACTTTCACAGAATCATTGCAAATCTTTTTTAATTAAATCAAAAATATCAGCCAAACAACTTCTCAAAAACATATTGCAAACGTTTCGCCCTTCAACTACTAAAAACATTTTAGGGTTAGTATGGCGTAGTTGATGGACAACCTGTTTGTGGTACATTATTTGCGTTGAAAATGGCATCGGTTGAGGGGCAAAACGTTTGCAGTATGCTTTTGACAAGTTGTTTAGCTGTTATTTTTGAGGAAAAGTTACTAGTTTTATCCCAATTATACCATGGGCTTAAGTATATTGGCAGCCATTATGGGAAATCTTATTTATGATTGCAAATTACATAAGACTTGATCAGTTTGGTGATCAACATTTTCAAAAATGATGGCCTTTTAAAAAGTGGAGGCCTACAACAGTATTGAGGATCAGTTCCCAAAACAATCAAGAATTGAGTTTTCGAAATTTTTTTTCTGAGAAGTTTTCAATCAAGAAAAAAGGAAGTGTTGTAAAACAAATTTCCAGATTTTTGCGAATAACTTCTTACGAAATATGGTTTTTACACTTTTAAGAGGCTAAACCTTCTTATTCCCTAGGTACAGCTCTTTTAATTACGATTGATTGTAGTTTATTAAACTTAAATTTTTTTCTCACAAAGTCCTATATGTAGAATTGTACATCTGCCGTCGTAAGCAAGTCCAATTTCTGAAGAAAGTCCATCCGCGCGAAGGCAGTCTTCATTGCCGCCATCATTATTCGGTTGTCCACTTCTCCAGATCAATTCAGAACTGCTCGCACGTTCACCATTTACCCAGATCCAGTTTCCTTCTGACGCAATATCACTGGCACCGATCCAAAAGTACTCCACATTAATTGATAAATTTTGAATCAATCTTTTTCTATTTTGCAAAGTTTTAACTCCATACACTGCCAAAGTACCTCCCCAACTTTGGCAATATTCTTGACTTTCCTGCCACGACTGACTATTAGGGGTGGTTTTATAAATGTAAAAATAAGGATTAATATACAATACTTGTTTGAGAACCTCCACTATTTGACGATTTTCCTTGGTTTGATTTTTCAGAGCTTCCATTTCACGAGAGAGGGAATCAAACTGATCTCGGAGCAAATCAACTCGATGATTATCAGGAATTCCCGGTTCCCCCTTCTGACCGGGGTTCCCATGTGATCCCACTTGACCTTTTGCTCCACGTTTGCCAGGGGGACCCTGTACAGCCCTTTGGGGCGTTCGCGGATTTTGCTGATTAAGTACATCATCGGTTTTCAAACACGTGAGGTGCTCCTGGGCACAGCAAACCGCTGCCAATATAAAGATGCGAACAACCAGCTTCATCATCTCGCTTTATTCTGTTCTAAAATTTTTCGACGCTTGTTTATATACAGCTACGCAATTACTGCGGTTGAATAAACAGCTTTTTTTGCAAAACTTTTTCCCAACATTATTCCCAACACACATTGTCGTGAGATTTGAATCTCCATGATTAATTCTTAACGTTTTAAATATTAGGTAGAAGTCTATTTGATTTCTCCTGGGAGGACAACTTTTTGATCATGGGAGAACCCGGAAGAACAACTTAACCATGATTGCGGAACCATTGCAATAAATACACGAAAATTTTTACTTGCTGATCAAGCAGTTGTGAAAGATGAAACGGGACAACTGCTAAATGAAGGCAGAATCGCAAAAAGTTGTTTTTCCAGGAGAGCGCAACCTCTTGTGGTTGATGATAAAAACCGGATGGAAAGGAAGTGCATCGATTACAGTCAAACTATTAATTTATTTACGGATTTGAGTGCATACTCTTTGCCCAGAGTTGAATCAACAATAAATAAAGTTGTCAAATGGAAGTGTATAGATATATTGGATTTGAAGTCATCATATCGCCAAATTCAAATAATATCTAAAGATCGACCATGCACTTCCTTTCAAGAGGAGTCGGAACAGTATCACTGAAAGGTGTACCTTTTGGATTTACAAATGCAGTACCCGCTTTTCAGCGCATTATGAAGAAATTGATTGATAAACATAATTTAAAGTACTGTATATTAATACTTATTTGTACAATATGACAGAAGGCTATATGGTCCAAGAATCGCTCGATGCGAATTTACAGGCATCAAAAAACGCTGCTGGAGCTGATCATCTTACGTTTAATCAAAGCAAATGCCAATGCACTGTCCACAAAATCAACTGCTAAGGCATTTGGTCGGTAATAGCGTAAATATACCTGATTTAAAACAAATCGCTGCACTAAAAGACTTGCAAGAATCTTCTACAAAAAAGGAGCCCCAATGAATTTTGGGATTATTCAGTTATCATTCAAAATGTATTGCTAATTTTTTTGCTTTGTCAGACCACTGGTTCAAACTAATTTATTTCCTTTATCAAGGGATGCATCAAACGCCTTAAACACCTTGAAAGATAAGCGTTCTAAGCCACCTTGCAACCTATCGACAAAGCTATTTTGTTTATTGTAGAAGCAGATGCTTCTGATTTTGTCATTACTGCAACATTGAATCAAAACGGTAAACCGGTGACTTTTCATGTCCGCACTCTTTCTTCAACAGAGGAAAGGCATTCATCTGTAGAGAAAGAGGCATACTCTATCATTTAAGCTCCAAGAAAATGGAAACATTTGCTTCCGGGAAAGCATTTTAACTTGATTACAGATCAAAGAAGCGTATCCTTTATGTTCGATCTAAAACACCGATCAAAAATCAAAAACGACAAATTTCAGCGATGGAGATAAGAACTAGCTTCCTATGATTCGACTACGATCTATCGACCAAAGATCCACAATTGTGCACCAGACACGACGTCTAGAGCCATATCAGCATCTACGTTGTTGCCAACGTTACCTTGATTAAAAAGACTTCAAGAATCATTTGTCACCCAGTAATAACCAGATTATGTTAAAGTAAAAATCTACCGGTTTCCATAAATGACGTCAAAAATGTTGTAAAAGGTTGCAGAGACTGCTGCGAAATCAAAGCTTCATTCCTGAAGTCAACTTTAATTTAGTAAATGCGACGTAACCGATTGAACGAATTTGCGCATATTTTAAAGGATTACTATCGTTTTGTACGAAAAACAAATACACGCTTGTGATTTTTGACAAGTATTCGCGTTTTCTTTTTGTGTGTGCATGCAAAAATATAAAAACTAGTACAGTTTTTCAAAAATCTCAAATTTCTTTCAGTTTGGGTTTTGAAATGATGTACACACAGATTATGGATCTAGCTTTTTGTCATATGAAATAAAATCTTGGTGAATAGCACAGGCATTTCAACCAGTCAATCCACTTATGATTCAAAGGAAATGGGCGAGTAGAACGATATACTGGTGTAATTTGGCGAGCTGTTTCTTTGGCTTTGCATACAAAGCAATTGTCAATTACCCAATAACGAGCGAATACAATGCAAAACTGCAAAATACAGTCTTGCATTGTATTCCCTCGTTATTGTGTACGCCACTAACTGTACCCCTCACAAACGCATTTTTGTTTACGTCAGAAGATTGTCTCGTGTGCATCTTTACCGTCTTGGATAAAACCAGGACCTTTATTTCTCAAACGCCATATTTGAAACCAAGCTGATCGATTTGATAAGGAGGCAGAACTGATTGAAGCCAATCCTCATTACGCACATGTGAGATTAGATGATTAAGAAATATTGGTTTCTCCACGGAATTTAGCTCCAAATCCAAACGTTTCTATAGAACGTTCAAACGATAGTGCTGTCACAATTGATGTTGATGTGTCAATTGATGTGCCAAATGTGCAAAATAATTTAACGTCCAACAGAATAATAATCATGATATCGTTGAAACTCAAGGCTCTCATGCTACTGATCACGTAAATGAAATGAACACTCAAGATAACTGTCAGCCTCAACTACGTTCTTCAACTCGTATTCGCTGACATGCTGATCGATCTTCTTCTTTTTCTTTCGGCTTATTCCCGATTAGGGGTCGCGACAGCAGATATCTGCATTTGCATTTTTATGGCATGGCATTTGTTTTACGGTCGGATGCCCTTCCTGCCACCAACCCTATCTTCAGAAGGAAAACTGGGCCACCTGTCTTCACATAAAGGTGGGGGGGCGTCCCGTTAAGTGTCTTGCCCAAGGACACAACAAGCGAACTTGCCGACTTGTTCTCCACAACCTCCACTAAATGCTGAGCGCCAAGCAGGGGAGGTGTGAATACCATTTTTTAAAGTCTTTTGGTATGACTCGACAAGGGGATTGAACCCTAAGTCTATCGACTACAAAGCGGGCGCTCTAACCACTACACCATCGCGTCCGTCCGACATGCTGATCGATATGGTACAATATTCATACCTAATCAGCTGCATGTCAGCTCTTGCGTAGGGGAAAATTGTCATGAGATTTTAATCTACATCACTGATTCACAGCGATTTTATTATTAGTTAGTTTGCTGGAATTAGTTCACCCGAGGCATCATAATTACAGTTTGATGAAACAAGAAGGTTTTTGAAATTTGTTACTGCCACACAGTTTAAAATGTCAAATGCAAATGATTGCTGTTAGGCAGAGTGATCGCAGTCGTTTGGTCAGGAATCCAAACTTAATCCGGGCCAGCGCAAATCAAGACCAGGGCTGAGGGTTTGTCCTTTTACCACTCTGGGCTGCTGCGCTGCCCAGATTGGATGATGGCAGTGGTGGTATTAAGCCAACATTGAGCTGCGTCATCCAAAACCTGCAGATCTCGTGTTCTTCATGGTACATAATGTATGAGACATGAAGATGTAACGTAATCTGCAGTTTGCTCAGTGGCGCCACATTCGCGATTCGGTGATGGAGAGAGACCAATGGGGCAGAGTGGTTTTCTCTTGTTATTACGACCGGCTTAATAATTTTTTTATTGTTTTACTGACGCAGAAAATAATCTTTTAAAGCCTAAATAAAGGTTTTATCAACTTAATATGCGCAATTCATAACATAAATACTAAATTTTGTGAGCCACTGCATTTTTATTTTCAACTTTATTCATAAGGTTGTCACTCATGCTTTTATTTTCAACTTTATGAATTACAATTCAAAAAGGATGTCACTCATGCTTTTAGTGCTTTCACACAATTTAGACGAGAGTTAAGTCGCAAAATGCATAACATAAATCAAGTAGAGCGATTGCTCTAACACAGTGAGCCATAGAGATTATAATCAACTCCAATAATTATTGGAGTAGAGCACAACTACAGTAAACTGACCTAACGTCTTCCTATACACAAATTTGAAGACTAAACCTATTTAAATAGTTTACGTGAGAAGAGTTAAATTACATTGAAGCACTTTTTAAATATCTTGACCGAGTTCATAGGTAATTAATCCAACAGTTGTCCTGAGATAGCGTGACTGATTAGACCTTTCATTTAGTGCACTATACTTCAACATCATTGATTTGTGACAAATATGAGAAAACAGGTTGCGTCGAAAAGATTAAGTGGTGATGTATGAACAAAAGAAATTGAAATTAAAAGGTCTTGATGGTTTACTTTGGCGTGAATGTTTAACAGTCAAGTTTAGCTCAGCTAGCTTTCGTGTGCTGGTCATATTCAGATTTAAACGATTCGCTAAAAACATACTGATTTGAAATTAATGGCTTGAATCTTATTAAGTTAAATTATCACATAAAACGACAAAATTACTGGCCGTTTGAAGAGACAAATGTAGCAAAAGATTCTTTTAGAGGTATGGCCTAAACGAAACAGTGAGTATATTTTTCCGCATAAACAAAAACATTTATGAGGAAAAATATCTTGGCTCTCAGTACAAAAGCACCAAGTAGACCACTAGTCTAAAATATACAAATTTCTCTGCTCTACTAATGTATATCTGATATAACCGGTTAGCAAAAATATTTCCCACCTGATCCAAACCTCATCTCGTTATTTTTGAAATATGACCTGATCCACTCCTAAACCCTCCTGGATCCGACTCCGGAAATCCTAATCCTGGCCACCTCTGGTAAACATACAATAAATCAGCACGTTTAAGCAGGCATACACGCGGGAGAAAAAGACTTTAAATTGACTGTTATACCGATGCCACGGAGCCAATTCAGAAAATAAAGTATTACATAAGTTGTTCCTGTCTGAGTTTTCTAGTAGGAGTTGTATAATTTTCCTTAGCTTTTTTTTCTCTTGTTGTCGCGGTCTGTGAGAAGAGATCATCTGTGTTGAAAATGCTCTCAAGCAGACGTCAAACGAAAGAGCAAACGGAGTGATGGACATGGGACCATAGGCGTGAAATGATGAATGTTGAGCAGGCCCGTGGCCGTTACTCTGCATTTGGAGACGAAACGGGAGCAACAAGTTTTCAACGTTTTATGCAACAAAATTAATAATTTCCTGATGTTGACAGTAGCTGGACCAAAGTTGTTGCAGAGCCGTTCTTTATACCGTAACCGTAAGCTAAAATCTTTTTCTCAAATTAAATTTTAACAAAATATATATTTAAACAAAGAGAATTAAACAATTATTTGCCAGACTAGCCAACGAAAATACCAAGCTACAGCAGGAGATCTCTGTATACACTTTCTATTACTCTTAATTTTTAGTGTATCAGGTCATTTCGTTTTTATAATTTTTGTAGCTTTTAAACTACATTTAACTCCTTCGCTAATGTTTCGAATCCGCCGTGCAATACGTTGATATTGCAACTTGCTTTTGTGAGATAGACAAACCAAATTCAATATTTTACGGGGCACGTGATCAATCCAACCCAA
Source organism: Trididemnum clinides (assembly GCA_963675345.1). Lineage (NCBI taxonomy): Eukaryota > Metazoa > Chordata > Ascidiacea > Aplousobranchia > Didemnidae > Trididemnum > Trididemnum clinides. Next base: position 6,343,671 of record OY776302.1, on the reverse strand, counting down.
ACAACAACCCCACTATGACCATGTGTGCCTGTAGTTAATGTTATTAAGTGACCCCTCACGTAGCCCATTTTCACCGGTAAATAAATGTTTGCTAGACACTATGTTAAAAATATTTTGTTTGCTAATAACTGTATGGTATTTATTAAGCTTGCTACACCACTTTTTCATTCTCATTTTTTTTAAATATCGAATAATTTACGGCCATGCTTTCATACCTATTGTTCATTGCCTCATGCACTATGCCCATTACTTAATATGCTCTATGCTATGTGCCCTATGCCCATTGCCCTCGCCCATTAACTCATGCTTATTGCTTCATGCCCGTTATCTAGGAATAATATCCCACGCCCGCAGCCTCTCGCCCATTACCTCACGGCAGATCCGTTGGCAAGAAGGGGTTGAAGAAATAGCACCTCCAGAAATCTTTTGTATTCTCCATACTTTTTGACTTGATTTTTTCTGTTTCATAAAAGTTTTAGAATACCATTTGTATGCTTTTTGCATACTTCAATGCTCTTTCTTTTGTGGGTGATCTTTTTGAAAACGAAATTTCTTCTACTTTAGTTTTCAAACTAACCTAAGTATCTTTATTTTTGGAGAAAAACTTTTGAATCAACATTGTATGGTTCCTTCGCACTGTGTGGTGGAGAAATACGACCCTTTATTCTCCCTAAATAGACCATCAAATGCTATTAATTTGCACATGAGTGCGACAATTTGATTGAAAAACTGTAAATAAGTTGATGGAAAATATGACACACTATAATCGGTCAAAGTTATTGACTCGTAATTATTTTTAATTACTTTTTTCTTCAGACGATAGTTTTCAAATGTGGTATTTGATATTGCAGAATTTTGAAAAATTTTGCAACATTTGCTTTCACAGAACAACAAGCAATTCAAAGTTGTCTTTTTAGATGTTGGTCTAATTATTAACCTCTATGCTTTACATTGCTATATTTCATTTTTGAAAACAATTGCTTGCTTCAATCAATGCTTCCAACGAGCTAAATAGTTTTCAGGGCGAGTTCGACAAGGTTCTGATGCTTTTCCCAAACGCAATGTTTTTTGTTTACAGGCTTATTTTTGATTAATAACTTAACGGCATTTGTAGCAACGAATTGATTGGACTAGGTGCTTTGTAATCACTCCTTGCTTGCAGTTATTCCAAAATTTTCGTCTAAGTATTTCTTTGCTTCCCCTAGATCAGGTTCCATCTTCCAAGTCGGAAGCAACACAGTAGTAGTGATTGACTCAGAGTCTTGAAATTATGGGAAAGGCCACGCGGAATGCACAGAACAAAATAGCGGGCCGCGGGTTGCTCATGTCTGCATTAAAGTTTTATTTTTTGTGAGTTTTAGATTGTTTGAACTGGGAAGGAGGACAATATCTTTTGAAAGCTTAAGGGGTACGACCACATAAAATATTTTAGAACTACTGCTTTTGTCTAAAGGGGTAGAAAGGTTATCGTTAGGTTAATTTTTGAAGGTGTTCGAAAATTCTCATGATCTCTACAGGCCATCTTGAATTTAGCTGAGATATAGCAAAAGCGCTATGAGCACGAGCCTAGTTATTCCTGTGACCTTGTTCTGCTAACTAGTCGGAAATAGGTGAGTTTGGCATATGTGTTTATTTGTGAGTATGAGCTCATGCTCAGTTAGCATGTCTTTCGTCAGACTGGGGCCACCTCGACAGATAGACTGCTTGGCCCCACCATCTGTCTGCCACATGAAGATAGAGGCATCCCGTTAAGTGCCTTGCCCAAGGACACAACAAGCAAGCTTGCCGGCTTGCTCTCCACACTATTCCCATGTGCTGAGCGCCTAGCAGGAAAGCTGTGGATACCATTTTTAGAGTCTTCTAATATGACTCGACTTGGGGAATGAATTCCAGGTCTAACGACTGCGAAGCGGACGCTCTAACCACTACACCATCCTGCCGGTGGCATTTTCCTATGGCTAAAAAGACATTACAAAAATTATTATAATTAAATAAGGTAGTGCATATTTTAAAAGGATGAAGGTAAATGAACGATTGCGTTTTCCTTAGTGAGAAAGCTGTATTTTAAGAAAAAAATCTTGATACTCTGAAGCAATGTGAAACAACTTATTTTTAAGCGAACTGCGGACAGTGACACGACCTAAAAGTTGAAACACAGTCACTGTCTACAGTTCGCACAAAGTACATGTTTGGCCTTTTGCATTACTTTAAGAGCTTGTTACACTGGGATGTGACAGCATCATTGCTTTAGAAGTTGTTAGACGTAGTTCACCTGCGATAATCCCTACTTATTTACGAGTTACACGGCTTCGCAGAGTACTGACTGACCAACCACCACAGTGGACCTAATTAGGTTCCACAAGTGTGACGGTCTAAGCTATGCCTTATGTGAAGCCTCTAGCTTCTTGTCGGTCACCAACTGCACTGAAGAGACCTCATAGGTTGAAACAGTGTCACTGTCTTCAGTTCGCTCGAAGCTCATCGCTTGCCTCTAGTATTATTTTAAGTTAGTTTTAGTTTTGTACGAACAAGTTTTTATGGCAGGTACTATGTTTCTGGATCTCTATTTTGTGCTTGTTTCAAACAATTAGCTGAAGATAAATCAAATCTGCAATGTACTCATTCTAAATTCGACAAGCCTGATTTTGAGAGTTCTACTTTGGAGCATTTCAAAGATCATAAGAAGATTGACAACAAGTCTGCTGAGCCAAGTTTACAAAATACAGGCTCGTAAACAATTAAGATCTTGTAAACGTGATTTCAAAAAGGCTTGGTATGCTTGCAGAAAATGGCTCGAGTGTTCATCATCGCGAATACCTGCCGCCTGTAGCATTTGTGTTGACATTTTTTAGGAGATAAACTGCTGATCTTCATTGTACAAAACATGAATATTCCAACAGAGGGAATATGTGCTGAAAAGCAATTGATTTTCTAAACAAATGCAATGACATATGTACACGTCGGCGATGTCAATGTAGAAAAAATAGAAGAAACTACAAACTACAACAAAGAAGTTTTCGCATCGATTAGTTGAAGTCGATTAGAGAAAAGCCGGTACCGTAACTATTTGTAAAACATAGATATGGTCTGGTCGCTATGTTTACATGAGGTGGCGTTTTGAGAAGACAGAAAATCAAAATGAAGCGCTTTTGATGAAGACAACGAAAACGAGCCTTTAATTATTATTCGAATACAAATGCACATAAAAAAAGAATGGTATTCTGCAGTCTATCTTTTAATTCATACCAAAAAACACATTTTACACATTAGCAGTACTTCAACACGACATAGTTCAGATAATCAAGAACTTCGTTGTGAAAGAGCATGGTGAATGATGCCACGTCAGCCGATATTTCTTTTTTTTCTATCATTGACGAAATACGTGATAAAACTAACACTAAGAACAGAATTTTCTATATACTCTTTACTGTGATATGATAAAACCTAATAACTAACATAATCACGTTTTTGAGAAAATGGACATTTATGTCGCTTATTGTTGTTCTGCGTGGAAAAACTGAACTCTTTTCTTTCAGCCTTGACTTTGACGAATTTACTGTACGAACTATGATTATTTATTTTTGTATTTGCTGATCAGTAGCTTCACATGAACGGAATAAAACCAGGGTTACTTGTGACATCTCAAATGTAATGGTTAGATTTTACCATATGACGACACGTCTACTCAAATATATTTGTACTTTGTGGTAAATTTATTTGAGGAAGAGAAATTTGAGCCGACAGTCGTGTAGAAGGGCACTTCAAATATGCCCATACATCTTGGTCAAACCGCTCTAAAATTGCGCAATTTTTGATTATTGCCAAATATAAATGTATAATAAAGAAAAACTATTGCTCCCATCTGCCCCATAAACGTAAAGTTCTGGCGACGGACCTGGTTGATTTGGATTGTTTTTCATATCATATTCTATGTCGCAAACATCGAAGTTAAAAAAACTTTAAAGAAAGCCTACTTCGACGTTTCCCACGGCCACTATAGTCAATAAATCCTCTGTCGCGTTGTGATAATAATATAGAACTTTTCGGTTCTATCTCAATCTTAAATTTCCTTTAAAATTGAGGCGACAAGAATAAGGAAATTTGCTTGTAAGAATTGTTTTCATATTGTGTAAAGTGCTGTGTCGTTTGTTCGCTCGGCTACTGATTGAGAAAAAAAAGACCTTTTTTCTTACAAGGCAAAAAAGGAAATCAGTAGCCGAGCGAACAAACGATACAGCACTTTACACAATATGAAAACAATTCTTACAAGGCAAATTTCCTTATTCGTGACATACGCCCCCCTAAGCAGAGACGTAGCAGCCGCCCCCCAAACCCCCCAATTGGGGGAGGCCCAGGCCAACTTTGGGGGCCCAAGTTATTCTGAAATTGCTTTTTGGCTACGTGACTATTTTCAGTTCAGCAGACTTGTTTACAACCGATTTAAACTGTACGAAGAAATTGGCTTGTGACATCATAAGTGAATGCAACGTCATTTTATCTCGCAGAATCTAGAATATTTCGATTGATTTTCTGGTAGAATCTTGAATATTCGGTTGACGTAACAATGCCGTTGTTACGCAACAATCATAGAATGGTCTGGAATTCTGTTTGGCTAGAAATACCAAGACAATATATATATATACACTGCAGAGTGCAGATAAAGTATTTTATTGACATTGTATAGAATGAAACGTTCAAAAAGTGGTGCTCAAAAGAGAAAAGAAGCAGCCACTGCTCGAGATGCTGTAGCGAAATTACCCAAGATGACAGATTTTTTCAAGATTACTGAGCAGAGTAGACCTGGCACTAGTACCGAGAGGGATGAAGAAAACTATAGTGTACAAGAAAAAGAAGACTATGACGATCAGCATCAAAGTGATTGTGAATTTCCAGAAAATGTAAGTTGTGATTTACCTGCCAATACGCAACCTTCAATATCAAAAATAACTGAATCTCAATTTACCCCTATCCCTGATGACCCATGTAAATGGCCTGAAAGTATTTCTGATGCTCAACGATGTGATATAGTAAAGCGTGGACCACATCAACTAATAATGAATTTTCCATATAATAACACAACTCCAAGGCGACGTTTTTCCTCCAACCATTATAAACGTGTGTTACCTAATGGTGAAAGTGTTTCACGGTCGTGGCTAGTTTATTCTGGGGAATCAGATCAAGTTTTTTGCTTTTGTTGTAAGCTATTTGGAAAAACACCAAGCCCCTTTTGTAGTGGTATAAATACATGGGAGGGTTTTTCGAAAAAACTGAAAGACCATGAAAACGGCATTTCCCACCAAGAATGCTGCAGTCAATGGATGTTGCTAGCTGAAGGGATAAGAAATTCATCCACTATCGACAAAGGCGAGATGAATATTTTTTTCAATGAAAGACGTTTTTGGAGAAATGTTTTAGAGAGACTTATCGACATTGCCTTGTTTCTATCGGAAAGGAATCTTGCTTTTAGAGGATCTGAAGAAGTCTTAGGATCTCCTCACAATGGAAATTTTCTGGGTATATTTGAGCTTTTGGCAAGAAGAGATCCGATCCTAAAAGAGCTTCAAGACAGAATCAAGAATAAAAACACTAAAGATCACTATTTGAGTCCTACCATACAAAATGAACTAATTGAATTGCTAGCGACAGAAGTTGAAAAAGAAAATTTACAGCAATTGAAATTGCCAAAATATTTTTCTATAATTTTGGACTGCACTCCAGATATGTCACATCATGAACAAATGTCTGTCATTCTCCGTTATGTACTATGTAATGAAGAAGCTGCTGTTGTTAAAGAAACATTTTTTGGCTACTTGAGAATAAGTGACAGTACTGGGAAAGGCTTGTTGGACGCTTTCTTAGAAAAAGCGACCGAACTGCAACTCGAATTGTCTGATTGTCGAGGTCAGTCATATGATAATGGTGCTAACATGAAAGGAAAACATTCTGGGGTCCAAGCAAGAATGCTAAACATCAATCCCAAAGCTGTTTACGTGCCCTGTGCAAACCATACCCTTAACTTAGTTGTTGTTGACAGTGCTAATTCATTGACGGAAGCATTGACATTTTTTGGAGTACTTACAAGGTTGTATGTGCTGTTTTCTTCCTCTGCTCAGCGTTGGGAAATTTTGAAGAAACATGTGGAGCTGTCCATAAAGTCACAATCTGATACTCGTTGGGAAAGCAGAATTAAATGCATCAAACCTCTTCGATACAATTTAAAAGAGGTGTTGCTGGCACTGAAAGACTTGGAAGCCATTTCCATAGAAAGAAAAGATGGAAGAGCTGCCTCAAAAACAAAATCGTTGATAGCTCATTTATCAAAATGGAGTTTTCTTTTGTCGGTGTTTATTTGGTATGATATCCTATTCCAAGTCAATAAAGCAAGCAAGATTCTTCAATTGTATGGAGTCTCCCTTCATACAATGGAAACGGAAATCCAGGCAACTGAAAAGTTTTTGCAAAACTATCGCACAACGGGTTATGACAGTGCCGCAGCATCTGCTGTTGAAATAGCACAGGAATTGGATATTGATCCTTCTTTTCCTCCGTCAAGAAGTGGAAAGAAAAGAAGATTGTTTGATTACCAAGGTGAAGAGGAACAACGAGCTACTCCTAAACTGAAATTTAAAAGCAACTTTTTCTATCCATTAGTAGACCAGGCTATTATGTCAATAAAGGAGCGCTTTAATTTGTTACGTGAGGTTTCTTCCGCCTTTTCGTTTTTGTACACACGAGACAAACTTTTGCTTGTGCAACAAGAAAATGCTCTTCTTACTTGCTGTAAAGAGTTCCAAAAAAAGTTCGGTGACATTGATTCTGATGAAATGAGCGCTGAGCTACAGCGGTTTGTTTTAATTTTACAAAAAAAACGCAATCTCAATACGGCTCAAGACTTTCTGAACTATCTTCTAAAGACTCATTTATTTGAATTGTATCCGAATGTGTACATCGCACTTCGAATCTTACTAACTTGCCCCGTGACTGTTGCCAGCGCTGAAAGAAGCTTCAGCAAATTGAAACTGATCAAAAGTTTTAATAGAACGTCTATGACAGACAGTAGACTATCTTCATTAGCCATGTTGTCAATCGAAAATGACTGCACCCGATTTCTTGATTATGACAATGTCATAACAGCATTTGCGAACAAAAAGGTTCGCTCCAGACTATTTAAATGAAAATGATACTGTGTTTTTATAACTTTTTCATGTTTTTCAATGTCATTGCTTTCGTTTCGCAGTGTCTGCATAAATGTCCTACTGAACTCTGGCATCGGTGCCGAATTTCTTATGACTTGCACCTTCGGTATCGGCATGCTTTATTCTGACATTAGCCTGTTTACTTATGTACAAATTGTGGTGTATTTTCTTAATGCAGCTTTTCAATTTTACACCTCTAAAGTGATATGACCTGTGCGCAGAGGCTCTTGCGCTTACTTTGGGGGGGGGCCCGAAGTTGGAGTGCTACGGGACTGCCCCTAAGAATATTATAATAATAGTATTAAAAACTACGAATAACCAAATTTTCGAGCCCAATTCAATACTAAGATCTTTAAGCATGCACAAAATAAATTCAATTACTACATGTTACACACATATACAATTAAAGCATAGCGCAAACAATACACATAAACACAGCACAATTAATCCATCACGCGACTAAGATAATCGGCCGCTACATTATCCTTTTCAGGAATGTCTTGTACAGTATAGTCGTACCCTTGCAAAGCCAGGGCCCATCGCATTATGCGGTCGTTCTGATACTTGGTTTTATTTATGTACGTACGGGGCTGGTGATCAGTTTGTAAAACGAACGGCTTGCCAGCCATGTATAGCCGGAACTTTGTTACGCCCCACACAATACCTAAACATTCTTTTTCTAAAGTTGAGTATATCTTGTTTGGTTTTCCCTTTCCCGTTAAATCAGTCAATTGCGCTGCAACCGCTGCAAATGTGGGGATGTGTGCGCGGTAATAGTTCGCTAACCCCAAAAACGATCTTACCTCCTTTTTTGTAGTCGGTCTTCGTGCGGTACGAATTTTCTCTAAATTGTCCTCATTAGTTGTAATCCAGTTACGACCGATATAATGCCCGAGAAACTCAACGGATTCGGCCCCAAAAACACATTTAGATGGTTTTACTGTAAGTCCTGCTTTGCGCAACCGTCGAAGCAATTCTCCCAACACTTGTAGATGCGCTTGCCAATCATTGGTATGTATGATGAGGTCATCAATATAGCTATCGACGTTATTCATTCCAGTTAAAATCTTTTTCATTCCGCGAACCAACGTTGCCCCCGAATTTTTCATCCCAAAAGGCATTCTCAGATAATCGTACGTACCGTCGGACGTCATAAATGCAGTCTTCTCGATGTCCTCTTCCGCGAGTGGGATTTGCCAGTATCCCTTGCTGAGATCAATTTTGGAGTAATATTTGCTTTTCCCCAACCGCTGAATAAATCTTCTGCTGTGATCATGGGCTCCGGGTCTGCTATTGTGAGCTTGTTTAATTTCCGATAGTCAACGCAGATGCGGTCCGATACATCCTTCTTCTTCACAACCACAATCGGGGATGCGAATGGTGAGTTCGATTTTCGGATGATTCCGAGGCTAAGCATGTCTTCTATTTCCCTCTTAAGATTCTCCCTCAAGGCGTACGGCAAAGGATAAGGCCGAGATCTAACTGGATTGTTATCAGTAAGCTCTATCTTATGCTCGATCATGTCAGTTTTACCAGAGATATCCGAAAAAACTTCTGTGTATCTTACCAAGGTGTCCATCATCTCTTCCTTTTGCGTTTTAGTCAGTTCAATTCCCAACTTGACGTCCATTACTGTTTCCTTCTAATGACAATTAGCCAACTCTATCATCTCCTCGTCGTTCACACTCAGATCTTCATTTCCTTCTATGATTGCGGTACAGACATCACAAGAAATTACCTGGTTATTGTCTAAATTTTGTTGTGGTGCTCCGTCTTGGTCAGCTCTTTCGATGTATTTCTTCAGCATGTTCGCATGAAACGTCTTCACCTTCTTATTCACTTCTACCCGATCATCATTACCCTTTCCACATCTGCTCATAATTTTATAAGGACCTTTCCATTGCATCAAAAGCTTGTTTGTGTCCGTCGGCAGTACCAATGAAACCTTGTCACCTTCTTGAAATTCTCTTCTTTTTGCTCTTCTGTCATACAGTGTTTTGTTCTTCTTTCGGATCTTTAGCAACTCCTCCTGAGCAATCTTCATGGTGTTGTCCAAACGTTCTCGTAATTCGAAAACATACTGGTAGCTCGTCTTGACTTCTGTCCCATCTGTCTCTCCTGTCCACAGCCCCTTTAAGATTTGAACTGGTGCGCGTACTGTCCTCCCATACAACAACTCAAACGGTGAAAATCCGGTGGCCTCCTGTGGCGCTTCTCTACAGGGTGGCCACAAAGTCACGCACCAATGTTAATTAAAAAAGTTATAGTAGTAACATTTATTCAAATTCAAAGTTCTTTACAAGGATTACAAATGCTCGATATGTACAAGCCATTATCTTGGGACCGCTGTGTTCTTAGCTGTCTAATAATAATAATAATAATAAATATTAACATTGGTGCGTGACTTTGTGGCCACCCTGTATACGCGAATAGTAAGGGTTAACAAAACTATGCCACTGGCGGGGCTGCTTATTACACAAAAGCCTTAGCATTTTCTTGAGTGTACCATTAAAACGTTCGACCAATCCATTGCAGATAGGATGATACGGTGTAGTCGTTAATCGCTTTATAGACAGCAGCTTTGATACTTCCTCCATGCATTTCGATACAAACCGTGTACCAAGATCACTCAGGACTTCTTTTGGTATCCCTAGACGGCTATACATATCCATCAACGCTTCCGCCACTGTGAGTGGAACGGCTTCAGGGTATTTAGTTGCGTAATCTACCAAGGTCAAGATATATCGATGTCCCTTTTCGCTTGGAGGTGAAATTGGTCCAACTAAATCCACGGCGACTCTTCTAAACGGCCTGTCAATCAAGGGCATATCTCCTAATGGCACACGGGGAACGGATCCTTTAGCAGTCGTCTTCCTTTAGCAGTCGGAACAGATCCTTTGTCCTCCTGTTGCAGTTTTGCCAATTCATTCTTCCTAATGGAAGTCTGAGCCGTCACTTCTTTTGTAACTATAGGCTTGACTGTGATATCCTTCCGAGCTTGAGCCCTCGTGACCGCAGTGGCACACGTCTCCACACCGGGAATAGGATTATCCGGATTCCGTGCCCGAGGAATGTTTCCAATAACCAGGTCGAATAGAGGGTCTCGCAAACATATGGCTTGGGTTACTCTTGTATAGTAAGGCGTGTCCGCTTTCATCTCCGCAATAGGCGCCTCCTTCAATGTCCGGTCGATAGCCATCACATAACCCATGCTACCAGTAAGGTCATCTTTCTTCACCAACTCTCTCCTGACAATAACGCCATTGCAGCCTGTATCACGAAGGACCTCAACTTCATTCTCACCCACTTTTCCGGTCGCAAGAGGCATACACTTCCTATTTTCATTACTCAGGCAGGCACCATTACGCACGACTTTAATTTTCTCTCCGAATGTGAGCTCCAAATGTTCTTCATCCTTCGCTCAGGCCTCATCTGATAATCTTTCAACTTTCGCAGCGCATCCAACTCGGTAGGGTTGTGACGTAGATCTAGGGGTGTTGCCTCCACCCCGAGGAGCAGCTTGAGGGCGGGGGTGTTCCGACCATATCTTCTCATGCCCAACTTCATTACATTGGTAGCACGTAACTGCGTGTTTAACTGGTCTGTTATACTCATTGCGTCCTCCTTCTGGCTTAACACGACAGTCAATCGCCCAGTGACCAACGCGATTACATAAGAAGCACTTCTGGGTACTCGCAAGAGGGAGTCCACTATAATTGTCCTTCACACGGACTCTTGCGTTATCACGTTTGATCACTCCCTTACTCGACAGCTTCTGATTGCGCGCTGCCAAATACTGATCAGCCAACCGTGACAGTTCATCTAGAGATTTTGGGTTGCTGTGCTTCAGCCATATCGTTACATCTTTAGGGCAGGAGCTAGTGAACTGCTCACGTACAATCAAGTCTACCACGCCCATAAAGGTTTGCTCCACTTCGGCCAACTCTATCCACTTGGTGAAATAATTTTTTAACCTAAATATAAATTGACTTGGATTTTCGTGTCCTTCCGGTCTAGCCTCTCAAAATTTCTCACGGTATCCACGCTCAGTAAAATCATATCTTTCTAGTAAAACAACGTTAAGACGCTGATAATCCATTGCTTCTTCTGGCGACAGTCTATTGTACACTTCTACTGTCTTGCCTCATAACAGCGGGTTTAATTGGGTTGCCCAAGTACTTCTATTCCATTTAGCCACACTAGCGTACCTTTCGAATCTCAGAAGATATACATCCCAATTATCCTTCCCGTCCACGAAAGATGGTAGCGGTGACGTTCTTACAATATTTTCAACCGATCCTTGATTCAATTGCTCACCATTCTGAGATTGGGAGAGCCTCCTCGCTTCCAATTCTAACCTCAGCTTTTCAACTTCGAGCTCAGCCTTCCTTTCTTTCGCCGCTATTCTCCGTTCTTCAGCATGGGCTGCCAACCTTCGCTCTTCAGCTACAGCTTCAGCCGCTATTCTTCGTTCTTCAGCTGCTATTCTCCGTTCTTCAGCATCGGCCTCTCTCATTCGGCGCCATTCTTTCGTTACAAGCTTGTTTCTCTGTTTCTCATCCAAGCCCAATGATTCTACTTGTCTCTTCAAATCTCCAACTTCTCCATATTAAGTTTTTCTGCAGCCATTTTAAATTACCAACCGATAAAAAGATTCCCTACGAGCCCCCACATGTTGCGTTTTGATAATAATATAGAACTTTTCGGTTCTATCTCAATCTTAAATTTCCTTTAAAATTGAGGCGATGTATAATAATCGCTCGGATAATTAGGTCTGACTGCAACTTAATAAAACTTGGAAAAAGATTGGCTTTCACTGAAAACACCTTAAACCACTTTAATAACAGAATAATGTATTCGCAGAAATAATACTTTACGACTTCAAGCTTCTTCGCTTAACGATCTCAGAATTAATCACTTTACTATACAATCAGAAAAAAACCGCCAAAACTAATTCCATCAATAACTGTTCAATATTCTCCACGTCAACAGAATACACAATAAATTATCACAAAAAACAATATCCCTTCTTTACTCCGTCGATCAATCTCTCTCTCCCCGCTACAACGTTTCTCTACTCAAAAATCCCGTCGCCTTATATGTAAATCGAAAAAACAATCCAGAAAACGCTACAACGAAATCACGTGAAAAGAGAAAAAAAGCATTAAGTTACGTAATCGGTAGGGCCATTTTTTTGACCTAAAAAAATATATTTTTGACTTTATTTTAGCAAGATTTTGACTTTATTTTGACCTAACCGCTTTCGCCTATTATTTATATCTTGCTGCACTTTTTTGATTAAAAATGTTTTATAACCCGCAATTTACATAAGTTTTTAAAGAAGATAGCCTACTTTAAACATTTTCTCAATCACTCAGTCTTGAAGCTAATGCAACAAAGCGACGCATGACGTCAAATCCTAGGATAACGAGCCATTGTGTGTACTGGTATCAATTAGTGTGTAATACAAAAAATGCATTGTTATCGCAACTGTACGGTACATTAACAGTCTGTCTATGATGTTTTTAAGGAAAGCCACACAGTATAATTACCACGACTTTTTATTGTAATACAGCATCATATATTTTTTTGCGTTCTTAACATCAAAATTTCTGTCTTTTCTCAGTAATTTACTGAGCATAAAAAACGACCTCTCAACAGCAGCAGAGGTTGGCTGGGCTTTTTGCAATAGTGCGCAGCTTGTTGGGTCAATTGTCAAGTTGGTACAGTTTATTATTGTTTCTAAATCAGAGTTGGATAGTCGTTTTTTAATGTAATTTTTAATTGCGCACGGATCATCATCGAATTGCATATTCTTCAGCAGTCCGTATGCTTCGGTTATCGTGCAGGCACTTCCTTCTAAGAACTCTACGTTGGCTGCTAGAGTCCGATATTGATTTATTTTAACCAAGTCCGGCACCAAATCTTCCACATTGATAGCGTCTTTTGCTCTGCTGACTAAGAGGCCTGCACTTGTCCAATTGTTGACAATGGTACGAACAGCTGGAAGGTTCTCACTGTAATATAAGGCAGCTCTAAGCCAAGTTGCCCATCTTGTAATTACAGGGTCAGGAGGAGATGGCAGACCAGCATCATGAAAATCTTTCTTGCGATCTTTGTTTTTGATTGTTGGTGCCTTGATCGTTGCTATTATTTCATCAATATTTTTAAAATGAGCACGCACACGCATAGCGCAGTTATGTAGTAAGTGCGCAACGCAGATGACATGCATCAAAGAAGGCTATAATTCCTTTAATGCCTTACCAGCCAAAGACATGTACCGAGCAGCATCAGTCAAGGACAATGAAACATTCTCGCGTTTTATTTTAAGTTGTCGCAAAGTGTTATTTTAAGTATGTCATCCACAGTGTGCAGAATAATACTGCTATTAACATTGCTACCGTTGTCAAGTGGATGACAATCAACGAGGAATGTCTGATTTGGGGCATCTAAGCTGCCCACAAGCACACTAATATACTTTTGGTAAGCAATTTCTGCTTCATCCACAATTAAAAAATTTTTTTTGTCACGAAGTAATTCTTGAATTTGTTTTTCTTTTTGGGATGCTAATTTAGCAACACATGCCCGGGCTGCAGTCTCCAAAGGCAATACTTTTCCCATTGTAGCAAACAGAGACTTTAAAGAAGGATGGTTCAGTTTATGAAGTGGGATATCTGCAGCTAAGAATGAAGAGACAACCTACTCCTTGAAGTTTACTTGATCGAGTTGTAAAAAGGTTTGCTTACTTTGAGATTTGCTCTTCGTCTTCAATTTTCTTTGGTGTTGCTTACTTTTTCGGTGGCTTTCCACAAAAAACGTTTTGTCGCATTTGACTGACACGTCGCAAAGGTTGCATCGCAAGTCACGGGCAGGAGTTGCCGAAAACTCATCCGGATATTCCTGGAAAATTTGCCTAACTTTCGCTGTAGAAGATTTGGCTTGTTTAGGCATTCTTTGCTATGCAAGCTGCGACTTAAAAAGACCACGTGTAAAGAGCGCAAAGGTTTTATAGGAATAGATTAATTATCTAACAATTATGTGTTTATGCATCAACAATGACAATTTTATGCATAATAAATGCTATTTCCTTCTCAATTACCGCACGCATTTTTATGATTGCAACTATTTGAGAAGTTTAAAATTAAATAAAACTGCGCATAAAATTTTAATAGCAGCTGAAAAATTCAAAAAAATATAAAAATAAATATAAATTTGTTCGTTTTTGTAAGAAAATTTTTGATGAAGACAATTTTGACAAGTTTTGATTTATGGAAAATTTTGACTTTATTTTGACTTATAAAATCTACCAAAACAGACTCCTGAACATCTGAAACGAACGTTAGTACACGTTTGATCATGTAACAAGGTCCTGAAAAAATTTTGACTTTATTGACTTTAGCGGGCCCTAGTAATCGGTCATCGAAATTCTTCGAAGAAGCTAGAATCACTAGATTAATCTGGAATCTTATTATGTCGTAATAACAATTGTGACGTAATAAAGGCGTACTTACAGCAAATCCAATTGCGAGGAAGAAAGGTCTTTTTTTCTCAATCAGTAGCCGAGCGAACAAATAATACAGCACTTCACACAGTATGAAAACAATTCTTACAAGGCAAATTTCCTTATTCGTGACATCCTCGTTTACAGTTTTGCATGAATTTCACAAAACTTTGACAAAAAATAAATTAAGTTTTTTGTTTAGAAGGACATTTCTATTCTTCTGCCAAGCAAAAGAGCAGCGGGCAGTTGCCTTCATCCCGCTATGTGTTATCCCTGGTTTGGTGTATTCCGGGCCTGGCCTCCCTTCTAGCAATCATCATTATTAGTGTATCTTGTTTAAAGCAAATTTGAAATCTTACTAAGCCAAGTTAATGATGACTTCATCTAAACAACAAAAATAAAACTTCCTCATTATGGTGTATAATGATTTTTGATCTTTTTGCTCCAAAGGACTAATACAAATTAAACAAATTTATCAGGCTTACTTTAAATTAAAATATACAGGTCAAATTACAAAAAAATAAGTTTGATTCTTTATTATTCCATTTTTCTATTTAGTTTCAATCTACAAGATTTATGACGTTACCTCACCGATGCAAAATGCCGGTACTGCAAAAAAGATATAATTTGGAACCCCAAAGAAAAAATTGTAATGACTACCCAAGAATAACGTAATGTTGAAAAAAATCTTCTTTGTCTTCTTGGTTTGGGCAAGATCTTTGTTAGGAGAAGCTTCTTAAATTATGACAATATCTAAATGAGTTTCTCATTAGCCCTTCTTGCTAGTTTTCAGTTAGATTGGGCCACCACGACAGATAGACTGCTTGGCCCCGCCACGTGTCTTCCGCATGAAGATGGAGGCATCCAGTTAAGCGCCTTTCCCAAGGACACAATGAGTAAGCTTGTCGGCTTGTTCTCCACACTATTCCTATTGTTTCTAGTGCCGAGTAGGGAAGCTGTAAATACCATTTGAAAAAGTCTTTTGATATGACTCGACTGGTGAAATGAACTCCAGATCTATCGACTGCGAAGTGGGCGTAAAAAAATAAATAGCCATCGCTCCAGTAAAAAATATAAAAAAGAACAAGGCAAAAATCTCGATGAGTAAGTAGAATAATTTTTTGTGCAAAAGTTAATGCAATATGTGAGTGACGTGCTCTGCTTTACCATAAAGTACTATAAACGTGCTATGTGACTAAGACTGCAAAGTATTTACGTACTTCGGTAAAACTTTGCATAATAATTTGTTCAGTTTTCTTTTGTTCGTCTCTTGGTCTGCTTTCATATCAAGTGTGAATCATTTTTGTATGCAATCATTGCTCTAACTTAATTACTTTTTGTGACAAATCAATGCGCGCCAAATACTTTTACAGACTTCAACATGCACGCACAGCATGATCACAATGCGCAAAACGAACAAAGGCTCGGATTGCCGGTATAAAATAGCGATGTATATCACTGCTAGAAAAATTATTTGGTAGAGGCTTGAAAGTTCGTCCAGAGCTGTTGGATTACATTAATTTACTTTGCTTAAGAATACTTTGAAATGCTCCTCCCATAGGTTTAGGACCTGCAGCTTGTCCTTCAAAAGTGTATGTTTGTCTTCAGGGCAAACTGGCTGCGTTGAGAGGGACCATAGATGTTTTTGATTGCATCGTAGCGTTCATAGAATTTGTTTTTATCAGCGCGGTGTTTAATTTTCAAAACTTTGTTTATCATTGAGAATAAATTTCGCACAGTCTGCGCTGCTTTGTTGATTTTTTAGTCTTCCATTTATGCTCAATAGTAGAGGATGCTTGAAACAATAAATATTCCTGAAGCGCAAAATGCTTAATTTTCAGAAGAGAAAAAATTGTGTCATCATTCTCGTCAAGCCAGTAATGTTTTTTTCTGAATATCTCAGCATCTTTTTGGGGAAGTTTTGAACGTCTTGCGGAAGACTTCTAAAAAGATCCTTGGAAGTTTAACTGACAAGGCTACCCGCATATAATAACCCGTGTGAAAGAGTGTTAACTTAGTTTCCATGGCGACTATTTCTGACAACCCTGCTTTGCAAAAGTAAGGGGTAACAAAAAGCAGTTCGAAGAGCTTTTTCTGCGAAATTGCGTAAATTTTTAATGATGAATGCCAAAAATTCCAAAAAGCTATCAATTGCGAAAAACCCTTTTCTCAACTCCCCCTAGAGAAAACTCTTCAACCAGTGACGTAGCTTGAACCGAATTTCTCAAGATCGTCAAAAGCATCATATTTGTTGAATAACTTTTTTTCGAGATCAACTTTTTCAAATTGGTTGTTTTCCGTCTGGGGCTCAAAATAAAGACGAAAATCTTCATTTTCTTGTGTTTGAAGTTTTTCTATTTTCGTAGCAAAATGCCTTTGTTCCTTCTTTGAATTCAAAAATTTTGGAGGACATAACCACTGTGTTCCATTTTCTACCCCAACATGCTCGACCCTGCTAACTATCTGACACCTAAAATGGAGATATCCCATTAAGTACGTTACTCAAAGACACAGAAAATTATATGAAAATCGTCTGGATAAAAACTAGAATTTAAATAATTTTTCAAATATATTTCATACACTGTGTTTTTCAGAATCAGAAATTGTTGCGGATAAGACTGCAAACTTTTTGAAGTCAATGATTTGGATCAACTCAGAACGCAATTTGGGAAAATGGGATATCGAAAATTGTAAAAAAGCATCGCAAAAAGATAAAATTAGTAGAATCAACCGGCGAATATTTCTCAGAATTGACAATTGCTTTTTCGTATTCAGAAATTTCATTTGTGTCGGTTTGACTGATGATCAGAACATTTTATAAAAACTCGTTTCTCAAATTCTATTTGCCGTACCAACTAGAAAGAAATTACTAGGCGGCTCGAAAACAAACAAGTAGCCTGAGCTAAATCAAAATCGGCTCAATCTCAATTTCATCGTTTTTGTTCAAATCCCATTGCTATACTTCCTTTTAAATTTTTTAGTGTTTTTCTACTTTCAATTCCCGAGTTTTTATTGCTTCATTTTTCCTTTGAGATCCCTAATAACAATGCGTTGAAAGGGATCTAAGTTCTAATTTCACGTTTCTGTTTTGTTCCGATTACAAAGTTGTCTTTACTTTTAGGATTTTACAATCTTACCAGTGTTGTCAAATCTTATCCAACCAACTTTACCGTGTTGTATTTTATTTTGTACAAAACTAAAATTTTTGAAATCTTAATTTTTAGCCTCTTTTAGAATACAAATGGTACCGCGGTAGTGTCCAGATTAAAAAAGTATCTAAGAATGAAAAATAAAATTTAAAATATTGTGATTCTGAAGAAGAAGAACACAGCACGCTACAGTCTGCTTGTATCGCGATACATTTTATCTTGGTACTAAAAGCTAACAATTGTGCAGATATCACGGTACAAATGGTTTGGCCGGTACCGAGTTGAAATCCTGGATTTTTTTATTTTGCGTAACTCCGAAACTAAAATTGCTTTCCTTGCTTGTACTTTTAGCAAATATCAAATTTCCAATGTAGACGATTGCCTTACGTTCACCTTCCAGCTCAGTCAAATGCTAAACATAAAGCAGACAATTTTTTCTATCGGTTCAAACAACTTAAGAAAAGACAGTCGTTGATAAAAACCGTGCACAATTTTTTAGACAAAAAGCTTTGAAGATTAATAGTTGTATCAGAAACGCTTACAAGCAATTCATGAAACTTTACGCATCGAATCGGTTCAGCTCTGCAACAGCAAAACTATTTTCTACGGAAAAAAGATTTTAAACACCAAGAAAGATAGATCAGTGATAAACATTTTGAAATGCTTGTCAATTTGAAAGGAAATTGAAAGTCTTCTTGCTCAAACGTACACTCTGATTCTACTTGAAATCTCAAGGTTGTTGTCGAAAGGGTCACGTTTTCAATACAACTGGTAATACAACGGTGAACTTGGATAATATTTACGAAACAAAGCGAAAAATTATAAATGCAGCACTCTAGTAGGATTAACCTTGGACCAGAGCAGCAATAAGTGACTTAACTGTCGCGAAGGAGGAAGTTTAAACATTATGTGACGCTTCTTGGCAAAATCTTGACTTCCTACATTAGGCGATGAATCATTTGAGCTAATACATAAGCGTAAATAAATTTTCCACGTGAACAGTGCTTTATGGTTGAAAGCATAAAATTTGGTTCCACTCTCAAGTGTCTTTCTCATTGACATGAAAGCATTGCCTTGCATGAATCAACGAGGTAGCCTATAAAATCACAATTATTGCAGCCAGAAGAGACCATTCAAACCACTTGACATCATTGCCGACCATTCTTTCACATGCAGTCATGGCTTCTATATACAGCAAACATTGCGACCGCTCGCTGCTCCCCTTTAAAACTGCCACACGGAATCCCTCTCTTTTGAAAGATAAAACGTACTAAAACTTTTAACTACTTGTAGATGTATTTTGATTTTTTTTCTTTATTTTTCACAAAACAAGTTTATTAAATTACCACGGCCCTAATTAGGGGGCTTGCTGGAGTGATGTTGTAAAATCATCGTTGGCGGCAAAAAAAAGTAGCGTAGTTTAGGATTCCAGTAAATGTAAACTTATATACTGGAAGTCTTCTTACTGCCAATTGATCATTTGCAAATAGTAGTTTCATTGAAAACATTTTATTTCAACTTGCCTATAAAAGCAAATAGAATAGAGTAGTCTGTTTGCTTGTTTACTGCATTTTTGTTTCTCAGACAATTGGCGCAACAAAAGAGGTAAGGAAAGATGAGGTAAATTAATCCAGTGGGTAAGTTGACCCACCCACCGTAGCATCAAAAATAGTAGATTTGATAAATTGCCACTGCCACCTATCGAAAATATTTGATTAATCTGCAACTGTGTCAATGCGGTAGACTTTCATTTGTACTAAGCAACAAGGCAAAAATATTTTTTGTAAAAATAACAAGTTTTAGCAAACTCTTTTGATAAAATTTTTTTTCAAATATAGTAAAAATCATCGACAAAAAAACAGCTATAGGGTAACTTACGCTAAGCTTTTAAGTAAAAAGGTTCTAATGCTACGAAATGGCTCATTGCAAACATTGTTCCGGAGCCATTACTTTAGTCTGAATTTTAATGACGTTCTTAAGGTAAGTTGAGCCATGGCTGGTGAGTTAAGTTGAGCCGATGGCTTAATTTATTCATGGTGAGAGATTTTATAATAACCAAAAAATATATGAAAAGTCATTTTATCTTAATAAAATTTGGCAGATCGTGTGTTTGTGATTGGTATTTAATTTAAGGCCAATATTATTTTAATCACTCACGTCAATACAACCGCAAAACAGAGTTAGAAAACTTGAAGAAAGCTTAATGGTTAACAAAACAGGTGTCACAACGGTTGAAGGGTCCAAGGTATGTTTTGCGTGAAAAATGTCAAACGCTAGTCGCAGCGGTCACATTAGAAGAGCGAGGAGAACTCGTAACAATTGTTTGCACCATTAATGCATCCCGAAATACTGTTTCTCCAATATCGGTTTTTTCAGATCTGGATATCGAAATTATTTTTTATCATGTGCACCAACAAAATCCTTTGATATTGCTATGAAAAATGGAAGGATGAATGTGGAGCTGTTTGCTCATTATTCGGAGCATTTTGTTAAACATACCAGATGCTCAATGGAAAAAGAGATCTACTGAAATTCGATAATTGTGAATCGTACGTATCCCACAAAGCTGTACGAACAGCTCGTAAGAACGGAATTATAATGCTAACCATATCTCTGCACACCTCCCATCACATGCATCCGCTAGATGCTGCAGATCATGGCCCCTTCAAATGTTGCTATACTCGAGATGTTGAGTGTTAAATGAGAAATAATCCCGGAAAGACGTTGAAGAACTTGGATCTTCCGGCTTTGAACGACAATGCTGATTTGTAGGCTATGACCCATCGCAACATTTTTTCGGAATTTACTTGTAAGGAAATACAGTATTTCCACTCAATGTACCTGTAGATGTGTTTCCTGCATCAAAATCTGTTCCAAGCGACTCGGTGGATCAACCATTGTTTTCTAGCAACTCCAATAAAGCGGTTGATGCTGCAGCACCTCTTGCTGTTCACGTCAACATGCATATACAAGCACTGGCTTAACTGAAAGTGGTTTTGTTGGGTTCGAATGTTTATACGTTTATTCAAAGCTGAAACTTGATTGTGACACTCGGTTCCGTCAACAGTGATCACGTCGTACTTGAAATCGATAAATTTAATCCCAGTCGTCGTGACGATATGCCGAGCTGTTTCTGCAGCACCACCTATGAGTACACATGCCCATCGGTTATTGTGCTACTTCCTAAAGCACCTGCTCGAAAACTAACTTGCAGAGAAAGAAGAAGAAAATTCGCTTTCTTAACAGGTACCCCATGAAAAGATTTTGTCCTTCAATGGT
Organism: Trididemnum clinides; assembly: GCA_963675345.1. Taxonomy (NCBI): domain Eukaryota; kingdom Metazoa; phylum Chordata; class Ascidiacea; order Aplousobranchia; family Didemnidae; genus Trididemnum; species Trididemnum clinides. The sequence continues at coordinate 6,322,546 of OY776302.1, read as the reverse complement.
TCACTGAACGTCGAGCTAAAACTTCTGACAAGAAGTTACCGAGATTCGAAGAGACAAGAAGGAGCCCGTTGTTTTGCAAAGACAAAAATAAGATTTAGACTTTATTAGTAGCAATGATGACAATGGCTTAGAATCAGTGATCTCACTTTATGACCGTGAAGAGTCCATAAATTTGTTGTAACAAGCTGACTTTAAAAGTGAAACCGAACAGAAATACCGTGTTGATGATTTTGTTTTGTTCAGTTTCCTGGGAAAGTTCGCAAACATAATTTTATTACAGATTGACGACGTTTACGAGGACTAGGCTAAGTTGTTAGAAACAGTTGCTTGAGAAAAAGCAAAAACTATGTTTCTATAACCGAAGATAAATGTGCTTTTCCTTGAAGGACATTGCACGAATCTTTCCCCGCCCCTTCTCCGTTGGTGGTACTCTCAGGAAACCGCAACAATTTTTGTTTCCTTGCTCCTTGGAAAATTGCAATATTGAATGAACGTTTCTGAGAGGTAAATCCACGAATTTTGTGCTGTTGTTTAACTGCTGAAACTGCTATTTGCTATTTGATGATTCGTTTGGCGTTTTCGCTATAAATGGTTGCTTGTGGTCTATGCTTTTCATGTTCTAATAAATCTGCTGATATCAAAAAACAATTGGATGAGCTTATCCCGACGTGGTTCAACCTACCTCAAGCATCGGATCAATTAGCCCAGAGAAGCAAGTGAGTTGTGTCAAAACATACTATATTTTAGAATCTATATTTTTCAAAATAGTTTGACGGTAGAAAGACGTAACTGATGTTGTAGCGTGCCCGATCTGTCTAGATCACAATAGTATATTTGAATCTGATCACCAAAATATAGTATTTGAAAAAAATTTTGTTATTGCAAAAGTGGCTCTACTTTCGTCACCTTCCTTTAATAAGAATAATTGCCCTGACCTGCTACACAGTTTTTAAGTTGAAGCATTGTGTTGAAATTGCTTGCTAGCATATTAGCCTGCATCCCAGCGCTTTTGAGACCAAAAATCGGGAATAAATTTACATGTGGCCAACATTTGTTAGGGCCGCAGAGACAGTTGCAAACTGAGCTTTCAAACGGCTTGAGGTAGCACGAGAAAATGACTGAGAAATGTTGTTATATCCATACATTTGCTGCTTGTTTTAATCCACAATGCATAAAGTGGCTTTCCGAAGATGGAAAAAATGCAGTCACTGTAGGTTTTGAATTTAAAATGAATTGAATCATCAAAAATGAAGTTTGTATTGTGGGGGAAGCAGTAAAGCAAAACAGTTTTATGACGGGTTGACCCAGCTTTCTTTGATAAAGCTGAGCTCGTTGTAGTCTGTGGTGTAAAATCGACCAGTTATAAGCACTAACCAAAAAATACTGAACAGGTTTGTATCAAGCTCACGTACCCGGGCAGGGTAAATCTTAATTATGAGACTTTGGCATTCCTAATTCTAAACGCGATCTGCCTAAAAACATGAAGATATGCGTACTTTTCAGTTACGCGCTTTTTTTTTGTCTGCAATGAAAGGCCCGAATTTTTTCTCAATTCTTAAATTTATCTTCGACAAAAGATTAGGTCTTCACCTACAGTTGATATCAGGAATCTTTTTTTGACCCTGAACCTTTTTGTTTCAATTCATGAATGTTCTTCGAGTATTCAACAAAAAGAAATGTCTTGTGCCAGAGCTTTTCTTAACTACCCGCACGTACAAGCATCATCCTCGACGCATTTATTGTACTGACAAAAACCGATCACGAATGCTCAAGAGGTTACACTGTTTGCAATGGAATCAAAAAGTGACACTTAACAAGTAGTGCTTCAATTAGCCTATCAGTTCTACATGTGATATTTCTCATGTATGAGATGACAGCTTAATTCCTGCAGACGTTAAACTACAAGCAATTAAACTCATGTGCATTGTCTCATTGTCACTGCCAATGCAACTTGTTCTGAATGATCTAGATTTATGGAAACATGCGCGTAGTAAAATCAAAAATCAGGGGTGAAACTTAAATTTCCGCTCATTATCGATAAAAATGTTTTTATGCCAATACACCTGCAGTAGTAAGTTTAAAATTTGGGGATTAAAATTGCTGCAAACAAGTCTCCCTTTTATTTTGCTCCAACCACCTCCTTTCCTGATGTTAAAACATTGACTGTTCACATTGGCAGTGTTACCACAAACACTCCATTTTTTAGCAAAAACTGTCGCAAATGTTTTTCGCAAAGATAGACCACAACAACAAAAGGGCATGCTATTATTGCATTCACAAAGCTGTTTATTAAATCACCGCCTAATTGTCACGACTTAAGTCAGCCTTTCTTTGCCTTTTTTCTGCGACCCAAAATAGTTTGAAAACACAGATTGCAGCAATGACTGTGACCCATAAATAAAATAAAGACCTCTTTTGGGAACTCAAGTTTTTCAAACCACACTCGAACCCCACAAAACTCAACATCTGGCACCAAAGAAGGACAGGAAGCTATGCCTTCATTTGGCTGCGCAATTGCTTGCGACGCATATTTTGATAAAACCCATGATTTGAGAAACGATAACTTACCTCGTTAAAAGTTTATAACCGAGTGGTTGCTGGCACTTAAAACTATCGATTTCGACGAAGAGCGAAACAACATCCGCGTTGCATTTCCCGAGATTTATTTTCATTATTGTCTCTTGCAAAAATTGATACAACAAATCTCTATGTCACTCACAAAAAATGCTTTTTAGTAAAAAGAAAACAAGACTGGTTATAAGGGTCCACAAAAAACGAGAAAACCCAAGAAGCTTGAAATCCAACTACGTGGGCTTTCGAGACAAGAAAGAGCACCAGGTTTAACAGTTTTGTCAAGAAGCTGCCTTTTACAAAGCGTTGACAGTTGAAAATTAATACAAAGTAAAAATTGAAATGAATTTTACTTAGGCTATGGCACTGTTACGGAAACACACACCTGTTATTATGTTTCTACAGAATCCTGAAATATGTTAGTTAGCGTTTTAGAAATGGAAAAACAGTGCCTCCTTCCAAATGCATCCAGATTTTGTGCAAAATATGGGCTAAAACGCTGCAACTAGACATTTCTCACGTACGTCACATCCAAAATAATATATTTTTCTTTCAAAATTTACATGTGGCTTGTCCCTTCTAAATTTCAGGCAGACATTACTTTTTAAAAGATACTTTTCGACGTGCAAAAGCTGTTTGGGAATCAATTTCTCTTTTTCTCGGTTCGACTGCTCATCTTGAGGACCCAATTTTTGGGTAGGCTATACAATCTGGCCTATCTCCCATCAAATTTTGTAAATTCATCTCTACGCACAAGACGTGGCAGTAAAAGCCAAACAACATTACATATCAAGTCTACTCATCTTTTAGTACGATAGACGTAAATAAGTAAACTTTTCACAACGATGTCTAAACAACCAACAGACGTCAACAATGAAGCGCAGGTCTAGTGAAACTCTATTCTGAATTACTCTCTTTGAAACGTCCCCATTTGTAAAGGGACAAAAGAGAGTTGTCAAGGGACACTGATCTGCATCTTTAATGGGGGCTCCTAATTCTAAAAATGCTAAACAAATTTGAACTAACCAAAGTCCATAAATTGCTTTATGGGACTTGTTGTTTCTGTTTGCTTAGAATAGAGAAGAGTAAACAAAATAAGGAAAAACTTTCCTTCAGTTGCATTTTAGTGACTTGCCGACTAAAACCCGCTGAGTCTTTGTAACCGTCTTCTAATTGTAAAAAGAAGTTGGTGGAAGAGATTGATTCGAATGCGTTGTGTGTAAGGTCTGTATCGAGGAGTAATTGGCAAGATCTGGGTGCCATCCGGGATACTGAGATACCCCTGGGGCACTGCTAGGAGGATAAGGAGAAGACCGGGAGGGAGACGGCATCTGAGAGTGCTTTTGATGCTGTGGGGGATAAGCAGATGGAGCTACACCAGGGTAGGCATGGCTGGAGCCCCTTGGGAATGGGTTTTCGGGTCTGTACATGGAGTGCTTAAAATCTTGATGAAAAGCGAAGGAGGACTGGTCCGGTTGTGGCTGAAGTGAAGCGGCGAGCCCTTGAAAATCAAACTTGTAAGCGTACCGCTTCCCGTGCACTTTGGTCATAATGTTTTTGTCGTAGTAATATCTGAAAACAAACAACCGGTTTCAATACAACATAATCTAAATTAGTACTTTTTAACTTTTTGGATTGTAGAAACCCTATACCTGGTTTTTCAAACGTTGTAGAACCCCAGTTCATAGAAATTAAAGGAAACTAGTAAAACCAAAAAGAAAAACATGTACTTTGCTGTCACATAAACTTTTATGCAAATATATTTAGCTTCACGATTTATGCACTTATGCAAAAATCATCATTGTCTGATTATTTAAAGCAAAACTCAAGAAACCCCTATGGAACCCTTAAAGCTCATGGTAGCTCGATTGAAGAGTTCTGGCCTAGACACATAAAAGTAAGACAAGTAATAATACTGATAAGCTTATTTTATGTTTATTGCCGCATAATAAGTTTACGTTTCAATATAATCTTCTTGACGGACATTTTTTGAATGTTATCTTGCACTTATGCAATTGCCTAATTGCAACTTTTTTGAAATGTAGCTAGCCGTTTGACGTCATGGAGAACAAAAAGTAGATTATTATTAAATTAAGAAAGGCTGTAGCTATACGGAGCCATCAGCAACGTCCAGAAGTACACGTTTTATTTAACAGTCAGAAAATTGTCTTTACAAGCTTCTTACCTCAAAGCTCTACTTAGCTTGTCGTAATTCATGTGGGGCTTGCTTTTTCGCTCCCCCCAGCGGCGAGCGACGTCATCGGGATCCACCATTTTAAACTCCCCATTTAGTCCTTCCCACGTGATGGAGCTCGAGTTTCCAGGGTCGCTGAGCAGCTCCAAAAGAAACTGCCAAAGCTGAATTTGGCCGCTTCCAGGGTTGCATAAGCGGGCGCTGGTGGGACCCAAAACTTGGTAAGGGTCCGCGTTGGAGTGGGAGGGTGGAGAAGTTGCTTTACATCGACCACCTTTAACAAAAGTATCTGTTAACTTCTAGAAAGACGTTGACACAAACCAATATTTTGATTTTTTGGAAGGGGGTGCGATAAAGAACTGTGAGATGCCCTGCAACGGTCACCCCCAGTATACAGCTCATGAGACCATGATTTAACATCAAAACCAGAATTTAAAGAATCCGGTCTTATTTAAAGGGAATATTATACAATTCTCCCTCCCCCAACCCCCGGGTTTATTAAAATCTTTGTATTGCAAAATTTGTGATAATGATTTCGCTCCATTTGACAGATTTTTCCTTCTTACGTAGTAAATAGTTGGTGTAACATAACATTGTTGGGTTCACAATCTGCCGGTCGCTGTGGCTCGACCTGACTAATCACGAGTAAACAGAGCTAGAATTTAGGCAATAAATAAATAATTTTACAAATCAAAATAGAAAGCTTACTAATTTCCAATTGTGGTTGAGACTAGAAAATTACCTGCTGATGGTCTTTCTTGATACGTGGGATCAGAATAAGACCCCCGTGTAACAGCCCCTTGGTGTCTGTTTGCATTCCCACCACTTTGAATGATGTTGTCAACTTCGTCGGAGGTTAAATTTGGCAACACAGGTCTGGTGTGTCCTGCAAGTAAAAATATGAATTGAGGAAAAAAAAAGATAAAAGAGCATTTAGTTGATAGCACCAATTAGAAATAGGATTTCGTACAGGTAAGTTTTTCGTCAACACCAGCAAAGGCCAGAATGGACTCAATCTTTGTTTAATAATGTTTCTTTACATTTGGGGATATGACTCCTTAAGACTCTTTAGCTATTACCGTGATTGTGAGGAGTAGAAATACTGCTTCTATTTTTCAGTCAATGGAAAACTTTTGTGAAGGAAAAAAAGATTGCTTTGGAGCTGCAATACCGGTACAGCTGACACCATTTTTAGTGATGGTGACACAATGCAGTGGTAAAACAAGCACTGAAACCAACAAGAGAATATTTCCATACAGCGCTTTTTCCCAGAACAAGATATTGTAATCATTCGAAGTTTTCAACCCATAATATTAAATCAAGCCGGCAAAGATTGTAAAATAAGGTGATTGTTCAGTTTGAAAATATTTTTGTTTTCAGTAATGCCAAAGGCGGCAATTTTACTGAGAGGTTTTTACAAGTTCTTCTGCCAAGAGAAAAAAGGCTTTTTCAAGTAAAAAGTAGAGTTTTTTACAAGTAAAAGAAGCTTTTACAAGTTCTTCTGCCAAACTACTCCTTGAGTTTAGGTCCATTAATCTCCTATAATCAGAAGGAATCTTTGCATTTGTACCACTTGTGTTCATCCTTACCTCGAAGTTACGAGTTCGGCCAGTACACTGCACCTTCACCAAAACCATTATAACCAAGCAGACGGTAAATTGCCATTTTGAAGGACATTACAGCACAAAGCATTGCCGACATGACTTGCAAAATTCCCAATTACCAACAAAAAATAATTCTCGGCAACGTAGCCAAATGCAGATTTTGTGGCCAACTAGCTCCAACGATCATGGGTTCAAGCCTTACGATGGATGCTTTGCTGTGCCTTCGGGGAGGGCACTTTGCTTTGGTTTTTTTTGTTTTATGATCTTCAAAAAGCAATAAAATTACCGAAAATAATGTCAAGCGTTTAAGTGGAATGTTGAAGTTTGAAAACTACGACGCAGGTTTGATTAATTTTTCTATTCTCAATGTCGCTGTGCTGCGAGACTGAAGGAAAAAAATAAAAACGGTTTCTCGTCGTGATCACTGAGCATTCTTATGACATTTCATTTGTGGTTTTGCTTAAAAATTTGGCAGCATTGCTAGACTGATGGCAAGTCGAACGCGCGAGACTAAAACCACGTGACCCAATAATCGTGATATGTTGAAAACACGAACACGATTGTCAAATTGCTACGTAATCATCAATAAGATTAGCGGAACTATTAACAACCGATATTGGTATGGTGCTATGGATATCCTATCTTCAATAGACCAGGCTTTAGCACTAGTAACTGAGCAAGGTTACAATGACTGTGGTTTTGATACCAACTAATTTAGCGGCCTTTTTTTCATTAAAAATGGGAGAGGTTTTTTATTCTTCTGATAAGAAAAGTACTGTTGGGACCTAAAGTGGTATCTTAAGCAATGAGAAGTGCTGGCATTCGTGACAAATTGCCTCAGCTTGAACTATTACATTCAATATAGCTACAGGCAAAAAATCAATGATTCTTTCGAGGTTGAATTATTACGAAACTGCATTGCATGCAGTAGTGCAAACTGTCACGAACTGCTTCGGTAATATATTATACTGATTGCATCAATACTAGACAAAGTTTTTTATCAGCTACTTTCGCTCAAGCGATCGAGCACGACCAACTGGTCAATAGTATTTTATTAAATCACGAGTCCGGTGCCGACCTTTACAAAAGCCTTTATTTTTGGGGGAAGATCAACCTTAAAAGGAGATAGAGCTATTACAATTTACACCTTTTTTTGAAACTAATGCTATGGGTAGAGTTTTCACTCTCTACACGTTTTTGTTGAGTTTAGTCTCAAAAGCGGTGGAATTTTTACACAGTACACTTTTTTTTAGATTGATCTTAGAGGGGCTGAGATTTTTTGACAAAGCACATCCTTTTTAGGTCATTATCAAAAGAGATCAGTGTCAAAAGAGGCGGAGTTTTTAATCTGAGGACCATTTTTGTTTGGCTGAAGGAATCTTTGGAGGCGGGCCAGAGGAAACATCTTTCAGCGGTCCACACAATTTCAGCTCGTCAGCCACACTTTTCAAACTCTTGAATTAGTGTAAAAACGCATTTTAATGTACCGTCAAATTTTTTTACAAAGATTGAAATGCTGAGTATGAAAATAAAAAGAAATAGAGTGTTTGAATCAGAAAACGGAACAAAATGATGCGATTAAGACTTTTAACATCAAAAAATCAGCACTGAGTCAACATGTTATAGATTTCCAGCATAAAATAGATTGAGATAATGTCAAAATACTGAAATCAGAGTCACATGCATACAGGCGTTGCGGAAAGTTTTTTAATATACCATAAAGCAAGTTCAGTAAATGCCATTCATCTTAATGGTAGTGCACATTTTCTCGTTTTTTATAGTGTGTTTATTGCCATTAAGTATAAACGATGTATTATGTTCCTTACAGTAAGTTGTGCTTATCCTTGGTTTAATGTCGAAATAATGTTTTTTTACGTAATTGCCTGCTGTGTTGGTGATAAGTCTTAGCTCGTAATTGAAATAGATTGTCGTGATGATTTTTATGCAAAACAGTTAAAACGTTTTTTTGGATATAAGATCTACAGCATTCTCATTAAGCTCTCGGTTACTGAGGGGAGCAAGACGTTACCTGTACAAACAAAACTGTCGAATGAATATCTGCATCCAATTATAAGTTCAGTGTAAAAATTTGATTATTTTATAAATAGTTAAGTGTATCTAGTTAGTGCGTAAATCAATTTTTTGGGCAATTTCTCACAGATAGAAGTTGGTTTTGCTCTCGTAAGGAGTTTGAATTTTTTGTTTGTTTTTCTTTTTTTAGAAGATTGCTTTTCCTAAAGCAAGTGTACCATATTCTATTCATTTTGGTAGAAAAATATTTACTGCTGAAAAAATGAAATGAATGAAACGCAATGGGCATAATGAAGTTTCACTCAAGTGGTTAAGAGAGACTTATTTTTCGTTTTTTTAAAGACCGTTTATTGATAACTCCACCGCAAAGTTATTTTGCAAACTCGTCGTTACTCTTGTGATCGATGAGATAAGTTTTCAAGTTCTGATCACAGGAAAACTTTCGGAGTCGTGCTAGGAAAAACTTGCTTTGAGACCTGCCTCAGAATTGCTTGTACCACTGCATAACGCGTTCCAAGCAAAAGCACTACCATCTTTAACACACTTTCCTCAAGCACACAACACCAATGAATTGTGGCTGTGATTGAACTTAAAGCCTTACTCTTTCAACAGTTTCCAGACTTATTGCACTGCTGACAAAAGCTCTGCTAGGTTAGGCGTGAGGGAAAGCTTCGTGATTGATTTTAGCCAGATAGCTTAAATATTGCCTCTCCTCGGGAGTATCACAAGGGCCTCCTTTTACTACAACACAATTTGATGGGATTCTGGAAGAATTCTTGCCATTCAGAATGTAACTGCAAGCACCATTCTTCGCAATGAGGGTCGGCGAGCTTAATTGAATACAGCTTATCCTAGTGTTAGGCAAAAATCGAGAGCTGCAGTGAGCTTCCAAATATATTACACCTGCGTACGCCTGTAGAATGGGTGTGAGAGCTAGTTTAACAATTTGAACAAAAGTGGTACCAAACTGCCGTTTAAAGCTCGCTTACTCGTCTTAGAAATGCGACGATAAGATGTTGCGCCTTTTCTAGCAGCAAACCGAGCTTGAGTTAGTCGGAGCGCTGTTGCAGTAGTTGTGTGTTAAGGTCTTACCATGGCTACCTTGTTGTGACTTCAGAAAAAACCGTTTTAATAATTTCCTATACTGAACAGTAAAATTATTCCAAGCAACAGGAATCGATATGAATGGAATTTTGGAACTTGGAAACTCCGAAACAGATCTGGAAAATTATCTTATATGCAGCGCAGCCATCGCTACTTCAAATTTGGAGAGTGAAAAAAGATGCAAGAAGGTTGCGAACGCAGACCTACAAATATTAAATGTGGTCATTGAAAGTGAAGAATAATTTTGAAGGACTGTTCTTGCCTAAGTATTTAGTTGCATGCAAGTAATAATCGAGTTGTAGCCTGGTCTCTGGCGTCAGTAAAAAACTTTAGAGGTCTCTAGCAGCATTATCCATCAAATCTACATCCACAACAATATATTTTATTCATGCAAAAACAAAAAACTGAAACATTTTAATGCATACGTAACAAAAACAAAAATTGTAAAGCAACATTATCAGAAAAACAAAATATTGATTCATAAAGTTATTATTATCTATTAATACCAAACAAAAGAAATGAACAAAAGCAACATAAAAGCATCGAAAAAAATAATAACGTGGTTAACTCATTATACGCCAAATTACCAGTATAAGAAACTGCGAAGTATTTTTCTACCTAGCAGTTTTTGATAAAAACCCCCTCTCATAAATGCTGTTGCTCATGGTTCAAGCCGTAGTTTGAAATCGAAAAGTGAGTTCAAATGGAACTGACGATTCTGCTCGGCTCGGCAATTTCACGCTTCGATGGCTGAACTCTTAGAATTTGGACTGCAAGTTAGGGTATTAGACAATGTCTCCAAGCAGCATAGTCACTAAAAAATGAACAAAAGCTGCTCCATGCAAAAGAAAAGGAACAAAATATGACAAGGTCATTCTTGACTTACTGCGTAGATAGTTCAGATGACTAATAAGGACATCGGCATTTTTGGGACTTGTGACGCGATAGAAATCATCTTTTGTCATTCTGCACAGTCCGGTCCCATCTAATTGGGAAAATGCTGCTGCGTTAACACCACTGAGTCCATATTCTGCTATGGTCCATTCAACCCATTGTTGCACGTGTTCATCATTCCACACCATTGGATCTGATAAAAGACTTTTGCATTATTTTTGAATTTAAAAGCATGGTTAGTAAAATACGATTTGAGAAAAGTCGACGTCAAAATGCATTGAACTTCAGTTTCTTTTCTGCTAGAGAGCATTAAATATTGTGAAAATGACAAAGCGTAGTACTTCATCAATAAAGAGATTTAGAGTGCTACCTTAAATTTCATATAGTCACAATTTTCAGGGACTCAATTTATCCATTATTCAATTAGAATCTTTGCTGAAGTGAAACGGAGAGATAGAGAAAAGTTTCTTTTGCAAGGAAAGCATAACTCTTTGAAAAAGTACATTTTTACTAATTTTGAGGATTTGCTCCCATTGCTTGCTCCAATAATGATTTAATGATACTTATCTATTTTACATTACCTGCCGGTACAATGACCCGTTTTGATTGCTCTACCTCTTCACTTGCTGCTTCTGGTGGATTTGGCTCGCTTGTCACAGCTGCTCTGTATTGTGGGTCGTTCTCAATTGCTGATGGGGGTCTCCTGTAGTTTCCATTGTAGTCGTACCCAGTTTCTGTAAAATTTTTGATTTAGAAAAGCAAAGGAACTATTATATTAGAATTTCAAAATATTTCATTTGTGCTTCATGTAGTTTGACTGGTAAAGATTTTCACCCGCTATGTTGCAAAAAGCGATTATTATGGGCTGAACCTAAACAACATGCTTTTGCTTGTTTGATTGAATCTACTGTGGGAGGAATTGATGTTGCCTTTCACACTGCGCCTTCATTCCAAGAAAAAAAGATATAAGCAACATCAATGTTTTACAATAGTCTAAGTAATTTTGAGATATTTTCTAGTTTACAATTAAGTAATTGCATTTTTAAAGAAAACTTGAGAAGCTTATGGAGTGCTTGATAACAATTGTTAATGGAGGCCCTACTATTGCAATGTGACCACATAAATAAATCATTATTGCACTAACGTAAAGCACATTTCCCCAAAATCTCCAAATAGCTGCTTGCAATACAATTGTTATATTCTACTTTCAATGCCTATCTATTACTACACAATACAACTACTTTTATTGTGTTTGTTTTCTGTCATGCTACAATGCACCTGGTAATGGTGGACTGGGACCATGCGGGAAAGAATGTGGTGATGGAGCCTGCTGATGAGAATAAATTTGATTTGGATGATTCATTGGAAGAGGTTTGAAGGCAGATGTCGAAGAATTGTAATCAGGTTTTGGCGTAACAAAGGCATTCTTACGAGATCGATCCTGTGGTGAATGCACAGCAGTTGAGAGTTTGGAATTGTTCATGGCATTGCTGGGCAACATCGGAGCAGGAGAAGCTCTGAAATCCGGTATTTGACTTTTATTGGAACTTGAAAAAGAATTTGCGCTACTCGGCCGGTAAATGGCCGTTGCCAGTTGTCTGTCGGAATTGTACTTTGCCGAGGCTGGGCCACTGCCAGGGCGGGTACGGGGAATTCCCCTTTCAGATACTGAGCTGTTTGTGGGTAGACTATGGGATACTGTGGAAGAAATAAAAGGTGATAGAGATGAACTCAGCTCTTCTTTTAATGCTGCTGTGGTGGACACAAAGGGGTTTGATTGAAGAGATGGGTCAAATTCTTCTTGCTTTAATTGAGTGGGACCGTCATTGGGCGAGTTGGAATTGGTACCAACTCCTGCTCCAAGAAAAGGGTCAATATTATTACGGTACATTGGATTGGGACTATCAGTGCGTTTTTCTGAGTACATGGCAAAGCTCAAGTCAGTTGGCTGGTTGCTGGCAATGTTGCTGGCCGCGCTCTCTCTTAATTCTTTTTTGACGTTGATTGCCGCCGAAAGATCTGACGTCACTGGTCCCGATTTTAATGAAAAATCTTCTGGAGTTGGCTTTACACTGCAATAGAAAAAGGCATTATTAAATGAGAAGTAATAACCATTTATGAAAATTTATTTGTTTAAGTTCACGTACAAAGTTGCAAAAATCTGCAGTCATGCAATGCTGAAAACTTTACAATGAAAGTAGACGTTTTCAACCCGTTTTGAGACTCTCATGACGATATTAAAATCAAGTACTTTCCTTGAACTAAAAAATAAGCCAGACCAATTTAATAAGTACAAAGCTCTGGAAAGTGAACAAAAATTGTCAAGTTTTTAGTTTTTTGTTTGTTTGAAAGAGGATAAGTAATTTTAAAAGCTAGTCCGTTTATGCCTACTGGCAATTTTGGGAGCGAGTTTCTATGGCGCAGGTTTGGAAGTTTTCTGAATCAGTAAAACATACCAGGACAAGAATTTTGTTGGTAATGTCATCAAAATACGCTCCTACACAAAAAGTACATTATCAATTATCTATGACTCTGCAAAAAAGGAAAAAAATTGATTACCTTGAAAGTTAATCCAAGGTCTGCATAAGCAAGTGTTTAGATCGACAAGTTTCAAGCCTGTGAGTCTGTAACTCTTGATCAAAGCGGCCGTTCAAAAAGGCAAAATTTACTTTCTACATTACCACAAAAAGCTGACAGAAGTTGGCCTTTTTTTTATCTTTTACCACCGCGTATCACTTAAATAGAGCGTTGGAAGTTGAGCTTTTTGATATTTTGCGATTAGTTTTTGAACGCGCGCCTACTTTAAGAAAGACGTTATCTTCTAAGATAGCGGGGTCCCCGTTTTTTCTATAGCAAAAGACCCTAATTGAAGAACGCTTCACAAAAATATTGTGATTCATTTCAGGCAAATATATTTAGCGTTGCACGTTTTCATAACGTTGTCTTTAGATAGGAAGAAAATTTAAAACGATTTCTGACGTTTCTACCGCATTTGTTGGAAAATGAAGTAGAGGAACAACGAAGATGAAGTGAAAAAGTGCCTCGTAATTATAAATCGTGTCTCGGAACAAGCATTTGATTTGATTTTATTGCAAAACGCTGGTCGCCTTAGTAGTAAAGCTACTACTAACTCCGAATGCTAAATTTATTTTAAAGGAAAATGGCCAAGCACAATGACCGGGGCGACTACCGTTAAATCACGTGGCTACTTGCGTGAAAGCAGTCCAAATTTATGATATATTAAAAGACCATAACCATAATTTTCAAGTCTCACACAATTACACAATTTTACAGTAAAACTATAAATAAAAGCTTCTGTTTTATCAGAACTTTGAACTTGTCCTTTTTCGATCCTTTCCGCAGATCCAATATCTAAATACGCCTCAGCCAGTAAGCTGTATAGCCTACTCACTAGCAAAGATTTTAAAAGAGAAAAGCATAAACTATTAATTCAATAAAGACCTTTTATTAAGTCACTCAGAATTTCGCCAAAAATTTGCGTTAAAGAGAAAAAACTCAAATGAGGACATTAATTTTCGTAAAAATCTCTCATTGACGCTAAATCAGCTTTTGTCAAAAAAAGAGAACATAGCTCTTTCTGCTAAAAAACTATTAGAAGAAATCTCCAAAAATATAAAATTTCATCGAAAAGTTAGTTACCTGTGGATCTTTAGAAACTTAAACTGAATAGTATTTCACTAGTAAAGCTTGCCTTGATTGCTGCCACGTTGCTTTATTCACAGCTTTTATCTACAGAGTGACCTTTTGCTCTAAATTATTGTCATGCAACACAGAACCACCATGTTCTTTATGTAAATTTTGGTTGTCATAACAACCATATTACCTCCTTTCAAAAATTTAAAGAAACAAATCTTACCTCAACATGCTTTTAGGGTCTGCAAGACCCGATGCTTTTACTTGTTGTAATTCGTTTGTAGAACTATAAAATAAGTTATGTCATAATACAAATACAATTACTAACTTATGCTAGTTTGTGACGTCATCAAGTGACATTTACAACTTTAAGCAATATGAAATTGACGTAATCCGGACATCCGGGCGACGGAAAAAAGAATATACTGCGAAAGCATTAAAAATACTATTAAATGAAGTGTGGGAATTTCCTTTTAATTAGCAAGTAATTTTCCCACTTCACGTCATGCAATGAAAAAATGTGCTAGAAACCAATGAAAGAAATTAAAAAGTAAACTTGAAGTGAGCACATTTTAAAACTTTATTTCCATGCTAACTTTATTTCCAGAATTTCAAATTAAATAGGACCTGTAGTATACCGGTGTTGAACATCTTGGTATAAAAACAAGCCTTAACGAACAACTCCTTCTTATGAGCAAGAAAATTGTTGATATTAGGTTATATTAAAACAATAATTTTTTATATTTAAGCAAGAAAAAAAGCGATTTCTTTGCCAGGAGACAGCAAATTTTTCCTGAATCGCAAAACGAAAATATTTATATGTCTATGATTACCGTTTTTTGGCAAATTTCAATTAGTTGTTGGGCATGGACGATAGCAGTGAGTTCGATTCCAACCGCACCTTGGTTTCAAGGTTAGGAGCATAATATTCAGAACTATAGGTCCTGATTTTTGGAAAAATATTGTTTAAAGTTATTGAATGAAAATGCGCTTGCTTTTTCTGGCCATTTTATGTCCTTTATCATGTATGCATATAATGCCCGAATGTACGACGCTTCGGCCTCAATGTTTTTTGATGTTTTTACAAAAAAGCGGCGAATTTATTGTTGTGCTTTATTGCAGGGGTTCTTAACCGGGAGTAAATTTACCCTTGGGGTAAATTTTGTTAGCAAAAATTCACACTTTTACCTATTATAATAGGCATTTGTAAAAGTAAAAATATGAAAAAAAGTTTGGAAGGTAAATTTTACTTTTGAAATTTGCGAAGGGGTAAATGAGAGAATAAAAATTGAAAACTCTGTTTTATTGAATATGAGACGTTTTGGCTTCAATAAATCATCAAAGTATGTGAAAGACGTCCTCTACCGAAACGTCCGGACACCATAATGCCCATAACGGCACAGCCAGGAGGAGACCCCTAAGGAATACTATTTTTAATTTGCAATAGTACCAAATGCTGGTGACGTCATCAGTGGAGAATAACATCTTCTCATCAGCAGAGAGTTTAATTTTTGGTTACACCCATAAATACTCATTCTACGAAACTGGCATTCAGGAATGCTTTTCAGTGCTGTCTTAAATACCGCCAAAACGCCTTGGAAATGATTATAGAGGTGGCAGGCATTTAAGGTGAGCAATATTTATGAATGTGACAACTGCGTTGCAAAGTATAGGCTTGATAGAGCTCGCTGGCATTGCTAGGCCTACTTAGTAAAGAAACGTGCGACAGCCAAAAGTGCTTGAAGTTTTGTTGCATTCGAGGCACCTAACATCAAGTGCTGTGCTCGTTGCATTGCTCGCGACCACACACGCTGCAGAGCGTTTTGTTGAGCATGAAAGCGTTTGCATTGAATATCACCAGCAAGTAAAGGGTGTCATGCGCTCTTTGCTCATGATAAAGAAACTAAAAAGAGAAAATTTTGCTGGCTCGACTAGGAAATGACGCATTTCCGCCAGCGAACTGTGAGTAGAGACACTGTACATTTTCAGCAGGCTGTTCATAACAAGCAGAATGCTCTAGCTGCCTCTTCAACGCTTGTTTGACTTGATCCAGCGCCAGCTTTCGAGTCAGCAACGCCTGCAGGCATTGCCGCCATCAATTGTTTCATCAAAAGCAATCACTTTGGTTCCAACATTTTCTGATTAATTTTTCGAAAGACCAAAAACTCTTTTGGAACAATTGAGACGAAACTGCAACTCTACGGCGTCACATAAATCTAACGTGACTACTAAGCTCAGAAAAGCTGGGGTTCTGGTTCGAATCTACCTAAGGTTTTAAGCTTGTTTTCTTTTAGTTTAATCTCTAGGGATACATGGCATTGCCATTGGCGCAAGCGGTAGTTTCTATTGTCAGCGTCAACTTGAAACCAATCATGGACCCGCCAACGCAACCATGTGCTTTAACTCTCTTCGAAGTTGGTAATTTTGGGTTCAAGTCCTTTGTTTAAAAAAAAGTTTGGGGTGTTTAGAAAACAATACGAATTACGTCGTATAATAAACAGCTAATTTAGTCCAGCACTTCCATGCCAAGTAAAAGTACAGAAGTCCCTTTGTCCCATTGATGGTAGTAACCATTTACATGCCGTTTTTTCCCCGCACTGCTTCTTTGGTGTTGAGCGTCAACCGAAGAAGGCGTGAATACCAAAAAGTTTTTGGTCTGGTTTTCGGCCAATTACACTTTAAACAAGCTGTGGCAGTTTTTTTGGATGGTTTTTATTTTTTGTAAATATGCTGTATCTCGAACAACGCAACAATACTATAAACAAGAATGCTTAAAGCTACATCATTTAGGAATGGATAGGCTGAGATAAAAAACCATATCTTTTTTCCTTACATACTTCTGAAACTAACATTGTCATGAAAAAATTTCACATTGATCACTTTTAGTTCTTGCTAAAACACCATCATTGCAAAATATAGTTGCTTTGACAAAATATATACAACGAGAAAAAGATTTGGAACCAGCGTCTATGAAGAAAAATCATTCACCAATATAACTGTTGGTGCATTTATCCCTAGGCCGTTAATGGGGATGGGGATGTGATAATGTCAAGTCGAGGAGAACGTTGGAAACACTTACATAATGTGCAATTTTCAAATACTTCTTACGGATATGTGACTATCTTTATTGCTTTTTACCGGGGGCGAAGCTTTGCTTCTTATCGGGAGCGAAGTTACAATTTTTTTCAACGATCGGGAACCGAACCTGAGTTAAAGGAAACTTTACTAAAAATTTCATCAGTTTTTTGGAGATCGGTTTCTCGGAGAAAACCTTTGGCTTATTGGAGCCTAGTTGTGCTTAAACCATACATTAGGCCCTTTTTCTCCACAAGCAAATTTTTGAATGCAGCCCTTTTCACGGAGGTTGCAAGCTGAACCTCAATTGTCCTTTGCGTTTGCCTAAGTTTTATGGTCCTTGCAACGTGGAAAAGCATAATCTGATAACAGGAAATGATTGCACGGCGTATCCTGTTTTCAGTCAAACGTTACTAGCTCAGTTTTCATTCACGCATTCATGCACGTGTCAAGTCTTCGCTGATAAAACTATTAAGTTAATTTTCATAAAACTGGGACCTTGATTTTCATTAAAGCCGATTTCTGCTTCGGTTAGTAGGTGTTTTTTACTGCCACCAACATGAAAAACTCTGGCAACAATTGGGCCAAGGACTAAATGCTGCAACAGGCCATAAACAAGTTTCAAAAATTTAGGGATGATTAGACTGAATCAGGAACCCATGTCTATCAACTACTTTACTCAGTTGATGCGCAATCTCGTCATCTTCATCACTTGGCTTGACCTATTTAAAGATATTTTTAGTAGAAATTAATAATAACCATGCCCTTTGTATCTTGTTACGTCACCAAAACATGTGTATTGTGACGTACATCATGCAAAAATACTACAAGCAATTACTATTTTGGACGTAGATCTTTGCTTAAATACGGCAAAATCAAAATTATTTGATATTATAGCAAGAAAAGCTCAAGTTTAGCATGAAAATGTCAACAGTTTTTCAAATTCCAAAGGGGTTGATTTACCCCATCCTAGATATAATGCTTTGAAATGACAAAACTGCTGCTGGTCGCTTCTGCTAAAATGCATCTAAATGAAATCTGCTCGCATCAAAATACAACGATAAGCCAATGTGGGGTCACCTACGAAAAAGAATGGTTATGGGGATGTCAACTTATTTGAATTCCTTTGTTATAAACTTTTAACGGAACTAGTGTACTAGATTTTAGCAATCCTTTTTGCAGCCTTTTGTTCCAAAGTGAGTACAATATCATGTGACTTACTTTTAGCTGAGACCTGGTGAAATTTGTTGATGATATATTGGCTTCTTCCTCTACTTGAAAGAATGAAATCAATCAAATTTATATTAGACCTTCCTTCCTTTATACATAGGACAAAGGCTTCAAAATCAGTGAAACAAACAAAATCTGAAATAAAACAATACTTTACGCTATAATCATCGCGTTTTATTTGTACCATAAAACTGGAGATAGTAAAATGTCTCTACTTGTTACAAACTACCAGCTGCCACTTTTCAATCACTGCAAGAGCTCAAAGTTGCGTTATTGATCTGTCTTCTAAGGGAGTTTGAAGGATTTCTGTAGGGGTGTAGTCCCCCAGCTCTTGCTTTGACGTTTCTTTTGGTTGTTAAGACAAAACTACCATTGCCGATTGGCTAGCAAAAACCAAAATTCAGGAGTTTGTAAATTTACGCAAAATTTAAACAATAAACATTTTCACACGAACAAAGCAATTCGCTAAATTTGCGAGAGATGTGTTTTTCTCCGTCATAAAAACAAACCCACGCTGCATATATCAGTGAGCAACAAGTCAGTCTCACAGAATCACAAAAACGCAGTTTGCTCAATAAAATAACGACAAAAAACAAAATGGCGGATCGCAGTTTTGTTTGTTAGCTTTGCTTATCTGCTGAATTTGACACCAAGTTCATATACTATAGCAATAGTTGTCAAATATCGCCGCTTTAATTAACAAATATGACCCACATGTTGCTGGGTACCCAAAGATTTTTTCTCCTCTAATTGTTAGTTGGCAGCAATTGACAAATAGATCTAAAATTGGGTTAGATAAATTTATTTTAAGTAGGTAAAGGAACAAGGCTTAAATAACCTGCATTGTTTGACCCCCGACACCCCCTTCCCCTAAATCGGCCTACGGCTTCCACTTTCCGTTTTCCATAACAAAATATTTTTAGATTGTAGCATAAAAGAAAATATTTTATATTTCAGGACAAAATAAGCCATTGATTGTTTTCTGAAAATCAAAATTATTATTTATTTAGTAGAAAATTAGAAATGATTTTAATTTGATATAATTTTTAATTGTGTCAAAACTAATCCCCTTGATGGAGATATTGTTGTTTAAAGAGTAAGCTATGACTGAATACTGTGTAACTAGTGTTGTCATACTTCTGGTAATGTCTGAAAACATTATCAGATAAATACTACAGCTTTCCTGTCTGCACTGCACTGTCTTCCGCCTAACATCCGTATCACGAAGCTTTACGATCAGTTTAAACAAAACCAAACCCACGCAAGCTGCTGACGTATACATCACGCAGCAAACGCACGAAAAAATAGCAGACCACGTGATTTGTCGCGCATGCGCAAACAGCTTAACAAGTGCATCAATATTGGTCCGAAACCGCTGAATAGGTTGCCAATCAACTTGTCATTCTCGGTCACCAAAACAGCGTTACATGAAACAACAGCACAAGCTTGTTTAAAAGTTGTTAGCAATGCCTACATCGAACGTTTCTACCGCAAACATTGGAACTAAACGGAAAAAGTTGTCGGAAAATGGCTTATCCTGACTCCAAGAATGCAATAAGCAGAACTTACGGAATCGGTTGAGAAACTTTTTGTTGCTCTGGACTACCAATGTAATTTATGCAAGAGCTTGGCCAAAACCAATACAACTTGTCAAATTTTTTCAAAGTGTGTCATATAACAAAAACACAAAGTTTGAAACTAAAACTCTGAAAAGGTGATTTTCTATACTTCTTCGTTTTTCAAATAAAATTCTCGTGTAAATTGCATCATGTGACTTTAGTTGCTACCTTATTTTTTTTAATGAAAGAAGCAATTTCGATTTTGGATGATAACAAAATAAACCAAAGTAAACAAAATTTAAATTGTTAAGTAAAATAAGTTGAAAACAATGGGCATATCTTTACTGGCTCTTTTTTGCGTAATCGTGCCAAAAAGAGAATGCTTTTTACTGTTTCACTTTAAAAATATATAGCTCGATACCGAAATCATATTCAATCAATTTTCGGGAGCATGATATCTGCTGCTTTCTTGGTAATGTTTATTCATTGTTGGCATGTCAAATAATCGAGATCAGATGATTGCTAATTCACTTTTTGTGTTCACGATCCATTTTGCATAAACACTTGTTGGTTCTCCGTGTTATTTTTATGTTTCAGAGGAATGGTTTTCATGACATGATGCAGTTGCGTACTCCTTCACGTTTTTCAGTTATTTATATTTCTTTGTATGTTTTTGAAACTTTTTATAACTTATTTCGTGGCCATTCCTTTACATTTAGTTCCAGTAATTACAAAGCTTAGCGTCGGTAAAGGAAGGTAGCCTTTACTTGTCATAACTCAGTACAGGCTTTTTACACTATCTTATTCAGATTACCAAACAAAATTGTTTACTCAAATGAGGTAAAAATCATACCTTTTTAGTGTTGGCATTGGACCCTCATCTTGAACTAATTAATTATTATTTGTTCACTTATTCGTACGTAATTACTTACACAAGTTACTCAACACACTATTGCTGAATTTTATTGGAAGCTGCAGTTAGAAAAATCGTTACCGCGGAAAAATTCAATGCATTTTTGACCGGAGCATGCGTACAAAAGCCGCGGGCTTTTGGCCCGTATTTTTTTTGCTGAGTCACTAAAAGTGTATGCTGACAGCCCGCGGGAATACTGTTATTTTCGGCCCAGGCAAACAGTTACTCCAGAAACCTGGGCTTTGTAAAAATGTAAGCGCCTACACTTTGGACCAACCTACACTGCAGGTTTTTCTAGCCAGAATTCTTTGTTTTCTCAAAATTCTAGAGCAATGTGTTCACTGATACAACTTAATAAGTTTAAGCAACAAAATATAGTAACCCAACAAATCGAACTTCAGTTTTAGCTCAGGAAGGAAAGGCTAAGAAAGGTAGCCTAATTCCAACTAACTCTTGACGAGTAGTTCAAGAATGATAGGCGTGTTTCATTGCAGAGCAATTCATGCGTGACTGAGAGCATTTTGTAATGAATAACAATTGATATATTGACCACCTGTCCAAGCCTATGAGCTGTTTAAGCGATTCCTGTGGCCTCCACTGGCATATCGGCATGACGCCAACTGTTTCAAGCTACGGATAATTATTATCGAGCTCTATTTCAAATGGTTATATTTATCAAGGTGTACCAAATCAAAATGATTTGTTATAAAAAGTGAATTTTTTTGTTACTGCACAACGAGTACGGTGACGCGGTATCTCAGATTATCTTCAGGGATGTAGCCTAGAGCAAAAAAAAGAGTTGTGGAAACGTACAGAGTAAAAATACATGTCTTCCAGTCAAGTAAGCGTAAAATAGTGTGAAACACCTCCCACATGTCCCACTCCACTGCACCCCTGGTTATCTCACTCATGTAAAAGTACTAGAAATCATTGTATATTCTGCAGTATTTTGCTGTTATATTCTAATATCGCAATAAAAGCGCCTCCCTTTTGAAAAACTCTGTTTATTAAAAAAAAAAGTAGTGCTTTCTCATTTTACTTTAAAAGTAAATACACCTATGCTTTTGAATGCTATGAGAGACATGTTAAAGCAAATGCTTGAAGCTCGGAATTTTTTAGCCGGACTCTCGCTAAAAGGCCCAAAGCTTTTTCGGACATGTGGATCGACTATTTAGCATCTTTATTGGTAATACCGTAATCTAAAAGAAGGCAGTTTATTTAAATTATAGATTAGATCCTAACGAGAATTTTGAGATTCTGATAGCGAGATCAATGGCAAGAAAAATAAAAGCACTTCTTGCTGGTAAAGGTCAACTGGAAAATAATGTTTCAACAGAGTATCAAAAACGTAACGATGACACTGTTGCGCAAGTAATGAAACCAGATCGATTGTAGATGACGATCACCTAAATCAGAAATGCACAGCCTGCAACCCGCGAGATGAAGTTGCGCAGCCCGCGGAATGATATGGTTTTTGGCCCACACCAACGGATTGACCGCTCAAAACAGAAATAACATGTTTCCATAAGAATAACTTCCCCAGTTTGTAATTGATTTCCAATAAAAAAATCTTTAGTTTACAACATCCGCCCTTTTTTGAAAGGATCTGCCGTTTAAAAACTGTTCTTTCGTGTTTCATTGTAGAACAAAAAAAAGTTTTCATTGTAGAAAGCCTCTGCACTCATTGCCTCGATTAAATAAAACTGAGTGAATTTGGGTTTTGCAAAAAAGATGTCGCACCATTGATCTTAGACAAAGCAACCGGTAAGCATAGGGAACGCTGACTGATTGCATTGTGGTTGAAGAGCACCAAGAGAATGGATTGGCGTGGGAGGATGGTAGCCACAGTACAGCAAAATGTGACTCCTAAGAAGAATTTAACACCAAACATATAAAAATATTCTAATGTAACCAAACCTATTGTGATTGATTACCCAACTTTTTAAAAACAAAAGTGTGACATTAAGATTTCCCCTTAAGATTGACGTGATGTACTACCATTTCAATGATTTTGTGATGCAATGAAGCAAATTATTTTAACAATAGCTTTGCAACAGGAAGTATAAATGAAGGATTAAATTTCAGTAAAGAGGAGTGTCTGTTGTTACCGGTCATAAGCCGATAGTATCTAAAATTAGCGTCGTCGTAAAATTTTATATAACGAGAATGATCTTGAAAAAGGTCAATTTACAGAAATTAAAAACATTATTTCACAAACCGATTGTCTTGATTTCATGGGTGTTCTTCCAAAAATGTGTGCCCTCTAAAATACGATTAGGCCTGTGGCTTATTCAAAGATGGATAAAGACTAATCATTCCCTCTCCCAAGCAATTTTTAGCCGAAAAAAGAAGCACTGTGAGAAGACCGAAATCCAAAAAAGGTCAACAATCTTATTCCGAGAGCAAAGGGGAGCAATGAGCGCTTCAAAAAATTGATCTCTAATAAAAAGAATTTACGCAACTACCCAAAAATTGTTGGTTATTGGTCACACATTTGTGTAGATCCCACGCTCAATTAAGCTCTGTCCACCCCCCCAAACACAAAAAACATTTCTAATTACACCAGTTTACAGTATGTAGAACTACCCGAGGTGGACTCTATTAGTGACGTCGCCGGATAAAAATGAGAAAATTTCAAAGCAGAATTTCTCGATAAAAATTCGCTAAGATTAAAGTAATATTACCACCGTTGGGTAGAACTGAGGCAATGACTCGACTAGAGCTGATGCAAAAAATGACTCGAGTTATTTGCAAGCAATGACTTGACTTTGGACTCAATATCAGTGACTCGGAACTCAACTCGATGATATTCGACAACTGTGACTCGGAACTCAACTCAATGATATTCCACAACAATGACTCGGAACCGAATCGAAACTCAACTGACCACCGATAATGAAAATTGCTTGCTTGAAAAATTCTCCTACCTTGTGATTTTATGTGAAGCAAAAAAGGGAAATGGTAAAAAGCACATGCTTACCATGAGTTAGCGTAGGTTTTGGTTACCCCGTGCTACCGGCACTGCCGGCTCACTTTCGATCAAGCAAGTCGGAAATGTCGGCGTTAGAAACTTTTGTTCAAACACAGTTAAAATTTTGCTTCTCTTAGTCAAAAATGGCCGCCCAGTGCGGACCGCAGCACACACCGCCCTCCCCACACTGAGCCATTGCATTCACATATCTGACAAAATTGTTTACGAATAACGATCTTACGTGATATGGAGCATAAAAAAACTGTAAGAACCGATTGCTATGAGCTATATCATATAATAACGCTATCGATTAAGATTCTTAAGTAATAAAGAGTTGTACAGAAAATTTTTAAAACAAATTCCTACCTGCATTAGCGCGTAAGAAAGCCCAAAACATTATTAAGTAATGCATAGGAATTTTAAAGTTTTTGTGTCTATGTGGTTTA
Source organism: Trididemnum clinides (assembly GCA_963675345.1). Taxonomy (NCBI): domain Eukaryota; kingdom Metazoa; phylum Chordata; class Ascidiacea; order Aplousobranchia; family Didemnidae; genus Trididemnum; species Trididemnum clinides. The sequence continues at coordinate 6,298,300 of OY776302.1, read as the reverse complement.
GCAGATAGCCTAACTTCATTTCTAAGATTGTTTCTAGCCTACATCAAACCAACAGATTCTCTTTTTTGTAATTATGTACTTACGCGCTTGTTGGGCCATTTGCCAGCAACTTCATCTGACTGCAAACGTACTGTTTTCTTAATGAAATTTACTCGGCACCGCTGCAATTGCTAAATAGTTATGGTGTTCTGAAGTTTTATTTGTTTGCATCTGCGGTTTGCATTGAGACGTCCGCAGTCCGATCATGATTTGTTGCATGTGTTATTTAACTTTCTGTTATTTTGGAATGCAGTTTGATTTTAAGTAAATTAAAACCAATTGTTTATTGCACTGTCTAGTCGTGAAAGTTTAATTTACTTGAATGAGAAAATGAATCGATTGCTCAGATCCGAAAAGCTTAACGCTGACCCACATTCTTCAAAGTCGATGCTGTTGTGCAAGCACGAGCTCCGTTTGTTTGAAAGTTTGTCACTGCAATTAAAGCTTCTTTCCAGAAGGCGAACCAGAAGTTAGTAAATGTGTGATTTTGGTAAGCTGCGTTAGCGCTCAAGTACTTTTTTCGTAGAAGATACTAATGACTATGAAAAGGTCTTAGCACTTCTAAAAGGAGCTTTTGTCAAGCCCAAGTACATAGTAACGGCTCGGCATTCACTTACTACTCGGTTTTAGAAGTGAGAAGAAAGTCTGGAAGAATATCTTCAAAATCTACCTCGGTAGGCAAAAGACTGCAATTTTCAAAGCAGTTTTCACTCAAGCTTACCAAGAACATATGATGAGCGATACTTCTATTCAAGGGTGAAGAAACATTTTGTAAGGTTGCACCTACTATACATGTAGGACGGTAATGCAATACTGACGCAAGCTTTCAACTTAGCCTTATCGCTGACTTGAGCTCAAGAACATTCGATTCAAATTAATCGAAATCAACATTTATTTGTAGTTCAAAACGGACCGGCTAATAAAGAATACGATGTAGCTGCCACAAAAATAGCATCCTAACGACATTGCTTTTTCTATGGTGGAATCCTTTCACCTCAGATCAAAGTGTCCTGCAACAGACGCTAAATGCTTTTCCTGCAACAAAAAAATATCTTTTTCATGTGCATGTTGCTTCAGAAAAACTGAAAAAACCAATGTTTTTGCTCATGAGCCTGTGCTCTCATCAATTGCAGCTGAATCGCCTGCTTGTCTTTAGGATTCAGTCGCGCCAGCAGCTGTCAATGGGCTCGTTGTTAAAGCCTTAATAGACAATAATTTTTCAGAAAACTATATAATACCAAAAGTGTGTAAAAGAATTAAATCAACTTTAAGCGGAAAATCTTAGCCGATCACCATGGCACCCACATCCCAGTCCCCAAAAGTTAAAAGAAGTACTTATGAGTAACGTTTTGAGCAACAAGGACAAGGTGTTTAAACTGCACGTTGTTGACAATATTTGCTCTGATATAATTCTGTGCCTGCATTTTATGAAACTGCATCAAGGAGTCCAATTACACGGCCCAAAAGAAGAATTTGCTGATACAAATCAGTAATCTAAACACTATCAGTAATTCGTGCAACGTAATGGCTGTTAAAATATAACCACCACGAATCTTCAAAACTATTTCCAAAGACCATATTCCGGTGGTAACAACATTGAGGCGGTACAGCAACAGTGACAGAAAATTTATTCAAGAAGAAATAAACAAACTTTTTAAAGACGGAATAATTGAACCGTCGGATTATTCCTGGCCGGAACAGGTACTTACAAATAAACATGAGCGGCATAAAAAAATGTATGACCGTAGATTATTCTCAAACAATCAATCGCTTTACTCGATTAGACGCGTATCCATTACCTGGCATTGATGAGCAAATTAACGCTATTGCAAAAACGCTATTATTCTATCACACCAACTTCAAAAAGCTGTTGCTACATCACTATTACCAACAAGTTTGCAAAACACCCTTTCGAGTTGAGATACTGCACTGCCAAGCATGCAATTGGCAGTTGAAAAACATGGCCAATGCCACACTAAGATCGCAGAACCAGCATCAGAACAAATGCAAACTTTAAGTACTTAATCGTCGGATATTGAATGCAACAACTCAAACAATGAAGTTCATACGCAGCAACTTCGACGTGCTACTAGAGCGCAAAATCCACCAGATCGTTTTGGTAATCCTGGGTGTTGTAAATAACTTATGATCATAAAATGCATGAAATTGCAATATATAAAAAGGGGGAGAATATGATAGTTTCGAACTTACAGTATCAAACCAGCAGTTTCTTATTTTGTAATTATATACTTGTGCGCGTGTTGTGTAATTTCCCTGCAACTTCATATAAATTGCAAACGTGCAGTATTCTTGATATCATTACCAGTTGCTTTAATAGCTATAGTATCCTGAAGTTTTATTTGTTTGCAAATGCAGTTTAAACTGAGATATCTGCAGTTTGATTATGATTTGTTAAATACACAGTATGTTTTTTAGACTTTCTATTACTTTTGAATATAGTCTAATTTTACACAAATCAAAACTAACAGTTTGCTGCAATTTGTGGTCATGAAACTTTCTAAATTTAGAAAAGTTGCCATTTATTAATAGCTACTCTTGATTTCATTAAGCTGGCAAGCAGTAACGGAATTAATGAAAATTGCTAAGGTAAAACAACCAAAGTATTAAACACTGTGGCAGATTTTGTCAATCAAATATCCAGTTTTGGACTTGAGCAAACGCTCTAAGTCTGAAAATATGAAACCTCCGACGAGATAATGCAGATATTTTCGCACTAGGCAGTTACTTTGATATTTGCATCTGTTAAATGATTTGCCTGTGAGATTTGTTATAAGACGGTACAGTAAATTGCAAGAGTTTTCATAATCAGTTAATTTTTTGAACAGGTGATTTGTGATACAAAATTTCAAGATTGCTTGAAGTAACATATTTACGAAGCTTTGATCTGTGGCTGCATTCAGAGCTTATCGTTTGAGAGAAAATTGCAAAAGTAAAAGGCGCTTTTCCAGGTGAATACCTTTTCTCCGACCGCGAAAACTCTGATAGAAGTCTTGTCTCAGAATAACCTTCTCTCTGAAAAATAGTCACCGACAAAAAGCATTTGAAATATGTTGTTAAAAGTATGTTTTTATTAGAATTATAGAATTTAACAGTTGATAGCTTTAACTTCAATTATATTTGTACTATAGTCTCGTTTTTGTAAGCGTAACTAATTTAGCAAAATGTTCTTTTTCAGTTTCTAGAAAAAATGATTCGTCATCTATTTTCTGCGTGGTGGCAGTGTTTCACTTGCTCAAGCTAATATGGCTGCACAGGAATTTGTTTGTTCTAGGTACCGGACCCAAGCCCATTAAATGAGGAAGACGGAGGAAGAATGAAGATATGAGGAGAATTGCGTGAGGAAGGGCATACGGCATAAAACGAATGCCAAACTACATAAATGCTGATCAAAATAATTTTTATATTGGATCAGCCGCGGCCCCGGGGTTGTCGAGAGCGGGAAAGTCCGGTTCCTGGATCAATATTTGCCTAGTAAAGCGCAGCTGGTTTTCTGTTAATACGACACCGGTAATTTAGTGCTAATTTATTGCGTTAAATATTATATAGTTTGTTGCACTAAAAAAATCTATTATTTTTTCTGCTGCTCTGTTTCAAAAGATAAAAAAATTAGTGATTGTTCTTCGAAAGAGGGTTGGTCGTTTTGAGAACGAACAATCGAATTCCATAAATTGCTTCATCGTTAGAGTGGAAATAGATTTTGTGTCGGTAGGTGGCAGAATTGTAGGCCGGCAAATATGATTGCAGGTAGCAGCGAAAACAGAACGTAAAGAAGCTTAGAAGGAATTTAATGAGAGAAATTAAAAGAAGTAGGCCTACAGAATTAAACTAATATTGGTTTATAACCCGCAAGAGGAGCTCGAGCACTCAATGCAAGGCAGCGAAAGAACTACGAGTGAGAAAAGTAATGACTGCCTATCAGAAATGCTGTAGGTTAGCTTAATCAACACTCCAGCCATTGTTTGGATTAAAATGCTTTTGTAATACATTAGAACATGTTTCAATCATGCTAAGCTTTCGCGACAAAGTAGTCAGAATGGAGGTAACGGCATTTTCATTCCTGCTTAATAAATTAGAAATATAAGAGGAATTTCCCTGATCATTGCCGAATGGATACAGTTCATGTTAACAAGTTTATCGTTCCGTGAAGCACTCCGGCATGTCGCTCTCAGGGCGCGTGGGATTACGAGTGGGATTGTGCACTGCATCGCCAGCCAATCCCGCCAAAGCACCGCGTGGGGGAATCTTGCTGCTGTACGCGACTAATCAAGAGTAGACAAAACCCCTACGACTCCCCCTAAATGAACCCGCATAACCGGTAAAGCGGGGAGATAGGGGGCGAGGCATCCGACCCTCGTTTTCGAGTGGGGCAAAGACATTGGTTTCGGCCAGCCGCCTAAATTTTAAACACCACACGCCCAACTGCCCGCTTTATGACAGTCCCGGTATACGTAGATTCTGACAATATGGTTTGCTTTTACTAGCGCGGCGGTTTGCGCTTCTAACACTCCAACGTTGGCCTATGCGCTGTAATGGTTCGTGATTCCACATCGCTTTACCCTGGTACCGTAGCTATTCATTTTCTAGTCACGCATCGTGTCCACCTGCAATGCAGGAACAACGTTAATTTCTAATTCTATGCGCACAACCTCCCCTCCAGGGGCGCTGCGTTGAGTGGGACGAATCCTTGCTGATGAGGCCAAAAAGCCAAAACCTGAGTCTAAGGATGGTCCCGCCTATTTTGCTATACTAACGTTATTCGGATCGTGATCTTTTGTAAAAACTAATTTTGTCCGGAGGTGTGTTGCATCGTTTCTGGTTCCTGTGGGATTCGAACCCGCGTCTTTCGAGCTGGTCTCCTCGCGCGCTGAGGCTCGCTAACATGTAACCTCGTGCTGCCAACTATGCCTTTAAGCACCACATTTAGTTTTCAATCTTTGGAAAGTCTTTCTATGGCAAACCACTTGTTGTGTGATCAGCTTTATGTAAGGAGATCAGTTTTAGTCCATACTTGAACGGTTAGCAGTAACGTCAAAACGAACCTGGTTCAAAAGTGAACGGTAGCTAAGTCTTGTTCATTATGTTAGATTGTTTGGGTTTGTTTCGTATATAGTCCTATATAGAATATTGGGCAGGTCGGGCGCCACGAAAAGTTTCTCGCCCTCGACATGAGACCTAGTGATGACGGTGCGTTTCAATTACCCTTATTTTAGTGATGGTCCTGCCTATTTTACCATAGTAACGTTGTTTGGATTGTGACTCTTTGTAAAAACTGAAAACTAAATATGTCATTTATCAGTAATTTGTCAGTAATGTGGAGTTGATGATGGTAAGGTTCATCAAAATCTTACTTGTTAGTTTTAATTTTTATGTTGTTGCATCTAAACTGCTGGCGATAGGTATGTCATTATACAGGTATTTTGCGGTATTGCACAAACAGTATCGCCGCAAATTCAGATGTCACTATTAACGGAAGTATAACTACACCCTCTCTGGGTCGATCAACTGGAATATCTTCATGTAATTCGATTCGGCAACTACTGCATCTGACTAAATTATTACCACCCTCCCTCAACTTTTTGAACAAGTTTCACCCCAAATTTTATTTCAAATGATACTCTAGATCTTGGTCCACAAGATGGACATCTCATTTAGCCACAACTAAGTTTTTATGCTGCAAAGCAGTATGAAAAACGCACACACGATTTTCAATCTTTATGGTTTAAACGCAAAGAGGGGCTAAATTCAAAAGAGCAGCATTTTTCTTCTGTTGCCGCCATTATTTAACTACAGATTCAACCACTGCTTACATTGACCCAATTTTAATTACTACTGGTTGCTCCAACTAAAAGCGTGCTTCGGAAAAAAATGAAGGTTTATGTGCACATATGTTTTCAACTATTCACATAAAGGCGTTATCTTGATGGAAAGAGCGACAAAACAGAATTTCTGGCAAAAAAAGGGTAGCTACACTAACAAATGACAATTAATTTCCCAAAAGCCTATATTACGTTAAGTCAATCGCTAAGGTGATTCCTTGTTTGTGTGTCAATGAGTTGCCACTATGCGATCACAATAGTAGCGGCATCATACCGTGGATGACAGCAGTAATAATGAACCATCTGCTTTACTTATGAAGCTTTTTGAATACACTTTGTTGAAAGACGAAATACTCTGAAGCGCTTTTGCTAGCATACCAAAAAAATTCTTCTTACTCTTCCGCAATGATTCAAACCAAAACGGTCAAAATTCTCCCACAAACTGTATTGGAAATAATAGTATTCAGTACTAATGCATTAGATGCAAATGGGTACCCTTTAAAGGCCGATGGTACGTGCGATCCTACATAAGTGGAGAAGGTTTCGTTTGTCATTAGATTTGTTAAAGAAGGAAACGTTCCCGAATCGTTCGTTGGACTGCCATCTACATACAAATTTGATGCTCATGCCATGACATCGGTAATATTAGCTTGCATTAATAGTTGCAGTATCGATCCTAAAAAAAACTCTGTTGCAGTGCTATGATGATGGTTCAGTTATGGCGGGAAGATTATGGGACCAAGAAAAAGATACAAGAAAACTAAATAAATGCATTTCCTGCTTACTCTCCGATTGCTTTTGGTGACTGTTCGTACTTTCAAAGCAATTGTTGATATAGAAAGATTACTTGGCACTTCCAGAGCTCTATTATTTTATTTGACGCCCCAAAATTTCATCTTTTATATACTGGAGTCCAAATGAATCGCTTGATGGACCAACATTAGAATCGACTTTTGGATACTACCTCTGCAATATTGGCCAACCATCTTAAATCATTTGATGTTTTACGAATCTGCGCCACTAATGGAATTGCAGCTGATATCACAATTGAAGCACTCGGTTGCAACTGCGCAGCAGAAAGTTCAAAGAATTGTAGAACGCCGATAAAGCATTGCTGAGTAGCACTAGTGATGTATCAAATGCTTTTTCATCAATATATGCAACGGCTAGTGAATTAAAAGACATGTACAAGTGACTAAAAGACTGAAGATATAGATGGTACTTACCGAAAAATTTCTTCTTCAGTACTAAATGACCTAGAACCAAAAAAGTATGAAGATTCTGTAGAAAATCCAAACAAGAGGCAGCGGAATTCGCCGTCAACCTTCAATGACTGTATTGTTTGTTTTGCGGTGGATCATACAGCTGTTTTGTCTCATGCCGCTACCAATCACATCTCTTTACACTTTTCATTGATTGATGGACTTGATAATACAATCAGAAAAACATAAGAAGGGCTCGGTGAAAAAAATTTTTTTTTATACTCTACGTCATTTTTGTCACCCGGTAAAGAATTTTTTTCCACCAAAAGCCGCAAAACCGTTTGTTGATTTAAGTCAGTGGTTTCCAAAGGGGCCCCACCTCCCCTGGACACGGTAAACACCATGGAGGGGTCAATGACATCCATGTGGGTGGCCATTGGAGAGCGGTGACATCAAAGTGGACGATAGGGGGGTCTCGAGAGAAAACAATTGCGTCCAACGTTCCCTCTAATTTTTGATAATGCTGCGCGGAAAAAGTAACGAGTGCGCTGAATCAGAATTTTGCTAGGCACAATTTATGCAGGCCCACCACCCAGTATTACCGCTCGCGGACATGGTGCTCTCCAAAATAAAAAAAAAGGTCATCGACTTTCTCATGTCGCTTTCCTCTCCAAATTTTTGTTACGCTAGCTAATTGCCCAACCTTCCAGACGTCCGTAAACCCAGATTTCACTGGAAACGAATACCTCCCGAAACCCTTTGCCTTCCTGTGGCCTACTTTATTCACTTGTGTTCAGAATTTCACGTCTTTCTTTATGTTGGAGACTGTGCAAAGCGTTGTGGTAACTGCGCAAAGGGGTCTAAACAACTGCGCGGCCGCGCACGCGCGCAGCTTAGAGGGAACATTGATTGCGTCACCATAGAACAGGGGTGGGCAAACTACGGCCCGCGGGCCGCATGCGGCCCTCGAGAGCATTCTGTGCGGCCCGCGAACACTTTTTGAAACTTTGCCACAGAGCCTACAATTGCCCCCCCAATCACGCATATACCGTCTACGGGAAGGCGACGACCTTTTTTTTTTTTTTTTAGAGACACCACCGTTTTTGCGCCCTGAGATACCACATTTCAAGGACATTTTGCAAAATTTTGAGCTATTGCACTTTCTTTTATAGCATGCAGCTGTACGAGACAACAAGCCCTGGCCCTCGACCACTCTTACATGGTCGATGCAGCCCTCCGGCTAAAAAGTTTGCCCACCCCTGCCATAGAATGACCACGCAATGTTTCCAATGCTTGTATAAAAAATAATAGAACCAAAATGCAAGTCAGCGGCTTGTAAGCTCGTTACGTTTAGCTTCTGTTTTTTTTTGTGTAACCATGGACAAGTTGAAAACAACTACTTTTGGAGAAGAATAATGGAAATGAACCTACCAAAGAAAAGGAAAATATAAAGACCGAGAAAAAGGTTTATGGAGGTAGTGAAGGATCATTTGAAGGTAGTTAGACTGATAGAAGAGGATGCGATGAACCGAGAAAAATGAAAAAGAATAATCTGCTGCGACCTCCATTCAATGGGAAGAGCCGAAAGAAGAAAAAGCATAGATTAATTGTTTTTAATCAGTTTTTCGTTAATCTCAGCTGAAGGAGGTAAAGGGAAATGAAGAAAGAGGGCCCACAAAGCTGAAACCTGGGGTTCGGAAAATTTTGTTATTTATGCTGCGCTCTGAAACCCAAGGAACGCAGTATTTGAAATACTGCAAAAAAAATGGAAAGCTTGCAAAATCATCTTGTCTTGTACGTTACAACATTGATTTTTCAAAGAAATAATTTGTGATAGTGATCACACGACAACGCAATTTTAATCTTGCTGCAACAAAGCAATTCAACAAATCTTTTCTCAATGCTACTAATACGTGGGCTCTGGGTAGGTAAATGGCATTGGCATATGGTGGTGGGCTGCTGGTAGTAAAACGTTTGCGGTTGCGAAAAAATTAGTCGCTGATGTATTAAGCTTACAACAGTAGTACTTAATGCGCAAAAAACCATGTAGAAAGTATTGTCCTCAAGAGATAGATTCAAAGTTTAGGTATCATCGACCTACTACGCTGTATCTTTCTACCGCTGTATCTATCTTTATCTCCTCTCCCCTCTTTTTGCCTCGAGGAGGGTAGTTTTTAAATATTTTAAAGACTTCATTTTTGAATAAATGTTTTTGAAAATTTTGATTGATATTATCAAAAATCCATGTTTTTGAGGAAGAATAATCAAAGTGCACTAAATGACTTAGTTTTTGTAGAAATTGCAATTTTCTGAAGCCCAGGCATCAAAATTTTGAGTGATTTTGACCAGTAGGCTAACTCTCAAAACTTTTAGAGACTTTATATTTTAATGAATCTTTTTGAAAATATACGCTAGGTAGATAACTTTAAAGAACCATGCTTGCCAGGAAGAACAGTCAAAATGTATCAAAAAACCAAGTTTTTCTAAAAATTGTTTGTGCCTTATGTCGATTAGGAAAACTACTAGACTTACAAACATCAAACTTGGTACGATTGATTACCTTTCCGCGGTAAGTGTCATTCGGGGGTTCGTGACGTAATCATAACGTCATAATCAAACATAATTTTGTTTGATTCGCTCTTTCATGACTGAGGAAAACCAATGTCTGCTAAAATCAAAGCCAGCCACCAACTTACGAAAAATTTCTCCCTTTTGGGGTCAAAAATGACGTTACAGCTTACGCTTGATTGCACAATTTGTTCTTCATACTTTCTCAAAAACTACTGAGCATAAAAACGCGGTTAGAAGCTCTTTTGGGAAATATCAACAAGATGCTCTTGACAAAAAACTCTACAATCAAAGCTATATTGACTTTGCAACAAGCGATTCCTTTTTTTCAACATTTTACGCCTTCAAGACAAGTTTCTTTGCTTTTTTTCAGCACGCCTCAAACTTACTCCATGATGTCACAAGGCTGTCTGGTACGATCAACACTTTCACTATCAGAGATCAGCCGTGATATGGCAAAACCTAATAGCTACAAAAATCAAGAATACTGACTTTTTTTCATATATTTTTGCTCAACAAAGCAACCAGTTAACCATTTTTTTCAGTTTTGCCTTGAAGATGTTAACTGTTCGAACGATAAGACACCTTGAATAGAAGAACTGGTAAATTGCAATCCCGGGGTTTTATCTTGGGTCCCAACTTCCGAACAGTATTTTCCATTCTGCAAAAAGAAAAGGTAGGTACAACCATTTGAAGGTTAGGAATTAGTTGTTTCAAGAGCTTGCGTAATTGCTCATAAATCCAATCTTCGGAGGCAAAGAATGACCAAGGTCTTTTTTACGGCGCACGTGACCTGTTTTGTCCAATCGCGGCGCAAAAACTCTCGGGGGGGGGGAGTGATGCATAATCGATCAAAACCGCAGATCGCTCGTTTGTGCGTAACAGAAATAACCAGATAAGGACTGTACGGAATTGCAACAGCAGGTCTATTTATTGACTTGATCACAGCAATTATTTACATATTGTTTCTATTTTGTAGCCCACTTGAAATAGATCTACAGTGTGGTTATCAAAGGTTTGAAATATAGGTTCAGTCTTTCCAAAAATGCCGAAAAATGTAATGTATTTGGATGTCGAGGCAATCTCAAGAGTGAGTCTTATACAAAAAATGTGAAATTTTTAACAGATGAAGTGGAAAGAAACCGATTGATTGACGCTATGCCAAATGAACGTTCCAGTTTGCTAAAGTTGAAAGAGATCTATGCTTGCGATAATCATTTTGTTTGTGAATGGATAAAAGTGAGGGTGAAAAAAACCGTGCAGACCACCATCGATATTTCCAGAACTGTCTCAGTCATGCTTGAAATAGGTCTCTCAGTGCTGAGAAGAGCATTGGTTTCAGCTGAGTCTTGATCTGAAAGTAAACAACTTCGAGCTGAAATCATGGCCTTTTTATGTTTTTGTGAGGCCTTCATGAAGCAGTTCTCAAAACATCACCATATTATTCGCAATACTCGTAATATTTACTTCTCTAAAACCAATGCTGAAGAACGCTCTGTAATCCAGTTTATTTATTTTCAATAAGTGCATTCAGCATTCGGTTTTTTGCATATTTAAATGTGTGGAGAAATAGGGAAGAAAAATACCCAAGATTTTCTTTTCAAAAGATGGTTGTCTACAAAAGGACAGTCTTATTTGTAGACGGTCACAAATTGACAAAATCTTTTCATTCGTATCAGCGTAAGAGTTTAGAGATACAGACTATATGAACTCTATTTTAGAGATACTAAAATGCATGAGTTGTTCTGATTGCCCCATTATCAGTGTCGCGTTTCAATAGAGTTTTGATTCTACAGTCAACTTCGGATATAAGAGATTCAGATATAAGGGATTTTCGCCTATAAGGGACTACCCAAAAGGTCCCAAATGATTTTCGATATAATCTAATAGGTCGGTTATAGGAGAATTCGGTTATAAGAGACTGATTAAGCTGGTCCCGGCGGATCTCTTATATCCGAAGTTGACTGTATTTCAATCTTAATTTACTTCTTAAAATTGACGCGACTTGCAGTATCGATCGAATAATTAAGTTTGGTTGCAACTTAATACCTAGGAAAAGATTGGGTACTTACGTATTAACGGGAGGACCTTTAAAAACACGACTCAAAAATTGAAGTAAATTATTTATTGAAACGGTTAAAACAATAAAATACTCCCTTCCAGTGTACACTGCCCCGTACATTTACATACCGGGCCTGCCCCTTCAGTGTACACTGCCTTTCTTTTAAATAAAATAACATTAAAAATCAAAGGTCCTCCCGATAATACGTAAGGACCAAAGATTGACTTCCACTAAGATACTTTAACCCACGCACTTTTCGATCAAGAACAGAACAATATATTCACAAATCACTTTACAACTTGGAATTCATTCGCTTGCCAAAACATAGAACTAAAGCACTTCAATAAATATCAGAGACTTACTAAACTAAAAACCACCAAAATAATCGCTTAATTGCTACTACAGCAATCACCACAGAACAACGCCTTTTTCTACACTCTGCTATTTTTCTCTGAACTACACTCTCTCTGAATGAATAAAATCTCGCCACGTTATATATACGATGGAAAATAATCTAGAAATTGCTAGAACATCACATGACACAGAAAAACACAATTTATAAATTATGTAATCGGTAATAATAAAAAAAAAGAAATTTTCAAGAAGAAACAAGAATCACTGGAATACGCTAGAAAATTAGGTCAGGTAGACAGTTATTGTGACGTCAGAAAGGCATGCAAGTTACAAATCTATTTATAAATTCGAAAGAAAGAAAGGTCTTTTTTTGAAAACAGTTTAGCAAGTTAGGGCTACAAACAATTTAGATTTACAATTCAAACGATCACTGCAAAATAAAACAAAAGATTACAATAACTGTACATACATAAAAGAACCATTTGCTAAACTAATTTCAAATACACTTAAGGAAATGACCCTAGAAGTATTAGCAACTGTTCATAATTCTGGAGGTAAAACAACTACTGTGTACGTGACAATTGCAAAGCAAATGTTGTCGTTTATGGAAAATTTAATGGACCTGGCAAACGTTGTACTGAAGGTACCTCGTATTAACAATGATATTTTTCTTGTTATTGATTATGTCCATTTCTTAAAAACGTTAGAACTAACTGGATAACTGAGCATAATATAGAACTATCTTTTACAAAAGAGGAGAAAATGTATTTTACATGCTGGCGCGATGTTGAAGCACTTTACAACAAAGATTGGAAAAACTACATCCGTCTAACAAGTATCATATAGCCTTTGCAGAGGCAAAGTGTTCTTTTTGTTTGCCAGATTTTTCATGAAAATACTATTGCCGCCTTTCCACTTTGAAGAAGCATTTTTGCGAAGCTCCTCCTGACTGGTGTATATGATGAACATTAAAGATCACTATTCACCCCTTATCATGCGGGATGAATGTCGCTAGTCGTGGATATAGAAATGGGGATGGGCCTGCCCAGATCATCGTGGGTCAGGCTCAACCGCTTGCGGGCTGGTGTTGGGTGCTTTCAGTCGTTCATGCACAAATGGGGCCTTGCTCCTACATCGAATTGCGAGTGTGGCGCTGCAGAACAAACCGCAGAACACATTATTCTGACATGCCCCTTACATCGGGCACCCACAGGAATACGTGAACTGACGGTTTTGGATGTCGACACACGATGCTGGCTGAATACCATCACTGCCAGCATCTGATTTCGAAACAGTGGAGGATTCAACAATTCAACAACATTGCTGTTTCGCTGCTGTTTTTGACGTGGATGAGGATCCCTTCCAAAAGAAGAAGAAGAACTGTATCAGTTTCAAGAAGCTTTGTGAAACTTGTTCCTGGACAGGTGGGCACTGTCGAGTGCGAAAAATTGCTAAACCAACTGCAGAAGCATTTATTGTGTCAACAAGAACCAATATTCAGACTGCACAGCAACTGCTGACTGAGTACAATTTTAATCACGTGCTACCTGGAGTTTTTGCTGACGAAGCCCTAGAAAAGTTTTTTGGCCAAGCCAAACAACGTAGTGGCGGTAATTTCCATATTGATGCTGTCGACATCAAAGTAGTTGCTGACTAGAAGAATCTGCACTCACTATTGAAATGCAATTCTACCCCACTACAATCTGATGATGTCGCATGCAGTTCTAAGGTTTGTTATGATACGATTTGCTTAACATTGCTGACCTTGTAGAGCTGATTACATCTCCCGCATTTTCAATAGAGTTTTTGTTCTATCTCAATCTTTAATTTACTTCTTAAAATTGAGGTGACGTATAGTATCGATCAAATAATTAAGTCTGGTTGCAACTTAATACCTGGGAAAAGATTGGCTTCCGCCAAGATACTTTAACCCACGCACTTCTCAATCAAGAACAGAACAAAAATATTCACAAATCACTTTAAAACTTCGAAATCTTTCGCTTGTCAAATACAGAAAGTAAAGCACTTTGAAATATAAATATCAAAGACTAACCAAAACTAAAAGCACCAAAATAATCGCTTGATTCCTGTCACAACAATCACCACAGAACAACGCCTTTTTACTACACTCTATTATCTCTACTGAACCACTCTCTCTCTCTCTAAATCGTAATAAGATCTCGCCCCTTACAGCATATACAAAAAGACGACCTTGTGGAAAATGCTAGAACATCACGTGACGCAGAAAAACACCGCTAATAAATTACGTAATCGCCAAAAAAAAAAATATTTGAGAAGAAACAAGATTCATTGGAATATACTGGAACTTAGTCACCTAGTTAACATTGTGACATCAGAAGAGGCGTGTGAGTTACAAATCTATTAATAAATGCGAAAAAAAAGATCTTTTTCGAAAACAGCTTAGCAAGTTTAGGGCTTTAGACAATTTAGATTTACAAATAAAATAGTCACGGCAAAATAAAACAACAGATTACAACAAATATACATATATAAAACTATTCTTACAGCGCAAATTTACTTATTCGTGACAAGATCTAATGACACTATCAAACATGAAATCGTTTTCTTGTTGGATATTTCGAACACAAGTTTTGATCTTCTTTGTCCGTGGTTGAATATCCAGATGAGTGCGATGATAAATTTGGTGCAGCTCTTCAAGAAAATTTGAATCGGGGTGGACTGACTCTACCAATAATGTCCAAACTGGGGGCTCATTACATCCTTGACTGCGGCTCTTTTGACTCATGTTGTATTTGTGTACAGTCATGTAGTGTAGGGGTGTGCAAGCTGCTGTGCGCGACGATAAGTTTTGGGGTTAATGAATCCCTAATTTTGTGCGATTTAAGTAATGGTCTCCAAAAAAAAGAGTCAACATCTTTTATTTGCATGGAGAACGCCTTAAATTTTAAACGGAAAATGCATTAGTTTATACTAAGGATTGCGTAGCAGCTCTTTCAATGATAGCCTCTATCATTTTTGGCTCTACATTGCGCAAGCGTGACCACCCTTGAACAATACCTAAACTCTCAACAGCATACCAAGTGTTCGAAACATGGAACATTCAGTGCTGTCAAACACATGTGAGCAAGATTCTAGCCCACATCAATAGCCCAATTGCTGGAGTTAAGCCAGCTTGCGTGGCAATGTCAAACATTCTTTTGAAAGCATTTGTGTTGGAGAAAAGCGACGAAGAAAAGCAGCTTGGTTTGAGAAGGAGAGAGAAACTTTCAAGTAAACTTCACACGTAGTATTTTCCGAGCAAATATAACATTTTTTTGCATCATTTAAGCACATTCTCTATTTAAGCACGTCCATCTGCCCCAGTGTTGCCAGTTACGTGGTTTTCCGGCGGGATTGCGCTAGTTTTGATGATGCGTTGCGGGAAAAATTTAGTAGTTGCGAGTTGCGCTTTTTGGGCTAGTTTTTGGAGTAACAAGAAGTGTAAAAGTTTAAGACAACTGTGTGTGATACGGAGGTAGTTACCGTCGCCGGCATTTTTTCGTGAGAAAAACAGCTCGAAAACAGGCTCAACAGGCACTACATCGCATTATTTTCCAAAAACTAGGATGATTTGACACCGCCTGGTAGGTGATGACCTGTTTTTTGGAGATCACTGTCTCACCGTAAGGAAAAATTACCAAAACAATCGCGGCAACAGCAGTGTTAGCCTGCTTTTTTGAAAATCTGCTGAAGCACAGGCTGACTTGTCTATGGCCATCGATGGGAAACCAAATACTGTGCTGATGCCGGGCCTGGACTGTTCTATCATCGGCCCTGTATGGACTAACTTTGCAAATTTTTGGTTATTTTTCAACAGGCAAGCGTTGAGCTATTTTAGACTAGTTTTTAGATACTATTTCCGCTGGAAACTTCAAGAAAATCTGGCAACACTGATCTGTCCTGACATGGGCTTTTATTGGTAGGTCTAGGATGTGTTTTTTGTCACAAATCTTGAATTGAATTACTTGACTAAATATAAAGTTAAATCTGTTTTGCAGTGGTTTATGCATCGTGTAAAAATGAATTGATAATTGATAAAAAACTGAATTGAAATTGATAAAAAACACTATTTTTCGTCAAAATTGTGCTATTTTTGCCGCTTATAAACTATAAAATATCCTTCTAATTACTTTTAAGAATGCAACAAGCGGAAAAAATGAAAACTTACCTCTCAAAACCCCACTAAAAGCGCCGAAAATAGAGTTTTAATAATAGCTTATGGCTCATTTTGGATGAACCCAAGCTAGAATTCGGGACCTAAGTTCCAGATACCGAGCGTAGCAGATGCGAGTTATTTTATTTAAGGTGTCTATGGTTCGAAAATTAGTTGTTTCTTCGCCTTTGCTGATTAGCGGCTTCACATAAGCAAAAAAAATTCAAGATTGTTCACGAAATCTGAAATGTAGCAGTGTGATTTTGCAATCAGTTCATTTAAAAACTGATTAGTGATCCGATTTCACAACCGATTTTCAAAAGTTTTTACCAAATTGAAGGTTATTTCACAACCATTCCAATAATATATACTGTAGCATGTACTTTTAATGTTTGTTTCATACTAAAAAAATTAAACTTTAAGACTTGTAGTGCACATTTTACTCCACTCAAAAAGCGGTAAGCTGAGTAAAAAAAGGCAAGTTTAACACATAATGGATATGATAAGGTGCTAGCAAAAACTGTCATTTGGAAGCTTAGGAAATTTTCTTCTCAGCAATATGTAACTCTATTTAATTAAGGTTAATAATTGGTTTATATTGGCTTATCAAAAATTAGTTGCCATAAATCATTTTTCATTTTTTATTGAAAAATTTTCCTTCCATAAAACACTCGCAACTTATGGAAAAACTTGGTTTTTTTTGGCTGTTTCCCTCGCATTCATGGTTCTTTGATGTCATCTACCCAGACTTTCAAAAAGATTCATCAAAATATAAAGTCTCTAAAAGTTTTAAATGGTAGCCTACGGGTCAAAATCACTCAAAATTTTGATGCCTGGGCTTCAGAAAATTGCAATTTCTAGAAAAACTAAGTCACGTAGTACATTTTGATTATTCTTCCTCAAAAACATGGATTTTTGATAATATCAATCAAAATTTTCAAAAACATTTATTCAAAAATGAAGTCTCTAAATATTTAAAAACTACCCTACTACATGCAAAAAGAGGGGAGAGGGGAAAGTATAAAAATAGTCTGGTTTTATCTTTTGCAACAAATATTAGTGTCGAGCTACATATCATCTAAATCAGTGCTCTCCAAACTGTGGGTCGCGACCCCAAGTGGGGTCGCCTTAAACTTTTCAGGGGTCGTCATATACCCGCAGTTTCTTGTTACCCTTAATTTCCGTCTACGCTACAAATTGGTTTTGAGCAAGCTTAAAGTGATAAGACGCAAGGATCAGCCCAAAGCCAGGGATTGTCTACACTGTGCAAAAACAGCACGAGCAAAATAGGTCAAGCATGAATGTAACCAGACAAGATCATGCCAACTGTCAAAATACCAGGTTCACTGAGTCGCGAGAAACAACCAATTCGCTGCTTAGCAAAAAAATTTTCAAGCCTACACAGACATTTGACTGAACATTTCAAGCAAGCCACGTGTGGTCATTCGAGCAAATAGAAAATAAAATAAACT
The DNA here is from genome assembly GCA_963675345.1 of Trididemnum clinides. Lineage (NCBI taxonomy): Eukaryota > Metazoa > Chordata > Ascidiacea > Aplousobranchia > Didemnidae > Trididemnum > Trididemnum clinides. The sequence goes on along the minus strand of OY776302.1, from coordinate 6,280,592 downwards.
AAAAACGCGTTTTTGTGAGCCTGAAACAAAAGTGCAGTAAAACGGGCCTTTAGCGATGTCTCAGTTTATGAATAAAATGCTGATAATACTGCTCAACAATATTTTTCTTTTACCTAACTGCAAAATCTGATTATTTCAGGTTCACATTAAATTTTTGTTGTTGGCGGTGACTAAATTATATGAAAATAACTTTTAAACACAAAAGGAAAAGATCATATGATGAATCTTTTTCTAAAGCTTGGCTTCACTGAATTAAATGGCAAGCCGAAATGCGTTATTTGTTCAAAAATTCTTTCAGAAGAATCGATGAAGAAAAATCAACTGCAACGTCATTTAACTACAAATCATCCACGCTGCGTCGATAAACCAGTCGAGTTTTTTGAACGTTAATTACAATCAGCTGCGTCACAGAAAAGTGTTATGACGTCATTTACAGGAATAAATGAATCTGCGGTCTATTCGTCATATGCCACTTCCTATCAAATTGCGAAGCAAAAGAAACCTCATTCCATTGGCGAAAAGTTGTTTATGCCAGTAATGAAGGATGTGGTAAAAATAATAATTGGAGAAAGGGCAAGTAAAATATTAGATTCAGTCTCACTATCTGCCACTATAGTTAAACGAAGAATTTAAGACCTGTCTCATGACGTTCTTGAACAGATTGTTGGTCACGTGAACACTTCTCCATTTCATGCAATTCAACTGGTTGAATCCACAGATATTGCAGACTTACTACAGCTATCTCTATTTATTCGATAAATCAGTAATGGGAATTGGGAAAGTATTAGAAGAGCTTCTGTTTTGTAAAGCCCTGCAGTTGCATACTAGAGGTGAAGACATCTTTAAAATTATTAATGGATTCTTTAACGATAATTTTGTATCTTCGAATAAATGTGCTGGAATTTGTACCGACGGTGCAGCAGCATGTACTGGCATAAATTCAGGAGTAGTAAAACGAGTCAAGGATAAAGCACCAAACGTACCATGAACACATTGTCTTCTCCTTAGACAAGCACTTCCAGCTAAAAGTTTATCTGAGGAACAGCATCATGCACTGAATTGTGTTATAAAGCACTAGCTGGCCCTGCCGGGGTCGCCCGACAGGGGGTCCTCCATCGGTAATGACGGGGTTTAGCATTTCGGTTCAACAGGCTGCGCCGGCTTTATGCATGGGGCTTTTGTGTGAGCAGTAGCGAAAAGTGAAATGATTTTTATGCACTTTCAAAATTCTTGAAGACGAAATTGTGATCATCATATCCTCTCCATCATGACTGGCAATGCTCACAAAGAATCTTGCCACAAATTATGGTCAATACTTAAGGGAGAAAGGATTGAAACATGATCAAAACTGATGGTAGCGGCGAAATGGTGGTTGCTTTCACAGTTAAACGAATAAACTATTTTGTGGTAAGTCTATTTTGCGATGTGGTGCTGCCCCTCTCCTATGTATATTGACCAGCTATTTATATTTGTGGCATTAAGTTGTTTTGGCTGCGTTATTTGCAGGGTTGCCATCGACTCGGACTCAAAAATAAGGACAAACAAAAAACAACAAATTCAGCACATTTTTTTTATTTAAAATACTCATAACACCTTACTTATTTAGTGGCATACTTTGCCCCCGAAACAATTTGTTTCATCAATTTCTCATTCTTTGATATCACTGAGTACATTTGACGGCAATTATAATCCAAATTTACTTTAATTTGTAGGAGAGATTTGACCGTTTTTTCATAAAGCCTGTTTCTTTCATCAGTCCATTGAGCTGATACAAGAGAAAACACCCGTTCGACGAATGCATTACTAACTGGAAGAGAAAAAACGATGCTGACCAACTTGTACAGGAGCGGAAAGGAGTCATTTCCATCAAAAATTTTCATCCATTTGGTTTCGGCTTCATTTTTGCAGAATTCATCGTCCGGAATCTTTTTGAGGAGATCATTGAGAGCCGAAACCTCATCAAATAGCTCATCTTTGGTTGCCATTGGTGGATCAACTTGCTTTGCTAACTCTCTAACTTCCTCATACTCAATTGTCTTAACTCTTAGCAGGGTCCATTTAATGTTCTTTGGATGCTTCTCTAATCGATACCACTTACTGATGTATTCTAACGTGATGGTGTAAAATTCTAGAAAGCTTGATTTAAGAAGATTAGCTCTCTCTTCATCAACTCTCTTTAACAGATCAGCTGTGGATGCACCGAAAAATTCAGAAGACTGACGCTGCAAAATTTTGCATCTAAACGAGTCAATTATCTCAGCCAGCTCAGGAAAAAGCGCATCTGCCTTCTGCAGAAGAAATATTGGTTTCTTGAAAAGTTTGAGGGTACTGTGGAGAAATGTCACGATGACCAGTGACGTTTCACTTTTGAAAAAATTCTCTAAAATACGAGGTGGTTGTTTTAGCGAAAGGAAATGCGCTTGGAGTGGTTCCCAGAGTTCGATCATACGCTCAAGCACAGTATCCAAAGTGAGCCATCGAGTAGGCGTATGGGTTGGTAGAGTTGAATAGTTTGTATTCAGTTGTTCACAAAATTGTTTGAGACTATTTGTCCTACCGGTTTGACTTTTGAAGTGGCTGCCAATCTTCAACACAATTGTTTCTATGTCAACTGTGAGAAGTTCTGCTCCCTTTTCTGCAGCGTTATGCAAAATATGGGCAGGGCAACCAACTGGAATCAGACAAGTTTTTCTCTCTGAGAGATGATAAAACACATTGTTTTTCCTCCCTGATTAGAGCCTCCAAAGTTCACTGGTGCATTATCAGCACAAGATGATGTCAGTTGCTGCAAGTCCAGGTCATTCTCTTCCACATTTGAAATGATAAAGTTCACGATCTGTTCCGAGGTCTCACCTGGCATCGATCGTAAATCAAGAAGACGTACGTTAATTCCAACTTTGGCACTGAAGAACCTAATAACCAGCGGAAATAATTTCATTTCGTTGTGATTGGAGGCATCAACCGAGATCGAAAAGGGTTGGGTACCAAGGTCAGACAAGACCTTTTGTTGAGCAAAGGGAGCAAGAACGCCGGTATTAATGCTCGTTATCTTTGTTCTAGCAGAAGTAAACTTTTTAGCAACATCTGAATCGGGAAAAATTTCTTTGAACAATTGGAACGTGCAGTCATTTGAATTAAATGATTGATTGTGTTTGACAGTGTGGTATGCCCATGTACCCTCAGCAGCAGCTGCCTTATTATCTGTAGTCGTTGGCTGCGATGGCCTTGTGCAAAACTTTTCCATGGATTGATTCGAATTTATCATTTGAGCACATTTTTTATGCTTTTGGGTATCATTGTGAACAGAAATAGCTGTCTTTCCTATCGCCTCCAAATTAATTTCACAGTCACACACGTTGCAGTGCGCGAAGTGAACGCCTTTAAAACTTCGTTTTATGTTCTTAAATTCTTTCTTGAATTCATCACGAAAACTGTTTTTGCGCTTGCTCATTTTCTTGTTCTACAAGTAGGTGAAAATCTAAATATTTTAAGACTAAAATCTAAAAATATGGCATCAGACAAATGACAGCCTATAATAAAATCTGTGATGTTTTTTTGAGTTTAGCTAACTATTTCTTTTAAAACTGACAAATTACTGAACTATCATTCCCTAATCTTAACTCTGCTTGTCTATACTGTAAAATGTATTGCTACAGATAGCAGCAAGGCTAGCCATTCGCTTGGCACACAATTCTTACGTAACAGTAACGCAACAATTTTGGAAGACAATAGTTATTGTTGCAATAATTTTAGACATTTTTGCTAAAAATAAGACAAAATAAGGACAGCTGTCCAAAATAAGTACATTCCTTAGAAATAAGTACAACACATTTTTCTAAGACACATGATTCCAAAATAAGGACAAATCTTATAAATAAGGACAGTATGGCAACCCTGACTATTTGTCTTGTTTGTGCGATTTCACACAGTCGCTGGCTACACATTATGTAGCATGTTTTTTCTCCCTGTTTGACGTGCCCTGGGGAGTTAAATATCCTTGTTTTTTTTCAAATGTTTGGCTTGAACCCGGTAGCTCTATAAAGCTATCATAAAACAAAATACCAATAATATCTTCCATGTGGTGTGATTTAACACAGTGACGTTGTTAATTTTAATTTCGCCTCAAAATTTCTCAAGTCCCTACTAGCTACGCATTGTGATTCATATTCGTTTTTCCTTGCTTAGTTACGCTCAAACAAGCCTAATAACTCCTTGCTTTTCCCAAATTTTCAGGTTTGATTCCGGTAGCTCTATAAAGCTATTACCAAGCAAAATAGAAAACATTTTTCTTTTAACTATGGAGCGTTTTACCCCGGCAGGGCACATTATCACCTGCACCGATTTAAAAGGTATCAATTAATGCAGCTGCGCCAGCTTCACAGTACATACATTTATGAGAGCAACAACCAAATGATTTAGTAGCATCCCCTTTTTCGTATTAATATTTGTGACATTAAGATTTTTGCCTGCGCTATTTGCTTTAATTCGGCCGTAGCATAAAAAGGGGCTATGGCTTTCCTTTAAGTGATATAACCTATTGCAATAGGTACCTACTAAGCTCTTTTCAAACAAAAACATTCCATCTTAATCCAGTGTTACAGATGCTATTGTTGCTTAATTTTGATCTTTTCTTAAATTTGGGACTTTATTACATTTAAATTTGCCCCTAATCCAGACCTCCCTAATTTTAAATGAAGATTAGTGTTTTGTACCGAAGATTCTTGCAATATCCTTGCAATTACAAATATCAGTAATGAGCTTTACCATTTATGTTTGCTATCAAAATGATAGTGGATAATTTTGCTGCCTGAGCTGCTGTTTTCAGTAAATAATGGCAAGCATTCCGATGGCATTTAACAATAAGACCTCACAATGCGTTTTGAGCCATTATTATTATTAGGATTGCTACTTACCACTTTTTCGTTACTGTAGGCGAATTAATATGAACTAACGTCTCTGACTGCGTGCATGTTCCTTGGCCCTGGCATAAACGCCGCCATGCAAAGAGCAAACTAATTTGAAATGAAGCACTCACAGTTGAGCTATAGCATTAGCGGGGGGCCCCCATTAATAATGTTGAGGTGAAGAATATCAAATCAGCTGGCTGTTGTGGCAGCCTCGCACAATTGCAGAAGAAATTGCTTCAACATTTAGATCATATGCAGCTCGATACTTAGATTTTGTTGCAAACCATAAGAAAGGACCATCTTTACTCCCTCGTCTTTTCCTTGGGTAATCACTAAGCATTTTGCTTGGAGTAGGCTACATATTAAAATTTGTAGACTTCATTTTTTGATGAATCTTTTTGAATATTTTGATTGATAATGCCAAAGATCGATGCTACCGAAAAAGAATAGCCAAAATGTATCAAAGAACTTTGTCTTTCAAAAACTTGCAATTTTGTAAAATCCAGGCATTAAAATTTTGTGTGTTTTTAACCGATAGACTACATTTCATAAACATTTGGAGACTTCAGTTTTTGATGGATCTATTTCAAAACGTTGACAATTGTCTAACAATTGCAAGTTTGTTAGGTCAAGTACGATAATAATTGCTTGACCAAAAATGAAACATCATGTAGGGCAACCAATTTTTGATCAGCCATTGTAAACTAATCCTTAGCTCTAAGTAATTGGAGTCACATATTACTGGAAAGGAAAATTCCTAAGCTTTCAAAGGATAGTAATTGTTAGTACATTATTATAACGTTTTTGTATTAAAGTCACCTGTTTTTACTGAGCTCACTACTTTCGTAAGAGATAAAAAGTTACACCACAGCTCTTAAAGTTCAATTTTTTCAGTATAAAAACTAATGTTAATGGTACAAATTGTATACTATCGGAATCGCATTGAAATAACCTTTAATTTGTTGGAAAAAGTTCGAAAATCAGTTGAGAAAAAGTTTGAAAGTCAGTTGAGAATTTGCAAAATCAGTTTTTTAGTAAAATAATTTTGCAAAAAGGTTGCAATTTTTAAAAACATCTTCATATTATGATCTGCGGTAGCGAGGATTTGTGTTAATCGTACAAGATATATTATGACATCATAGAACCAGTTTAAGCGTGCAAGGGAAAAAGAGAAGAAAAAATGCATAGAGGGCCTAAAGTGCTTAAATAAAGAATTGCTCGTAGCATAGTCAAATAAGCAATAATTTTTGCAAAGTTGTTTTTATCGAAAGCACTTTATCAATATCTTCTAAAAGAACATTTAATCGCGTTTGTGCGATGAGTACTTTTTGAGAAAAAACAAAAACAGATTTATGCAATGAATCGTTGATTGTGACGTCATTTTAGACTCCAAACAAATGAAAGTTCTTGAAATGTGGTAAGTCGGAAGCTGGTTTTCGTTTGAACAAAAAGCGGTTGTCCTTTGTCAAGTAATGCAATTTCTAAAAAAAATTGTTTTTGATTATGACGTCATCACGACGTCAGGATTACTCTTATGACACTCACCATGGGGTGGTGATCAATCGTGCCAAGTTTGATGCTTGTACCTGTAGCAGTTTCAGAGGAGTTAAAACAGACATACAGAATTGCGCTTTATGTATTAGATTCTTAATCTCGACATTACTGATGAAGGGCCTACTATTGTAATTACTTAACTGTGAGTGTTTCATTTTTGTTTGTTTTTCTTTACCTGGCTGCGTCGCCAGTACCAGCAATATGCACTCAGGGAGAGGCCTTAGCTCGTACAAATACGCCCACAGTTACGAAAAAGTTGTTGATTTGTGGTCCTTGAAGATATTTAATGGTTTATTCCGGAAAATACATATCCATCACCTTGGCGCCCTTCCAAAACTGACATGCTTTCAATTCAAGCACTAGATGAATTTAACGGATAAAAATTTGTAAAGTTTAAGAACGCCTATGTTGAAAACAGGGCAAATAAGACATTTGTAGTAACTCGATAAACTTGGGAGACATGTAGTCCCTATGCGCAACCCCACGTTTTTTTTGATCGATTACGATTCAAAAACCGATAGTTTTGTTTTAAAAATAGATTCGGCTTTGTGAAAAAACACAAATTTTTTCGGCTATCCATTAGCTGAAGCCGGTCGCTACGTTCTTCACCGCGATATTAATGATGGAGGGCCATGCCGGCAGAGCCGGCTAGTAGGTTAGCATTGATTGAGTTCGTAAATTGTAAAGGCCACAAGTTTGCATGCACCCTTCTCCTACTGTCCCTCCAATAGATTATTACTTGAAACGCTTCCTTACTAAAAGACCGTAAATTTGCATTGAAGCCGTGGGTACAAACGACGATGAGCGGCAACGAGTCAGAAAGTAGCCTAACTTTCTGTCGCTAACATTTATTTCTCTTGAACTGCCTTACGCTAATGAATCATGACAACAACCTAAAGTCTATGTTTTTATTTGTTTCATCATAAGAACTAAGAGGACAACGATTGAAGTCTGCTGATGTCTTTTTTAGCCGGTTCACTTATGCAATAGAGTCTATTAGACGTTCTCTTTAGGATTAAATCTTCTTAAAAATAAGCTAATTACACGAGAATGGGCTGATCTATTTTGTTTTGTTGTGCAGAAAAACGCGATGGAGTAGTGGTTACAGCGTCCGCTTTGCAGTCGGTAGACGTAGGGTTCAATCCCCTTGTCGAGTCATACCAAAAGACATTAAAAATAGTATTCACAGCTTCCCTGCCTGGCGCTCAACGCATTTAAGGGGAAGTTGTGGAGAACAAGCCGGCAAGTTTGCTTGTTGTGTCCTTGAACAAAGCACTTAACGGGGCGTCCCCCCGCTTTTATGTGGAAGACAGGTGGCCCAATTTTCCCTCCGAAGAGAGTTGGAGGCAGGAAGGGCATCCAACCGTAAAGCAAATGCCATTTTATAAAAATGCAGATATCTGCTGTGGCGACCCCTAATTGGAAATAAGCCGAAAGACAAAGAAGTGCAGAAAAACTACAGCCCAAAAAGTAAAGTCTTCAGGAGAGAAAATAGGGAGTATTTTGGGCTGTGTTACCAGAAATCAGAATCGTGATTTTTTTTATGTGTTTTAACAGCTCGGAGACCAAGGTACCGGTTGCTGACATTTGTGAGCTGAAGGTACTTTTTCGGCTTAAAGTGAAGAAATAAATACAGCACATCATAACGCAAATTTGTGAACTTCGCAGTCTATTTATGCGGGTCAAAATAATGTAGGCTATCACGCTCATTTGCTTCATTTTAGTGAGGCATTTCTATTTTGGTTCGCTACATGTAGAGTGGCTAAACCTACCGATACTCACAACCGCGCAATGACAGCTTCTAATGCATTTCACTACAACATGCAAATTAATTTATTTTGCATGTTGTAAGTAAAAGCAATAAAAGCAAGATGTAATAATCACGTGCAATAAACGATCTGTCACTGCCGTCCACAGCTCCCTCGTTTACTAGGAAATCATTGCTCTAAAAATTTCACTTTTCGACAAATTAGCTTGAAACTATTTTCAGAGTACTTTTTTCGTCGCGTAACAACTTGACTTCCACCTAATTTCTAATTGCAGCCCGCTGTGGCGTGGTAAATACCACACGCAACATGGAATCGATCACAACACTTTAAACTATCCAAACAGCACTCGCTTTTTCAGCAACTTTCTGTTAGCATTGTAACATCATTACATGAATATTGTCAATAACGGCGACTTATTTACAATATATACAACACGTGTTACAATTGCAGCGAAGAACATATATTAAAAAAGCAGGGGACGCAAAACTAGCACCCACCTTACACTACAACAGTTTCAATTCAGACTTCTCAAAAAAGGTCCTTGGGGCTCATATGAGGTCGTTAATCTATGCTATGTAGCCTAGGGGCCTTAATTAATTGCTAGTTGATACCGTGCCGGATTCGGGTGTGTGAGGGTCCAAGTCACGTGAGAATAAGCTTACAGTCAACATAAGAACAAGAAATACGTAGTACTCAAATAATAATGGTAGGCGATCGTTCACCTTTATAACTTATTGATGAAAAATCTATTTTCGTCAATAATTTAAAGCTGAATGATTGCTTGTCATCAATATTGTGGCAGATACACACAAAATAGCTGCACAGGTTGAAACTGGACTATAACGTTTTTACGTCAGTCAAAACTTTTGACTCCACCATTCTGTAAGCAAAACACTTACTTCGGTATCATGAAAGAACGTGAAGTAAGGATCATTAACAAAGAAATATTCAACTTTCACGCAAAACACACAACAGTGTTATTTCGAAACTTATTTATGCAATTAGTCAAAAATAATGGCATTTATGTAATGGAAAACAAGCGTGAGCCATTTTGCACAGTCATAAATCCGGCACTTATTAGTGATACTGTGGCATCATATTTTAACTAGCAGTGACTTTTAACAGACCAAAGTAATGTTATAACAGTCATTTGGTTCAGTGTTAACTGCGCAATCCCATTGCAAAGCAACGGAAATTCAGTACTGTCTTTAAACTTTTGCTTATACAGTGCGACTGGTAGCAAACGAAAACTACTTTAAGGAAATTGGAAAGCATGAGCACCTGACAAATTGGGTTGCTTAGACCAAGTTTCAAATCAGTGAGAAGTTGAAAGCAACCTTCCAAGATTCTTGTTTTAAACGAGGACTTCTCTTATCCAAACCCCACTCTTTTTCCCGAAAACATATTTTAAATGTTCAAATAACGAATATTATTTTGAATCTAGTTAGATGCATTGGCATTACTTGCCTAATGGCTCATCTGCTGCGGTATAAATCTTTTTCACAGTTACTTTCCCTACATGCGCAGTTAGCTATGTCATACGTTAAGTTTCCGCCAAATTGAAAAACAATCGAATGCATAAAAAAGGTGGATATTTGTTTGTGGTATTGCCAGCAGCCAATTTCAAGTTTCAACTAAGCTAATTTTCGAGTTTGAACTTTGACATAACCAACTGGAGTAGAGTGAAAAAGATTTCTTAGAAATATGAGCTCAGATATTTGATAGCGCAAAATGTTTAAAAAAATCTATTCCTTAAGCACCATATCATTCAACAGGTTACAAATCCTTTTTATCTTGGACTTCAAGCCAGGCCAGCATGGACTTGTGCTGAACCAACTAGTGGTAAATGCATCTAAAACGCTCCCTCAACCCGTATGATTGAGGCACGCAAAATTCACCACTGGGTCTCCAGCTTATATTCAAAGGTCACATGTAATAGGTTACATATGAATCAACTGAACAGTGCTGCTTATTGCGCAGCCTTATTCACGATATAAAAAGTCAACCTACCGAACGATAAAACAATTCTGATAAAAATAAAAGTTTAAAAACAAATGCCATCAGCAAAATAGAGAAAATAAAAAAAATAATACAATACCATAAGATTTAACAATTCTTCAAGACAAAAACGCATATAGGTTTTTCAAAGCACCTATCACATTTGGTACAAATGAATGTCACGATAAGGGTCAAACGGTTGGCCTTTCTCGATAACCAGACCGACTGAGTGCAGGGCTAGATATCCTTTCTTGGCGAAGAAACCTCGAAATCGATAGGGATTACCATGGCAAGCACTAGGCCCGGCCATAATCGCTTGGTAGAAGATGAAAATGAAATAAAGCTGGTCTCGATTCCACAATAACTTTTGTCCCGGACAAGATCAACTTGTCCAAGTAGAGTGCGAACGTGTGACGTCATATCTTTTTCTAGTTTAAAGCAAATCCGCAAAAATTCCGTGCATATCCTATTCAACATTTGCTTTGAATATAACCAAAACTTAAGCGCTCGTTGCATTTTTGTTTTGAAAAATGATGACGGAAATAAAATGATCTTACTCTAATTTGTAACAGAAAATTTATACTTTTCCGAGCTTACATTACACTGGCATGAAAATATGACGTCACCTGCCCCGTTATCAAAAATAACTAAGACCAGCTGTACATCACAATGCATTAAGCAAGCAAAAGAATAATAGAACTTCCAACTCAGTAACATCTTATTGAAAGGTGGGCAAGTGATCGTTCGGTTCAAATACGAACCAAATGAAATAGTGTCAAAAATTAAAAAGGAGGCCTGACCCTACAGTGTGCAAGTCATATAGAAAACATCGGTGATTTGTAAAAAAAAATTCTAAGATTTACGATTTAGTTTCATTAAATTGCAATTTTTTTTGCATCTGTGGTTGCTCTAGCAATATCTTTTGTCTAAATATTTCGTTGTTCTATTTTACCGCTGCTTCAATAGCCGCAGACACATTGCCCACCTCCATAACAAAACAATCTCACAGCTGAGTTGGAAAAATCGGTATCAACAACCGATCAAAGCGTTCTAGTAAACGGAAAATTTTCCGTTTCGGGTTTAACCAATCCTCTAAGTATATCCGCTTCCTTGCATCTATCTGCGTAAGTAGCCGCCGCTGGACGAATAAGAAAAAGATTGAAAATGAGGCTTCGTCTGATCATCAATGGAAGAAGCTGAAACAATCACACGTACGTGACAGGAAAGTATAAAAAAGAAGAACGGGACTACACCTTTTTAATTCGTGTAAACACCTATAGCTTTCAGAAATCATGAAGTTCTTTTTTGGTAAACTTTGCTTCTCTTAGTTAAACATTTAGAACACTCTCAGTTAATGCAAGCCCCTTTTTTTTCTTGGTAGAGAAAAAAGACATGAAACTGGAAATCCAGTTATGGAAATCAGGTTATGAAAAGTGGCAGATAATCTCGAAATAACTATGGCTACAAACTTTAGAAAAAAAGCAGAGTAGGAATGCAGGGAACTCAAAAGCCACTTTTTCGCGGCGATCTCGGTGAGCAGCTTCTCTGTTCTAAATGCGCGTCTACTTCTCCTCTTTCTTGAATGGCATGGAACGGTTTCACATCGCAAACCCAGCCGAGATCAAGGTAGAGAAATCAGCAACCTATTTCAGCAAAGCATTTGCGCCATTTCGCGGTTTAAGCATTCGAGACAGCTCGCCACTATAACACGCCATCTATTGTTGTTGTTCAACCGACCCTTTCCGAGGGATGGGGGCATGGCGAAAGACCATCGAGCCCCAGAAGCCGGGCAACTCCCCAGGGTCTGGACCAGAAGTCGTAGAGAGACAGAGAGTCGCCAAAGAGTGAGCGGCGCAAAGAGTCCGTAGCTGGACAGTGCAAAATGAGATGAGAGGTGTCCTGGGACGAGTGTCCACAGGCGCTGCAGCAAGGATTTTCAATTCTGCCAATCCTAGAGAGATAAAAACTAAACAGAAGGCTGTGTCCGTTGCAGCGTAGACGAGATAGAACACAACGAGCATAACGAGGGAGCACAAGTTTTTCGGTGAAAATCAATGGAACTTGTGTGTCGAATAATTTCGATGAGACAGTACGCCTCCAGTCCGAGAAAAGAGAAGAGTGGATACGAGAGGTAAGGCGAGAGAGAGACTACAAGGGATTGCAGAGGGTCCAAGAAGTGCTCCCAGTCTGGCCAGCTCATCAGCCGCGTCGTTGCCCGGGAGAAACGAGTGTCCGGGGACCCATTGTAGCCTAACAGAATAGGAGAGAGAAGACGGTTCCTGCCAGATCTGCCAGAGAGTTTGAGGTAAAAGGAAAGATGGAGGAGAGGACAGAGTGGCGAGGACAGAACGAGAGTCACATAGGAGGAGAAGAGAAATGGCAGACTTGTTGGTGCTGCTGAGACCAGAAAAGAGCGTGCAGAATGGCGCAGGCTTTAGCAGAAAAATTTGAAATTACTGGGCCTGCTAAAAAGGAAAGAGTGGTCTCAGTGCCACAGAGAGAGCAGTTGGCAAGTACGCCAGAGCCGCCCTTGCCAAGAGGAGAAGGAACAGAGCCGTCGTCCAGAGTACAAGATCATGAGGGAGGAGAGACTCAAGGTGGAGAGCCGCACCTTGGCGAGAAAGAGAGGGGATCAGTCAGGGAGTATGAAGAGGAAAGGGTGGACTCCACAGTGAAGAAGGCAGATTCCAAGGAGGAAAGGGAGGACATGCAAGAAGAGCCTTCCTAGGAGAGATAGAAGGAGGTATGAGCGGGTGAGTGGACGCAAAGGCTCTCCAGGAAGATCTGCAGAGTCTTGGTTTCACTCCAAGAAACCAGTACTCAGACCAGCGCTCCAATTGAAACAGAGCTCCTTGTGAGGCCTCCACCGCAGTGGGGACCGAGGGCGAGGAGAACCAAATGGCCAGATCGTCAGCGTAAACAGAGCAGCTGACGGAAGAAGGCAGAGAAGCCGGAAGATCATTGATGAAGAGGGAGAAAAGTACAGGGCCAAGAACGGATCCTTGCAGAACATCTTGACGGACTCGAAAGGAACGACTTTTGTGATTTTGATAAACCACACAAGCGCGCCAATCAGAAAGGAAAGATTGAGTTCAACGAGCAAAGCAAGGAGGGAGGCCAGCCGAAATGAGTTTGTGGAAAAGGGCGGGATGCCAGACAGAGTGGAAAGCTTTCGAGAAATCAATAGTAGACAGGATCGTCCGAGAGCCCGGCCTGGGTTTGTTAAACCCATCCGAAATGGACTGAGAAAGGAACAGAATTTGATCTAGTGTAGACCGTACGGGGCGGAAACCGGCCTTGCGGGAAAAGAGAATGGAATTAGATTCCAGTAGAAAAATAGACGGGATAGAATGATGCGTTCAAAAAGCTTTGAGACGCAGGAGGGGAGAGAGATAGGCCGGAAGGAAGCAGGATAGTCGAGAGGCTTTCCCATCTTGTGGATAGGAATAATAGAAGAAAGAGAAGAGTAAGTCGTCTGCCATGCCTCAGCCTTGGCCTTGGCGATGACTGACAAGGCGCGTCGAGAAGCGGAGATGTAAGCCTTGCGTCTTTCACTAACCGCACCTTCCACCTCAGGAGACCACCAGGCTTTAGGATGGCGTTTGATGCGGCCGAAAGGAATGGAAGATTTGGCCGCATTCAGTGTCAGAGAGGTAAAGAGAGCAGTAGCAGAGGAAAGAGAAAGAGACCAGTATTCTTCTGCAGAAGGACAATGAGAGTCAAAGTAGTAGGCAAAGTCATCCCAGCGAGCTTTCTGAAAGTTGAAAGAAGGAGGACACTCGCTGAGGAAAAAGACCTGGGAGAGGGGGACAGATAGAAGAATTGGTAGGTGGTCAGAACCCAGGTCCTGAAGTACCTCCCATGAGCAAGAAAGGGCAAGAGAGGAGGGAGCAAAGGAGATGTCGGGAAAGGAGCGACTGCCAAAGGAGATATGTAGAAGGGTTGGTGTGTCAGGGTCATTGAGGGGGAAGAGGTCAGAGCAGATGACCAAGTTGAATACTTCCTCCCTTCCGGGGTCAGAAGTACCTCTTGAGTCCCAGAGGAAGGTGATGGCAATTAAAGTCCCCCAGAATAAAGAGATTCCTGGAGAAGGGAAAAATGGAGGGAGAAAAGGAGTCGGTTTTGCCATCCATCGAAGAGGAGCAAATAGGGGGGCATACACATTATGAAATGACACTGAGGAGGAGTTATTAAGAGGGATGTTGACCCCTACATAATCAGAATGGGGATCAAGCGAAGAGAGGAGGTAGAAAGTTCAGAGTAAGATAGGCCCTGCCTGACGAAAATGGTGACGCCGCCGCTAGTGTTCGTGGCATCAGGAGAGAGAACGCCAAACCGTTGATGGGTGCGATCAGAACGTAAAGCAGAGAATCCAGGTATCAGGAAAGAGGAAGATGAGTTAAGATTGGATTCCTGGATACAGATATGGTCAACAGGATGGGACGAAAGAAAGTGAAGTAGTTTAGTGCTTCTGGCTCGAAGACCTCCACCATTCCATTGGAGAACCCTGAGAGAGTCAGGGAGGGGGGAGGAGGCAGGAAGCATAGAAGGACAGCCAGGAGCAAGGGATGGTGGTGAGGAGGCAGAGGGAGAAGATACAGAATGGGCCAACAGGGAATAAAAGGTTTGAAGACGAGGGTTGGGCGGGAGTGCAGCATTAGCAGACGAAGGGCTAGATTGTACAGTGGAGGTATACATGTCGGCGGAGCCGAAGAGAACCACAGTGTTACGAGTGGGGACACAGCAGGGGGGCAGCTCCAAGAGTGAGAGCTGTCAAGAGTTCTGAATTTTGAGAGGGAAAGTTGTGAGCACCTTAGATGGGTCCATTTGGAGCAAGTGCAGCATTGCACTGACTTGCCCCGCCAGGTCACATTTCCAGCGCACACAAAGCAGGGAAAGATGGGACCAGGGTTGGGATGAATGTTACCGCTCATCAAAAGAAGGAGAAGAATAAGGAGAGGAAAACGGGCAAGAGAAAAGACAAAGAGAAGACAGGCGACCGATTTTAAGGAAGCTGTGTGCTGCCTTTCTGCGGTTGTTCACGGGGCAGCATAGCGAAAAAATGAAGGGGAGTGCCCGGGGGACCCTCGGGAAGTCAGACAGCCATTTGGGACCCTCGGGAAGTCAGACAGCCATTTCGACCCAACCCAAACGGGGTCGGGCACCGCACCACCACGTTGAGGCGGCTGTTGATTGGTGCACAAGACGCCATCTCGAGGTATAAGTCAGCAGAGACAGCTCATCACTGTTAAGACGCCAACTCGCAATCGCAAAATCGCGATTTCAGTCCTTGTACAATTTCTGTATTTTGAAGATAATTTTAGAGAATCAGTTTGTTTTGAATAGAATTCTAATGTACTGGGAGTGCTTCTACCGCGAAGAAAGGTTTTGCAAGGTGCTTATGCACAACTAGAAGGAGCTTTCGGCAGCAAGAGGATAAACAGCAACCTATAGCAATCTAAAAGATTGCTGTTTATCCTCCTGCTGCAGAGAAATTATGTACGACCAATGTTGATTGTATACGACTACAGATTGTATGCGACCAATGTTGATTGTATACGACTACAGATTGTATGCGACCAATGTTGATTGTATACGACTACAGATTGTATGCGACCAATGTTGATTGTATACGACTACAGATTGTATGCGACCAACGTTGATTGTATACGACTACAGATTGTATGCGACCAATGTTGATTGTATACGACTACAGATTGTATGCGACCAACGTTGATTGTATACGACTACAGATTGTATGCGACCAACGTTGATTGTATACAACTACACATTGTATGCGACCAACGTTGATTGTATACGACTACAGATTGTATGCGACCAATGTTGATTGTATACGACTAAAGATTGCACAAGACTAACATTGATCAGGAGGCGTCAGTTGAACAGGCTGCGCGGTGAATTCTTTGTCGAAGTACCTAGTGTCCGTCACGGAGGTAACCTGAGGCTTGAACGGGGGTGGCACCTGGAAAACAAAGTACGATCATCGGTGTTTTAAAGCTACAAGCAGTGTTTTACGCTGCAGTCCAACACTACATTAGAACGTAGCAGCACCGCAAACTGTGAATAACCAACAGCTTGGCAGCTCTATTTTAGACCTATTGAAAATCAGTTGTTTTTGTTACCCCTACTCTTAATGAGATGGAAGCAAGGCAGGAGACGGTTTTCTAGATTCAAGTCGCAAACCCAATGGAATTAGGCTTGGGGAAAAACGCGGCCCATTTCGAACTCGTCATCAACGCAAATTACTGACTGGTAGCACCACTATCAACAAGGTGGACTGCTATTGGTGGGTACCCAAAAGTCGCCTCTTACGACATGCTGGGTTAGCAGCTTCACAATTCTAGCCCGGTAAATCACGAGTCTATTGAGAATCTTGCAGCGAAATTTCAAAAAAATAATAAGAATTTAACAGCCTTTTTCTAAATGAGCCTAGATGGTAATAACCCTATCTCATCACTGCTGATATCTTAGCTGTACCATCTCAGCAATGCTATGCACTACACCTTATTTCAACATTATTGCTGTCCTTCAGCACCACAAAAAAATCAAAGAGATTTACCATTTTAAATTGATAAAATTCAAGCAGCCCCCATTAAAAAAACAGAAAGTTGAACCGGACTGTTTCAAAAGGCGTAAGATTTTGGCAACAATATTTCAATTGCGCTTAGTTTCGGGCAACTCAATTTCAAAACTGTGGCAATTACCGTAGCTCCAAATTAGCTGTGTTGACATTTAGGAAGCTCTATTTAAATTGTACCGAGATTCTAGCGTCCCCATTTCAAGCACACTCAACTCTTGGCAGCCCTCATTATAATTGTGCTGAGATTCTTAAATCCCTACAGTACAAAAAAGTCAATATTACGCCTTTTTCCCCGCGTTTTCGCTGGCTCAGCCGTACCGATTCAATGAATGTCTGCTACACTCGCTTTCGAATCAGACTTTTTCTCGGAGCAACGTAACACCGTAAATATGGATTCCCTTTTTTGACGAATAACACTGTTGCTTCTATGGAGTTTCGAACTTCAGGTCCTTTGATCCAATGCACCAAACCATTACCTCTACACCACGTCGGCTATGTGTAAAATGTAAAAATCCTTGAAGTTATATTTCAATAAAGCTGGGATTCTGGCAGCACAAATCATGAAGTGCTAAAACGACCCAATTTTAAAAATACTAAAACTTGGGCAATCTCACTTTAATAATGCTATAATCTACGCACTCTAATCTATTTGTGCTGAAACTCTGGCAACTCTATTTTAAAACTGCTGAATCATGACAGATCTATTTCAAAAGAGTTGAAATTCGGACAGCCTTATATTTGAAAAAAGTTTGGTTCCTAGCAGCACAAATCATGAAGCGCTGCGAAGGCGGCTTGATTTCAAAGCGCCACAACTCCGCAGAGTGTTGGCATTTTGAAATAGGGCCGCCCTATTAGCACTTTATGATTATATGTAACTGTGGAGAGTTTTGGCCAGATTATTTCAAAAGTAATGAAATAATGATAACGTTAATTTGATGGTGTTGAAGAGTCTGGTAGCACCAAGTCAACTGTTCTAGGATTCTAGCAGTGTTATTTTAAAAGTGCTGAATCCAGGTGGCATTATTTCAAGAGTTGAAATTCTGACACTCTTATTTAAAGTGCTGAAATAGGCAGCCAATGCTTCTCTGGTAGCCCTGTTTCAAAGATACTGAATTCTTGTAGTTCCATTCCACACCTAAATCATGAACGACCAAAATGACGGCGTGTACCTAATGCTGATGAAACCTGGGCAGCTCTATTTTGTAAGTACTGAAATTCTGGCAGGCTTAATTCAATCGTGCCGAAATTCTGGGAGATTTAATTTTTAAAGTGCAGTAACCCAGGCAGCCCCAACACACAAGGGCTGAGATTGGGGCGGGTTCAACGTCAATCAGACGAGATCCTGGTAGTTTAGTGTAAAAAGAGCGGAGGCACTCACAACCTCAAATCAAATGTGTTAAAATCCGAGCGCCTACACTTAAAAAGCGTAAATCCTAGCAGTCCATTACAACTGACAGAGACGTAGCAGCCGCCCCCCAAACCCCCCAATTGGGGGGGGGCCCAGGCCAACTTTGGGGGCCCAAGTTAGTCTGAAATTGCTTTTTGGCTACGTGACTATTTTCACTTCAGCAGACTTGTTTACAACCGATTTAAACTGTAGGAAGAAATTGGCTTGTGACATCATAAGTGAATGCAACGTCATTTTATCTCGCAGAATCTACAATATTTCGATTGATTTTCTGGTAGAATCTTGAATATTCCATTGACGTAACAATGCCGTTGTTACGCAACAATCATACAATGGTCTGGAATTCTGTTTGGCTATAAATACCGGGACAATATATATACACTGCAGAGTGCAGATAAAGTATTTTATTGACATTGTATAGAATGAAACGTTCAAAAAGTGGTGCTCAAAAGAGAAAAGAAGCAGCCACTGCTCGAGATGCTGTAGCGAAATTGCCCAAGATGACAGATTTTTTCAAGATTACTGAGCAGAGCAGACCTGGCACTAGTACCGAGAGGGATGAAGAAAACTATAGTGTACAAGAAAAAGAAGACTATGACGATCAGCATCAAAGTGATTGTGAATTTCAAGAAGATGTAAGTTGTGATTTACCTGCCAATACGCAACCTTCAATATCAAAAATAACTGAATCTCAATTTACCCCTATCCCTGATGACCCATGTAAATGGCCTGAAAGTATTTCTGATGCTCAACGATGTGATATAGTAAAGCGTGGACCACATCAACTAATAATGAATTTTCCATATAATAACACAACTCCAAGGCGACGTTTTTCCTCCAACCATTATAAACGTGTGTTACCTAATGGTGAAAGTGTTTCACGGTCGTGGCTAGTTTATTCTGGGGAATCAGATCAAGTTTTTTGCTGTTGCTGTAAGCTATTTGGAAAAACACTAAGCCCCTTTTGTAGTGGTATAAATACATGGGAGGGTTTTTCGAAAAAACTGAAAGACCATGAAAACGGCATTTCCCACCAAGAATGCTGCAGTCAATGGATGTTGCTAGCTGAAGGGATAAGAAATTCATCCACTATCGACAAACGCGAGATGAATATTTTTTTCAATGAAAGACGTTTTTGGAGAAATGTTTTAGAGAGACTTATCGACATTGCCTTGTTTCTATCGGAAAGGAATCTTGCTTTTAGAGGATCTGAAGAAGTCTTAGGATCTCCTCACAATGGACATTTTCTGGGTATATTTAAGCTTTTGGCAAGAAGAGATCCGATCCTAAAAGAGCTTCAAGACAGAATCAAGAATAAAAACACTAAAGATCACTATTTGAGTCCTACCATACAAAATGAACTAATTGAGTTGCTAGCGACAGAAGTTGAAAAAGAAAATTTACAGCAATTGAAATTGGCAAAATATTTTTCTATAATTTTGGACTGCACTCCAGATATGTCACATCATGAACAAATGCCTGTCATTCTCCGTTATGTACTATGTAATGAAGAAGCTGCTGTTGTTAAAGAAACATTTTTTGGCTACTTGAGAATAAGTGACAGTACTGGGAAAGGCTTGTTGGACGCTTTCTTAGAAAAAGCGACCGAACTGCAACTCGAATTGTCTGATTGTCGAGGTCAGTCATATGACAATGGTGCTAACATGAAAGGAAAACATTCTGGGGTCCAAGCAAGAATGCTAGACATCAATCCCAAAGCTGTTTACGTGCCCTGTGCAAACCATACCCTTAACTTAGTTGTTGTTGACAGTGCTAATTGATCGACGGAAGCATTGACATTTTTTGGAGTACTTACAAGGTTGTATGTGCTGTTTTCTTCCTCTGCTCAGCGTTGGGAAATTTTGAAGAAACATGTGGAGCTGTCCATAAAGTCACAATCTGATACTCGTTGGGAAAGCAGAATTAAATGCATCAAACCTCTTCGATACAATTTAAAAGAGGTGTTGCTGGCACTGAAAGACTTGGAAGCCATTTCCATAGAAAGAAAAGATGGAAGAGCTGCCTCAGAAACAAAATCGTTGATAGCTCATTTATCAAAATGGAGTTTTCTTTTGTCGGTGTTTATTTGGTATGATATCCTATTCCAAGTCAATAAAGCAAGCAAGATTCTTCAATCATATGGAGTCTCCCTTCATACAATGGAAACGGAAATCCAGGCAACTGAAAAGTTTTTGCAAAACTATCGCACAACGGGTTATGACAGTGCCGCAACATCTGCTGTTGAAATAGCACAGGAATTGGATATTGATCCTTCTTTTCCTCCGTCAAGATGTGGAAAGAAAAGAAGATTGTTTGATTACCAAGGTGAAGAGGAACAACGAGCTACTCCTGAACTGAAATTTAAAAGCAACTTTTTCTATCCATTAGTAGACCAGGCTATTATGTCAATAAAGGAGCGCTTTAATTTGTTACGTGAGGTTTCTTCCGCCTTTTCGTTTTTGTACACACGAGACAAACTTTTGCTTGTGCAACAAGAAAATGCTCTTCTTACTTGCTGTAAAGAGTTCCAAAAAAAGTTCGGTGACATTGATTCTGATGAAATGAGCGCTGAGCTACAGCGGTTTGTTTTAATTTTACAAAAAAAACGCAATCTCAATACGGCTCAAGACTTTCTGAACTATCTTCTAAAGACTCATTTATTTGAATTGTATCCGAATGTGTACATCGCACTTCGAATCTTACTAACTTGCCCCGTGACTGTTGCCAGCGCTGAAAGAAGCTTCAGCAAATTGAAACTGATCAAAACTTTTAATAGAACGTCTATGACAGACAGTAGACTATCTTCATTAGCCATGTTGTCAATCGAAAATGACTGCGCCCGATCTCTTGATTATGACAATGTCATAACAGCATTTGCGAACAAAAAGGTTCGCTACAGACTATTTAAATGAAAATGATACTGTGTTTTTATAACTTTTTCATGTTTTTCAGTGTCATTGCTTTCGTTTCGCAGTGTCTGCATAAATGTCCTACTGAACTCTGGCATCGGTGCCGAATTTTTTATGACTTGCACCTTCGGTATCGGCATGCTTTATTCTGACATTAGCCTGTTTACTTATGTACAAATTGTGGTGTATTTTCTTAATGCAGCTTTTCAATTTTACACCTCTAAAGTGATATGACCTGTGCGCAGGGGCTCTTGCGCTTACTTTGGGGGGGGGGCCGAAGTTGGAGTGCTACGGGACTGACAACTGAGATGGCATTCTGGCACGCATACTGAAAAAGCACTACGATTCTAAAAATGCTAAGGTTCTGCCAGCTCGAATTCGATTTGTACCTATGAAGCCCAGACATCCTCAATTTGCTTGATTTGTTTTAACGCTTACGCCCTTTTTAGTGTAATAACAAAGCATTACGAACTTAATCTAATTTAGATTAACAGCAGCAAAACATTTTTGTTGGCACTACAGTCTTTACCTTTTTCTCAAGCATATCGTTCCAATTGACAACGCTGAAAAACCGATGCTGCATCACTTCCTGAGCATCCGCTAGCGAACTTCCCAACCTAAAACAAACCCAATTGTCACGTTCAAGTGAGAAACCCTGTTAGCTGCAAAGCATTTCCGAAATTTCTTACCCTTGAACCCAACTAACCAAAACGGTCATTTAGTTTAGTTCAGTTTTGTTAACTATCAATGATGCCTTATTAAAGTATGCGTAAGACGACAAAAAAATTTTAGAGTCGTTTTTTTCGATTTCATCATGCTAAAAAGTCATTTCGCTCGCAACCTTTCAATTACTTGCATCTTGCCCATCATACATAAACTGCAATGCTGGTTTCGGACGTAGAAGGTATGCCATTATAATACAATAATGCAGACGAGACAGATTTGCAACAAGCTTTTTGCAAGATACCGAGGCTGACCCCCCCTGTCATACGCTACAATAACCCTGTGGGAGTCCACTCTGCAGACACTAGCATCACTTACCCTTCATTTTTATATGATTAGGTATGAAAGCCCCAACGTTGTTATGTCCTCGGAAAAGGAATGCTATTGCAATTTATCATGTTGATTACAATGTTTGTGGTAAAGGGCTTTGCGCCAGCAGTATACACACTCTGAATGTGGGTTTGAACAAAAAAGTGTTCTAGCATAACCGACGAAAACGTTTGCCCGTGTGTAGAAAGTCAAAATATAAAACTCAAACTTTAGCAAAAAGTTCCATAATTGCTTGAAGTCCTAAAATCTGTGAAAGCTGCCGTTGTGTACTGGTAGCCTAATTGTTACAGGCTTCCGATCAAAAGGTCTGGAGTTCAAATTCTATAAAAGTACCATCGGTATTCACCAGAAAAGGGCAACCCGAATTCAAAGTGCTACAGTGCCCCATCAACAAGTCCGGCTCGAAACCGAGCGTGTAGTTGCAGACATACCTAGAATCAGCCCGTTTGAGCCTGGGAAGCATGAGAAAAAATAATGTAAAATCGACACTTACTCTAAAATCTCATTCATGTATCATGAGAATTAATAATTGGATTTACCTCTAGATTTTATAACTTTCAGCATGTTAAAAACAATGCTGGGAGTGAGATTCGAATTCATATTTACACCAACCAGTCGAACAAAGGTCATTGGCTAAGTCTTACTCTACTCTACACCTATAATTTAATGACCATTGTTCCACTTGTCAGGGCAAATGCAGATTCCAATCCCGCTCCTGCATTGCGTTTAATATTTTTTGAGTTTGAAAGAACTAAAGGTAAACCCAATTATTGCTTCTCTTGACATATTAACATTGATTGCAATGTGATACTGATTAACTGTGATCATTTCTAAAAAAACTAGACACATCACCAGACAGGATGACTCAGTAGTTGCTTGTAGTGAAGGCTATAGCAAACTGTATTATTAGGTTTTAAAACCCTTGCGAGGCAAGTCGTAATTTACATATAATTTAACGATTTTGATTTGAAAAAGTCTGTGACTTTGGAGCAATGTAGCAAGAGGAACATATTTTTTTGAAAACTTTCTGTAAATCATATCTTCAATGGTGTCCCGTATCGGCTTGCGCAGATTAGACAAAAGTTTTTGAACTCGGCTTCGCAGAGTCGCGCACACGATCCACGTTTTCTGGGAATCTCACAGCGATTGCTGGGTCAACCGCCACGCAGTCAAGGGTTGAACCTTTTACCCAGCGTTGTTGCACAAAATAACGATTAATTTCTGTTTTAGAATTTTATCAAAGCGCACTTGAAATTTCAAGCACAAAGTCGGTGAGCAGTTGGGCAGCATTTCAAATCAACCAGCCATTTGCCAATTTCAATTTTTTGCTCTTCAGAATTGACCACGCTGAATTTATGGCAATGCAATTGCTACAATATCAAATCACAGATTAATTTATTATATAACCTAAAACAGGCAAAAACAACAGCAAAAGCTTACAGATTTTGGAGACTTTTAAAACCTCAATAAATTGTGGAACATCCCGTATAAATTGTTCAATCACTTTTGAGCAATACTATCGCTTATTGTCTGACTGAACATTTTAATATTATCAAAACTTTTAATAATGAGTCTAAGCATCAGTTTTGAATGAGAGGATGTGTGGTTTGATATTTGTAACCTATTATACTTAGATGAAGTAAATCCTAATCTGGCTAAAAATTAATTTCCGTAGAGCCAGCAAAAGTTCCAATTTTGTCAAAAAAAACGTCAACAGTAAAACCACAGCAGCAGAAGTAGTTAGGTAATTGGCAATAGTTGCAATCTGCAGTTAATCAGACATTAGTTGGAAATGGTTTAGATTTAACGCGATTTGTTCCTTACGTCACAATTGTAAGGGAAACGCCTACACTGCAAATAAACAAATTTGAAACAGGTATCAAGCATCAACTGTGGGCTATTAAATTGTCTTTACTACACCGCTAGAACGAAATAAGTCTTTCACTATTAACAGCTGCAGAAGATAGCAGCCCAAATATTTGTATAGTTAACATTACGGTTCAAATTTGCTCGAGACAAAGCTATCAACGGTTATTAAATCAGCTTGTCAAGCGATAAGCCAACCATATAGAACCAATCACGAATTTACAGTAACCTATATTGATTTGTAAAAAATTTAATCCACAAGCTATTTGCGTAATTAAACTATGCATCATCAACGTACGAAACTCTGATGCAGACCATGAAAAGAAGATCAAAAATAGCGAGAGTCCATAAAATTCTACTTGATTAAAACAATAAAATAGAACAACTTCAGCCTATCATGAATTAAAATTGTACAAGCTCTTTTTTTTGTGTACAAAATTTTGCATTTCAATAGTTAAGTGGTGGTGCAACTTTAAAAAACCGTTATTGCACATTTTTTCCACATTATTCCACTTAGCAAATGCTGCTTTAATAGACCTTGTTACAATTTTGTCAAAAATTAAATATAAGTCCGCCGACTGAGACAGGAATTCTTTCAACAATTCCACTGTCAGCAAAAAATGGCTCAAAAAGAATGATAAAGTTGAGCTACATACTTCATCCTTTAGTCACGAAAAATCTATCGCTGAGTACACATTGTAGTTGTGCTTGGACCCGCTTTGGAATTACCTGTGGCAGTCCGACTCGCTGGCAGTGAGGCCACCAGTCTGCTTTTTGTATTCATGACCGGTTTGAAATGGAGTGCTGCTTTTCTCTAGACTACAATCGATCAGGATTTTGGAATGATCCCAAAAAACCGCTTCGTACCGTGCCTTTCCACGGAAAAGGGTAAACAAAAACTTAATACCAAGCCAATTCTTTAGCATATAACTAGGCTTGAATGCAAGCTGAAGACTTGCTGTTCATCCCTTCTATTCCTTAAAACACAGACACGAAACGAAATGATTACGTAGATTCACACAGCAAGCCGAATTGAAATCAGGACAGAGGAAATCCATTTCGAAACTAATCTTACATATAAATCGCAAACTGGTGGGCCAGTCATTAAGAACTGCCTTCGGTGGATTCTGAGAAGCTGGTTAAAAGAAGTGTCGGTTTTCTAACTTGGTGAAGCACACGCAGCAGTTCTACTTGAGTTTTAGACAACACAAGCGGATTCTTTGTTTACATGACGTAATTAAAATCAGTTTTGCAATGAGGTTACATACTAAAAACAAAACAATCAGATTTCTATTTCGCCGAATTATCACCTCTTAAACGCGAAATTAAGTCTGCTACTTCTATTTCTTGGTACCTGTGCGCCGGAATCTTTTGAAGCAGTTCCGTCAGCAAACTTCTCGCATCACGTGACAAACCTTGTGGAAACCGGAGATCGTCCATCAGGATCAGCTCAAACAAGATGTCGTGATCGCGGTTGTAAAATGGCAACCGCCCGCACATCATCTCGTACATCACTACCCCTAATCCCCACCAGTCAACAGAACGACCATAATCGGTATCTTCCAGCACCTACAAAGGGCAGAAATATTTTATGCTTTTCATTAAAATAAAATGGATTAAAGTCTCAGCGCCAAAATCCGAATATCCTTATATCCAGCCGCCGCAACTGTGCATGGAATATGTCTCAACTTGCTACGATTTGACCACGTAGGTAGGCACTGTAGAACGCCTTGAGAAAAACTAACTCGTCAAATCTTTATGGCCACACCCACCCGAAGACCGATTGCCGTCAACAATAAGGTGGATGAGCTTGGTCAAGCCTAGGAGTTGAACCAAATGAGTAGGAAGACGTAGCTGAAAACCGTGAGGTTTATGAAAAACAGCCAAGACTTCAGCTATTGCAAATCTCCTCAGAGCAAAAACGGGTAAAGGAGATCTAATTACATCTAAAACTCAATGCCAAAATTAGTGTGGTGAAAGAATGTAGTACTCATTTTCAATTTCAGCCACGTCTTTTTGAGAGCAACCTACCTCCGGAGCAAGATACTCTGGGGTTCCGCAGAAGGTCTTAGTGGTAGATCCATATCGGATTTCCTCTTTACACAAACCGAAATCCGTGATCTTGATATGACCCTCACTATCAAGTAGCAAATTCTCCAGCTGAAGGAAAGTGATTGTTAATGTATAACACAAAAAACACACACGACGGGTATGCCCACCGCATATAGCAACTGTTAGCAGTACTGTATATTTTCCATGGTAAAAAATTTCCCTTTGAACCCAAAAACAACTATTTGTGTATCAAAATAAATCGCAATGCCTAACAAATGGTAATTGTTTATTCTACTTGAAAGATCAACACTTACCTATAAACAAACAATAAAATATCATTGTTTTTAATTTGAAATTGACAACTTGAATAAACACACTGAGTGAGAAAAACAGACCTTTAAATCTCTGTAAATAACTTCTTGTTTGTGCAGATAATCAATAGCGAGGACAATTTCAGCTCCGTAAAATCGGGCCCGGTCTTCAGTAAAAACCCTTTCTCTTGACAAATGAAAGAAGATCTGCAATCAGAAAAGTAAACACTGAAAATTTTTTTCAAAAACATATCAAGTCTGTTATGCCTTCGTAAAGAAGCAGCACAAAAACGAGAGCAAAGCGCTTTAATGGGGAAATTTGGGTTCGCATCTCAGCAAGGTTAAATCATAAATGGTCATTCATAGAAACCTCTATTTACAAAAGGCAGTGATCAATCAAAATTTTAAGAATTTAATTATCAAAATGTATTTAAGACTATAGAAACGTATCTAATTATACCTAAGTGAGGCCGTTGGCCTTTTTCCTAAAAATGGAATGAATTCAGTGATGTCAAAGCGCTATAAATCTTCACAAAAAAAAACAGCACACTTACTTCTCCACCATTGACATACTCCATCACAAAGCAAAGATAATCAGCAGTTTGGAAAGAATATTTCAAAGACTGAAAAATTAAAGCATATCTTAAATTGCTAAAAAAATTCGTGTTAACATTGTAGCGAGCGGCCAAAACCTAGCCGCTTTTAACGCAAACTACGCAAAATCACACAAAACAATCTAAGATGCAATTGGCAGAAGTTGTAGCAAAGTTGGCAGAACTTGTTGAGATTTGACAGCAGTATTGAAGTCTTTTTCTTGATCGCATGAGCCACTTTAAGAACAAAATATAATGGAACTTTTTTGAAATATATCGGCGGTTCAATAACCAGCAGTAATAGCAAGTTAAAACAAATTGCACAATCATGGCATTCGTGACATCTTGTAATACACTTACAGTGAGGAAGGGATGTCTTGTTTGTTGTAAAACTCGATTTTCTGTTAATGTATGGGTAACTTCATCCTAGAAAAAGCAAGGATGTTAATTGCAAAAATAAAACTAAAAGAAAAAAATGAAGCCTACCAACAACAAAGTCTACTAGAAAATGAAAAGCAACGCGACGTTTGGAGGAAAGGTGAGAGAGATGCAAAACCGAAATCAATGCAAGAAATTAATCATGGATAAAAACATACGCACACGTCACTACTGTAAAGCAGCATCAGCAAAAAGTAACTTGTGGTGGGATTTACACCTACCATCCACACCCTAGGTTTATTTTTCCGTTTCCAGTGTAGCTGATGCGAATTGCGACTTTGTATACCACGTTTTACTGATGCTTTCTTGCAGTAATGGCGAGTGGAACCAGCCTTCACTATTTCTTGTATTCTCCTCTCCCTTAAAATGGAGGTACAGTGCATAACAGACCACCAAAGCCCCATACTACAAACGTAATCGAAATCAAGTCAGGGAAAAGTGGCAGTCCGTTTTGCGATATTTATGAACACAACAGGCAGACTTGTAACAACAAAACACCAACAAATGCACACCGCTTTTGGGGGTTGCCCTGTAGGTTGTCTCAGAATCATATGTTAGATTTGCGGCATAAAGAGCTATCTTGTTTGTTAGCAGTGAAGCAAGGGTGACTTAGACTTAGCCGAGATTGGCGTAGTAATTCAGGACCGAACCAGGTTCTGTATCAACTGCCACGCTCCTATCTTATAAGAGAGCAAAAATGTCGAGACTTCTTCTTAATTTATGTTTCGACTGACAGATTAAGAGATTATTCACTTATTGGTGCACATAAGTTTTAACGTAAATAATAAGAACTTGTCAAACACAAAATGAACGGAGGGCTTGGAAAATAGCAAAAAACTATACAGCATTCGAGCTAGCAGCCACCTCTATAAATATTGTTGCTGTCTGTCGCTCAGTCAATCGGGCCATGTTGCCGATGGTGAGGCGTTCAGTAAAATCATACATCAAACTGAAGATAAAAAGTAGTTATCAAAGCTGCAACTTTGCTTAATAGCTATTGCTCACTTCACTTGAGTTAAAATCGATCTCAAATTTTCAATAAAAAAATTCCGGTTTGTTTTCGTAGGGTGATGTGAATGACATTACTATTTTGATTACTAATGGTGATGTTGTTTTCAATGGTAGGCCATTCAATAATTATCACGTCTCTCCAACTACGATTGACGTTAACGATAAAACGATGAACAAAAATAGATGTAACATTTTCCTGTGTCGTTTCAATGGTCCTTTAGCTACATTTCGCGTAATATACGTGTATGCAGTTAATTAACCAAAACTATTTACATCCGCCATAATCGCTTAGTCACCACGAGTTTAAAAGAAAAACAACTTATCATGAAAAATATTTTCAATTTTAAAGCATGTGTCTTGCAACAAAATAAAACCCAATCATTGCTACAAATAAACTCTTTCACCCGCGCTTCACCGGGTTAGAACAGTGAAGCTGCTTACCCAGTAGGTTGTAAGAGACGACTCTTGGGTACCCACCAGTGGCAATCCGCCTTGTTTGGAGTGGAGCTACCAGTCGACAATTTGCTTTCATGACTGGTTTGAAATGAGCTGCCACTTTTCCCCTTGCCTAGTTCAACCAGGTTGCCGGCGTGAACCTGGATTGCCGTTCATGCCGTACCTCCAACCCAAGGAAGAGGAGGGTTAAACCAAACAACCAATAAACTCTTTCTGTAACACCCATTCGCACAAGTACTGCAAGTTGGGCGAACAGTCAAGCCGCCAACAAACTGGACTGACCATTTGAAATGGATGCTGTTTATTTTCTGATAAAGAGAGCAAAGTAAAATAGACACAATTAAGTTATAAACACAAATGTGTCTCAAAATAGAGTTAAAAGCATCGTGCGCCATTTTAAGTTAATAACTTAAGTCCATTATTTAGCCCAGAGTAGAAACGGTCTATTGAAACGAACCAAAATTGCTTTCCGTACCACTACAACAAAACAAGAATGGCAGAAATAACTGAAGTGTTGCATGACGTAGATACAATTGAAACACATAATGCGTTTCCAATGTACACTTTATGGCTTACCTTTGATTAAAACAGAGGTGACGTCATGCACATCATTTGTAATTTTACAGTGTGAGTGTGTGACATTATTATTTTAAGTTATGGTCAAACCATATAGCGGGCATTGGAAACCCAGTAAAAATCAATTAAATTTGTAGTTGACGCTTGCAAAAGCAAGGCAGTTGTATTTTTGAGTGAGGGCACGAAGTAGAAGGCGAAACAATTAGCCAAATGTGAGCTGAAATCAAATTTTACGCAGCAAGATTGATCAGCTTTTTTATATCGAGTGCGCCGGTAAATTACATACAGTTCCACATAGACTCTATTAGAATGCTACAATTTCGAAAAATATATCACCAACAAACCAGTTAGGATTCCGAGCAAATGTTAAACATTTCGGAAATGCGGCTCTTACTGTGCGATACGTTAAGTTTTGTGGCCGGTAAAAGGATACAAATGCACAATTTCAGATTTGAAAAATGATGGTCTCCAAAAAATAGGTTATCACCGTCTATAATGACAATAAATGCGTCGTTTAAACTTAGCATTGCATAGCGGCTCTTTGGACGATGGCTTCTATCGTGTTTGGCTCTTTACTACAGCAAGTGTGACTACTCTTGATTTAAGACCTTTACTGGTATTTATTTTGAGTGCACATGAGTTTCTGTGTCCCACTACCCGAGAGTAACCCCACGCTTACTAAAAAATTACCTTAGCTACAATCACTTCTTTCTTTAGAATCTTCATCGCATGAAACTCGTCGGTTTTTTTTTCTTTCACAAGAATCACTTTGCCGAAAGTTCCTTTGCCCAGCACTTTGAGGAAGTCGAAATCAGTCAAAGTCTAAAGCGGAAGAGAAGAACGATGATCGCACTCAGATAAAAATAACTACACAAAAAAGGTAACAGGAACAAATGTTTTTAAATAGCTTTAATCAAAACCTGTTTTGCCGGAGGTTTTTGCGACGTTCTCGTCGTTGGCAGTATCGCATCAAATGAGAAGATGTCAAGTGAAAAGATTCTTATATCTTGAGAATTCAAACGGTAAGTCAATGATAAGTAAGCAAAAAGAGAGCGTAATGCTGGCGTTTGAATTCATGAAATATAACAACCTGCTCATTCTAGATCATTTGGTTCGTAAATTGGGGGCCCACAACAACCTTCAGTTTTTGAGCATTAACCATTAGAATTCCTATTACAAGTTACACTCAAACAATGAACAACACAAGAAAAAGAGGTTCACCGGTATAAATAGTTGTAGAAACACTGCTCTAACTCTTCCTATCTGACGCCATACCACCATTAATGTGAGCGTTACAAACGCTTCTAGTAAAACACCTTTTTAAAAAGCTATATTAACGTTCTGTTCCGTCAACAAATTATTTATCAACAGCTTTTGATCATGAGTAGTTAACACGCAGTTGTGGTGAGCAAATACAAACATATTCGTTTATCTGAACAATCAAAACTACCAAAACAAAACTAATAGAAGAATATTTCTACCAATGCTTTTGTTTCGATTACATAACTTGCAAAAACGACATTACACGAGGAGTTGTCAGAATACACTACGTCGGATTGCAGTAAAATTCGCTTGAACGATTACAATTTGAAAAACTTTAACCAAAATGATGTTATTACTTTAGGAAATTATCCAGCTTAACCCCTCAAGAACAAATATTGCGGTTCTCTTTTTCTTACCACTTTGTGAGATCTTGTTTTTGCATCCTCCTGTTTCTTTGCCTCAGGATAATTCTGCAGTTGATCGCTCACTTGTTCAATCGCATGTATCCACTCCTCTCTGCAAGACAAAAACATTTTAGTAGCTATTATTCACAAAAAAACTTGTGACAATTTCTCATACGGGTATCAATTTCAGTAATAGTACCTGAAGTGGTGTGCCATAGAAACCAATTTAGTTTAATTATAGATTAACGCGTACAAAGCATTTTCGGTGCTAAGTTCAGAAAGTCCGACCAAGAGTCTCAATGTTGTGCTATAGGCATTCCTACATGTTGTTTTTGGGATAGCATATACCTAAGGTTTTGAAACCCAAGGGAGAGTTTAAAAATTTGGCTATAGACCCTATCAACTTTTAAATGTATCTTATCTTGCAAGAACAAAAATCATCACTGTTTACGCATATCAAAGTTTAGTGACCATCATCCTAAGTAAATCGAAAAGTTTTTGAAGGAGAGTTCACTTGCTGTTGATCGAAAACATGTCCTTCAACATGCAGTTGGAGTGTCTTCTCACAAATCACCAATTTTTCGAAAAAAAAATCGGCCAAAAAAATCATAGCTTGGATGTTAAAGTCAACGCAAAGCTTGAGTTTAGTCAAAATGAGTGTGCCATACATAAGATTTCGGTTTAAAAAATACCATAAATATTAAGTGATCATGTATCGAAATCTAAACGTTATATGTTACCATGAAACCTGGCGAAACGCCATTTGCCAGACCCTGGTGTAGTTAGTAAAGATTACAAAACGTGTATTTCAACCGTGAGGAAATTACATAAGTAATTACGCTCCAGACTAAAAACAACATAGTCTAGAAAGTGACCAAAGATTTCGGTAGCCAGTGAATTGTCACAAAGCAAAAAAACTTCGCCAATCTTTTCTAGTACCCCTGGCGTTTTAGGGAGCTACACCGCAATGACAAGGTGTAGGTACAACACTAACCACATGCGCTAAACATTATTTCAAGCAAATAGCCGACACCCATGGCTACAATGCATTAAATTCATCAGATATATCTGAATTTTACTGCAGTTGCTTTTCTACATCATGGCAGGGAGTGGTCTTCTGTATCTTATACTGCTCCATTCATTCAAGTCGTACAGTCACCGAAGTTAAACGTCTTTCCTTAAAGCTCGGCATTGCGTACCTGTCTTCGCGTGCTGTAGCAGTAAAAGTCCTTTCGATAATAGTTGTCCATTGCAAACATCTTACCACAAACACAAACAAATTTTCGCGCTGCTGTTCTTTCCTCATGACTTGGCTCTCTAAAAGTTTACATGAGAGCAATAATCAAAAAATAAAGAACAAAGAAAGCACAGCACGGTTTAAGGAAGTGCTCGTACTGGAGACTATAAGACTACAGTTGTTGATAACGAAAAATCTTGATACTTCGTAATCAAAATTGCGTCTTAAAATCAGACATTATGAACGAAGACACAATTCATAGAAGCAAGACTGTAACCAGCATGAGTAATCATTTTGCAGACGGGTGAAGTCTAATTGTTATCAAACACAAACATCAGTAGCCATGTATAACACATTATTACTTGACAAAGGGAAGATGTAATTAAAACAATTAACACTGGCAACTTGAACTAACATTTACCAAGTGTAGTTCGAAGTAACGATTACTATTTCGACGAAAATAATTTAAAGCTTGTACTTCGAAGAGGACAACGTGCACCAACATCATCTTTGGCATCCAGCCAAATGATTTGACAATTTACATAATATGCACGAAATTTGTGGTAAGAAAAACAGATAAATTTGAGCCATTAGGCAGTTATTATTGCTCGAAAAAGCGTAAAATAGAATCAATAAATATGGAAGCACTGCAAGTTCATGTAATCATACCCGGCAAAAATGTTCCAAATTCAACCAGATTATTTATTCGAGAAACATTAAGTCTAATACAAATGGAAAATTAAAATGGAGTTAAGGAAAAGATGTTGGACGAATAGAAATCAGTTTTGGATTAACATATAAATTCGGTAAAACTTGCATTTACAAACTGGTTTGATGATTTATAGTTACAAAGCTATAAAGGAATGAATATATATAATTGTTGTTGCAGTGCTAAATTGTCAACCTCACAAAGCAAAAAAATTCAAACTAAAAATAATCTTTAATATAGGCCTATGTAATTCGATGATTTAAATCATTAATTAAACTACGTTACGAATTTATTAATTCAATGATATTGTTTAAATCCATTTGGGTTGTTACCGTTTCTGGTCAATGAGCGGTCGATAATTTTACATTAACATATTACACGTGCAAACATATTTTTCCGAAGAAACATTGAATTAAAAACCACACAATGCCATATAGACGTTAAAACCTTTTTTGCAAAAGCACAGAAAAATTGAAGTAAAGTTTAGATGCTAACATGTCAATAGTAAATTGGTTAATTAAAATCCCACTTTAACCACTTCATCAAATGCAATATAAATGAAGCATTAGGGAGAATGACCTCACGATATTAGAGGCACCAGCTTCCTGCACAAGTCACTGTGATCAACACAAGCTTACTTGTCCAGGTTCCTTATTACTTATGCTTCAAACATTGAACACAGCTACATGTTCAGTTCAATGCGTCGTGTGGCCAACCGCAACCAATATGCAAAAACATTACAAATTCAATCGCAAAAACCCCAATGTACACAATTCATCCAATCAATGAAATAATCAATAAAACACACATACCATAATTTATATATTTACCTTCTAAAGCACAGGCAGACCCTTACAGCTTTTACAAAAAAAAAACATGTTTAATATCTTTACTAACACACCAATGAAAAACAAGTTCTACCAAGTAATGGAAGTGTATGGTAACAACATATGAAGTCACACAATGTAAGCGTCTGTACGGGTAATAAAGACAAGGAAAAAAGACTGTCAAAAAACTTACGAATTACCGGTACATACATAAACACTAGGTCACACCACAAATAGTTGTACGTCTATAAAGTACTTACTCAATACACTGAAATTATTCAAGGGTTCTTGATGATTATCCTCTGTAGGCATTTCTTTGTAACCCAAAAATGACCCATCCCTCCGCAAAATAAAATATCGTTTTCTCCAATTCTTGATATATTCACCTGCAAAATTACAAAAAAGTTGGTGGATAAGTTCACTATGCTCTTCACATGAAGCTCTATCAATATAATAGATTCCACTAAAACAACAATAATATAACAGTAAAAAATTATTTTTGCATAGCACAGTTTCTTGTAGATGGACTTTTTAGCTAATTTGGTAATCTATTTGAGTACAATCCAATTTTATGTTTAGGCACACATGTTTCTAAACAGTACTTGCATTTTTCTTCCACGTTTTCTGACGCATTTGTTATTAAAACCACAAAACTTGAAACTTAAGTAAAAGTGATGATTCTTTCTAGAGGTAATTTAGCTAGACTTAAAAGTTAGGCGCACATTATCCTCAGTTTATAGCAAAGGCTTTTGGGTAAAGCTCAAGTTGTCAAAACCTTGATGGAAGGTTACTGCATGATTGCATGCCACATCAAAACAAGACGATATTGGTCAATACGTTGTGACCGTAACTGCCAAGTATTTAAATTACCTCTTTTTAGGAGCCAGCCTTCTTTTACAATATCCTTATTCATACTGCAAGTAAATAATAGATCAGTATGATTAAATTTTTGACACTTCCAATTGCAAAACACCAAGCTGAAAGTTAAATTGGTCTTGATTAGGTGAAAGACTGATCGCTTCTATTATATTCCACTTGAATATAATTTGTAAAATAAGCTTATGAGTTTGAATACACTGCACAAACCTAGTGTTTTCAATCTGATCAAAACTAAACAAAAATTATACTTTGTTGACAGAAGACAGCAAAATATACATACAATTTTCGCATTTAAGGCTTTCTTACTGGAAGGAAGAGTTCAGCAGCTACAGCCATTATTAGAAAATTGGGCCAATTTCTTTGGCCAAACTTTAGTTTAATAGTTTGATTGAGAACTGGTATACATTACACTTTACATCAGGGCATACCTTTACATGTTCACATATTTTCTAGATATATTTTTTTGGAACATCTTTGATCAAATAGGCCTGTCTGAGGTAACAACATACTTTTTAGTTTAAATAGAGCTAGGATGCATTTTCTAAAATTCACTCAACCTTGAAGTTAGGTGCACCTAGCCAGGTATCGATAAGTAATTGCAACCGTATGAGCTGATGACTGCATACGCCTCATAAATCTGTTTTCAAGAGGTGTTTGAAAAGAGGGTATATTAACAAAGACATTGTGTAAAAAATTACACATTCTTTAACTGTGACTGATTTTTTAAACCTTCAATAACATCCATGGTGCTGTTCAAGATCATTTCAAAGAACTTATTAATGTTTTTATTTTCAAAAGCTGTGACTTGAATAAAGATATTCATATTAAGAAATATGAGCATCATTTCAGAACTAATAGTTTATTCTCACCATCCTTATACAGTATCAAATTTCATTTCACCATGCCGTAAGTCATTTTAATATCTTAAAAACTTGAAAAGTATTATTATTGTTGTTTAACAATTTGATGTATGCTCCCCTATTTGTTTATCATCACTATGTATCACTTTTGTTATACCGCTAAGCTACAGTGCTGTTCATAATTCAGGAGCCACCTTGCAAAATTTGTCGATATTCTTGTTCCAAGCCATAGTTATTCATTTATATAAATTGTGTATCCACATGTTATATATTTTCGTGAAAGGTATGTTGCAGGTAATTTAATAACAGCAATAATTTTTTTCTGAAATTTTTTTGAAAGCCAAGATGCATCTCATAATGTGACATCATACCAAAAACTGATTTTGTCATTAGTAACAAAACAGCATAACAATATTATTGTGAATAGCAATAAATAGAAAACGATAATTTTTTTGGCAATAAAATACGTTAAAGTCATTTGACACTTAGTTTGTGATTTTTTTAGTGATTCCATCACGCTGCTCTATTTATGACGTCATAATTTATACCATATTTTGATTTTGCCAAAAAATTTTTTAAAAATGCATTCTGTTGTAAAACTGGGATATGTAACAGCCTTTGTCAAATTATTAGCACTCTTTATAAAGATTATGGGGCCCTAAAAAGTCTTTCCCCCATTGTAATAACCTGGGGTCATGTCTCTGGTCACATCATGATCACACCACGATTTGGTACTTGTGAGGTCATAATAGGGGATTATTTTTTGTTATTTTAAGTAGGTTTAGCATTATATTTAAGTCAATTATCATGGGCTTCAAACAGATTAGTGCAGAAACAAGAGGAATTATCATTTTTCTTCAAAATGAAGGAAAATCACAAAGATTCATTGCAAATAAGACTGGTGTATCTCGAAAAGGAGTGCAAGGAGTGTTAAAGCGGTGGATGGAGACAGGAGATCTGAGATGTCAGCCTTGATCAGGAAGAAAGCGAAAGTCAGTAACCAAGTCTGATAGAACTCTGATTAGGATTTCATTGAGAAACAGAAAACTGACTTCAAAAGAGTTGTCCAGGAAATTGAAGGAGAGCAGTGGAGTTGAATTGTCTGCTCCAACAGTGAGGAGAAGGTTGCTAGAAAATGGTCTTCGAGGGTGCAAAGCTAGAAAGAAGCCGCTGTTGACAGATAAGCAGAGAAAACATCGTTTAGAGTGGGCACGTTCTCACGTTAAATGGCCTGTTGAGAAGTGGAAGAAAGTTCTCTTCAGCGATGAGTCAACATTTACCCTAAATAACCATGCTGGAAATAATTATGTGAGAAGAAGACCTGAGGAAGAGTACCGACCATATTGCATCTCACCGACCATCAAGCATCCGCAGTCGATAATGGTATGGGGTTGCATGGCTGCAAGTGGTATTGGTAGCTTCAAACCAGTCTCTGAAATGATGAATGGAACAAAATACATTGATGTGCTGGAAAACCAAATGCTACCCAGTGCACGTTCTTTGTTTTCCGACGACGATTGGATATTCCAGGAAGATGATGCACCATGCCATTGTGCTAAGAAAGTACAACATTGGTATGGAACCCACAAAGTTGAACAAATGGACTGGCCAGCCCAATCTCCTGATTTAAACCCAATTGAAAATTTGTGAAACCGAGTTAGCTGTATTGTCGGTAAAAACAAACCTAAGACTAGAAGAGAGCCTATCGCACAGGTTATTGCTGCTTGGTTTTGAGTAATTACACCAGAAGAACTCAAAAAGCTTGTTGATTCACTTCCTCACTGCTGCAAACTAGTCATCGATAACCATGGATGGCCAATAAAATATTAATCCAATTCTTCTCAATTCAAACGGCTCTTTTTTAGGGCCCCATAATCTTTATAAAGAGTGCTAATAATTTGACAAGGCTGTTACATATCCCAGTTTTACAACAGAATGCATTTTTAAAAAATTTTTTGGCAAAATCAAAATATGGTATAAATTATGACGTCATAAATAGAGCAGCGTGATGGAATCACTAAAAAAATCACAAACTAAGTGTCAAATGACTTTAACGTATTTTATTGCCAAAAAAATTATCGTTTTCTATTTATTGCTATTCACAATAATATTGTTATGCTGTTTTGTTACTAATGACAAAATCAGTTTTTGGTATGATGTCACATTATGAGATGCATCTTGGCTTTCAAAAAAATTTCAGAAAAAATTATTGCTGTTATTAAATTACCTGCAACATACCTTTCACGAAAATATATAACATGTGGATACACAATTCATATAAATGAATAACTATGGCTTGGAACAAGAATATCGACAAATTTTGCAGGGTGGCTCCTGAATTATGAACAGCACTGTACTTATATTATTCACGTTTGCTAGTGATATTTGAAAACTAAGCAGTCTACTTTGTTTCTGATACTGTTAATACAATGTGCTTTGTAAAATACAAAATTACCACTAAAATGCAAGTTTAGGTTACATGCCACGCCAATCAGCAAAAAGGTCAATTTAACGATCATAATGATCAATCAGTGCACCGCACCACAGAAAAAAAATAACAGCAGCAAATGTATATGCACTATGGCATTAAGCAGCAGTAATTGGTTGTTTAAAACAAAGTTTGCAACCACTACCTTTAACTGAAAGGGCTAAACTAAAGACTAAACACTTAGTCCTAAAAAGCTAAACTAACACTAAAATAGTTTAGTCTTGCTACTGTTGAAAGTTGCAATCGTTTGTAAAGCTTAAGCAAAAATCAATAAAGAAACACGGTAACATTCATGGAAGAATCATAACCATAATTTGTTGATACAAATGCATCATAAAAATGACTCGAGATGCTAGAAAACACAAGACATTATAACTTTGGTTTAAGTCACTTGACAAAAAAGCTTCAAAAACATCACAATGTATTGAAATCAGCTGCCACCTCAACTTCATAATGTGATAACACACAAAAATAAACATGCAGGAACAACTAAAAAAACAAGAAGCAAAGCAAATTACAATAACAAAAGATTTTTCAAAAGAACATGCCATCTTTTGACTGCCCATGAGCGCATTTCATAACTCAAAGAAATCATGTGACTAGGCCAAAGAGTTAGCATGTAGTAAATAAATGAAGTTTTTGTGGTAAATTTAAGATTTTTATTCTTCAGGTAAAAACTTTTCGAAAATCCATATTTTTGAAATCTAACTTGAAAAACTTCTATTCAATATCTAGAGCAAATATCTTTTTTTGGAGGTTCCCATTTTGACCAATAAAATTATGAGACATGTAAGCTCGTTTTTTAGCAATAAACACATTTCTATTTTCTAATGGTATTTGTGAAAATAAGCACAAATCTTAGAAATAAACACTAAAAGGTAAACTTGACAATATTGATGAATTACTTTTCTATGTTACTTTTTCAGGCCATCTTTAGACAGCTTTTGTTTATTCTCTGAGTACTTCAGGCAATACCTGTAGACCTGTTTATCAATCACCTTTGCAATGTTCTATGAATAGTTGGAATAAAAACAAACAATATGAACAAATCCTGAGATACAATACATAAACACAAAAGAAATGAAATTGAAAATTTTTTGCAAGTTATAAGACATTTTTAAATGTCTTTACAGTGCAGCTATTAACCAGTAGGTAATGATATCTGGCGACAGGTCAGGGGATTTTAAGGTTTGAAATACAACACTTCAAAAAGATTTAAGAGTGCTTTATTGGTATACATCTAGCGCACCATATAATTACAGCAAAAAGTTTGAAAAATGTTTAGAAAGAAGTAAAAATGTATATCAAAAAGAATCCAAATTTGCAAACTGAAATTCCCAGCATAACATTTTGGCTATCAACATTCCAGTGAGTCATTTAGTAGTCTAGTGCTAAACAAGTACAACTTATTTTGTCCTAGTTTGATTATTTTTTTGCAAAAGTATACACCTATGCTATGAGCATAAAACAGCATATATTGTAGTCTTAAAATGGGAGGACTAATTGTTAGGTCCTACAAAAAAGTACATATCTGCAATGTCCACATTGTGCACAATGTCCATGACAATGTCAGCTAACTCAAACCCAATTTAACCAAATTGGAATGCCTCCACCGAGCGGCCATCACTGGCTACCACTCATCCTCCCCTATCCCACTTCTTCTCT
Organism: Trididemnum clinides; assembly: GCA_963675345.1. Classification (NCBI taxonomy): domain Eukaryota; kingdom Metazoa; phylum Chordata; class Ascidiacea; order Aplousobranchia; family Didemnidae; genus Trididemnum; species Trididemnum clinides. The sequence continues at coordinate 6,240,758 of OY776302.1, read as the reverse complement.
CCAAGGCTTCTTCAATTCCCCTACAAGTCACCCTGACTCATTTTACTCTTTCATCTTATGAGCAGGTTCTTTGTCTTCCAACCCCCTTTCCTATTTCAGATTTGGCAACACTTGGAGTGAAACCAAGACTCTACAGATTTTCCTGGGGAGCTGTTGCATCCACTCACCTGATCATGCTTTCTTCTACTTCTCCTATGGAGGCTCTTCTTGTTTGCCCTCCCTTTCCTCCTTGGAATCTGCCTTTCTTCACTGTGGAGTCCACCCTTTGCTCTTCATGCTCTCGCTCTGATCCTCCTCTCTCTCACCTACGTGCAGCTCTCACTCACCTTAACTCTCTCTCCCCTCATGATCTGGTACTGCAGACTGATGGCTCTGTTCCTTCTCATCTTGGCAAGGGCAGCTCTGGCGTACTTGCCAACTGCTTTGTCTGTGGCACTGAGGCCACTCTTTCCTTTTCAGCAGGCCCAATTGGGTCAAGTTTTTCTGTTGAAGCCTGCACCATTCTGCATGCTCTTTGCTGGTCTCAGCAGCACCAACAAGTCTGCCAATTTCTCTTCTCTTCTCCACCTAGCTGACTCTAACCCTGTCCTCTCCTCCATCTTTCTTTTTACCTCAAACTCTGTGGCAGAACTGGCAGGAACCATCTTTTCTCTCCTGTTCTACCAGACTACAATGGGTCCCCAGACACTTGTTTCACCCAGGGAACGATGCGGCTGATGAGCTGGCCAGATGAGGAGCGCTACTCATGCCCTCTGCAATCCCTTGTAGTCTCTCTCCCCTTATCTCTCGTATCCACTCCTCTCTTTTCTCAGACTGGAGGCGTATTGCTTCACCATAATTCTTGGACACACAGGTTTCCTTGATTTCCACTGAGGAACTTGTGCTCCCTCGTCATGCTTGCTCTGTTCTGTCTCGTCTACGCTGCAATGGACACAGCCTTCTGTTAGGTTCTTATCTCTCTAGGATTGGCAGAATCAAAAATTCTTCCAGCAGCATCTACAGACGCCCATCTCAGAACACCTCTTATCTCATTCTGCACTGTCCAGCGATGGCAACCCTTTATCTCTCTACGACCTCTGGTCCAGGCCCTGGGGAGTTGCCTAGCTTCCGGGGCTCCATGGCGTTCTGCCCAGGGATGTGGAAGCGGTTATTTTTCAAACACTTCCACTTTCACACCTATCACTTCCGCTTCCACCAACAAAACACAAAAAAATGACCACTGACAATTTTTTTTAACTTTTGTGGGTCTGTAGCCTGCTTTCTCCTACACTTCATCATTTTGAGAAGACAAAAACCTTTATTTATTGCTATTACTTTACCTACTTTGCTTGAGCTTATTGTTTCCAACTATTCTGTGTTTGTTTTTCTTAGATATCAGAGCTCGTGTTGAATGTAGAACAGTGCTTTTCAACCTTTTTGTCATCGCGGAGTCACTAATGTACTTTTGCGTTTTTCACGGAACTCCCACTAACAAAAATTTAGAAATCACGAATTGCTTGCAAGAAAATCAAATATTTCGTTACTACAATTCAAAAACTAATTAAACACTTCAACAAACAGACAGTTATTACAAGTTCCTTTACTACTTACAACTACTTTTACAACAGTTAACCTAATGCTTCTCAGATCTAAATTGTATGACCACATATTACCAATAACCTGTCGTCACAACAACAAATTACACCGTATAGAGTTGATTTTCCCTCTCTATTCTCAACTAACTCTGACTTTGAGTTAACTTTAACTCTAATTATCAATACGGACTTTCTGTCCGTCCTCAAAACACATATTGACTCCGATCTTTTTGGATAGTGAAGTGCAAAATTTCTGTCGTATATATAGTATGTACATGTAAAGCAAGCAAAATTGAATTGCACCAATCAACAGCCACCTCAACATGGTGGTGCGGTCCCCGACCCATTTGGGTTGGGTCAAAATGGCTGTTGACCTTCCCGAGGGTCTCAGTTACCCTGGGCACTCCCCTCACACAAAGCAATTTTTCGTCGTGCAGCCCCTTGAACAACCACAGAAGGGTAGCACGCAGTCTCTTTAAAATTGGCCTGTCTTCTCTTTACTCCTGCCTTTCTCTTGACTGTCTTCTCATTCTTCTTCTTCTCCTGATGAGTGGCAACGTTCATCCTAACCCTTGCCCTGTCTTTCCCTGTTTAGTGTGCGCTGGAAATGTGACCTGGCAGGGTAGGTCAGTGCAATGCCGCACATGCTCTAACTAAGTTCATTTAAAGTGCTCACTACTCTCCTTTTCTAGATTCAGAACTCTTAGCAGCTCTCACTTCTGGAGCTGCCCTCCCTACTTTTTTGAGATTCTACACCTACCAGTAGTGTGACTTCCTCCTCCAGCTGGTATACCTTCACTGCTCAATCTGGCCATCTTCTGCTAATGCAGCACTCACATCCCACCCTCATCTTCAAACTTCTCATCCTTTTTCTGCACACTTTGCATCTTCTCCCTCTGCACCCTCACCACCACCTCATGCTCCTGGCTGTTTTTCTTTACCTCCTGCTTTCTCTTCCCCTCTATAACTCTCTCAGGGCTTTTCAATGGAATGCTGGGGGTCTTCAAACCAGGAGCACTAAACTACTACACTTTATTTAGTCTCATCCCATTGACCTTATTTATATCCAGGAATCTAACCTCAATTTATCTTCCTCTTTCCAGATCCCTGGATTCTCTGCTCTGCGATCCCATGGCACCCACTCCCGATCTGGTATTTTTTCTACTGATGTCGCAGATGCTAGTGGCGGCGTCATCATTTTCGTCAAGCAGGGCTTATCCTTCTCTGAGCTTTCTACCTCCTCTCTTTCTTCGCTTGGCCCTTACTCTGATTATGTAGAGGTCAACATCTCTCTAAACGACTCCTCCTCGCTCTCATTTCCTATTGTTTATGCTCCCCCTATTTGTTCTTCTACAAAGGATAACAGAACCAATTTTTTTTCTCTCTCCATTCTTCCCTCCTATGTGGAAGCGGAAGCGGTGGATTTTTCGCGCTTCCGCTTCCAGCTTCCGCATCCCTGGTTCTGCCATGCCCCCATCCCTCAGAAGGGGTCAGGTAATTAACAACAACAACTCAAACCTTAACCCAAAATTTAATCCCAATCCAACACCTAACCCTACCCCTAAACTTAACCCTAACCCCTTATCAAACCTGAATCTTGTATGAAGCAGATATTGTGTAACATTGCTGACATGTACTAATTAGATCTAGCACTAATTGTTTACCAGTACAGGGAGTCCTCGACTTACGATGTTGATCCGTTCTTCAGGCGCGGTGTAACCCGAATTTCAATGTAAGTCGGAACATCATAAATAAATTACTCTATACGTACTGTACTGTTAAGTATTGTACTATAATAAAATGTAACAATTAATGTAAAAAACTATTTTATTTGAAAAAGAGAAAACAATTCCATACCACATGAATTAAATGAAATATTAATAAGATGGTAAAGAAGCTGGGGTAGTAGAGGCAGCTGAGGTAGACAGTAGAGGCTCTGTAGTAGTAGAAGCAGCTGATGTAAAGGGTGCAGGTCTCTCCACTTTCTTAAAATACTGCTCTAGCTTAGACTGGACAGACAGCATCCTCTTCCCATCCAAGATCTCTTTTTAACACTGCAGTAAATCTATGATGCCTCTGGAAACCTTAGTGAACCTTTCCATGTTAAGATCCTGAGCCTCAAAGGTTGCCAACGCTTGCTGTATCTCAGAAAAACCTTTTGTCAAGCCCTGCCTTGTGAAAGCCTTAGGCTCTGGGGTGGGGGGTTTCTTCTTCCTCCACTATAATCTGCTTCTCCAGCTGTATCAAGTCCCCAGCAGATAACTCCTCTCCATGAGATTCCAGCAGCTCTATTCCACATCATTTTTTATATTTTTATGGGGCGCGTTCGTAACCTCGAAACAGCATAAGTCGAGACCGTCGTAACCCGAGGACTCCCTGTATATAATTGGAAGAACAATTGGACCTGCATTCAGTCAATTTTTAAGCCAAGGCTACCCATCTTTTGATCAGTTATCCTCTTGAATTAGCCTCATTAGTTCATGAGCCTATTGGCCACAAATAAATATTTTAAATGGTGAAAGCACTGCCCATAAATAAATAACTTTACTTCACCTGCATATCATTAGTGCAACATAATAAAAAAATGTATCAATAGCATAACATAACATCATATAACAACAACACAAAACATAATAAAATAAAAAAAAAAATACAAAAACACATGGAAATGTAAACTTTATAAAGAATCCAAGTACTTCTTAGGTTATCAAATCAGGTGTCCTGAAGAATCAGCAGTTTTGCTCAATATGTAGAACTGGATACCACTGAAATGCAAGACTGTTCTCAAAAGTAGTGACAACAAAATGGAAAACAACAAATAACAGCATAGCCTATACACAGATGCACAGCTACACATACATGCACATGATAATAATAATAATAATATTATTAATACAGCATTTGCATACTGCTTTGTATTATGAACTAAGTCTGTCCTAAGAATCTCAGAGTGATTTAATGTAATGATGTAGCAAAACCACAAAAGCAATAAAAAACAAAAAGCAAACACCCAAAAATAGCACAGCAAAATAAACACAAGCATAAACAAAGAAAAATGAAATCATAAAAAAGAGTTACATATGCAGACTGAAAAACTTAATAGCGGTAGTGATTATATGAAGACATTTATTTAACATCACGAAATTCAGGACTGATATTATTACTTTTTAAGTAGTAAAAGAAAGCTTACAGATATGAATATTAAGGTCTTTTTCAAAAGATTTGATTGAAGGACAGGATCTGAGGATTGCAGCTTAAAATTGAAAGATTCAAAGGTAGCAAATTGAAGTACCATTATACACATAACAAATATGTAAGCTATATGTATACACACACTCATACATATGCACATATATATTTATATAAACATTATAATCATGCATACATACATACAATAGTAGCAATAAATTGGTGGAGTGACTTATTGGACATCAGTTGACTTATTAATTTTAAACTGGTAGACTGCTGATATTACAAGTAGCTAATAATAAGCAGAATTTTAGTAAGCTAATATACGTCTTGCAAACTTGGCATAACCTGTTGAGCACAGTACTTTTCACCTAACTAGTGAGCCTACACCTGTACCTAAAGCACTAGCCTAAGAATTTTACAGGTCTGCGCTAGGTTATTACACTAGTTTACTTTCCAGAGCTTTTGCGTTTACACCTACATAAACTACAACCATTACCAAGAAACCAATAATTAGCTCTAATTCTGATAAAAGAAAAAAAAAACCTTACTTTTATTTCTGCTTTGAGCAATTGAAAAATAGTCATAGCATTCAATTTGATTAAGCCACCACACCAACCACAGGCTTAGCCCAAGGCAGCAACTTTTTTTGACGGAATGCGTATGGTTTTTTGTTGCTTTCGCTAGCACGGGATTGACGGAGTTTTTCTGACTCACCAAAGACATGCAATTTTTTTTAATTTTTTTATTTAGTACATTTATTTTTGGTCAGCAAAGCACGGACCAAGAAAAAAAACTCAACAAAGTAACAGCCAAAATAGGAAGCAGCAACCAACGCTATATGTTATAAAGCACAACTTTATCTCATAAAACACATAAAAATCAAATTAGTAAGCGGTTGCTGCAACTGAAAGAACAGAGAAACTAATTTCATACGCGCCTACCCTATGTACACACCATAGTTTTTGTCAGCTGTTATCAATAACAAAATACTGAAAAATTTTGTGGTGGGTGGTGTCTGAAGGCCAACACTGTCAAGGGGATTATAATAGAAAAGTACGAGTCAAAGAAATATTATGGCAAATGGTTGGCACTGGGTGACAAATAAAACCAAATGCTTAGTGGTGGCGTGAGAGGAAGGAGGAATGTTGGTAGCTTAAAGTTAAGATAGTCAACATTTGCAACAAAATGGATACAACAAAAATTATGATCTAAAAACTAGCAAAATATACTTCGATTTTATTTTTTGTACCCGTACACCACTTTATGAATTAATACATCGATTGTGTTGGGAACGTTTTTAATACTTTATGAAACCCTTTAATGGGTGTAATGTTTTTGATTAAATGAGGTATTTTATTCCACGCTACTGATCCTCTAAATTTAAAACACTGTTTGGTTGAATTCAGCCATCAGTAATTTGGAAAATCTTTTGAAGCGTTTTTAGTTTCATTTGTACTGCTTTTTAGAATGTTTTGATCAAAAATATTTCCGAATACGCTTGGCAATAAGTTATTAAAATGTCAGTACACAAAGTTTGCCATCTCAGATATGAATAACTGTTCAATCGGCATTATTTTGTTTCCTTTTGTTATACAAAAACAGATGATCTATAATTCACATTGAATATTATTCAAATAAATTTGTTTACACTGCATAGAGGTTTTTGAATCATTGTGTATTTCCAAAATACCAAGAAGAAATGCAGTATGTGAGACAAATTTTATCAGCAAGTTAGAAATCATTTTTGATGAACTGTTTTGTAGTGTTTTTTGTTTTTTGTCTTTTTCTGTTTAGAAATGAAGACACCATTTTATTATACCCATCAAATTTCTTCTAATCTGTTTTAAAATACTCTCCATATGTATTTTCCAGCTGACATGTTCATGGATTGTTACTCCCAAATATTTTGTTGAATTCTCTTTATTATTATATTCAAAACCTATGAAAACTTTTGTTATTAACTTTTAGGATTAGCTTATTGGCATTTTACCTAGAGTCAATACTCTTTAATTCTTGATTGGCAATATTAAAGAGTAATTTACAGCACTTTCTTTTGAAAAAAATGTTTATGCCATCGGCAAACATAATAACATGTCTGTTATTTGTGCAGTTAGGGAGATCATTCCCGTAAAATAAAAACCAAAATGGCCCAAGTATTGAACCCTGAGAAACTCCGTATTGCAGCACTCTTTTTTCAGATAAAGTATTGCCCAGTTGAACGTGTTGAGATCTTTCCCACAAATAATTACAGAACCAGTTATTTGCCAATTCTCGAATGCCATAAGATTGTAAAATGGAACCTTTCGCCATTTTTTTTCATTTGCTCAATTAATAGCAGTGGTGGTTCGTGCGTATGGCTGCATAGCCGCAGCCCCCCAACGCGTTTTTGTAATCTGTTTTTTCTTTCAAATTTTTTATGATGTTAATATTTTTTATAATGTCATCGTTCATACTTTGGTTACCAATGCACCAGTTTATGTCGCTTAAAAGACTAATTTTCCTATATTGCTAGCTCTAAACTAAGTGAACGTGCAACATAGGGATTCTATGTGACATCATAATGGTGCGTAGAATGGGCTGCAGCCGCAGCGCACGAGACTGTTATTTTGTAAAGCGATTTAGTTGCTTCATAAATGGTTTGAATTTTTGGTTTCTGTGTGACATAGCAAAATTTATTGCCCCTGCAAGTATTGTCAACATAACTAAGCCAAATTTTTTTGTATAACTGAAAATCTCTAGCTTTTGAACACAGCTTGTTTAGCTGCAAAAGATAGCAGCAGGAAGGGCAAAATCAGTTGCGCTCAGACGCATGACGTATATGCGTTGCTTTCACGGTCGCTTGATTCGTGTCACTTTTCTTGCGACGTAACAATTTCGGCTTTGCCTGCTGATGTTGTGCCTCTAAAACAGGGCTAGTTGTCGTAATTGATTAGATCGTTTGCAGGTAAGCAAATTCAAATGTTGCTATTCAGTTGTACATATTATTTAATGAATTAGGCAAATAAAGTGGAAGTAAGAAAACTTGTCTAAGAACAAGAAAGTTGTTTAACTCATTTTTTCTCTTCTACCGGTCAAAAAATTGTAAAATTTTTGCTTTGTCATTTAAAAATCAGACTACCGCAACCGCGTGGGGGAATATTGCTGCTGCACGCGACTAACCAAGTGTGGCTGAACTCTTACGACTCCCCCAAGACTTAACCCGCATAATCGGTAAAAACAAGGGATAAGGGGGCAAGGCATCCGACCCTCGTTTCCGAGTGGAGCAAAAGCATTGGTTTCATCCAGCCGCCAAAATTTATTTCGCGTATTTTACAAAAATTTCATTTAAACACCACACGTTCGACTGCTCGTTTTATGACAGTCCCGGGCTGTGCAGATTCTGACGACTTGGTTTGGAGGCGTCGATGGTTTGATTCTACCAGCGCCACGGCTCGCACTTTTAACGCTAGTCCATGCGTTGTTATGGTTCGTGATACTTCATCGCTCAACCCCGAAACCGCAACTATTCATTGTATAGTCAGGCTTCGCGTCCACCTGCAATGCAGGGGGCAACGTTAATCTCTAATTCTAGACACACAACGCTCCCTCCGGGGGCGCTGCGTTGGGTGGGACTAGTCCTTGTTGATGAGTCCAGGGATGGTCCTGCCTATTTCGCTATACTAACGTTGTTCGGACAGTGACTCTTCGTGAAACTAATATCTGCCCCGAGGTATGTTGCGTCGTGTCTGGTTCTTGTGGGTTTCGAACCAGGGTTTTTCGAGCTGCTCTTCCGTGCATGCGGAAACATGCTATCGTAAAATCACCTACTGCCATGAATGCCTTAAAAACCACATTTAGTATAAAATCATTGAAAGATTTTTCTATGCCTAATTAGTTTTTGTGTGATTAATTTCATGTAAGGATACCAGTTTTAGTTCATTCTTGCACGGTTAGCAGTAACGTCAAAGGGAATCCTGGTTCAAAAGTAAACAGTACCTAAGTCTTGTGCTTTGGGTGGATTGCTTGCAGTCCCGTAGCGCTCCAACTTCGGGCCCCCCCCCCCCCCCAAAGTAAGCGCAAGAGCCCCTGCGCACAGGTCATATCACTTTAGAGGTGTAAAATTGAAAAGCTGCATTAAGAAAATACACCACAATTTGTACATAAGTAAACAGGCTAATGTCAGAATAAAGCATGCCGATACCGAAGGTGCAAGTCATAAAAAATTCGGCACCGATGCCAGAGTTCAGTAGGACATTTATGCAGACACTGCGAAACGAAAGCAATGACACTGAAAAACATGAAAAAGTTATAAAAACACAGTATCATTTAAATAGTCTGGAGCGAACCTTTTTGTTCGCAAATGCTGTTATGACATTGTCATAATCAAGAGATCGGGCGCAGTCATTTTCGATTGACAACATGGCTAATGAAGATAGTCTACTGTCTGTCATAGACGTTCTATTAAAAGTTTTGATCAGTTTTAATTTGCTGAAGCTTCTTTCAGCGCTGGCAACAGTCACGGGGCAAGTTAGTAAGATTCGAAGTGCGATGTACACATTCGGATACAATTCAAATAAATGAGTCTTTAGAAGATAGTTGAGAAAGTCTTGAGCCGTATTGAGATTGCGTTTTTTTTTCTAAAATTAAAACAAACCGCTCATTTCATCAGAATCAATGTCACCGAACTTTTTTTGGAACTCTTTACAGCAAGTAAGAAGAGCATTTTCTTGTTGCACAAGCAAAAGTTTGTCTCGTGTGTACAAAAACGAAAAGGCGTATTATATACTACTCACGTAACAAATTAAAGCGCTCCTTTATTGACATAATAGCCTGGTCTACTAATGGATAGAAAAAGTTGCTTTTAAATTTCAGTTCAGGAGTAGCTCGTTGTTCCTCTTCACCTTGGTAATCAAACAATCTTCTTTTCTTTCCACTTCTTGACGGAGGAAAAGAAGGATCAATATCCAATTCCTGTGCTATTTCAACAGCAGATGTTGCGGCACTGTCATAACCCGTTGTGCGATAGTTTTGCAAAAACTTTTCAGTTGCCTGAATTTCCGTTTCCATTGTATGAAGGGAGACTCCATACGATTGAAGAATCTTGCTTGCTTTATTGACTTGGAATAGGATATCATACCAAATAAACACCGACAAAAGAAAACTCCATTTTGATAAATGAGCTATCAACGATTTTGTTTCTGAGGCAGCTCTTCCATCTTTTCTTTCTATGGAAATGGCTTCCAAGTCTTTCAGTGCCAGCAACACCTCTTTTAAGTTGTATCGAAGAGGTTTGATGCATTTAATTCTGCTTTCCCAACGAGTATCAGATTGTGACTTTATGGACAGCTCCACATGTTTCTTCAAAATTTCCCAACGCTGAGCAGAGGAAGAAAACAGCACATACAACCTTGTAAGTACTCCAAAAAATGTCAATGCTTCCGTCGATCAATTAGCACTGTCAACAACAACTAAGTTAAGGGTATGGTTTGCACAGGGCACGTAAACAGCTTTGGGATTGATGTCTAGCATTCTTGCTTGGACCCCAGAATGTTTTCCTTTCATGTTAGCACCATTATCATATGACTGACCTCGACAATCAGACAATTCGAGTTGCAGTTCTGTCGCTTTTTCTAAGAAAGCGTCCAACAAGCCTTTCCCAGTACTGTCACTTATTCTCAAGTAGCCAAAAAATGTTTCTTTAACAACAGCAGCTTCTTCATTACATAGTACATAACGGAGAATGACAGACATTTGTTCATGATGTGACATATCTGGAGTGCAGTCCAAAACTATAGAAAAATATTTTGCCAATTTCAATTGCTGTAAATTTTCTTTTTCAACTTCTGTCGCTAGCAATTCAATTAGTTCATTTTGTATGGTAGGACTCAAATAGTGATCTTTAGTGTTTTTATTCTTGATTCTGTCTTGAAGCTCTTTTAGGATCGGATCTCTTCTTGCCAAAAGCTCAAATATACCCAGAAAATTTCCATTGTGAGGAGATCCTAAGACTTCTTCAGATCCTCTAAAAGCAAGATTCCTTTCCGATAGAAACAAGGCAATGTCGATAAGTCTCTCTAAAACATTTCTCCAAAAACGTCTTTCATTGAAAAAAATATTCATCTCGCGTTTGTCGATAGTGGATGAATTTCTTATCCCTTCAGCTAGCAACATCCATTGACTGCAGCATTCTTGGTGGGAAATGCCGTTTTCATGGTCTTTCAGTTTTTTCGAAAAACCCTCCCATGTATTTATACCACAACAAAAGGGGCTTAGTGTTTTTCCAAATAGCTTACAACAAAAGCAAAAAACTTGATCTGATTCCCCAGAATAAACTAGCCACGACCGTGAAACACTTTCACCATTAGGTAACACACGTTTATAATGGTTGGAGGAAAAACGTCGCCTTGGAGTTGTGTTATTATATGGAAAATTCATTATTAGTTGATGTGGTCCACGCTTTACTATATCACATCGTTGAGCATCAGAAATACTTTCAGGCCATTTACATGGGTCATCAGGGGATAGGGGTAAATTGGGATTCAGTTATTTTTGATATTGAAGGTTGCGTATTGGCAGGTAAATCACAACTTACATTTTCTGGAAATTCACAATCACTTTGATGCTGATCGTCATAGTCTTCTTTTTCTTGTACACTATAGTTTTCTTCATCCCTCTCGGTACTAGTGCCAGGTCTACTCTGCTCAGTAATCTTGAAAAAATCTGTCATCTTGGGCAATTTCGCTACAGCATCTCGAGCAGTGGCTGCTTCTTTTCTCTTTTGAGCACCACTTTTTGAACGTTTCATTCTATACAATGTCAATAAAATACTTCATCTGCACTCTGCAGTGTATATATATTGTCCCGGTATTTATAGCCAAACAGAATTCCAGACCATTCTATGATTGTTGCGTAACAACGGCATTGTTACGTCAATCGAATATTCAAGATTCTACCAGAAAATCAATCGAAATATTCTAGATTCTGCGAGATAAAATGACGTTGCATTCACTTATGATGTCACAAGCCAATTTCTTCCTACAGTTTAAATCGGTTGTAAACAAGTCTGCTGAACTGAAAATAGTCACGTAGCCAAAAAGCAATTTCAGACTAACTTGGGCCCCCAAAGTTGGCCTGGGCCCCCCCCCAATTGGGGGGTTTGGGAGGCGGCTGCTACGTCTCTGATTGCTTGGGTTTGCTGCGTATACAGTCCAATGTTGGATATCGGGCTAGCCAGAAGCCACGTAAAGTATCTTGCATTTGGCAAGAGCCCTAGTGATGATACTGTATTTTCATTTCCCGTATTTGAGGGATGGTTCCGCCTATTTTGTTATACTAATGTTATTTGGATCGTGACTCTTTGTAAAAACTAAAAAAAATATATAGGCTACATATATTGCTGACGTCCGAGAATGCTGAAAGAAATTTTGCAAGTCGTCGAATTTACCGGTTGTAAGTTCAAATGCGATAAATTCGCACGACTTGGACTTGCTCATGTTTTTCACTCTTTAGGCTAGTCCTTAGCTTGATGATATGTGCGAGACTTTGTATTTGTTTTATTTTCTTTGTAGATTACAAAATATTTTCACAAATTAGAATTGCTACACTGCACACTAAATCAGTCTACCGCAATCCGTAATATTCAGCCAAAGCAATGCCTGATTGAATACATTTATACAACCAATACAGCGCAGAGTTTCCGAAAATTCGCACATTTATAGCTAAACAACGGCAAATAAACTGCCCACAAAGAGTGCAAAAAAATTAAAAAATAACTTGCAGCCCCACCAGCAAATTCAACCACGAGCCGCCACTGATTAATAGGCTATTGCGAAAAAACCTTTATTTGTTTATTTTATGGTGTAAATTCTAAAAACTGATCGTGTGTTCGCTTGCACTGTGGTCACACTGTCACACCAAAAAAGGTGATGTGATAGCCGTGTGAGGGTTGAGGTCACACTTAAAAAGATGATAAGTTTTGACGATACTCTTTCAGTTTGGGTCAAGGCAAAATAGGATGACTGATGTCACATATGTACAGCACAGGTGATCAGGATCAGGATTTCAGGAATCTGATCCGGCAAGGTTACACAAAAAACTTGGATTCACGATTGAATTAGGTGTGCAATTTTTCAAGACATCAAGATCAGGTCTGAATCAGGAGCGGAAAATTCTACTACTGTCAATTATGCTGTAATTGTATATGAACGTAAAACATTCAGTGAAAAAAATTATAGCTATTTTTTTGTGGTCGGGCCAGGATGAGGATTCAGTCTTTTCAGTCATTATTTGTATAGCAGAACCTGGATCAAGATTCAGAAGTTGTGTTTTTAGACCAGAATTAAGTTAGGAGTCTAACATTGGTGACTACTGCCACCTCTAATGTAGAGAAAGTGCAAAAACAATTACACATGCAAACTTATAAAGTTATTGGTATGACCTACGGTCGGACGTATTGACTTGAAGTGCAAACTAGTAATGTAAATCAAACGATGCGCAATCAAAAAGTTGGCCAAAGAATTTTTCAAAATTTCTGGTGTCATGCCATAGTTCTAATTATTACCTGTGCGAGATGTCACGTAATATCCACTTTAAACAAGCTTAGGGTTTGATTTTGAGTCGGGGTAAGTTGCGTAAGTGATCAAAGTAGCCTAAAAATCTACTTCAGTAAAAGTATTCTTACTTCAGGTATACTGGAATGATTCGGGACAAGTAAGCAGAGCTCGAGTTATGCTTTACATAATTCATATAAGCGCATTGACTTCATCCTGGCGTAATTGTGAACAATTTTTGTCAACTCCAATTTGGCTGGTTTCGCTTGACCGCTTACGCAAGAATGCTTAGCTGACGTAGGTGCAGCGTAGTCACGTGCAACCGATCTTGCAGCGCTTTCATCCTGAGTGAAACTGTACCAACAAAAGTGCCTGTGAATTAGGCTTTGGTCTATAGTTGGATTTGGATTGAATCAATTTGCAAATCAAACCAGTATCTTTCACAATCACAACATTTTCCTCAGTAGGAAGGATTCACTCAATTAATCAAACGTCAATAAAAATCTATTTTGAAAAAATGGCTCGCCAGTTTTAATGTGGTATTTTTGCATGGGATTGAATAAGAGTGATATCGTTTTATATGAAAAAAAAAACGATAAAATAGACAGTTGATAGATAAATGCTGAATGTGTGTTTTATTAATTTTGTGAAATGAATCTGTTCAAAGTAAGGTAAAAAGTGTTAAGACTGACTTCCTATAGCTAATGGTTAACCTAATTTTATGGGCTTAACAAGTAGGATTATTTGGAGCCACCTTCTGTCAAGGCTTCATATTCGAACATTTAGCATATTTGGTAATATTGAGTTGAAGTAAATTGCAATTTGCAATTTATACAGCATGTGAAGTTGCAAAAGCATAATGAAGAATTGTAAACCTAAATTATACGGCAGCCTAAATGGCAGGGCAGATTTCTATACCACTATACTATTCCAAATGTTGCATTACATATCAACGGGTAAATTAAATATTCCTTTAAAATTTTTTGTCAAAAATGGTTGCAAGCCGGTTACATTCATATATCAGATCTAATTCTATGACCTCAAATATGTTTTTAAAAATTTATTAAGATTTGATCTCAAAGCTATTTTTTATCAAAAGCTTCAGATGCAACAACAACTATTGCCTTGTCAGTTGTTCCAAGTGAGAAGTAATAAAAAAAAGTCACAGTAGCAGTAGTAATTATCAAATGATGGTTGATTTTGCTAGCGTATCTAAGTGTGTCTATATAGTATCGAGTTATTGTCAAAAGAAGAATAAAAGATATTTATATAACAATTTTTCTTAAAACAAATTTTTGAGCAAATTGACACATCACGATAATCTTGAACTAGCCAATTCAAAGGCCCAATCTCAATCAAATCACATTTGATCAATAAATAAAAAGGCAGCATCAATTCAGTCCAATGTTAAAGTAAAGTCACGTTAGATGTTAAAATAACATCTAAAGTTGATCTTTGCCAATACCTATCTAGCACAAATTTCAGCTTTTAGTCAGTCACTTGTTTCGTGCTTAATGTGATGTGACGTCATACGCAACCATCCTATAACTGTCAACATCATTTAGCTCTTAAGTCTTCTACCGCAGTACTCCTTTTATGAAGTAACTTGTTACAGCAGACGTGCTCAACATAGAAATCTATGATTTCAGATCCAAAACCACTAAAACATGGGAAGTTGCCAAGCCAAAAAAGTAGTAAGATTAAAAATGAAAAGTAGTAAAGCACCACCGTAAAAAGTACACATCAATGTAGCGGTTTTAAAACGTGATTCTGACAGAATAAATTTGACAACACAAAGGCCAATGTAGCTGTTAACAAAAAACGCTTTACGACCAAATCATTGTTGGAACACTCTTAACGCTGCTCTGGTACCATGAAAAAATCACGTCAGCAGTACCTTGACGTCAATATGACCCCATCAATAAAAATACATTTAACCACCAGCAGAAAAACTCAATTTGCTATCAGTCTGTGTTTATTGTTTGAAAAATGTAGTGGAGTGCACAATACATAAATATTTTACTTCTGACACTGGTTACAGACCATCTTGCTGTGTTCTTCGCAAGTGGTGTCACGACATCTACTGCAGGTGAATCTGTACTTTTTTTCCTTCAATCTCGGACAATTTCGCATCTCTTGCGCCCTGATTGACAATGCTGGGTAATATTTTTAACAGCTAGAGGTGCTTCTGGTAAAATTCCACAGCTGCAAATGATTTATTTCACAACCTGAGGTGTTTGCGGGGTCACCAATTTGCGCTTAGCTTGAAGAACAATCAACAATATGAATAGTTCTTTAATGGGGTCAATATGACCTCAAACAAATAAAACGTGAAATTTACAAAAAAGGCAACATTGAAATTAAGATTGAATAAATAGAAACAGTTGACAAGAACCTGCAAAGAAAATACAAAGCGAGATGAAAGCTTATAATTTCAAAGTTTGGAATATTTAGCCTATCAAATAAGCCTGTAGTCATATTGACCTCATGGTACCACAGCAGAGTTAAATCATAAATCAACCACTTTTCACTAGCATAGTCTCATTGCCAAACTATTTTGAAAACTGTGAACATTACTTTGGACTTGGCACGTATTTAAAAACGGTTTCCCAATGACATCCGTCATTTTTAGAGTGGTGCGTGTACAACTAAATGTTACGCCTCATTCCACAATATGCTCATCTTTAAATTACGTTTGTTGGAAAACGTATTAAGTTTCCTTTAACACAGGCGTAGTGAATTGAGGCACAAAGTTGCATAAACTGTTTGAATATGACCTTAAACTCGAAACATATTTTGAAGCGATGTCTCTAAAACAGCAATTATTTTTTGAGTTGCGCGTGTACATATAAAAATTGCGCTTTGTTTCACAAACGTACCCTTCCTATGTTACGTTTGTTGGAAAGCTTATCAAGTTTCCTTTAACATAGGAATAATAAACTGAGGCAAAGTTTGTAAAAAGTGTTTGAACGTTTGCGATTGTGAAAGGTTTGCGGAACGAGGCGCAATTTTTAGTTACACACGTCCCCGTCTAAAAATAACGGCTGTTTTTGAGACACATATTTTAAAACGGTATCTCGAAAACAACAGTTATTTTTAGAGTTGTTCGTGTACAATCAAAAATTGCGCCTTGTTTCGCAAACGTGCCCATCTTAAGATTGTGTTTGTTGGAAAACGTATCAAGTTTCTTTTAACATAGACATAGTGAATTTAGGCACAAAGTTGCGCAAAGTATTCGAATTTGACCTCAAACTTGGCACATATTTCAATATGGTCTCCCGAAAACATTCGTTGTTTTTGGAATAAGTCTCAATACTTATCTCAATTTGATTCGAAGAGCTTTGGGGTTTGTGGTTGCATGGCCATTGAGAATGTGAGCAAATGTTTATTAATTAACCATAAAATTCGTAGTAAAAAGCAAAGTACCGACCTGCTAAGATTTCGTTGCTGGATAACATACACGTTGTATGCGAGATCACCAAAATGTAGCTCGCAGTTAAACACTTTTGCACAACAAAATTTGCTGAAATACGCACTTGGGTACGATAACGTTGACAATACATGCTCGTTTAACTACGCTATTCTAGCAGTAGTGGCCATATGGAAACGTCGAACATTTATTTTGAAGGCTTGAATAAAATAAGTGATAAAGAATGGTAATCTAAACATATTTTTTTTGTTGAGTAACCTATTACAAAATAAAGAGGTTGGATTAGAGCTACTCTTTGAGATGGTTCGCAATGCATGCGAGCAGTGCCAATTCTGAATCAGTCAGCATCAAGATCTGGAGAAATATTTTGTACTTTGCAGTCTTTTTAACAACAACGTGAATTGTTTTTAAATTGGTCTAAACCAGGGATGACCAACCTTTTAATTTAATGGGCCGCAGTGCAAACTAAAATGTTTAACTTGGTCGAAAAACCGCCAGAATATCTGAATACAATTTAATGAAAAATGACAACATAAAATAAAACCATGTGAATACAATTTATTGCCACGTTGTAAATATTGTAATGTTTATATGTAGCTATACATAGAAAAAAACATTATATTTAATCAACCAATATTAATTCAATGAGACTTTTGACTTTGTCTTCCAGCGGTGTTTTCAAAATTTGCATCGAAGGATGTATTCTTAATTCTAAGAATGTTTGCTAAATGTCTGTCAGTCAACCTATTTCTTTCTGCAGTTTAAATGTTTTTCATTCGTGAAAAAAACTGCAGGCAAGATGTCACGAATAAGTAAATTTGCGTTAAAGGATAGGTTTACAATGTATAGAGTTTTAATCTGTTTGATTTGCCGTGATTATTTTATTTGTTAATCGGAATTGTTTGTAGCCCTAACTTGCTAAACTGTTTTCAAAAAAAAGACCTTTTCTTCTTTCTTTTGAATTTATAAATAGATTTGTAACTCACACGCCTTTCTGTCGTCACAATGGCTGTCTACGTGACTTAGTTTTCCAGCATATTCTATTGGTTCTTGCTTCTTCTCGAAGATTTTCCTTATTATTATTATTATTATTATTATTATTACCGATTATGTAATTTTTTACGGTGTTTTTCCTGTGTCACGTGATGTTCTAGCAATTTCCAGATTCTTTTCCAGCCGTATATATAACATGGCGAGATTTTTTTTCATTCATTCAGAGATTGAGTAGTAGATCAGAATAGAGTAGAAATTAGTGTTGAAAAAGGCGTTGTTGTGTGATGATTGTTGTGACAGAAATTAAGCGATTATTCTGGTGGCTTAGTTTTAGTTAGTCTCTGATATTTAATTATTGAAGTGCTTTAGTTTTGTGCTTTGGCAAGCGAAGGAATTTGAAGTTATAAAGTGGTTTGTGAATATTTTGTTCTGTTCTTGATCGAGAAGTGCACGGGTTAAAGTGTCTTAGTGGAAGCCAATCTTTTCCTAGGTAAAGTTGCAACCAAACGTAACTATTCGAGCGATACTGCAAGTCGCTTCAATTTAAGAAGTAAATTGAAATTGAAATATAATCAAAATTTCTATTTAAAACGCGACACAAGAGTATGTCCTTCCCCACATGCATATAAATTTTTTGGATAAAATTATAATTTGATTGAATTCATTGAAAGAATGCAATTTCTGACAAAATAAAGGAAGTGCATGCAACTTATGGAAAGTTTTTTAACCTTCCCGTCTTTGCAGCTCAATCAGTTCAAATTGTTACTCCACAGGTGCTTTATCATATGAAACCGAAAATGGATCACTAAGTAATTTTATTTTGATGATATCAAAGTTTCCATCAAATATTTAATAATATTAAAATTTTTATCAATTCCTCGAATATAAAAAACTAATTGTGCAGTATCACTTTGGTCGTTGCTTTCATTCACTACTAAACTGTAAAGAACCCGTGCAGATACCGTATATACCCGTGTATAAGGCGACCCCGTGTATAAGTCGACACGCATTTTAAGACAAGAAATTGCATCATTAAAGGTATTACCCGTGTATAAGTCGACTCCGCAATTTGCGAATATTTTGGAATAATTACTAGTAACTTGAAGCACAAATCGGGTAGCTGATTGAACAATTTAACACGTGCATTTTGTTGGACTACTGTTAAGTCAATACTACCGTATACTGTGTACTTTAACATATTTGTATATTGCATGTAATAAAGTACCGGTAATAATGGAGTTTTCTTTTCATACCACATACAACTCGACTCAGCAGCAACATGTCCAAAAACATTACCCGTGTATAAGTCGACCCCTGAAATTTTATCTTAAAATCGGGTCCCAGAAACTCGACTTATACACGGGTATTTACGGTAATTGGTCCTTCAATGTGCTTTCAATATTGTCGCCCAAATCATTCTTCTACCAATTGTCTGGTGTGATAGACGTGTTTCATTTACTAAATTCACCTTGTCTGGACAATACTCATTAAAACCAATAGCAATGCATTCTTTTGTTAATTTTCCATCAACAAGTGGTTTTCTCTTCTTCGCTAATTTTTCAACTATAGAGTAATCAACTTTCGTGCATGTTTCGTGCAACATATTTTTGAAGACTGGCTTGTTGTGACCTAATTGCCTTTGTCAATTCTTCAATTTTTGTTTTTCTTCTTTCTTCATTAAATCTTTTATATTCTGACTCATGCTTCGAAGCATAATGATGTTTGATATTTTATTCCTTGCATACGCTAATCCTATCATTACATATAAGACATATTATGCTGCCAAATAACTCGGAAACAAAATACTTTTCCGCCTATTGGATATTGAATTTCCTCTTTTCTTCTGCTATCTTCCTCTCTTTGGTAATAGATTCTATGATCATATGAATATAAAATTTTCAATATTTAAAATCATAGTTCTATAAAAAAAGAATCCGCCATTGATAGGTAGGGGAAAGTTGGGACCTGTGAGCCACTTTTTCGAAATATTTTGGCATACACAAATGATTGGAAGCTGAAAACCCTACAACAAGTAGTTCATAAAGTAACCTAAGATTTTATGGGCTTGCTTTTTTTAAATGTGTAAAAGGACTGAGGATATTGAACAAAAAAAATTTCAAAACAAAATAGCTCATAGGACCCCAAGGTGAGGAACACTTCAGCCGCCAAAATCAATCAAAATGTGAATTGCATTATTGGTAGCAATAATACGCAAATCCACAAATATTTTTCTTTTATTCATTGTATATGTGCAAACAACAAACGAATGCTCTCAACAACTTGTTACAGTTTTATCATGACAAGGTAAGGGAGACACTATACGCCTCAAAAACTATGACGTCATATTTTTAAATAGATTGCCACTACATGTGTGTGTTTTGTATTTTTCATATTTTTATGCTTCAAAATTAGCACTACTAAACTTCTCTATAAAAGTTAATGGCTACAGCACAAATTTGTCATACATTGGAATTTACGCATGACAATATGCAAATCACATTTCATAGGAAGAAAAATAGGCAGCAAATTTTTTTATTGCTGTTGTTCTTCTGGTGGAACCTGATATGGAAGGCTGTGGGAGAACCAATACTACAGATCCATCCGGAAACAAGTGTATATCTTCTACATCTGGTTCAACAAAGCCATTTGGAACCTAAATATGTTTTCTTAAAAACTTGACTTCTATGTCTCTTTCTTCATCTTCCTCTTTTACAACTTCTCCTACAAAATGCACTTTTCTTTTTCTTTTATAAACAACCAGCACAAAATCCTTTGCTTGGGTTCACAAAGCGTGCTCTGATCTTCTACAGATAAATCACTGAAATCTGAAAATGATTCAACATCCGATGATGAAGTACAATACGATTCAGTTTCTGACTTTATAAAACTGGTGCTAATTAGCTTCTTCTTTGCACTTTTCGCTTTTCCACAAATTGGTTGATTTATGCTTTTTTCTTTAGAAATTACAGGGAATCCGTGATAACTGCTGCCTTCATTCTCTTCCTCTATATATTTTTTGCTGTTGGCACAACTTTAGCATATGGACCTATATTTTCTGGAATGACATCTATGCCACTTGTTTGAGCTACGTCATCCGTATTATGAATTATTGGTGCACATAAGTTTGCAATAGCGGGCTCGCAAACTTCTTGCTGTGAAACAGCTTGATCTGAGACCAAACTTGGCAAAAACATATTATCTGTAAAGATGTGGTCATCAAATGGATAAATCTCTGTTTTTTTAATCCAGCTGCTATGTTTGAAGATGTGAAGGCATGGTAAAAAGCTGAGGAATTTAATGAGACAAGAGGGTAGATTTCTAATGGATAGCCAGAATTGGAAAGCATCCACGATTGACAAGTGGAGTTGTAGTAACTCTTGAAGGGGCCATAAACAGAAATGTCTAATGGCTGCAGTGGGGAGAAAACTTTACGATAGTCACACCATGATCACAAGCTGCATTAACTTGTGCAAATGAGAGTGACTTTTATGATTGCCCATCACCAGCAGAGCAGAGTTTGATTTAGAAGCATTCATAAACTTTAAAAAATGATGGAAAACCTCAACAAATAGCTCTTTGGTCATCCAATCAGACTTTCAAGCGATCCCCAAGCTCCCATTTGGTTCATCATGCAACATGTTTGGTTTAAAATGCACACGAGAAAAAATGTAAGCAGGTAGCAATGCTTGCCCAACTGCATTAGCACAGCAGCACATTGTGACCATTAGACCTCTTTGATGTAAGTTTACTAGACCAATTTGCTTAGCTCCTTTCTCAGCAACAATTTTTGGGGATTTCCCACTGTGGTGATGCCGGTTTTGTCAAGATTCCAAATGCTATGAGGTTGGTAAGCATCTCTTTCTAAAGCTAATTGAAAAAAATTTCAAAGTTTGGCTTGTGAAATGCAAATGATTGAGCTAAGCTTGTAGCTTCTGGTAATCTTAGTGCCAATACTTGTCGCCGTTTTACAAAGCTATAAACCAGTCTTTTCCAGATTTTTGGTTCTTTTCCTAATTAGATGGAAATTTCTTGCCTGTGGTTTCGGCATACTAAAATGATAATTGTCTTCATGTGTCTCTGGTGAGTCCATGGAACATCGTTGAGCACTTTAGAATGTATTCTGTTGGCTGCTCTTCTTTGTGTTGCGTAAAGACCTAAAAATAAAAATTGCTTGGCAATTATTGGGCCCCTAATTTTTGTAACAGCCACGAAGCCTTTATTTAGAGAAATATAGTATACCTAAACTTACCTGTGTTGTGACAAACGATTTTTTAAAAGTTATCGTCGTGTGAGAGTCATCTTTATCTTTAATGTCCCTTAAATATTTTGTTGAAGTCATCCTATCTACACCATTTAATGTGGCAAATAAACGAACTGACTTCTGTTTTTGCAGCACATCTTCAACTGCTTTTTTCATTTCGTCAGTGCTGAAATTTCCTTGATTTGTTTTGCGAGCTTTGTTTTGAGGCATTTTTGAAAATAACCTTTGTGTCAATAATTTTCAATCTAACTAAAGAATACAAAAAAATAACATTATTACGGTATCAAACAAGTCAAATCTCAGGTCAATAGAAGGCTATTGCCAGGAACAAAAATGAAAAACTATCTAAATTAAGTAAGTTTAGTTATTTATTTTTCAGTTTTCATTCGCACTCTTCTTAACTGTATTTTAGCTAGAAAAGCCAAAATATTCTCTCATTTAAACAATTTTTTGCTGTAATTAAGCTTGTAAAAAAAATTAGATATAAAAAAAGATAAGATTCAAAAAGTTATGAAAACTAGTGGTTACATCAGTGGGGACCCATAAGCCATGCCTCATAGAACCCAGTGTACCGTAGTTCATGGGACCCCACAAGCAGACACATTAGACAAAATTTTATTCTCTATTAACTAGCCTTAATAGATGACTCTATTTTTAAACCTTATATAATGCAAAACCCCCTGTATTGAAAACATTGAATTCAAATATTACTTAATAGTGAGTGCAGAACCGGCAAAACAAGTTCACCAACAAATTAACTTAACTAACTGCAAATCTATCCAGCGTGTGTAGCAATCACACCTTTCAAGTTAACACGACCAAATCTTTGTTGGAAAGTCACAGAAGCATAAACTGTACAAATGTACTAATAGGTGACGTATAATAATATTATTTATAAAGTTTCAGGGGTGGCGCATCGATCCCGCTATGATCATAGATCCCGACTCTCCCCTATACTGAGTAATAGTTTACTGAAAATACATTTCTTTATTTCAACAACAAAGAAAATTGAAAAATCCATTAATATAATTAAATTATAGAGGTTACTAGGTAGTAGTTTTCAAGGTGATCTTCTAGAAATTTTTGCTCAAAAATGATCACCAACATCTTACCATACCATAAAGTAGTCTATTACATCATGTCAACAACCCGCGACCGGTATCGACCTCATTGAGTCTCATCAGGTAGGTGTATAAAACCACACAATAAGAAAAATGCTGAAAAAAACAAATTTGCTATTGGGTGCAAAAAATGAGATCCGACAAGATCGAAACCGGTTGCGGGTTATTGGCATGATGTAATAGACAGCTGTAAGATACCGTATGATGTTGGTGATCATTTTTGAGCAAAAATTTCTATTTCACATTATTGTGATGCTGTAGTCAGATCACTCTTAATAGGAGATCGCCTTGAATATTGCTACCTAGCAACTGGCAACCTCCATAATTTAAAGTGATAAAGTCTTGACAATGACCCTACACCCCTATTATGGCGTTCCAGTGTGACTTGTCCATGTCATGTGTGTATGTGTTCTTAAATAAAACCTCCATGACATAGGTATTGCTGTATTATATTGTTTTGTATTGCATTCTTTTTTTCGCACCCAATGGCAAATTTGCTTTTTTCAGCATTTTTATTATGGAGTGTTTTTTATACCCGCCAGATGAAACCCACTAAGGTCATAACCGGTGGCTGGTCATTGAAATGATGTAATAGACTGCTGTATGGTACCGTATGATGTTGGTGATCATTTTGAGCAAAATTTTTTATTTTATCTTGGTATAATTAATTAATCTAATTATTGATAAATTAATACAATAATGTTTATTTAGTTTTAATTATCCACAAATAAATGCACACTGAAATAATAAATCATAAAGCAGCACACGCCCACACATTGATCATTCTCATCGAACACTGGAGGTAGTCATGCAGACTAGACGAGAATTGAACAACTAGGAACGAAACAGAACGAATTTTATATAAGATAATTTTACGTTCACTACACATAAGGTGTTCTCACAATACTTTTGGTAACTTGTGTGCCTGTATATAGCCTAGGAAGCAATTATAATTTAATGCAATGTGAATATAAAAATGCTCAAAAATAATCTAGAATCTAAATGACAATTTTAGAGATGTAAATGAAGTGAAAATAATCTAAATATAGATTTTTAAAAAATCTAAGTTGGCAACCCTAGCTGAGCCTCATTACAGAACCAAGCAACTGACAATATTATAAAATTTAATACGCATGCACAGTTGCAAATTTCATCTACATTATATTGTTTTTTAAATTTTTTTTGTATTTTTTATTTGCTTAAAATAAAGTATTTTAATTAAATTACAAGCAGACTCTCCAGCGATATCATAAATTTGCTAAAAATATTTTTTTAATAAAAGTCGTTAGTGGGCCGCATCCAAACATTAAGTGGGCCGCAGGTTGGACATCCCTGGTCTAAACAATTTCAAAGCAGGAAATGTGTAAATGCCGTCATCGACTCTTGTACGCAAACTTTCGACATGCATTAACCTTTGTATAGTCATGTTGGAGAAAAATCATCTTTACAAAATTATGTTAATTACTTTGCAAAAAATCCTTGGACAATATTTTCTACAAATTTTCAGAAAGATTGCAACCATCGAAGAAAAATCAAATCTTAGACATACGGCAATTCGCTGGTAATTTGTCTTCAAAGAAATAAAGGCAGCATTGAAGACACTAAAGCAGTTGCATTAAGTCCAAATATTAAAATAAGAAGAAGTTGCTGTCAAAGCATCGTCGGCTGTCAGTTAGTTGCAGTGATAGCTCAATTCGAAATCTCAAACACAGGTGGGCATTTTCTACGGTACATAACGAGCAAACGTAAATGCTCGAAATCAGCGTCAGCGCAGTAAACTCAGCACTCTTATCTGATGTCACAAAAAATCTTGAAAGATGTGATTATTTGTTCTTCTATCCAAAACGTTACGCTCGCAAGCAAACATATTCAAGCAGATTATTTGAACCACGAGGTTTATACCAAAGCAAACTAAAATCATGAAAAGACGTAACTTTGATTTGGACCAGTTAGACACGTTGAAATAATATAAACGTAACTACATAGCAATCACTTATCAGCCGCAATATATATGCAAAGGTTATTTTGGTAGACCATGGGAGAATAACGTTGACGAAAAACTAGTTTTTATTACATAATACGTTGTTAAAATAATTCAAACTTCGTTTTCCATAGCTAAGAGAATTGAAACTCGGAGCATGAAAACGAGCTTTCTGGACTAATCTGAGTAAAAATATTATGGCCAGTACACTAGTAAACTATTTTCTTAAATTTTAATTACCTTAATTAAAGTTTTTATATCTAAGTTATTGCATCATTTTGTATTAGTTTTCCTTGTTGCATAACAATTGTTGTAGTTTTAGATATGTAAGGGGTGCATTAGGCTCACAAAATTTAACTTAGCCTAGTTGGTAACATTTCACTGCAACTGATGATGCTTTTAATATAAAGCAAAATGTTTTGAATTAAATGTTCACTAGTTTACTTGCAATAATATTTTTAAAGAGAATTGATTTCACAATTGTTTATATCTGAAGTCTCACACACAGTATTTCATCAAATATAAAGTTGAATAAATGGTTAACCATTAAAAATAAGCTCACGTGTTCAATTTTGGCTTATATACAGTAGATTCCGCTTAATTTGGCCGCCGGTTAATCGGGTCAGCCGTTTAATTGGGCCAAATTGTGAAGAACGAAATCCAACCAAAGAAAATACATTACGCTATATCCGCATAACCGGGCCACTATTCCGCTTAATCGGGCCACAACTATAGCCAGACATACATCTGTGTAATTGCAAAATCGCCTTTGTGATGTAATAGTACTCAATATCACAAAGCCAACTTTATTATGTAACAATTGAACAATACTGGACCAACTTATTTTGTGATTTCATGCTGTTGGACATAGTAATTGTATTTTGTTGCAAATTTTGTGAAGACCTAAGCAGAAATGCCACAAAAAAATTTAACAATTGCTGAAAAAATTGTTGTTCCCAGAAAAATTAGAGAACAATCTCCAAACAATGTGCACAATGCTTGTATACGCGCATGTGTTTGTTTATTGCCGTCAAGACAATGACGTCATGTTAACTTCGTATAATCGGGTCAGCCGCTTTATCGGACCAAGTGATGCTAGTCCCGATGTGACCCGATTAAGCGGAATCTACTGTACTCGCCAAAAGTTGTACTAACAAAAAAATTCTCCACCGCTAAATAGAGAATGAGATTATGGGAAAACATTTAAATGTGGACGCTATGACTTTAAACAGAACTTTGATAAGAAACTGTGAAATTAATAAAAGATTTATACTTGCTCATTATGATAGCTGCAATTCTTATTTATCGTTGAAGGTAGACAATGAAGTAGTTATTCTATACGTCATGGCTAACTATAGTAGACTTTAAAACTTCTTCAAACTATTTAAATCTTACAGTTTTTATGTATTCTAGTATGAAATGAAATAAGTTTGATTTCCTTCCAATCAAAAGACGCTTGTGATTCCTTTTTTCTTTGACATAACACGTGGATTAGTGTTTTAAAAATTGTAAGCACATCTTTGTCCTTTTTTAGAAATTTGAAGTTTTAGCATTCTATAAGATTATATCTTCTTCCACGTTTCAAACAAAAAATTGCTGCCCGTAGGCCTACAGCTAAAATTCTGGACATACATAGCCTACATGCAACTTGGAAAAGCGTACAATAATTTTACAACAAAAATTTCAGAGACTAACTTTTGTTCATATTTTTACAATAGTTCATCTGCAGGCTAACTTTTCGTGCTTTCTGTTGCTGTAGACGTTGTAAGTTTTGATGTGCGATGGAAACATAACGACTTTTGGTGCAACTAAGATTTTTGCAACTTGATTATTATGCTAGAGCAGGCGCTCCCAACTTTTTTCTTCATATGTTCCCTTTTGGTATTTTTATGGATTAAAATGTACCTCTCTAAAAATCAAGGAAAAAAGCAATAAAATTTTAATGTCGTTTTAATATGAAATTTTTCTATTCTATGCAATTTTTGCTAATTTAAAGCAGAAAGAAAGTACATAAATTATTCAAGTGATGTAATTGTAATGAATAATTATAATCCAAGCTAGGCAGTTCCATCCAGTCAACAACGTCATCTCAGAAATTTAAGCTAATCACATGGTTGAGGCTGCTTTTTGGCAACAGGCTCATAAATGCGAGGGAAACATAAACAATACACAACGAAGATCGTGTTCAGGTGTTTTGAGTTGTGATCTGAATTTTGATTCAGTTCCCAGCAGCACAGCAAATGATGACTCACAAAGCCATGTTGATGGAAATAATAACTATATTTCAATTGCAGTTTCAGCTATTTGTCTGTATGAACTGCGCATCGAAAACTAGAAATCTCACAAATTCTTCTCAGAATACACATCACGTGCAACATCATTATGTAGGAATTCAACAACATCCTGTGGCTTACCTGTCCAAGCTCGTAGCAGCTAGGCACTTGCAGTAAAAAGATTGCTAAGATAAGCAAGTTCATCTTCACCAAGATTTGGAAAATACGAGGTGTATTCAATAAGTTTCCAGACTTTTTTTGTACAGGCATTTATAATTGCCGTAAACTCGAGATATTTCAGTATGTTGTTACTATACTCCTTATGAGATGATTGACCAATTTTTTCTTGTTTAGGTGCAAATTTATAGCTACAGTAGGAATTAGAGTACACCTTACTAAATCCTGATTGTCACAGCTGTTGAATTTCAAAAATGCAATCTAGACGTGAGGACACATTAGAAGAACGATATGCGATCAAGTTCTGTTTTAAACTTGGAAAAACTGCCCACGGAAACGTATGGTATGCTTCAGACTGCTTATGAACCATCTTGCATAAATCCATCATCAGTTTTTCAGTGGCACAAGAGATTCAAGGAAGGCTGGGAGTCCTTGAGGGATGATGAGAGATGTGGGAGGAGTAGGGAAGTCAGAACATCAGAGATGATTGGCCAAATAAACGATTTCATGAATAGGGACCGTCGTGTTTCTATAGAGACACTAAGCGCACAGTTTAATGTCAGTGTGAGAGCTGTACACATAATCATTCGTGAGGAACTAAAGATGCGGAAGATTTGGGCGAAGTTCGTCCCAAGAGTGCTCCGGGAAGATCAGAGAGAAAGACGTTGCAATGACAGCAAGGAGATGGTCGAGCTCATTAATTCAGATCCCCAAGTTCTTGATGCCCTGATAACCTGCGATGAAAGCTGGATCTATTGTTATGACCCAGAGACCAAGAGACAGAGTTCCCAGTGGAAGCATGCTGGATCTCCCAGACACAAGAAGGCCAGACAGAGCAAGTCCACCCAGAAACTCATGATGATCCCTTTTTTTGACAGCATGGGCATAATCTACATTCACTGGGTTCCCACTGGAATCACAGTCAACAAGGAGTAATATATTGAAGTTTTAAGGGAGTTCAGGAAGAGATTCCGTCGGAAGAGGCCAGAACTCTTTGAATCAGGTCAGTGGCATTTCCATCAGGACAATGCCCCAGTCCACAACTCCATCCTCGTCACAGACTATTTGACCCAGATGGGCATCAAGACGGTTCCCCATTCTCCCTACAGCCCGGACCTTGCTCCCTGCGACTTTTGGCTATTCCCAAAGCTCAAGGAAAACCTCAGAGGCAATCGTTATTCCACAATTGAGGACATGAAAGAGGCTGTGACAAGGGTCCTAAACACGCTCACACAAGAAGACTTCCAGGGGGCTTTCCAGAAGTTGTTGGAACGGTACAACAAGTGCATTGATGTCGGAGGAGAATACTTTGAAGGGGACTAGAGTTTTTTGTGTGTACGGTTAATAAAAGTGTCCATACCAAAAAAGTCTGGAAACTTATTGAATGCACCTCGTAATTATTAATTTCTTCTTCCAATTTCAAAGCTGTTCAGAGATCAATTTTGCGAAGTTTCTACTCTTCAATTGAGGGTTTTGATGCAGAAATTTAACGATTTCCCGAGAAAGCCAACGCACATTGGTGTAAAAAAAGAAGTACTCTGTGGTTGGCACCAAAATCTTTACGCAGGGGCTTAAATAACCGGTTGTTCTGAGCACTCCCTTTTAAGTAGATAACAATCTTTACAACCAATCACAACACCCGAGATAGTTCAGCAGGAAGTACCTTGCAAGACAATAAACACTGGTGGATCATGCAATGCATACACGTTATTTGCAAAGCAACTTTTTTGACACAAGCTCTAAAACTAGACTCTCGTTTCAACATCGCTGGTGCCCCATTAGTTGCGCAGTGTTTTAGGTTTTCCCATTTTTAACTATGTTGTTTAAAAAATGAATTTACGATTTGCAAGATATCAATTCCTTTAGTGGTTGCTTCTCGTGCTGCATTCATCAAGAACCCTTCTTTAATGCCTTCCTTTCCAAGATACTGTGCAAATATAAGAGCACAGATTGTCACATCTGTGGACTCTTTAGTTGAATTGCGAACCTACTTTCGAACTAACAAATCTCACAAATCACTGGTTGAAAACTGTCCAACGACATTTTTTTGATTTGTTGTTGGACCGTAGTCTTTGACATGGAGATAGACACAAGCTTTTGTACCGACTCATCTCCCAAGGAGGTCGAGGTGTTCCGCAAGGATCTGTTCTTCGCCCTGTACTTTTCTCTTTCTTCATCAATGATCTTAAGCCTTCTCTGCCTTCTTCCGCCAGCTGCTCTCTTTACGCTGACGATCTGGCCATTTGGTCCTCCTCCCCTTTCGTTCCCACAACTGTGGAGGCCACACGAGGAACTCTTTTTTGATTGGATTTCTGGTCTGAGTACTGGTGTCTTCCTTTCAATCCTAACAAATGCGAGGCCTCCTTCTCAGTGAATCCCCACCAAGTTAACCTCCAGCCCAACCTCCTCTTGCTCAACTCCCGCCTCCGTTTCAATCCAACTCCTACCTTTCTTGGGGCCACCTTCTACTGCACTTTTTCTTTTTCTAAGCATGTATCTTCGCTGAAGGCCAATTTCTTCCCACGTCTCAAGGCCTTATCTGTATCTCTGCTTCCTCATGTGGCCCCTCTAAGGAGTCCCTCTGTCTTCTGTATAAAGCTTTTCTCCGACCCTTTCTCACTTATGTCTCACCCGGATGATTTCCTTTCTTAAGTGTTGTCAATTTCACCAAATCGGAACGCTTCCACCGAGCGGCCAGTCGCACCATCACAGCTGCCTCTCGTCCTCCCCTATCTCTCTTCTTCTCTCCGAGGTTTCTTTAACTCCCCTACAAGTCACCCTGACTCATTTCACTTTTTATCGTACGGGCTCTTCGTCTCCCAACCTCCTTTCCTATTTCAGGTTTGGCAAGACTTGGAGTGAAACCAAGACTCTGCAGATCCCCCTGGAGAGCCTTGGGTCCACTCACCTGATCATGCTTTTTTCTACTTCTCTTACGGAGGCTCTTCTTGCTTGACCTCCCGCTTCTCCTTGGAATCTGTATTCCCTCACCGTGGAGTCCACCCTTTCCTCTCCATGCTCCCGCTCTGATCTCCCTCTCTCTCGCCAAGGTGCGGCTCTTGCTCATCTTGACTCTCTCCCCCGTCATGATCTGGTACTCTGGACTGACGGCTGTGTTCCTTCTCCTCTTGGCAAGGGTGGCTCCAGCGTACTTGCCATCTGCTCTCTCTGTGGCATTAAGGCCACTCTTTCCTTTTCAGCAGGCCCAGTTTGTTCAAGTTTTTCTGCTGAAGCTTGCACCATTCTGCATGCTCTTTGCTGGTCTCGGCAGCACCAACACGTCTGCCACTTCTGTTCTCTTCTCCTCCTATCTGACTCCGGTTCTGTCGTCGCCACTCTGTCCTCTCCCCTCCTCCATTTTTCCTTTTACTTCAAACTCTGTGGTAGATTTTACAGGAACCGTCCTCTCTCTCCTCATGTTCTATCAGGCTACAATGGGTCTCCGGACACTCGTTTCACCCAGGGAGTCACGCGGCTGATGAGCTGGCCAGACGAGGAGCGCTACTCGCGTCCTCTGCAATCCCTTGTAGTCTCTCTCCCCTTATCTCTCGTGTCCACTCTTCTCTTTCTTCGGACTGGAGGCGTACTGTTTCATCGAAATTCTTTGACAAACAGGTTTCCTCGATTTCCACTGAGGAACTTGTGCTCCCTCGTCATGCTTGCTCTGTTCTCTCTCGTCTACGCTGCAACGGACACAGCCTTCTGTTAAGTGCTTATCTCTCTAGGATTGGCAAAATCCAGAATCCTTCCTGCAGCGCCTGCGGACACTCGTCAAAGGACACCTCTCATCTCATTCTGCACTGTCAAGCTACAGACTCTTTGCGCCGCTCGCTCTTTGGCGACTCTTTGTCTATCTACGACCTCTGGTCCAAACCCTGGGGAGCTGCCCGGCTTCTGGGGCTCGATGGTTTTCCGTCATGCCCACCTCCCTCGGAAGGGATTGGGTAATAACAACAACTCATCTCCTAAGACAGAATGTACCACCACTTTATTAGCTGGAAGAACAGAGTTTTTCTCAATTACGTGACCTTTCTTTTTTTGAGCAATTATTAGGGGTACAGTCAACTTCGGACATAAGAGATCCGCCGGGACCAGCTTAATCAGTCTCTTATAACCGAATTCTCTTATAACCGACTTATTAGTTTATATTGAAAATCATTTGGGACCTTTTGCGTAGTCCCTTATAAGCGAAATCCCTTATATCTGAATCTCTTATATCCGAAGTTGACTGTACTTCAAAAGATGCCTTGACTGCTGTACTGGTTTGTTGGAAAAACATACCATTTTTATCCAATCGTTTTTTCTTGAATACAGTTTCTTTACGCTTGAAAAATCAATATATTTGACTTAAATTCCGGATGAGCTCTGCTTTGATGACGAGTGAGCTGACTCGGTGTCATCAAATCATTTCCCCGGGACGCCTGACAAAGTACAGTCACCGAAATATGCAGACCATTGTTTACTGTGAAAATAAAGCTAGACTGCATGTAAATCTCAAAATTCTTTCTTTTCTTATTGATCCCTTTTACACTTCGGTTATTTTATTTTTCCTTATTCAAATAAAAATCACATGCAAAACAAAATCAAAGGTTAGAAAGAATTTCAAAAACGCACTCAAAAATCGCAAAATTACACGTTGGTTTAAAAAAGCCATTAAAACACAATTGTTACAATGCACATTAATTATTGTATATCACCAAGTGCAATCTTCGATCCCTCAAACGGGTTGAGATATCAAATTGATTCTATCTAAACAAGTCCAAATATGAATTTCAGCTTCACACTTTTCTCGCTTACCAGTATTTAATTGCCCAATATTAAGCAAGCAATTCATTAACTTACCATAAATCCAAATACAATGCACATTTTATGGGGCTTAGGAGCAGATGGAGGAAAGCCCAAAGGGTGGTAAAGCCAAAGTCCAGTTGTTGAATGTTTGAAACGGCTTTTGAGATTAAGGTTCGGCGATATCATAAGCTTATCCATACTGCTGTTGAGGCCATAAAATATCAGCAATACAAATCTGGCACAGCGCTTAATTGTCGACAAATAAACTGTTTTGCTATTTAACATTCGAATCACAAAAAATTGTCATTGAATGACTTAACTGCGCGTAGCAGAATAGTTGTCCAACATCGAATGCGCGTTCTTCGAGACAAAAAGACAAAAACATGTGTTGACAGGCGATTATTAAACACAGTGAGAAAAAATATAAACATTGTAATGTAACACAACATGTAACAAATGACTTGGCACATGGAAAATTCTGGATGCTATTACCACGTATTGAAAAAATACCACTGTAATATAAAGTTAACGATTTGCATTTGTCAAAAAAATAAAAATTCCGAGATAGGTCAACGGTCTGCACTTGTTGAAATAAAAATAACTTCCAAATAGGGATAACAAGATGTATTACAAGGAGAATAAACTTGCAGAAACTTATTTCAAATATGACAGATCTGACACTAACACTGCTGCAACGACAAAATGACGACCAAAATTAAATAACCACAGCACAGCAAGTGGCCAAAATTAATTAACCACAGCATGCAACGACAAAATGATGGCCAAAATTAAATTACCACAGCATAGCAAAATTCAAGAAATGTGACGTGAACACCGTAGCGCGGAAGTGATCATGATGTTGAATTCCGCTTATCTTAATTGTACAAATGCAGAGAATCACTCAACGTACTCGTTTACTTAGAGTTATTTTTATTTAGTAAATTTAGAGTAGCACTCATTAGGAGTGTTAAATGCTTTGTTGAAGCTGATGCAGATCCCCCGCACAGTTTTGTTGTCATTGCTTTCTTTTACATCTGATCTGGTAGCACTACTTAAGCCTTATCATAACAAGTTTGGGTAGCTTCTATAAATTGAAGAAAGTATCATCCTTAATTTGTTTTCCAAGTATGAGACAATAGCGACCATAGGAGATAGTAGCATCCATTATTAGTTTTTCATATACGAGTTGATCTTGGTCACAACAAATAAACTAAAAATGATATTGAGTCCCTTCTGCTGTGTTGTGTAGTTTACCATCAGAACTGCAGAGTAACAAATATGATGCACAATAATAGCGCCACATAAAAACACAAATGTCAATGCGAAGTTAAATCCCAAAGATTTATATACAAGTGGTAAATAACTCACCATTTACTTGGCTCAAAATTGCAGGATTTTCTCCTCACTATCTTGTATCTGTCAGTTCACATAACAACCAGCACAT
This sequence comes from Trididemnum clinides, assembly GCA_963675345.1. Classification (NCBI taxonomy): domain Eukaryota; kingdom Metazoa; phylum Chordata; class Ascidiacea; order Aplousobranchia; family Didemnidae; genus Trididemnum; species Trididemnum clinides. Next base: position 6,206,996 of record OY776302.1, on the reverse strand, counting down.
AATACCCTGCTTATTTTTTGCTGGTCAGGAAGTTGAAAAGATTTTGAGTTTTTAATTAAAACAATTATAACTGGTGTAGGCTTAGTAGTTTGTTTCATCTAACTCTATTAACTATGCGCTAGTCCAGAAAAAAAGAAAAAGTGACAACTATGAAAATCAAATATTCATCAACTATGACAATTTTTCCTTTTGAAATAGTTTTTCTTGTAAACATAATGCACCTCTCGAAAATTGCAAATGCACCACAGAGGGTGTATTATGCTACCCCTAGCTGGGAGCCCCTGTGCTAGATAGCTGATAAGCGTTAAATTAAAAGTGATTTTTCTTAATTTTTTAATTCACGGGGCAATGACAGTCTTGAGCGCGAGAAAGAGCAAAAAAATCAATTGTTTTTAACAAAACTACGTCTTTGCGTCACAATTTTGTGAACAATTTGGCGCTCAAACGCATAATGGTTCATTTTTTGGCAATCACCTGCTGTTTTAGTTCACATTTACAGGAAACAACAGTCCCTATTACAAATGACCTAAATCAGGTTGCAGATCATTTTTAAAAGACACCATTGAGTTTGAGGAACAACGGTTATATTTTTTGAAATTTTAATGACACAACTAAACTCGTCAATAAACTATGTTTCATTTTTTGTTGGTAGGAAGAGATAGGCGGGTGAAAGCTATTGTGGGTAATTGATAATGCAATTACTTTTTCTAATGCATAGCGTAATTTGCGACAAATTATAAGTTTCCCCTCATTGGTGGTGCTTTTTTTGCTTAATTCAGATTTACAGCTATCCAAGAAGCAATGGTTTTGTACTGTTTTCTACCGAATTAATTTTTCAGATTGTGATTTTCGTGTCAATTAAATGAAGCGAAGGCTTCTTTGCCGGGAACTATACAAAAAAGAAAAATGTGACTTGAAGTTAAATATCAAATAAAGCATATGAGAAATTGAGACTAAATTAACATTACAAGCAACAAAACTTTCAGCGTGGTCATCAGAAGCCTTTCAATACAAAAACTTTTGGTTGCTATGTTTTACAATCGATTAATTGATTACAAATGTATATCAGATTAATCCGAAGCTGGATATGGTGATTTGTAATACAATGAATACAATGCGTAAGTTCTTTTCCGTGACATTTTAATTACCATCTTTTACGGAATCTACCTAAAAAAGTGAACTGTGATGTAAATTTGTTTGCAACATTTATTTCACAATCATGAATTTATGAGTAAGTATTACGAAATCAACTAAAAACTCGGAGGAAGATCACACAATCATCAATCAACGGTTAAGGCATCGTTTCGACACAGCATAAAGGTTTAAAGTAAAATGGCGACGCTGTCCGCATAGAAAAAAGGGTAAACTTCAAAAGTGTATTTTGGATTATGCTTAGAACTACAAACTTTCTGGTTTAGTCGTCATATAAATCAGCGCTTCTCAGCCGATGGGCCGCGAAGGTCCTTCAGGTGGGCTGCGAAACGTTCTGCCATTAATTAAAGATTTTTTCGGAAAAAATTATGAATTGCGAAGGCTAAAAATGTACTATAAACTTAACATTCTTTCGTTTTGTAGCAACTTCCTTACTGGAATAAATGATTGTTCTGAAACAAATTTTTCATGAAGTGGGCCTCAAATCAAAATCTCGGCGAAAAGTGGTCCATGACATCAAAAAGGTTGAGAAGCACTGATATAAATGATGTACTTAAACAATATCGATTTCTAATCATGTTTCAATTCTTATAAGGTTATAAAATACCAACCCGGTTGCATAATAGTAAGCGCGTTCGCTTCGCAGTTGGTAGACCAGGAGTTCATTTCCCTCGACGAACCACATATAAAACTGCTCAATATCATACCTTCATTTTCATTGCTTGACGCTCAGCACGGAAAGGGTAGTGTGAAGAAAAACCGGGAAGCTTGCTACTTATGTCATTGCGCAATACACTTAATGAAATCCCTCGGAGTTATAAAGATGACATGTGGCGGTCCCAAACAATTTAGTCATCCCGGTGGCCCTGTCCAACAGCAGACGAGCTCGCACAGCATAAGCTCACAGGTAGTAAGTGTACAGCTTCCCGGCCTTATGCTCAGCAAGGCAACTCAAACGACAAATAAGAAAGGTTATCACATTCCTTCTTTTTGATTAAAAAGTAGGCCTAGTTTTAAAATATGTGTTAAGTTCAAGTCATGTTCGAACAGATTTTGAAACTTTGTGTCTAAATTTACTATGTCTATTTTAAAAGAAACTTAATACGTTTTCCAGCAAACGTAATTTTCAGATGGGTGTATTCGCGAAACGAGGCGTAACATTCAGTTATACACGGTCCACTCCAAAAATGACGGCTGTTTTTGGGAAATCGTTTTAAAATACGTACCAAGTTTAAAGTAATATTTACACAGTTTTCAAAATAAGTAGGCAATGAGACTATGCCAGTGGAAAGCGGGTGATTTATGATTCAAGAGTGTTGCAACAATGATGTGATCGTAAAGCCGTTTTTTTTTAACAGCTACACTTACCTTTTTATTGTCAAATTTATTCTGCCAGCCTAGAGAACACCTCTTCCATTCTGGCAGAATACTCTCTCGTTTTAAAAAAACACGAAATAAAGACGTCTAACAAGTGAAAATCACGTGACCAACTAACGCACATAAAACAACATCAAAAAAAACTCAAAACAAGAGAACAAAAAAGCAGAATGACAGTGAAAAGGAGAAAAATATTGATGGCCCCTTCGAAAATTTGAAAAGTCGATTAACTTAAGACGACTGCATATAGTCAAAGATAAAGCACCAGTTTGAAGCATGTGATAGAGTTTTTTGTTTTAGCCAAATGTAATGAATGCATAGTTAATGGTTCATGTGAGAAATTTTTGTAAAAGCCTTAGAAAGTTATCGAAAGAATCTGTAACAATGTCTTATTGAAAAATTTTAATTGTTAAAGCCAAGAAAATTTTGGCAAAACGTGGGAACAATCCTCAGTAGAAAAGATTGCAAAAAATAAAAACCTCGTGGAATCCAATAGACATTTCGGCCCAACCAAACGGGGTCGGGGACCATATAAACACGTTGATGCAACTGTTAATTGGTGCACATAGTGACCTGTACGGATTGTCTAATAAATAATACGTTAAAATTAAGGGTGGCACTGCCTCTTTTAAGAACCGCGTTCCACGTACCATGATTTACAGTAGGTTGCTATCCTCTGCAAAACTTTTAGGGTTGTTTTGTCAATAAATCAAAGAAAATTGTTCACATGACAAATAACATAACGCTAAGCACACCCTTCAAGCGTTTGCAAATACTGTACAAAAAACTGTTTTACTCCAGTTTGTTGATTAAAAAATTTGGCATACTTAACTGGAAACTATCAGAAACCGAATTTAGCAAATCAAGCATAACTGACTCTTAACAAATACAGTTATTAAAGAATCATTGACATGTGAAAAAACAAATCAAGTTATATTTCATGTAGCTAAGCTCGGTCGCCACATCCAACGCAAAATTTTGAAAATCAAAGATGAAAACTGAAATGTAATTCAAAATACCTACCAACGCGAATAAACAAAAGAGCTCTTTGTTAGATACAATCAAAAAATACAACCAAACTTCTATGGTAATGGTGCGAAAACCATTCAAAAATTAACATCGATAAATTAAATTCTAATCGTAAAGAAACTGTCTGCTTTCGAATCTTCAAACGATCATACTCAAAAATTTAAACAACTTCCCTTCTCAAAATGATTGGAATAGCTCGAAATAACAATGAGCTGTTTAAATCAGCAATCAGACGTATAACTTCACCTAACGTTAAAAAAGAAAAAGCTAAGATCGACACCTGCGTGGGTGTCAAAACATATAAAAACTAAACAAACAAAAAATAATTAAACATTCTTTATCATAACTTTCATTCTCAAGAATTTGAAACAAATTTCTATTTCAAACAACTTTCAGCAACCTTTCCTCAATTAAACTTCCAAAATTTCTTGGAGGAGACGAAAATATCTTGTCCCAATTCACTATCATTTTGTTGTACAAAAGCAATCAATGATTCTCACCACGCATCATGACGAAGATAGGAAATTTAATTAGCTTTCCAAAAATATGTAACTAGAAAGGAACAAACGCTGGGAAAGACCTATTGTTTGTGACTACATGAAGTCGTCTTTAGCTGTTTGATTTTTCAATTTTTAAAAAAGGGCTTAATATTTGCTCTACTTCACTGTCATTCTGCTGTACGTAAGCAACCGATGATCCTCACCGCACATCATGAGGAAGATAGGAAATTTAATGAGCTTGCCAAACATATTTAACTTGAAAGGAACAAACGTCGGAAAAGACGTTTTCTTTGCTTGAGTTTAGATTGTTGCTGGAATGCTTGACGGTAATCTTGTTTGTTTTTGTCCTGTTTACACATTATTGCAACAAGAGAGAAGGTGCAGACTCGGCGACCTGCCCGTCTGTGTGGACTGGCATGTGACCTTTCGCGCTTTCTCTGTGGACATGCATTTCTTTATTTCAAGGCGTTTTTGTGCATACGTGTACACCTTGCGCAGTGTCCATGTAAATAAATTGTTGTGGTTGTTTAGCCGTGTTGGCCGACAAGGTGCAATGTTTTGTTTTGCTTTTAACTTTTGTTTCTTTTATTTTCTTATTTTGAGTTTTTTGTAATGTTGTTCTACGCGTGTTGGCTGGTCACGTGATTTTCACTCGTTCCCCGTCTTTTTTTTTGTGTTTTTATGCCGAGAGAATTATTCTGCCAGAATGACAATGGTTAGAGAACTCTGCTGCTAGAATTATGGTGGGGCACTAAAACTGTCAATAAAAGTTGAAAAGTAATAGTTTGTTTCGAATTACCCCAGTTTAACATATTCAAAAGATACTCAGGTAAAAGTTAAAAATGATGATAGGTATATTTACTTGAGAAAAACTGATAAAGTAGTTGTGAATTTAATTACTTAAGTAGTAAAAGTAGAAAATCGATACGTTTTTTTGAGCAGTTTTCTCCTGTAGCTTATCTTTCTAAACCTGTAGTTGATCGTTTTCAGTAAGAAATGCTGGGACCATATAAGATCCGAGAAAAGATTTTTGAAGACGCAAACTTCTTTGCCAATTTGTAACACATATTCAAGGTTTACGTGTAGGGTGCAGGCAATGGTGTCTATAAAAAAAGTCTTTTTTAGAAGAGTCAGTGAGTTGTTCTATTGAAAAGGGTTACTTTAATTTAGGTTGATCACTTTTTTTCTTTTTAAGAAACTTTATAAAGTTAGGTTGATAATTCAGTTTTTGCTACTTTTTCTTTTAAGTCTATGTGATTGTGTATTCGATCATTGTCTTCTGCCTTTGATAAAAGTATGGACAATGCTTATTAATCGCTAAAAGCTGTTAAATTGTGATCGACTGGATGAGACCCATGTTCTTTCACTTCTAAACAAAACACTGAATTCCTTATAATGTTTAAAATTTACTGTAAAAGACAATAACCAGATGATGTAGTAAGACAAAAATTTCTTACGGCTGTCGGGATTACTCCTTTTGATTTTTTAGAATTATTTGTTCGGTGATTTTGTTCGATGTTTTGTTTAAAATTTATTCATGTGTTAATTTTATACTTTACCTTTAAGTTGCGCAACAACACCTCATCTTAAATTTACTTTGTTGATTATTTTGCTTTTTTTAATCACCTTGTAGTTTCTTGAGCATCCTATGGCTAGTTAGTTGGTGATGTAGTTTAGTTTTGCATTTTTTTAATTAATTGGAAATTTTCGTCATTTGAGATTGGAGGTTTCAAGTTTTTGTTTGGCAAAAGAAGTTTTAAAAATGAAATTGTTTTAACCACTTTGAGGTTATTTTATCTAAGCACGGAATCAAAGATAGTGAACCGCTACATATATTTGGTGAGAGCCCGACGTGATCAAAAAAATTATAGTTTGAAAATTGTAGTTGCGATTGGGAGTGGCTTGACTATTGACACCGGTCCAATATTCATCACTGCCTTTTTCGTCCAGCACTGATAATACGAGCACTTATTTTTGTTCTACTTTAACTACAGGTACATCGAACAAACGGTATGTGCTATTGAAAGATTCCATACCGTCATGCCTAATGTCTACCTTTCCACTCCATTTTCAAACTGCTACATTCATAGGTAAGACATCCACTAAGCGCAACTCAAACTAATTCCCATCCTTGTCATTTCAATCTTACAACAAGTAGGCCTAAGTATAATCTAGAAGTTTCAAAGACTCGATTAGATCCTTCTGGAGTTTTAAAGTATTTTCAAGGTTTTACTAACTCTACTATCCTACTAAACGCTATACCTATGTTTTCTCAAGAGACTCCTGAGCTATGGTTTAAAGTCTTAAAAGCTTCTTTTGAAAAACAAAAATTTTTTAGTGAATTAACCCGCTTTAGATGTACTTTAATTAAACTTAAACATTCACATCTTATAGTAGTTGCAGAGCTTCTACATATAAACTATCCACAACCATATATTGAGATGAAGAAACTCTTTATTAAAAATTTCGGTGCTTCTGGTCAAGAACGATACGTTGCTGTGACTGGAATGAAACTTTGTAATCACAAGCCATCCGTATTCTCACGGAAAATGAAGTCTTCATTTTACGGAAACCGTTAGAAGGCATTCTTGTCGAATTCTTACGTAGCCTATTTTTGCAAGCTTTATCATCTGAAATAAGGTTACATCTAATTGGTGATGATATTTCCTAAGATGGTATTGCAGAAAAAGTTGATGCAACTTATGCGCAATAAAAATATAATACCCAATCGTTCTGGGCATCTGATATTAAACTGCCAATTTACAATTTTACGAAACTGTACCTAATCAGCAAAACTGCAGACAGTGACACTGTTTCGACCTATCAGGTCTCTTCAGTGCAGTTGGTGACCGACAAGAAGCTAGAGGCTTTTAATAAAGCATAGCTTAGACCGCCACACTTGCGGGATCTATACTAGATCCACTTGGTAGATGGTCTGTCAGTACTCTGCGAAGCCGTATCACTCGTGAATGAGTGGCGGTTGTCGCAGAAGAGACCTGATAGGTCGAAACAGTGTCACTCTCTGCAGTTTTGCTATGTGCATCGCTAGCCTCTTGCATTACTATACATGTACCTAATCACTTTATATTAAGCGAGATCTATTGGAAACCCTTATCTCTATGAACGAACACTACACCACTTTGACTAAAAGTCTTCGATACGGATGGGATCTTCGATACGGATGGGATCCCCGTACCAAAGTGATAGTATGCGCCGCGCGCGTGATGTGTGCAAAGTAATTTGTAATAGAATGATGCTACATTTTTCATATTGTTGCAAATATAGGTTTTGGTTTTTGGTGATGACGGGACAGGCCCTGCTGATGAGTCCAAAAAGATAAAACGTGTCCAGGGATGGTCTCGTCAAATTATGGGAGGGGGCTTTTATTACTTGCAATTTGTACTACTTTGTGAAATAACCACGTCATTTGTGTGAACATGTATATAAAGCGCGTAGATTGCCTTTATAACTCAATAAATCAATGTACCTAATCAGGAATTGAACTTGCATTATTGCAATGTGGGCCATTCCGAAATAAATTAAGGAAATGATAAAAAACCTAACTATCCCACTTATCATTTAAATAATACCCATTATCGGAGACGACCTTACAATTATTTACGCAATAGTGATTGTTGTCCTTTTAATCCCAACGACGTGCCTGAGTTGTGCTGGTAGCACTATAAGTATGGTCCTGTTGCATCTAGGAAATGCCATGAAAAACCTTGTTCTATGTTCCCTTGTTTAAATGAATCAAAAACGTGTAAGCTGGCTTGCGACAGTCACGTGTCACAAGTCATCTTCGTCCTCTAGCTTGGTTTGTGTGGAGGATTCTCTATCGGACATAAAATTTTTAATCGACTCTTGCTCTACTCTAAGCACTATTCCCTTGTCGTAGGTGGATAACAATATCATGCTACTTCTCGCAACCTGTTTGCCCTAAATTTGACTGAAGTAAAGACATACAGTAAGCGTAATTTAACGATTGATATAGGCCTTGGTCAAACAGAAATGGAATGAAACTTTGTTGTCGTGGACACTACCACTGCTACAATCGGTGCACAGTTCTTACCGTATTGCAAGCTTGCTATTGATGTTGGTGCTAAAGGTTTACTGGAAACTGAAAAGTCCTTTAAAAGAATGCTCTAACCGGTCTTTTCCTGACAAATTGTCGTTTGGTGTTGTACCGTAAATTGTGACTTCAATTTCGATAAATTTGAGATCTATTTGCAGTGGAGTAGCAACAAGACTTCAATTTGTTGTAGTTTTATGAACTTGGGTAAGCGTTTCCTACTTCCGGTTCATTGGTTTTTGAAAGTGACGTCAGATAATCTAGGTTTGAGGAAACGTGTTACGTATTTAGAGATATGCAGCTACATGCCATGATGGATTGCTTGCGTAGCGTCATAAATGGTTAATTACGCTGGCAGTTTCTTCAGCCCAGTACTGATTAATATACTAAATTTGTTGTTTTATGAAGGAAGTTATACTTTTTGAGCCTATATCTGAAGTGTTACAAGAGACCCCTTGTAAAGTATTTATTGCTAAAGTGCAATGTTTTAATACTTTTTATAAACAAATAGTCATCAACGATTTTCCGTTCTTAATACTTTTTCAACCACCCACTAATATTGAAAGTAATGTTTGCCATGTTATCAAAACTAACGGTCAACCTATCCGTTGTGAAGTTCACAAGTTAAGTCCTGAGATGATTAAAATTACAAAAGAAGAAATCGACAAATTATTCGATGCAAAGACATAGGCGTAGCCAGGGGGACCAAAGGGGCCATGCCCTCCCTGAATTTTAAGCCAAATTGCAAAACAGTATCAAAAATATAAAAACATAAATTTTTTTTGCAGGTACATCAGAGTTTATTGTTGACTTTTAGCAAGGGGGTGGGTCGGGCGTCACTTTTTAAGTTTTTTAACTTTCAAATGTTATCAAACAAGATGTGTACGTTTTACACACTAAATATCGCCGAAGTTTTTCTTCTATGTCGCAGTCGAGTGACGAATTGATAATCCAAGTTATTGTAATTGCAAGAAATAAGCGTCTCGCTGAGCGCTTTCTTGTTTTGTTGTGATGTGGACTACTACAAAGACGTCGCTTCTTTTATCAGAACGTTTAACCTATCAGTGGGAGTGGTTTCCTTGAAGTTCCTTAAATAGTGCGTTAAACGTCACAATTGAAGTTGAACTATTAAAGCCGTTCTTGATAAAACTACATTAGATCATTGAAATCGCATTCGCACTTTCTCAGTTTTGTACAGCAATTTTTATAGTAGCAACGAGCGTAGTTCACGAAAGGCAAAATGTCGTTATAAGTAAATGACGTCACATTAAAAGTTGCAAAAATTTGGCCCCCTCTCAATTTTTTTCTGGCTACGCCCTTGTGCAAAGATCATTCGACCCGAAACTAGCCCGTGGGGATCACCCATACACACGGTCAAAAAGAAGCAACCAGGTGAATATCATTTAACTGTTGACTTTTGTGTTCTCAATGCTGATACAGAGCATGACTCCTATCCATTCCCAATATTAAACCATTTTGTCAATTCTCTTCATGGCTGCAAAGTATTTTCCTTGGTTAATTTTAAAAGTGCCTTCCATGAGATTCCGATGCATCCGGACTCCTTAAATAAAACTTGTACTAACACTCCTTTAGGTTCTTTTGTTTGGGATTATTTGCCTTTCGGATTCGAAATTCGGCACAGTGTTTGCAAAGATTTATCAATCAAGTTAAATCGGATTTTGACTTCGTCTTCGTTTACTTTGATTATGTTCCTATTTTCAGCCCAGATCATGACACACCTTAATTCCTTTGCGAAGGATACTAGAAAGATTTTCTGAGTACTCACTAATCATTAATTTGGATATTTTGCTGTTTTGTGCTTGGATTATTTATGTCGCGTAAATAGAATTGTGGTTCTATCTTAACTCTAATTTTTTTCTTAAAATTGAGGCAACTTATAGTATCGCTCGAATAATTAATTCTGACTGCAACTTAACATCTAGGTGAAGATTAGCTTTTACTAAATACTTAACCACGATACTTTAAACCACGCACTTCTCGATCAAGAACAAACAGATATATTCACATAATACTTTGAAACTTTAAAATTCCTTCACTGGTCGATCACACGAAGCAATGTACTCAAATATAACAATCAGAAACCAATCAAAAAAACTATATCAATCGATTAACCGCTTGATTCTTGTCACGCTAATATTTCACTACAAACCACCACAGAATTACACGCTATCCGTCTCTCGACGCCCTTTCGAACTATTTCGCGCTCTTTTCAATTTCTGTGCTCTCCCTCTCTGTCTCTCTGTCTGTCTGTCTGTCTCTCTCTCTCTCTCTCTCTCTCTCTCTCTCTCTCTCTCTCTCTCTGCGTGTGTAAAAATCTCGTCGCCTTAAATATGCGAATGGGACGTAATCTAGAAAGTTCAAGGACAACATTACATGACAAAAAACACTGCTAATACATTACGTCATATCCGCAATCGAAAACTTTCGAGAAGGAAAAGTGTGTTCTAGATTAGTCTTCAATGTAACTGTATGAGCTACCATTGTGACGTCATAAAGAAGGCATGTACGATACAAATCTTAACACGAAACAAAAAAGGTTTTGCAAAATCAACCGAGATATAATATCAAGACAATAGATTCCAGACAATTCTAGATTTACAAATGAAATAATTACAACGGAACGAAAGCAAATTTACTTATTCGTGACAATTTAGGTCATCACACTGATGCCACTGGAATAAAACCTATTGCAGACAAGGTTCAGGCTATCGTGAATTTTCCAAACCTTCTAATATGAGACAGTTACGACGACGTTTATTTGGTGTGATTGCATTTTACAAAAAGTTTATTTCCGATGGTTCAAAAATTACTAGACCTAATTTTGCTTTGCTTTCACCTCATAGATATTCAAAGAAGTCAATTAAATGGACTAGAGACGCGGATGATGCTTTCCAAGAAGAAATATACAATCTTTGCTCTTCAGCCACTTTGGCTCTTCCAGTCGAAAACGCTGCAACATATCTCGATACTGATCCTTCAAATGTCGCTGCTGGAGCGGGGTTGCATCAAAAGATCGATGGTAAGTTGCGACTGTTCGCTTTGTTTCAGCCAAGCGTTTAACAAGGCACAGCTTAAATACAGCGTTTTTGATAAAAGAGCTGACTGCAATGTATATAGCTGTAAACCATTTTAAATATTTCCTTGAAGGACATTCGTTCAAGATTGTCACTGACCAGAAAAGTATCACCCATTCTATCTTAGCACCTACTACTAACCTTTCGCCACGTCAAAGTACCGGTAGGTATATTGATTTTACTTAGCAAACCGCAGACAGTGACACTGTTTCGACCTATCAGGTCTCTTCAGTGCAGTTGGTGACCAATAAGAAGCTAGAGGTTTTTAATAAAGCATAGCTTAGACCGTCACACTTGTGGGACCAAATGCTAGGTCCACTGTAGTGTATGGTCTGTCAACCTCTGCAAAGCCGTATCACTCGTGAATGAGTGGCGGTTGTCGCAGGTGCACCAAGTCTAACAACTGCTAGAACAATAGTGCTGTCACAGCCGAGTGGTTACAAGGTCTTACATGTATAGTAATGCAAGAGGCCAGCGATGCACTTAGCAAACTGCAGACAGTGACACTGTTTCGACCTATCAGGTCTCTTCAGTGCAGTTAGTGACTCCTCTACTGAAGAGACCTGATAGGTCGAAACAGAGTCACTGTCTGCAGTTTGCTAAGTGCATCGCTGGCCTCTTGCATTACTATACATATATTGATTTTAATGCGCAATATTCTACTGACATCATTTGTTTCAGGTTCAAAGAATGTTGTTGCAGATTGCTTGTCCCGGACTCAATGCAATGCTTTGTTTGAGGAACTTCCTTCGATATCTTTACATGAGATGGCGGCTAAACAAAAAGTTGATAGCCTATAAGCATTTTAAACTTTATGAATTCCAAAACCAACACCTTTTCTCTTGAAACACGAGCTCTATATTCTGATGACCCATCTTCTTCTCAATCACCTCTTCACTTCTCAACTTCCTAACTTGGATCGCGTTTTCAGACGCAGTAGAGTGGGGTGTGTAATCAGACCTTTTGCTATTCTCGATTTATAACTATATTAGGCGAACCTTTGGAAATGTAAAACCCACCTAGCTTGTTCATTTTAGGTAATCAACCAATTTCAGAGGCCTTACTTGCTGTTTCCTCTCGTCCGTTTTTATTTTATTTCGCTCTTGCTAGCCAGCTCCTTCCAATGGAATATTGTGATCTGTGTATCTTGGCAATCGACTTGAATCCTTGGTAAAGGTAAGTGAGCTTTACTGACGTCATATTACATCCTCTCCATTCTTGCTAATGACTATCTCCTTGGTAAGACAATATTATTCTATTGACTCGTCACTAACTCGTGTATCTTTGTATTACAGGTCTTCTGGTTCGTTGTCAATAACTCTTATAGAGCTAGTGGTGGTGTCGTGGCAATTATGTCTCGTATTCTCTATTGATGATTGGCGAGACAGCTTACTAAACTGCGAAAGTTATTTGTTAAGTTTTTTTAGTTTACCTTATATTGTGTACTTTTATATTCTTTGAGTTTCACATTATTTTCTCCGACGCTGAGTTGACCTTGTCGATGTCGATCTCCAATCGCCATCTTGGGGAAAGCATATGTCGGAATTACTCCCTTTGGATTTTTTAGAATTATTTGTTCGGCGATTTTGTTCGATGTTTTGTTTAAATTTATTCATGCGTTAATTTTGTACTTTACCTTCAAGTTGCGTAACAACACCTCATCTTAAATTTACTTTGTTGATCAATTTGGTTTTTTTAATCACCTTGTAGTTTCTTGAGTACCCCATGGGAAATTAGTTGGTGTATGTTGATGTAGTTCAGTTTTGCATTTTTTTAATTAATTGGAGATTTTCGTCATTTGAGATTGGAGACATTTGAGATTTCAAGTTTTTGTTTGGCATAAGAAGTTTTAAATGTGAATTTGTTTTAACCATTTTGTGGTTGGTTGATCTAAGCACGGAATCAAAGATAGTGAACCGCTACAGGACTTTGGACCAAATTTTTTATTTTTTATTGCATTTTTATTTACGACTTTTTTTTACTTTTTAGAGACCTTACAAAATTGTGGCTGGAAATAGTAATGTAAAGTGTATTTGAAAGACATTGGCTGAGGTTGAGCTTACGTGATAACTTTTTTTAGAGGCACTAGGGAGTTCAGCCAAAACAAAACTTGATAAATCTTTTGAGACTTTATTTCCCCCCTTTGTCAGTTTGTCCCTCTGGCCACTGCTTTCACAAAAACAGTAGCTGGTATGTAAACAAGCTTATGTATGCTGAAAAAGATCAACAGACTGCAGGAAGTTATACAAAATAGCTTTGAAAAAGCTTTAAAAGACAAATTCATTAGCTACACCCTGATTAAGCCAAAAATCAAAACTAGAGCTTTTTTGTGTGGCTTTTCAATAAACAGAAGTTATTGTCAGTGTGATTGGATCACCCCATTATAAATTGGCCAAATACCATACAAGCTCTCTTTCAGCTGTCATATTCCTTTCCTATAGCCACTGTTTCAGCATTTTTTTTACTTTTTCTGAACTATGCTATTTACTTAGATCCAGCACCTATCTTTTTCTGTTCTTTTGATATGTTTAAACTATATATGAAAAGCCCATTAAAAAAGCCAAAGTTGTGCTGATATTGTGTACAACAGTAAATTTGTTAATGCCTACCACTCCTAGGGCACATTTTACTGAGCGTCTAACTGTATCTACTATGGTAGTCAAGTTAAGTTTAGCAGCACAAAGTACAGCTTGATGGTGTTGCCATGGGCTCTCTACTAGGCCCAACTCTCACTAATACTGTATTTGTTGGGCACCATGAAAAGGAATTGTTTTGGCAAACAGCATACCTGACCTTTATTTATGCTACATTGATAATACCTTTGCCTCTTCAACGAAAAATCCAACTGACAGTTTTCTGTCTTGTGGCACTAAACTTTTTACAACTTTGCTTAACCTTCACTTCTGAAAAAGAAGATAGTGGCAAACTTCCCTTTCTAAACATTGTGGTCAAGAGAGCTGACTCAGAATTCTTTACATCCATACATCAAAAACAAACTCTTACTGGGCATTATACATGTTAGGATTCATTCAGCCTTGAAAAACTTAAGATGGTCCTTATACAGTTCTAGAGGCTCTAGTGCACAAGGCTCTATTTGCTGCAAATCATATTACCATAAGAGCTGGATAACATCAGAACTATTCTTTGTACAATTGAGAGAAAGTATTATGCAGATGAGCATGACTAAAGCCTTCACCAAAGTTATTGGCCCTAAGAAATAAGACCCTTGAATATGCCCAGTGTACCTAAAACTTCAGTGAATCAGTGATGCTTATCTGAAATCCCAGAAGCAAATCAAAACTACCGTAAACAATTGCTATAGAGCAGTGGTTCCCAACCTTTATAAAGGCCCACACCCCTAAAATATCGCAATATGTTCTCGCACCCCTAAAATATTTTGACATGTCCTGGGCTAGGGCAATTTTAAAGGCTAGGCTGAAATTGCATGTGTTGACCTTTTTTTGGAGATCAGCATCGTTTCGGGTTGAATTGAAGGCCGCACACAGCTTTTTGGCCAAAGTTGGGACTCTTAGTGTTAGATCGCACCCTGTCGGTGGGGTGGATCTCCAAAAAAAAAAAAAGGTCACCACCATTTTCTTGTCGGCTGGTTTTGCTGCCAACGACAAGAAGATTGTGGTGACCTTTTTTTTTTTGGAGATCCACTCCACTGTCAGGGTGCAATCTAAGTCTGAGCATCCCAACTTTGGCCAAAAAGCTGTTTTGGGGAATAAACCAAACAAATGATCAAGATGTATTGCACTTGTCTTTACTTTATCTGAATGATCATTTTGCACCCCTGGTTGGTAACCCCTGCTAAAGAACAGCAACTAAGTTTTTGGATGATCTTTTTCACCAAATCTCATTTACTTGCTATCCAAAAGAATGCTGTGCGCTCCCTTCAACAAAACAATGTCATATATGAATATGCATGACTGCCAGTATGTTTACTGCTTATCCATAAGACCACAGAATGGAATCAATTAACTTAAACAAAAGTGCAAGACAACTTCCCTCCCCCTCCTTTTTCCCTAGTGTGACTGCAATTCAACTACATTTACATGAAAATCAAGGACTGTGTTGCTACCTACAATGATAATCGATTCTCAGTGTTGGCAACAGCTAGATCATTTTTTCATTTGGCCATTCTGGAAGCAACCTTGTCAAGAAACAAACAAACAACCATAGCATGCTGCCAATACGAATTTGCCTTTGCACTGCAATTGGTCCACTAGCAGCTTAGATTTTCAATGTTTACAAAATGCACATTTTTGATAGCCCTGTTGCCTATAAATGGCAGTGGTTTCTCTAAATTCTCTACTTCATTCTGGCAATAGTTTTCCATGAAATTAACAAAAATGTTTTCACTCATTGCTTCAAAGAAGTGTAATACAGCTGTTCTCTGAAACTTTACTCGCATTCATACCTATTTTGATTTGTACCATTAAATCATTGTTGAAAAGTTAAACACTGGAGAATATTTGAATTTATTTCTGGTGCAAGAAACTCAACAATTTAATGATATGAAAAACGACCCAGTGCACTTTCCTAGTTAGCATCAAAAGAAAAGATGGTCTATCCGTTGGTTTTCAAAGTTCAAACCAAAAAAGCCTACCTCAGTGTATGATTTGCAAAATATAAAAGGCAGTGGCTATTGTGCCGTTGATGGCATCTTGCCCTTAGAGGCTATTTTGCTGTCAGACATTTGTGATTAATCAATTTTAATGGCATATTAAACATGTGACTGGTCATTTCTGATTGATCAATTTCAATAATAAATTAAAAAGCTCACACCCCCAGGGTACACTACCCTGTACATTCACATACTAGACCCCTCCAGTGTACACTGCCTGTCTCTAAGTGTCCTGCCAGCCAAGATTCCAACCCATAACCATTGCATTTCAAGGCAGCTGCACTAAGCGACAGCATCACTGCTAAAAATATCGCAAATGTGTCTGTTTAAACACACATGAATGGTGTTTGCAAAATAGCCACTTCCAGAATATAAACTTGATTTCAAAAGATTTTTTTGTGATAAGTACACTGTGTTTCAATTCAACAGATATAAAATTTTATCATCTACTTACATAAAAGTTAATTGAATTTAACAATACATTTTTTTAGAAAATAGCCTTGTTGTAGGAAATATGATTTGTTTGGTCTTCATAAACAGTTGGCAATAAAATGATGTACAAAGTTATCAGGTACTTAAATAAGCCCTCTGGCAATAAATAGCAAACAGTCTAAAATGACTACAGAAGATGGAAGTCAGCATTTGTTGGGATCCAGTGAAACCGTTTCGCCAGTACCTGCAGCTGCAGAAGATTCATTGAGAAGCGACCAACCAGTTGGATTTGCAGATGTGTCCTGCTATTCATCCAGGAACTATTTGTCCACCACTCTACCTCTTTTGAACTGTAGAATATGCCAAGAAATTTTACAGTTGGAAGGAAAGTTACATTTACATGTAATAAAGTGCCATGTCTGTGGGGAAGCAACGCCAATTCGACCCCCTCCTCCGATGAAGAAATATGTTCGTTGTGAGTGCAATTGCTTGCTAATTTGCAAAATATCATCAAAACGTATCATATGCTCTAGAGATAATTGCAAGCGAGTTATAAACTTGCCACCACTTATTGATTTATTAGATATAGTAACAGATGAGCAAAGTGAATGTGAAAGTGTGATTAATTTTCGTGTATTTTGTGCTAATTGTGGTTTTTCTTTTCGAACTTCTTCACCGAAAAATACTTGGCAATTTTGCTCTCATTGTGGAAAAAAGACTTTTTCTAATGTTCGTAGTAGGAAACGAAAATTATATTGTTTAAGTTTATTTTTTGTAATTCTGATGTTTATATCTGCAGTGTTAAGTTTGCTGACTTTTATGCATTGGTTTGATATACCTGCTATATCAGATGTAACGCTTGGTTTGTTTTTATTTTTTACAGTCTCTTGTGGTATTGTGCTTTTTTATCATTGCTCTTTATCAGTTAGTCGTGTAGAACGAGAGCCCACTGGCCCTACTTCATACCGCTCAATCAATGAATAACAAGACTGAGGAATGAAAATGTATATCTCAATTTACAGACGAAACCGAAGTGGAGTCTTGTAATCATAGTATTGCCTAGACTGAACCAATTTTGTATAAGATCTCTATGCATGTAGCAGGGCGTTGGACTTGCAGACATTTTTAAACAATCCAAAGTTCGATTTTACTGTTCAAATCCATCAAAAAATTTTATTGAAAGCAAAAATCATGATGTGACTCTTCGAAAATGGTAACAACGCCCCAGGGCATCGCAACTAATTGTTTGAGAACCACTGGATAAAAGAATTTGGTACGTAAATGATATCAGCTTTTGGCGATGTATGTCTGTTGTTGAAAAATTATCATTTCTTACTAGATGTAACTAAATTAAACTTAAACCTGTCTGTAAAAACTGCCAGTTCAAATCTGAGGTAATATGCCACAAGTCCAAATCCAATCCCCTGGCATAAATTGTATAATTCTAGAAACGACTTATTTTTTTTGGTCCAGCAGTTTCAAACGTTTAAGGTTCACCTTGAAGTCTGAATTATTTATAAGAATTCCTAGTATTAATCGGTGTTGCCCTATTACGTTTTTTACTACTTGGCATGTGGTCAAAATAAGCTGTGATAATAATGACCAGGAGGTTAATCGTGCCCTACTTTAAAATCTAGCTCATTCTGCAAATATTCACCGCTTCTACCAGCGAACTACTTTACGAACCTTAGATCCTAGATGCATCAAAAACCTTCCGATTGATTGAACTTGCTATAGTATAAATGCAAGTAATCTAATATGATATTGGTGTATTGTCAATTTAACGAAAAATTTGGTGTTTTCAAGGCTGTGCTCTGCCAGATATACAGTGGTGCAGATACGATTGATTTTTTACTTGTAGTGGCTACGTGCTCAGACCATTGCAATTTCTTTTTGCTCCTAATTGGCTTCAACAGCTCTGCATTTCATCCACCTCATTAACCCTATTTTTGAACACGAAGCAAGACATCTCTGTCCACAATTTTTTTAGTTATTGATATGATCAGGCAAAGAAATTAAACATGTTCGTTTGTGGTTACCCCTCTTCCTCGGGATGGAGGTACGGCATGAACGGCAATCGAGATTCATGCCGTCAACCTAATTGAATTAGGCTAGGGGAAAGATGGCAGCCCATTTCTAACCGGTCTTGCGGAATTATACATCGGTCCCCTGGTTGCGATGCCTTTTTTCTAATCACTCCAGTGATTTTTCACTTCATATTTTTTAAATTTATAATTGATTACCTTTTTTTAAAACTTTATTAGTCTTTAATCATGAAAAATATCCCATATCAACAGGTATTAAATGATACTTATTTTTTGTAAAATCACCTTTCATATAATCAAATCATTGGTTCTGTGTAAATTGATGTGCGACTGATTAGGAATTGTGCTAGTTACTTTCATACACTGTCAGTGAGTTACGCCAAAATTTATTCGCGTTGTAAGTCATTGCTTGATTGTACTGCATATCGCATGGCTGTGCAAAGAAGTGTACTCGTGAAATTAATTATGGTCAGTTTGCAATTTGCTCTGTGTTCTTACCAACTTTTGAATGCTAATTGATTTTTGTGTGATATTAACATGTTCACATTGTGTTAAGTTTTGTGCAATACTGTTATATGACTTTTTTCCGGTAAAATTAGCTTTTGTTAAATGCAAGTATTTGCTATTATTGACTTACCATACAGTAATTATTTTAGCCCAAACATTTGGTTAGACCTTACCAAGTGTACATTGACAGCTTTGTCAATGTAATGTAAGTTGTGCAATACAGGGTGGCCACAAAGTCGCGCACCAAGGTAAAACCCGCAATCTATTAATGTTTACAAAAACCATATACAGGGTGGACATATAGTCGCGCACCAAAGTAAAACCCGCAATCTATTATTGTTTACGAAAACCATATACTAATTTAGCAATGGTTTTTGTAAACATTAATAGATTGAGGGTTTTACCTTGGTGCGCGACTTTGTGGCCACCCTGTATAACAAACTGTTTTTTGTTAACTTTGTGTTCATCTTGAAATCATAATTAACATCAAACAATGTCAAAAATAAAGCAAATATTCTTATTGGCGAGCCAAACGAGTAACCGCCTTACTCTTTCTAACACGACAATTAAAACTGTATACTATTATTGATTAAGATTTTTTAAGATCTTCACGTTTTAAATATTCTATTAAATTGATCACGTTTATGTATTCAATAGTGTGGCAATTATTGGTATGCAGTGATAAAATGAGAACTTCATCAACTCATCGAACACATGAGTAACGTTTGAGAAATTGCGAAGTGAACACACGTTCTTGTTGGTGTTGTTACCCCCCTTCCGAAAGAAGGGGCATGACGGAAGACCATAGAGCCCCAGAAGCCGGGAAATTCTTAAGGTCCTGGACCAGAGGTCGTGGAGAGTCGCCGAAAAGCGAGCGACGCAGAGTCGGTTGCTGGACAGTGTAGAATGAGATAAGATGTTTTCAATATCGTATGACTGCACGGCTGTGTGAAAGAATTCTAGAGATAAAAGAGTTAAATAGTTAGCTGTGTCTGGTGTAGAGAGGACATTGCGAGAGTGAAGAGAAAGCACAAGTTCTTTTGCGGAAACCGAGAGAACCGGTGTGTCATGGAATTTAGATAAAACAATATTACGCCTCTAGCATGAGAAAAAAGAAGAGTGGAGAGAGACTGCAGAGGGCACCGGTAGCGCTCTCCAACTCCTCAATCATGTCGTTACCGGAGAGAAATGAGTGTACGCGGACTATTGTAGCCTGATGGTAAAGGAGGAAAGAAAAGACAAATCTGCCAGAGAGATTGAGGTAAAAAAGAAAAGAACAGAGCGAGAGAAGAAAAATGGCAGATTTGTTGGTGCTGCCGAGACTAGCGGAGAGCTTGCAGGCTTTAGCGGAAAAACTTGAACACACTCGGCCTGCCGAAAAGGAAAAAGTGGCCTCGGTCCCACAATGTGAGCAGTTGGCAAAAACGCCAGAGCGGCTTTTGTCAAAAGCAAAAAGAAACAAAACCATCATTCCAGATCGTACGATGGTAAAGAGAGCCGCACCTTGGCGAGATAGCGGGAGCATGAACAGAAAAGGGTGAACTTTACAGTACAGGAGAGAGTGTTCCAGGATAGGTAAGTAAATAAAACCTCCCTAGGAGAAGTAGAAGCAAGCATGAGCGAGTCAGTGGATGCAATAGCTAGCTCTCCAGATGGATCTCAATAATCTTGGTTTCACTCCAAGTCTGGATAAACCTGAAATGGGAAAGGAGGTTGGGAAACGAAGGAACCGCTTATAGGAAGACAGGGCTAAATGAATTAGGGTGATTCGTAGAGGAGGTAAAGACGCCTCAGAGAAGAGAAGTGAAATAGGGGAGGACGAGAGGCAGCTGGTGATGGCTCGATTAGCCGCTGAGTAAAGGTGTTCCAATTTGGTAAAGTTGGTAACGCTAAGAAAAGACAATCATCCTGGTGGATTGACAGAGAAGTGCCCAAAGAAAAGCTTTGTTCAAAAGAAAAATTGACTTCTTAGAGGGGCCCAATGAGGTAGCAGAGATTCAGCGTAAAGCCATAAGACGAGGGAAGAATTTGGCCTTTAGCAAAGATGCATGTTTAGTAAAGGAAAGACTGCGGTCAAAGAGTTAGAGTGGGATTGAAGCAGAGGGGGAGTTAAATAAAAGGAGGTTGGATTGGAGGTTGGCTAGATGGGGATCCATTGAGAAGAAAGAGGTTTTACATTTGCTCGAAATTGAAATGAAGACACCAGTACTCAGACCAGTATTTCAGTCAAATCAGTGCTCCTTGGAAGCCGTGGAAAGAACTTGGCCTTCAGCGAAGATACATGTTTAGAAAAGGAAAGAGTGCGGTTGAAGATGAACCCAAGAAAGGTTGGAGTTGGATTGAAACGGAGGCGGCAGCCGAGTAAGATGAGGTTGGGCTTGAGGTTAGCTTGGTGGGGATCCACTGAGAAGAAGGAGGCCTCACATTTGTTCGGATTGAGAGGAAGACACCAGTATTCGAACCAGCGCTCCAATCGAATCAGAGCTCCTTGTGAAGCCTTCACCGCAGTGAGAACCGAGGGGGAAGAAGACCAAATGGCCAGATCGTCAGCGCAAAGAGAGCAGCTGACGTAAGAAGACAAAGAAGCAGGAAGATCATTGATGAAAAGAGAGAAAAGTACAGAGGCAAAGAACGTATCCTTGCGGAACACCTCGGCGAACTCGAAAGAAGCGACCTTTGTGATTTTGTAAAACCACGCAAGCGCGCATATCAGAAAAGAAAAAGTGACTCTGACGAGCAAAGCAAGGAAGGCGGCCAGCTGAAATAACAAATAAGTTTGTGAAAAAGGGCCGAATGCAAGAAGGCAACTATGTCTAGGTCAGTGGCAGTGGACGAGAAGTGGTTTGTGGCAGTCGCGAGAAATGCAGCGACGGAGAAGGGAGAGCAGAAAGAGGATTGAGATTTCTCAGGGCACTTGGATTGGTGGAGCTCGGACAGCTAGACTCTGGCTTTTCTACGCAAGGTCTTTGAGTACAAAACAGAAAGGTGAGATCTCAGGTAATCGGTGAAAGTCAAAGCCGACTCCCGGAGAGAAGGACTGTTGCGGAAGTAAGGAGAGGATGATGATGAGGAAGAAGAAGCAGCGACAAAACGAATCAGAGAATACACAGATTTAGGGTTAATTCAAAAGAAAGAAATAAGCATGTCGCCTGCCGTGCCTCAGCCTTGGCTTTGGCGATGACAGACGAGATATGTCGGGAAGCAGAGATGTAAGCCTGACGATTTTCCTTATTTCTATGAACGGCAGCAAAAGCCTTACGTCTTTTGCCTACCACTTCAGAAAACCACCACGCTTGAGGTTGGTGTTTGACACGGCCGAAAGGAAAATGGAAAATTGACCGCATTTACAGCCAGACAAGTAGCGAGCAGCAGCACAGGAAAAAGAAAGAGAAAAGTATTCCTTTGCAAAATGACAGTGAGAGTCGAAGTGAAAGGGATAGTCAGCTTAACGAGTATTCTGAAAATTGACGAAAGAGGGTCGTACGTTGGGGTGGAAGCGCGGTGGAAGAGGGACAGTTAGTAGAATTTGATTGATGTTGAGAGCCCAAGTCCTGAACCACCTCCCAGAAGCAAGGGAGGCCTAGAGAGAAGGGAGCAAAGGAGATGTCAGGAGAGGAGCAACTGCTAGATGAGAGATGGAGAATAGTTGGGGTGTCGGGGTTATGAAGAGGAAGGTGTTCATAGGAGATAACCCAATCGAATAGTTCCTTTCCATGGAAATTAGAAGTACCTTTTGAGTCCCAGAGGGGGTGATGGCAAATGAAGTCCTCCAGATTGAAGAAATTTATGTAGGAGAGGAGGGAAGAATAAAGGGAGAAAAGGAGTTGGTTTGGCTATCCATCAAACAAGATTGAATAGGGGGAGCACAAACATTAAGGAAAGAGAGCGAGGAGGAGTTGTCTAGTGAGATGTTGACCCCTACATAATTAGAGAAGGGTTCAAGCAAAGAAAGAGAGGAGAGGAGGTAGAAAGTTCATAGAAGGATAGCCCCTGACTGACAAAAATGATGAGGCCACCGCTAGCGTGCGGGTCATCGGGAGAAAGAATGCCAGACCGGGAGTGAGTGCGGTCAGATCGCAGAGCAAAGTATCCAAGGATCCGAAAAGAGGAAGACGAGTTGATATTGGATCCCTGAATAAATATAAAATCCACTAAATAAAGCGAGATACAGGGCAGACGCTCAGCGCTTCTAGTTCGAAGACGTCCAGCATTATATTGAAGATAGGAAGAGGAAGCTGGAGGTATAAAACATCTAAAACATGAGGGAATTGAGAGAGTGCAGACGGGGGGTGATACAAAGTGGTGGAAGGAGGGTAGGATGTTTGTAGGCGAGGGTGAAGAGGGAGCAGTGCATTGGCAGAGAGGGCTAGATGGACCACATTGAATAGTGTAGGTATACAAGCTGGAGGAGCCATAAGGAAAAGTCAGGGTGTTGGTTGGTGTGGGAACTCCAAGAGGAGAAAGGACGTGGAAAGGAGAAAAGCTCCAGAAGTGAAAGCTGCATAGAGCATTGAACTTGGAGAAGGGAATAGTGAGCACTTAAAATGGACTCATTTGGAGCACGCAAAGCATTGCACGGACCTACAACCTTAGGTCACAATTCCAGCGCAGACTAAACAGGAAAAGACAAGGCCAGCGTAAGGATAAACTTGCCGTTAATTGGGAGAAGGAAAAAGAGAATACGGGCAAGAGGGAGGAGAAAAGAAAGTCAACTGATTTTAGGGAGGCTCAATGTTACTTTTCTGCAGTTGTGTAGAGAGCAGCATGGCGAAAAAATGGCATGTATTAGAGGAGTGGCCGGCAAAACTGAGATCCTCTGGAAGGCCAGCAGCCATTTCGACTCAAGCCAAATGGTGTCGAGAGCTGCACCACCACGTGGAGGTGACTGTTGATTGGTGCAGTGGAACAGGAGGAATATTTACTCAAGGAAGAGGAGGAATGGAACTGGATGAACGTTTAATTTGGAAAACTGCGAAGCGGCCACACGTTTCTCTCACCATCCGGCACTCTTAAGCTCTATTGAGGTTGGTGCAACCTATTACTAAATATCAAAGGTAAGCTTAAATGCAAAGGTCGGTTGTGCCCGGCCTCGCCGCATGCAACGTTGTGCTCCGAGATGTAAACCAGCATTTTCGATGATCAGTGTTGTACTCAGCTCATCGTGCCACTAGCAATGTTGGCCGGTCATAGTCTAATCCGTCGGATACAGCCTCATCTTGTTGTTCGGGGGAGCAAAAAATTTAAAACAAACACCTGAAATGAGTTTCATTGACGCTGAAAGATGGGTGAAAGACCATTTTTAGGAACGCGGTAAAAATAGGGGTCTGCCAGTAAATGTGTTTTTCGGCTACTGAGCACCTATTCGCAGCTATTTTCATAATCATACCTGGTTAACCCAAGAAATATTTCAAAAGGTGAAGAGGTTTAACTGACGGATTTCCAAACAATACGAGGGACATTCAAAAAATACGCGAAATTTTTCAATTTTTTATTGATTTCTATTTACAATGAATTTATTTTTCAACATAACCTACGTCACGGTCGATGCACTTCCCCAGCCGGTGTTTCCATCCATTTATACCATATTTGAAAAATTCTGCAGACTGATTTCTAAGCCATGTTTTTGCTTCATCAGTGCTATTGAAACGGACTCCTGACAATCATGACAATGCTCCAGCGCATTCTGCAAGGGTGACAAAAGAAATTTTGAGAGAATTTCGATGGGAATTGCTGCCACATCCACCTTATAGCCCAGATCTAGCCCCACTTGATTTTTTCCTATTCCCAAAACTCAAAGAACATCTGAAAGAAGTCTGTTTCAATAGTACTGATGAAGCAAAACATACAGCAAAAGCATGGCTTAGAAATCAGTCTGCAGAATTTTTCAAAAATGGTATAAATGGATGGAAACACCGCCTGAGGAAGTGCATTGACCGTGACGGAGGTTATGTTGAAAAATAAATTCATTGTAAATAGAAATCAATAAAAAATTGAAAAATTCCGCGTATTTTTTGAATGCCCCTCGTACAAGCAAATTTCAATATTTCATTACAAATTTTTATGTTTGTTTCATTCCAAATTTTTATGTAAATAGAGATCAAACGCTTTGCTACCAAAATAAAGAACAAAATTAGGTATTGAAGGGAGGCAAAATTCTTGTGAAAACTGAAAAAGATTTCTGAAACGATCTGACAGAGCAACAGACAAGAAATTTTGCAGAGCTAAAAGAGCATGTGGGACTTGTAAAAGCTTGGTTGTCCCAAATAAACATTTGTCGAGTCGAAACTCCGGGAAACAGAAGTGGTAGGCTTGCACAAAAATAGACAATAAGTAATTTTTTTGAGACCATTTTTTGCCGATGAAATCAATTTTTCTTTTCCCTTATTATATAAAGTATCTTTATTTGCACAGATTGGCATTTTTGGTTTTGTACCGTAGGTAATGCATTCCTACTGCCAGCGTATAAGTTAGCTTTCCAAATAATTGATTCTCTGCGACTAAAATGCGCTTTGGATTAAAAATACCGATCAACCTGACTGTGGAAAATCTTTTATTTAGTCAGAGTTATTAATCATCTTAGGTCTCTGAGGATCTTTTTGTAATTTTGTAAGAAAAATTAATTGCCATACTTGTGGTAAATCAGTACTCTCTAATTTTTTGATATCGCATAATTCCTGCTATACTTTTACAAATGTAATGGAACCATCATCACTACAATGTTACTAGAATAGCATTGGCTTTGGTTTCTAACATAAAGACGTTAGTTTAGAAGCTCTCAAATTGCGGGACGCAAGAGAAATATTGAGGGTGCTCCTGCAAGTTTCTCGTACAGCCGATAGGCACATCAAAGATTTTTGGTTTGTTCTTAAGTTTTTATTTTTTTGCTTCCGCCTATTCTCTAATTAAAGATTTTTGTGATTTGGAGATCAACTTCACCAAAGCAATTATTTTATTTATTTTTGTCACAAAAAACAATATATTTTTCAATGTTTCGTTGTAACCCTTTTTCTAAACTTGAAGACAATCTTTTAGCTATCAACTTTATGAAATCGTATTTTACTTATGCTGTGTTCCTTTTAAGGGATACGCCATATTTTGACTCAGATAACAATTATGAAGCAACCAAAATATTGAGAATTCCTATCTTTGTTTCTGTTATGGGAAAAACCCTAACGGAACCCCCAAAGCTCACGGAACTTCTTTTGACTTTTTAGTGGAACACAAGGGTTCCACGAAACCCGATTAAAGAGCACTGCGGGATATGATGTCTATGCGGTCTAACCAAAAAGATGTTTTATGATCAGCACAACCTTAAAAGATTTTTGCCTGACAAGAGTATAAAACTATAAGCCGGAAACTTACAACTTGATCATTTTCAAATGCTTGTAAATTTTTTTATAGAAAAGAGCGACAGAATATTTGCCAAAAATGTGACTTACCTCGTAATTAGATTGGAAACAATTCGCATTTTTATAAGTATTTCAGTGTTGCAACTACGTTTTCTTTAACTGTACTCTTGCCACAAACATTTTAGGGTATTTTATTTTTTTAGACTAGCATTTTTTTATTTCCTCTCGATTATTTTGTCGTCACAAACATTCTTGCGCTCCGTTCGGCTATACAAAAGGCAATAAACCTGCTCCAGAATTATGTGAATTAAAAATGCCGTCGCAACGCATTGCTACCTCAAGCTGGGCAAAGTGCCTCTTCCAGGGGGGCAATAACGCCAGTCGTTGTGAAACCTACTTAGAATGCGATGGCTACAGTTATAAAATTGAAGTTCAGCCCGCTCGGAAACATAGTCGACTAAGCATAAACCTCTCCCACCCAAGTAGTTCATTTCACAAAAAAGCTAGGGAGGCAGCCGAGTCATGTTTTTTGGCAGCATCGGTAGACCCCCCAGTTTCTTGCTCTTAGGACCAGCGTTCTCTCCTATCATGTAGTTTACATTTTTTTTCTTTAATCACAATCTCTAGTACAAGGCATAAGTTGTTCTCCTGCCGCATTGAGTCTTCCGTCATCTCTATTATTTCTAATAGGCAGCATTTTGGCAAACAAAGTAGGTGTTATATCTATCCTCTTTGCTGAGGTGGAGGCACAACATGTCATATAGAAGAAAACTGCTGTCCATGACAAACCAATTATGAATTCAAATTGATCATTGATAGCTGACCAATGCCAAGGCAGATAGCTATTTGTGGATCCCTGAAAATTACTTCTTGCAGTGTGTTCGATGACCAGCTTTGCTATAGCGCTGTAATTACGCTGCTTCGTTCAACCAGTCTCTTTAATATAGTTTTTCATTTGCACTTCCCACCAGAGGTGTAGTGTCAACTCAGTTTTCTCGACACTGTAGTTAACACGCTTTGAAAAGCTTGTGCTTCCTCGCCGTGTTTGCTTGGTCTCGGTCGCCTTCGGAAAGCGGAAAAGCCTGCTTCAAAACCTTGGCTCCCTAAAATTGACAGAATCCTTTGTTCAGCGGTCAAATGATTTGAGGAATATCTTCTTCGGTTCTGATGCAAATTCTTACGATCTTTGGATCTATGCTGGTTGGGGCGGGCTCACCACTGAGGTTTCAGTCTGCGGTATTTGCTCGCATTAAAGTACAGCCGGATAACAATGCTGCATTATCTAACACTTAAATATTTAACTATCTACTTCTACATTAAGACTTAATTTAACGCTAAAAAAACTTAATTCGTGTCTACTGTTTTAAGACGCAACGTCACGAAAAAGAAAATTTATTAAACAATCGTAAAACTAGGTTCCTGAAGCGGAGTTGATAGGCTGCCATGGATCGTGCACATCTACAAATTCGTTTTCAGGACAACCACTAACTTCCGGATACTTTGTGCTATGAGTTAATGCTATGTAATCCAATTCAAACTGAAACGGACCCTCGATTCCATCGTTTAGTAAAAAGCGAAAATTCTCAATCTAAAAACAGAAGTCACAATGTATAACCTTGTCATTGCAAAGGTAAACTAACGACTTCAACCAAACAAGATCTTCAACCTTTCAGAGAGAACATCGCGCGAGGACAGTTTCAGAATTGGTTATGAGCATGAGCGTGAGCGTGGCCAAGTAAAAAGCGATTCCTACCTTCTGGAAATATTTACCTACTTGATGAGATAAACTCTCCGGTTTTTAACCAAATTTCTGAGTGATCCTAAACAAATTCATTATTTATGATTTGCCCAGAGAACTTTATAACCAATTTTACCCCCTTCCTTTCAAAATCTCAGGATAATACGCCACTGGTTTTGAGGAAGTTGTGGAAAGGAGTTTTAACAAAAAAATTATTTAACTCATTTCGTATGGGATAATGAACTTTCGTCTCACTACTCTGCCGTGCGTGCAGCCACGGAACCGCGTGTGTTTGAGTTAATTTCAACACAAGCAATAATTTTCCCTAAACAAGTTATGAGAAAATAAACTTTTGTTTTATTTGAGACGTATTGCCTCCGGAAAAATTCACCAGTCACGTCTTTTCCCACGCCAACTGACCGCAGAGCCGACCCAGTACGTAGTGGTTTGGCACCTGGCAATTTTCGGCTTGTACCTTCTTTCTACAGCTAACTAGCCAAATGCAACTGGAGGTCGAGAAATGCACAGATTTCACAGGGCTACATAAGTGAAGCTGCTAAACGAGAAAGTTTTAAAACATTATAAGCAATCTATCAATGGCAGTTTCCTCGCAAGTGTAGCTACGAGTTACCGCGACTTTTCATAATTTAGCAACCAGTTTACAATTACAGTATTTATAACTGGTCCGAAATGGATTGCAATTTTACCCCCCAGCCTAATCCTGATTAGATTAGCCGAGTTAACTTGAATAACCACTTCTTTACTTTAACTCTAAGAAAAATGACAAACAAAACTACAAAAGCATAAAGATTAGCTGTTTTCGGGACCATTCGAAAAGATAAACGGGTAAATGTTTGTAAAACTTTCAAAAAATAATTTGTCAAAAACTACTTACAAAATTTGGGTTTAATGAGCATTGTTGTAAAACAGGACTTCCGTGTCCTTCTCTTCGACAATGAAGCTTTGCGTAAGGAATCTAATCATGTCAAAAATACAGCTGTATTGTCATGCAAGTAGCATCTAAGCCCACTTTTTCGGATAAGACCTTGTTGTTAGTAATCCACTCAAAAGAACCCTTACGGTTATACACAAAACAAGCGTTCAAACCCATTTTGAAAATTCCTGAACGTCCTTCATCAGCTCATCGAGCAAAAGATATGATACCGGGAAATGACCTTAAAATGTACCGCTCGACAATACCGCCGGCACAGTACATGGAACGGAACATTGCAATGAAACTAGCAGCCATTACAAGACTCGCTTGACGCTCAGTTTGTCACGTTACGCAGCCTAAGTCGCGTTAATAGCGCAATTCATTTCAACTACATGTATTGCAACAAAGGTGGAGACCAGTCACAAAATCAATCGGACATAACCACGTGAGCACTGAACTCACAATCTCGAATTGCAAACCAGCGCCTTACCATAACGACCTATGTCGCTGACAACATAAAAGCTGATAATTTTAAAATATCCAGGGGTGGCCAAAAGTCACCTGACAGTAAATTAAATTTTTATAAACATCAAATATTCAATTTTATTTATTCGTTCCGAATATGAATGTTTATTGATTGAATGATAAAATTGTCACAGGAGATAATTATTTTAAAATGCTGAATAAGTATTTTTTTCGCGGCTGCCAGACAGGCCAAACTTCAACAACTTGCTCTTCATGCAAGACGGTGCTCCTCCTCATTAAGCCAAAAAAACTTCGTGCTAGATACTTTACAAGTAAAGCATTGGACGTAGAGGGTCTATTGATGGGGCACCACGTTCATGTGACCTCACACCTATGGACTTCAGTATTTGGGGAATGATGAAAGATAAAGTTTTTAAAGAAAAACCAAGGACAGCCTCAACTGCAAGCTTCCATAAAATCTGAGTTTGAACAAATTAATTCTAATTTGTTGATGTGTCGTAAAATTTGTATCTCTGCATTGACGCGAATGGAAAAATGTGTCACTCAAGAAGGACGTCAGTTTGAACAATTTTAAAGATGTTTCATATGTAGATGTTTTATTAAATTTATTCAGTTGTTAAAATTAAATACCTCTTGTAATTAAAAGGTTTTCATTTACTGTCAGGTGACTTTTTGCCACCGCTGTACATATCACAAGAAATTGAAATACCTCTATCTCTTCCCATAAAGGTCCACCGCGTGTGAAGAGCGGATAACGGAAAGCAAGTCGTAAATCACTTTCAAAATCGCAAACAGTTTCAAACCAGTATCGTCTACCGTCTCCTCGATACCGTAATTTAATGCAATTGAACCCGCCCAATAGACTGGTGTATTCTTTGCGATCGTAAAAAGTCTGAATAAGTTTTATAAAAAAACATATAATTCAGGAGCATTAAAGATGTAACAATTTCAAGTATGGAATAGCAAAACAATAGCTTGTAGTACTAAAACCGAGTCGAGACGTTTAAGTTTATTCTTTTAACCACAATTACTCTTAATAAAATTGAATTATTCTATTCTAAAATTATTTAATAACAATCGTTATTCAGTCTGGTTAATTAAAAATAGTCGAAGTCAGAGGCGAGCAATTTGCAAAGTGTTGCGGTATTGACCCAGGCCGCAGTCTATAAAAAGGGACCCATTACAAATCGATCCCCAAAAAAGGTCAACATCTTAAAAAGGTTTAAGAATTAGGAGATAAATCGGCAGATGAGCCAGCCAAACCATTAAGATACAGCACGGAATCTAGATGGACAGTCATGATGATTACATTAATTAATGGGATGGAAAGTAATTTATCCAGAACCAAGATCTAAGTCAGTTATTACTGATGCTGGTAATAATGTATGAGCTGATTTTCATTGAGGCTAACATCATAACCTAGGGTTAGATCTCTGTTCTCCATGGATCACTCTCCGATCACCCTATTGCCTAACAGCATTATAAGGCTCCTCATGTCGATTGAGCTAAACAAATTAACGTTGTAAAAAAGTTCCGGCCTGTTGTTTAATGCGGTTGGCCCCGCTGTGTGAAAGGTTGCACAATGCACAACCTTGGTTTAAGAGATAACTCAATGGCCTAGACGCGTTTTCAGTAATTTATGCTCTTGCTTTGCTGGATACCATGTCATTTTTAAAAATCTAGTTGTTTTAATAAAAATACAGGGTGACACAAAAAAAAACGGTCATCACCTAAAGTTGAATAACGTTTGAAATAATTAATCAATTCTTTCCATTTTTCAGATTTACTAATAAGTATTAATGTTATAAGTCTACCAAATTTGACCCTCAAGATGCCATGGACTACTGAGCAAAAGATATTTATAGTTGAGGCATATTTTCGGCAGAAGTCTATCCACGCAGCTCAATTGCAGTTCAAAGAACGGTTTAGATGTCGTGAATTTCCTGTTCATTCAATGATCTACAGATGGGTCAACAAGTTCAGAACCCATGGGACTGTGCATAACCTCAATCGTAAAGACACTAGCAGACAATCATACTCTGGACGACCGAAATCATCAAGGACACCGCACAACGTTGCTGCAGTCAGAGACTCTGTTGTCCGCAGCCCAAGCAAGTCTGTGCGTCGGCGAAGTCAGGAGCTTGGAATCAACCGAGAGTCCGTGCGGAGAATTTTGATCGCAGATCTCAACCTGTATCTTTACAGGATACAGATTAAACAAAAGCTTACACTTGATGACATGAGGAAGCGCATGATCATGTGCCAGTGGTTTTGCGACAAGATTGACGCTGTGCCAGACTTTCTTGACAATGTCTGGTTTTCGGACGAGGCACATTTTCTGTTGTCGGGTCACGTGAACTCTAAAAACAACATCTTCTGGGGAAGCACATCCCCTGAGCACTGTCTGCAAAGGCCATTACACTCTCTGAAGTGCACTGCCTGGGTTGCCATCTCCAAACATGGCATCATTGGACCATTCTGGTTCGAGGACGACAATGAGCAGTGTGTGACAATCAACACCGAGCGATATGTCCAGGTGCTTGGCAAGTTCTGGACAGCACTTGGTCGACGGAGAGAGGTCGTCAGGGTCCTCCAGTGGTTCCAGCAGGATGGTGCCACCCCCCACACCTCAAAAGAATCATTGGCATGGTTACAGCAGCGTTTTCCTGACCGACTGATCAGCCGCAGGTGTGACCCGCAGTGGTCGCCGTATTCACCGGACTTGAACCCCCCATATTTTTATCTGTGGGGATACCTTAATGACCGGGTCTATGCCAACAACCCCCAAACTATCCCTGACCTGAAGGCAGCAATCACAGCAGCAATAAGAGCGATTCCAAGGGAGGAATGCGGGAGGGTCATCGAGAATTTTGCCCGCCGGATCCAAGTGTGCCTGCAGCGCCGGGGAGCTCATTTCGAGCACATTTTTTGAGCGCCAGTGAAACAAAGAGGTTTTGTAGTACAGACTTGAAATTTTCGAGTTGTCTGCTACACAGGACGTGACCTAATGTAGCTGAAATTTTGTGTCAATATAAATAAAACTTTGGAAGTTATTCGAATTTTGGTGATGACCGTTTTTTTTGTGTCACCCTGTATGTACGGCAGCATTTTACAAAATTTTTGAACACCTCACTATCGCAAACGTCAAATTTGCTTACAGCGTGCAGTATCGACGACGTCAAATACTGTAGGTGACGTCGCAAACCGCTCGAAAACGTGATTCATTATCAACAAAACACAAATTAGCCATTGGCTAGATTACCCCTTAAGAACACCAAGCAAATGCAAGTGACCTCGCGAAATTGAAGAAAATTTATCCTTTTCTGAAACAACCTTGCATTGCATCAATTATTTGAAAATACTAATACAAACCGCGGTCCTATCCAAGAAATGTCTCTTTGTCATTAATTCCTAAGTTCATTTTTCTAAACAGAAGATACCCAGCAAGCATTCTACATTTGGCAAACAGGTTGTCAGCGCAAAAATAAATGTCAAAAATGAGCTCACAAGGTCAACAAGCCCGAAAAAATCGAATGCAAACGGGGTATTTGGCGCTTTCAACGATTAATTATCGAACCAGCACATGCAACAGTGCTACGCTGCTACATTTTTGATTAGTCTCCCAAGCCGCAGAAAGACAAAAAAACGAATACTACACCGTAATTTTTGTAGCACAAGCAAGGTGGACATACCATGGTTCAATGCTTTAACAAGATAAATCCTTGGCTCTAACACAACGAAAACGATCCCGCTTGTGCAAAGTCGAGCGATAAATTGACAATGATTTTATAGAAAAACTTTGGTAAACAAATGTATTCACGAGCCGGCGATGCACATAGTGAGTAACTGCCCACAGTGATATTGTTACAAATTATTAGGTCCCACCAATGCAATGTCTTGCGCTGATGAGAAAGGATTGGTCGAAAAAGTGCTGTCTGCAGCTAAACTAAAAGCGCACTGCTGGCCCCTAGCAAACAACTTACATAAAATGGCTTCGTTTCCACGAACGCTGAACCTGTGAAGGAGCGGTCTATTTCTGGGTGAGGTTTTTGGTTCACAAACCATGCTGGGGGTTGCTGGCTCAAGTAGCCTCGAAAGAGCATCGTCATTTCGTTTTGGCCTTGAACAAGCTCGGCCCAACTGTGTCCTTCCATGTCCTCATCAGTCATAATGTACCAATAGGTGAGATCTTCGGGATTGCGGAAATAATACATGATGTGGTCCTCCTTGCCTTCGCGCAGTCTACCTTCGTGGTTCTCCGGGTTAAAGGTGAACACGGCTTTATAGACAGCGAGGTATTTCTGTAGGTGTCGATACGACCTCTTCCACCTTTCCCAGTTCACTTTAAGCGCTGGAAGTTTCTTGAACTGCTCCTCTTGACGGAACACAATTTGGTTTTCTTCTTTCTTTTTCTGATCTGCCGAAGTCGCCTTAAAACGAAGCGCAGCATATGTTGCATTCCGTGTTCTTGGCCCTAAAATGGCGCAGCCGAAGACTTTTCCAAGACTACTTGAAGTCATTCACGCAAATGTTATAACAGCATTATTCTTTAAATCAAAAAAAATCTATAAAAAATCCCTCGTTAGAACAGTGAAATTGATTGATAATTGAATAATGTTAAATAGCAAATCAACTAAAGATGGGAAAAGCATAAAATACAAAAATGAGGCAAAAACATGAGTATCACATGCAGTCACACCGTCTATCTCTAATCAAAGGTATTTCAGTTTCGTTGTTGACAAACTTTTTAAACTGAGTTGGGTTCTCGTTTTTTTTTTGCGCAACTTTTACCAACACAAGAAAATGAAGTTTATGGCACATGACTTGAACAAATTTTTCATAAATCTATTCAGCTAAAAGCTTTGGATTCGTCACTACTCAGTAACTGCATCCTTTCAACTGGCAATAGAGCTGAGCATTATGTTTAAGTTCTATAGTCTTGACATAAAAGATAGAGCAGCTCTTTCTGATATGAGGAAGTACTTCTTGAACAGGGGCGCACAACCTGCTGAAGTGGTTGATGGGTGGTGCGGCCGTGGTTGATGGGTAGTGAAACCATGCACATGTATCTTAAAATGGATTAAAAGGTGATCTCCAAAAAAGTCTGTCTTTACACGAACAGCAAAAATTCAATGCGACTCGCTAGAGGCCGTGGAGTGAAGTCTGTAATGCGGTCACCAACAGTGAAAACACAACGCATTCCTGTTCTAATGGCAACAGCGTCAAGAAATTCTTTTACCAAAGTTTCATTTTTCAAAACCGTTTCTAAGGACTCGTAGCATTTTACCAAGCCATGAACTTGACTTGACATAACAAGCGTTCTTCAGTTTAGCTCAATAATAGGCAGCAACGCGGTTTTCATCTAATATATGCTCAAAGTGCACTTGTTTACGGGATTGCTGAAGCTAAAGTAGTGTATTTCAACTACTTTTATATACTTTGCAGCGAGCTTCCGTTAGGAATATAGAAGCAACAAGAAAGTGTTTTGGAACTTTTTAACTCCAATGGGTTTTTAACGCCACGACATCATAGGTGAGTAAATTCAGTTTCACACTTCATCCTCCACATGTCTTCTAACTCTAAGCGTCTAGTAGCAGATCTTCAAACACTAAATTTCAAAAGTCATTCGATCTATAAGGAAGCTTTTTCTGTCTGATGCCTTTTCTTAAGAATTCACGAATAATTGACTAAAAGTTACATGAGATAGAACGAAAACAGATGGCAATGCGACATGCGCCAAACAGTTTCTTTGCTACGACAAATTGCATAGCACCGATTTCAAAAGACAAATAAGGCTTAGCAAAAATAACAAAAAATCAATACACCCTGTGAATATTGAATTCAAAACTACACGATGACAGCGCCGAGTCAGCACATAGAAAAGCTTTGGGCAACTAGGAATGGGAAATTCAGAATAATATACTATTCTAGAATAGTTAAACCGAATCCAGAATCCGAATCCTTTTTTTTGCAATTCGCACAATCAACATGAAAATATTTATTACAAGTTTACAACAACAAAAGCACAATCAGAGAATGAGTTTATTGCAGTGCAATACATTTAAGCTTTCGACATGTTTGCCTGTGTGTGCGAATTAGTTATTGAATCATTGTATGCCATCGATACTTTCACAAAAATAAAATCTATAACCAAGCTACATGATAAAGCTTGTAAGCAGGGTATAAACCGAATCTTATTATCCGGTTTGAATTGGCATTTTGGACTCGGATAGTTTGGGATTCGAATTCTTCGGATTCAGTATTCTGAGTAGCCCGTCCCTATGTGCACCTTCAATAATTGAAGCACAGCGATAATTGTCACATTTCAATATTTGAATAAATAGAAGAAAATTTATATAATCAAGTTCGTTTATAACGGACTCAATTTCCTAACCCAAATTCTTACCTTTCCGAGCAATTTTCTGCTATCTGCAATTTGACTGCCATGTACTTCGCGTCAAAAAACAACCTCAACGCCATAAAAACTTTGAAGAAACGGACTAGTACATAAACAAGACAAAAATGCCCTGCTGACATTGAATCACATGAGCTTAAAAAATGTGCTAAAATGCAAGCAAATGCATCGTCTTTTCTCATTTCTGGCAGGGCTAAGACCTGCTGGTTGAGCGTGTATTCGCCACACTCCATTCGCTTTCAAACCAGACATTTTACTGGAACAATTCATCACTTTAAGTTGCAGATGTCTTTTTTGTCAAATGTCAATGTCATTTTAAAAGTTTCTAACGCAGACCTTTGATCATAAGTCAAGAATCATTTTCACTAAATAATGGCGACTTCCGACAAGCAAAAATAAGCACTGATGGTGATCCAGTTGGGCGAAATAGACCACTTCAGACAAAAACTGATTTAAATCAAAAGTTCTCATGGTTTTTTCAAGTCTTTGGTAATGTTGTACGTTTTTATCGCCAGTAACATAGCTTCGGCTTTCATGACTTCTTCCATGTCAACGGTTGAAAGTTTTCGTTGAAGTTTCAAATACTTGCTGATCAATTTCTCAGCTTCAGATGTCTTCTCGCAATTAAAATACAAGGTAGCCAGTTTGAACATCTCGTGAGCCGCCTCAATGCTTTCAGAACCATATCGCATTGATGTCACTTTCAGACTGGCTGTCACGTGTCTAGCAGCCGCGATGTAATCTTTCTTGAAGCTAAAAAACAGAAAATAAGTTATCGTAAAAATCCAGCCATTTTTTTCATGTACGAAAGTACCCTTCTCCAACAATAACCACAGCTACAAGGTGTGTAGACCTGTACATTCAGCCTTAATGCCGCCGCTTATTGTTGAGTAGGTAAATCATCGCTTTTTTTCCGACTGGCACGACCGCTGCATGTTTTTATCCTCCTGTGACGGAAAAATCTTTGCGATTACACAAAGAACATGGTTGTGTTTATACCAGCTTCGGAGTTGCCAGGTCATTTTTACCACATGCCTGCAACCAAGCAACGGCGCTAAACGTAAAAAACTTGCGCGGACCCGTTTCGCAGGTTTCGCATTTCAGTGGTTCGATTGAGTTGCTTGATATCCCTTTTGAAAAATTTACGTTTCTTGGAATCTGCCGAGCAAAGTTGCAAAGTGCCTTGAGGAGCACAATATCACTGCCATCGTAAGATTTGAGCTCTTGACCATTCGATGGTTGTCTCTTTAACAGGAAGCGTGAACACACTCGTTGGTGACTGCGCATGATAGCCAGCACCAAAGCGTAGTCGAAAACGCGGCTTCGTGAGATGAAGTGCGAAATCAAGAGGTGGCCAGTTCAACACCGGCGCGATCTCAGAATTGTTTTGCCCTTTGAAACAACATTAAAATGAAACTTCCTCTATTTGGTGCAACTTGTCCGCAGTAGTGATGGTTCCGCAACAGGTCGAACCCGCTGTTTGGGGGGTAAATGTCACCATTGTGGTGTTGTTGCGTTCCAGCGTTGCGTAGCCGTTTACTAATGACCACAGGATTAAGATATCACTCAACTCAATTTATAGGGGCTCAATTTTTCTGTGTATCATACCAACCTGTAATAGTAACCTAATTGGTCGTGAAAGCTCGATATGGCATGGTGGTGGTGAAATAAAATCTTCTTCATTTCGCTCAAGCAATCTTCCAACAGAGCGAGGTCCTTGTCATTAAAATTCTTCTGTAATCGATTGGCTATTGCGCTGCTAGCAACCTGAGAAACAGATCTGTAAGTGGACTTCAAAATCTTTCCATATGAGCTGGACGCAATATCACAGTGATTAGAATGCCATAAGTTTAAAAAAAGCCTATCGCTTTCTCTACGAACGGTTGGACTGATTACAAGTTCCATGCGATTGGGGAAAAACCATTCGGTAGGTAACCATTGCTACCACATGGCAAAAACTTGTACGAAGCTGTCCGTCATATACCAACAGCTTTTCAAGTTAAGCATAAGCATACTCGATGCCAGGTAAATCTACTTTTCAACGCCGACATATTGCACTATTTCACTAATAAGAACGGGTGCTATCTTTAATTTTGATGATGGCACTGTTAAGCCTTAGTCGCAAAAAAAGAAAAACTTAAAGCTGAAGTTAGAAATGGGAAGATTGACTTATTGGAAACCTTGGCTTAACACAACCTTAGTTTTCTTTCAGTCTGAGAATAAATCGAAATGGGTCAACAGGTTAGAAAAGCAAAATTGTACAGCTCTCTCCCGACATGTAGTAAGAAGCGACTTTTAGTGCTCTATCGGTAGCATTTCGTAGCACTTTTAGTGGGCTATCGGTAGCATTTCGTAGCACTTTTAGTGGGCTATCGGTAGCATTTCGTAGCACTTTTAGTGGGCTGTCGGTAGCGTCTCCATCTTGTTGGAGATGGGACTGTCAGTTTTCACTTTTCATTCATGACTGGGTTGAAATAAACTGTCGCTTTTCCGTAGATTAATTTCGATTAAATTTGTTGAGTGTAGCTGCATCTCTGTTTCATGACTTGCTTTCGTGCGAAAAGGAGGATGTGAATAAGAACAACAAAACATAAGAATGATACAAAACAAGTCAGACTAATCAGATCAGACGCGAACATACCACAATTCTGTTGTAGCTTTCGTACGCTTCAGTGAGGTCGTATACTCTCTTGCATGCCTCATTAGCACATTTTCCATGCACCACTCCATCACTCTGTGTCTTGTTGTCAAGTATCAGAATGGGACCTTCGCATGACTGACATTTATAAGCAGTAAACTGTTGGAAAAAAACTTGATCTTCGGTGTCTCCTGTTCAATATAGGCCCCGCTGAATGATTTGCTTAGAAAAATGCAATCAATGATGCCACTTCACCAAGTATTACAACTTCACTCTTTAAAGACGCGAGAACAGTTGTACAATCAGTCGTCTGCTCACAGCATTTAGTGCGGTGTGAGGGAACTTGCCAAGCCAACTGCTAGGCTTGACAGGGTTAAGATAGTAAAGCTGCTCACCCGGCCTGCCGTAAGAAGCGACTTTTGAGCATTCATCAAAAACACTTTCCTATGATCGTAAAGAAGTCACCAGTGTGCAATTGGTATTCACGAAAGGCGGTTTTACGTCATTTTCCCGCGTTTCGCAGGCTCAAACGTGCTGATTCAATGTATTTCTGCCACTACACACTCGCTTTCGATACAGACTTTGTACTGGAGCAACGTAGCACTTTAAATTCCGGATGCCCTTCCTGACGAATACCAAGGGTGTTTCTATAGAGTTTTTAACTCCAGACCTTTCCCTCTGAAGCCCGTAACGATACCACTACACCACGGCGGCTGCAAATAGTTCAAAATAAACATCCGCTTCTCCTCCACTGATCTTAATTGCTTATAACGGTTTAGCGGTATGAATCAGTCTCAAAGAGGAGGAGTAAACACGAGCAATGTCGCGGCGCAGTGCTAGTGTGTTGTCGGCAACGTAGTCGAGTGCATTGGAGCGTCGTACACGGTGACAATGATCAAGTGTTCACACCTCATGATGGCTGAATCATTTTACACCTGGTAAAGAAACTTTTCGGCAATTTCCTTTGTGTGGTCGCGCTGTTTGAGGTATAAATGTAACGTCCAGCAGCGCTGGTAACTTGTTCCAGCAGCGCTGGTAACTTCTGTCAGCAGTGCTGATAACTTGTGCCAGCAGCGCTGGTAACTTGTGCCAGCAGTGCTGATAACTCGTGCCAGCAGCGCTGGTAACTTGTGCCAGCAGCGCTGATAACTTGTGCCAGCAGCGCTGGTAACTTCTGTCAGCAGTGCTGATAACTTGTGCCAGCAGCGCTGGTAACTTGTGCCAGCAGTGCTGATAACTTGTGCCAGCAGCGCTGGTAACTTGTTCCAAAGTATTGGTCACTCCGAAGCCGGTATCAACACGAGGATGTTACAGCACATATCGCACAACTTAACCCGGACCGAAAGACCAAAATGTGAATAACAACAAAATTCTAATTAATTCTACTCAAACCTAACCCGTCCTTTGCCCTACGCTACAAATTGCTATGGCTGTCGTCAATAATTTTCATTTTAAACCGGCTCAACGAATTCTGGCGCACGCAAAAGTGGTGTTTTCAGATCAACACTTTTCTGTATTGAAGCCAAACGCGCTGGACCTCAGAGTGAACCAGGCTTTAGAGATCGATTATTACCTACCTGACTTAAACTTGCTGCAGGCAGTGCATGTACAGTCAAAGTAATACTGATCCTTCAACATCTTTTGCCGGTCTGCAAACGAAAACCTGCTCATAGCAGGCCCGTAACAGTGGGCTATTTCATGCCTGTTTGTTATGGCAGTTACAGCTCGAACCTAACCAAGATCGTAGTGTTAGCTTTACTTTTAAACTAGGTTTCGAGTTCAATTGGACCAAACTCCAGTTTTACGTCTTACAAAAATGACTGCAAATAAGATGCTCAACCTACAAGCGGAAGGCGACTGCAATCAGGAATCGTACGGAAACGTATAAAGAATAAGAGCACCAGCTTGCTTGGTAAAACCTAAAACACTTACGGTAGTTATTGGTTGATATATTTGCGCCTAAAATATCTAACATTGTACCAACACCGAGCACCGACGCGTTGATGTGATGATTAGGACGTCCGATCTGCAGTCAGTAGACTTGAGTTCAATTCCCTCGTCCAATTATGCAAAAAAGTTTGAAAATGGTATTCACAAGTCTCCAGCTTGGCGCTCAGCAATGGTAGTATAAGGTGGAGGATGAAATACCACAATAGATTTACTCAATTATGATTGAAAAGAATGCAACGAGCTTCAATTGCCTGGTAACGTGGCAACTATTGACGCCACAGCAATATTAGAACAGTATTTTACTACTTACCAATATCCTTCTCCCGATAAAATTGAGAGAAGTGTTACAGTTACAACTGTGATTCAGCAAGCTGGTGGAAGGAAATATACCGAATGCTATACGCTGCTGTGAGAAGAGAGTCAGCTCTGGAAAAAATGCATCTTTATCATTTTGATTCAGTCATGTTTATCCTTTACCATCGCAAAACAGTGGCGAAAGCGCAGAGCACAAGACAACATTGCAAATCTGCTTCAAAGCTACAAAGTTCACTTGAAAGGTTTGAAATTACTTTGCTATTTGCTAGAACGCGAACAAAATATTCGCAAAGCATCTTTCACTTACTATATCAACAACTCAGCCATAGAACAAGTCTTACGCAAAACTAGTTTCACTAAATTCTCAGGGTTATAAAACAACAACAAAGCCTAATTATTCGAATACTGTATAAGAGGTAACCTTTTATGAAGGTTTGTACGCTGCTTCATGCACATTTACTTATATTGGAGCCTGTTATACGCAACACGTCACAAAGCGAAAGAATAAACACGATACCGGAGAATTTGAACCCACAGCCTTTCGCTCTGCTGCATCGTAAGAGAAGTACGGCAAATATTGGAGTATAAGGCGCCCGCGTGTATAAGTCGCATTCCCATATTTGACATGATGAAACGGTACAAAACTGACTTTTCGGGTAAATTTTTAGAACAAAAAATGCGAGTTATACTCAAATATTTATGGTAACCCTAATATACTTGAACGTGCATTCGACCACATCAGCGTACAACGACGCCTCATTTCCTCATTTCCATACCGTCAGTACAGTGCAGCTCAGCGCGACAGGTAAAGAAAGATCATATCAGTTCACTGTTTGTAAATGAAATAGACAATACTAGAGGTACATGCAACTATAAGCTAATCTGAAAATAACATGTCCTCTGGGAAATGGAAGTGAATTGGAACATGAAAATATAGGCAAAGAAAAGTACCTCCGTCGTTTTTCGAACCTTCCTCGACTACGTCGTATACTGCCTGGCAATTAGTATATAATTGTAGGATGTGTCGTCGTAACAGAAATGATACGATGTCCTGAAAGCTTCTAGGAATATCTGTGAACATAAGATTTCTCTACGTATAAAAACCCGTTCATTAAGTAGAAATTAAAAAAATTAATAATATTGTAGGCTGTCTTCTTTTAATCAAAAGAGCGGTCATCACTACGCGAGTGCTATATCGAGAACGTGTTGGAGTGCACTGAAAGCACGACGGTTTGCAGTTTAAAACAAACTGAATTTCGGTTGCTATAGATTGGCATTTTTGTCTTTCCTCCAATTGCCGGAGGTCTTGTTAGTTTTGGGCAACCACAACCAGTCTGCAACTTGTAACCATGACGTATTTGAAATAAACTGCCGCTTTTCTCTGACTTCATTTGATGGGTCTAGTGATGAATCGGCCATATTGCTTGAAGTAACTTCAATCCCAATTCCAACCCTAACCCTAAAACGCCGATCCGCGATTACGCGTTATAGTTGCATCCAATTCCAACATCCAGCAGTACGGCTGATTCTTTAATAGAGCCGAATGGATTAGGTTCAAAGTGCTGACAACAATCAGCGTTTCATGCCATGCTACGGCCGAAAGGAAAGAAGGGTGAATACAATAACAACACGGCACAGTGTCACTACTATGCCTTCAAAATAACTTGCTTACCTTTTGGCAAATAACATGACTGTTGTTTTAGTTTCGCCACTGGTGCATCTGCCGCCATGTTGTTGCAAACTTCGAGAACTTTTGCTCTGAATGACTCCATATCTGGTGTGTTGCTATCATTAAGTTGCCCGCAGAAGTTTTTCAGACACAATTTGACAAAT
Organism: Trididemnum clinides; assembly: GCA_963675345.1. Classification (NCBI taxonomy): domain Eukaryota; kingdom Metazoa; phylum Chordata; class Ascidiacea; order Aplousobranchia; family Didemnidae; genus Trididemnum; species Trididemnum clinides. The sequence continues at coordinate 6,164,499 of OY776302.1, read as the reverse complement.
ACGCTTTCAATGCTTTGTGCTGTATTATGAAGGTCTCCATGACCATGTGACGGTTGCCGGTGTGCTTTTCGTCTTTGCGTCAGCGGAAACTCACTGAGAGCTTTGGCAATGTAATTCGCACATAACGTCGCTTTTGTGAGAATAGGTTTCGCATGTTCGTTTTCATGAGACTGCAGGCAATATACACTCCAGTAATCTTGCATGTAAACATTGGATTTGGGATTGCGGCCATCCAAATTGGGCGTCATTTGCTGTTTTACGGTCTTCCTAGTATTCTTCTTTTTTCCTTTCGCTTGTACATCGTTGAATATTGCATGGAGGTGTTCGGCAACCAAAGTAAAGCAATCCTCACCGTTCTCTTTCAAGTCCTGATCGCTCATTTGAAAAGCAGCACAGAGCAAGGTACGGAGGGCAAGATGGCAATAGATGTCAAGCTGTAAAACGCTAAAAATAGTGACAGTGCACCCAAGATGCAGTCAAAAATGCATCACGTTAGAGCAATTTCAAACGCCATGCTTCGGAGGAAATGTTGGCTGCGACTTAAGAGAACCTCCTGGCTGCCGAGCAACAAGCGAACATATCACCTTGATTACGATATAATTTAACGAGCTGTAGTACCAATTTTTGAGCATTTAAAACAAAAGATTCAGTTTGAACGCAAAAAGGACAGCGTTTATGTGTTTTTTAAAAAAGACAAGAGCAATGATATCCTCTACTTGATAATATTATCAGCTTGAATGTGAAACTAAGATAACTTGGCAACTTTTAAGCAGGTTTACCGTAAATTCTCATTCACACAAACTAATAGCTGAATAACCTCTTTTATGATTGGCCACATACAGCATTCAAGCCAATGGTAAGACTTCCATGCCAATAAACGACATTCCTCATCACAGTAAAGAGCCTTCGAACACCCGCAGCATGATATCCCAAATAACTTGCATTCCTAGACGCGGCAATGTCAAAAATTACGAAATTTCGTTAATTACATGAAAAGGGTAAATGTTTTGCGAAATCATCAGGCGCTTGATGCTTTTTTAATGAGTTAAACATCTTATTCTCCGGCAGGGAAAAACTTTCTGCCAGGTATGTTAAAAGACTATCTTTAGACCAACTTCAAAATTATTAATATCACTAGCAAAAAGTATTCTAAGCAGAAAAAATTCTCCAAAGTTTATTTCCTCGGAAATCAGCATAGTAGGTCTAGCCTCCAACCTTCCATTTGCCACGTTCAATTGAAACCTCATCTTAGTGTACAACCAGCCCAAAGGTGTTGTGGTTAGAGTGTTCATTTTGCAGTGAGTAGACCTGGGTTTAATCCCCTTGTCTAATCAAACCGAAGCTATAAAAATGGTATTCGCAGAACATAATATGAAATATATACTAGTATTCACAGCATATAGCATATCCTTGGTCGATGCTCAGCATGAAAAGAATAGCGCGGAGGAAAAGCAGGCAAGTGAGCTTGTTGTGTCCTAGAGTAAAAAACTAAACGAGTTGCCTCCATCTTTACGTGACAGACAGGAAGCGAGGCCGAGTCGTTTAGAAAAAAGGTCAGCAGACACACCATGAGCTCATACGCATGTGCCAAAAACAATAACGTGTTGTGGTCATTTCTGCTAAGATTGGACCTTATAACCAGCTGCTATGGAGGAGTCAAAACATACAAACAACATAAAGTCTGCTTTAAAACCACATAATTTCAAGGAAACAAAAACATAGCTCAATCATAAATCTTTCAAAAGAGATTTTAATCCAAGCATACTTGCCTTGAAACAGTAGTTACAGTGTGAAACTATAAAACTGCTGCTTAATACAGCGCTGAAAGCTTCCTCGTCTATTACAACACTTCCAGGTTTAATTGTCTTATTTGCAGTTAAAAATCGACCTGCAAGTAAAATGAAAAGTCAGCAACAAAACTACTCCAATACCTATTACGTTCAACTTACATAGCACTGCAGAGAAATGTTTTAGTAAATTAATAGTTTCCTAAGGGTATAAAAAATTGATTGACTGGCATTAAAACAAAGGTTTTCGAAAAAAGTGATTTATTCAAGCCTGGCACAGCACTAGAAGTACGTGCACGCGTTGTACAATCCACATAGAAACATAGGACACCAAATTGATGAATAAAACGCTAGTCTAGGATAACCACAACATCAATGAAAGTTAAAATCCTAGTTGACTACCAAACCTGCTTTACAATCACTTGATCACAGCTCTTGGTTTGTCAAGTGCAGTGGTACTTAGCGTGGGTTCCATTAAAGCCCTGAGGTTTTAAAGTCGTCCCAAGGGTTTGACAAGGTATTCTGAATAACCAAAATTCAGAAAATGAATCTACCAAATTGTCTTCAAAACGCAACAACTGAAGACACACTGACTGCACAATAGTATACATCGTATTATTAAGCTGCTGGTTGATTTTTTTTTAGTAAGAAATTTCTCTTTGCGTTTAAGTTCTAAATTTATCAAATAGATTCTGAAGCTGTTATAGAGCAGCAACTTGAGAGTTTGACGAAAATTTGCAGGAAAACTTAAAGAGTTTGTCGTGTTTTTAAAAGTTAAAAAGTAGTGATCTATTAAATGCATTGTACGTGTTTCAACGCGAAACTTGACTAGCACAACGAAGTTCTGCCGTATAACGACGTAGCAATTGCGAAATGCAGTTTTCTTACCTTTAGCAGGGTTATAGTTCCAAGTTGCATAAGAAGTAACACCTTTCATTTCGTTGTGCTCCCCACCGTAAACATCTTGAAAATACAAACATTTGCATGCTGCTGAAAAATGCAGTAATCACAGCAGCGCTTTTTTTCCACTAGGCAGGCTTATTTTACGTTTAAATCGGCAAGAACGGCAGATTTTGTGAGTTCAATTATTACATAAATTCTGCTTTGCCGCACTCTTCAGAAAAGCACTTTACTACAATTTTCTCGGCGTGGTTGCAGTGTTCGGGTTAGAAATACAATTTACTCTCATTAGCTTGCCCGGTAATTGTCGCAACTGCAAAGCGCACATGAGCAGGTGCTGTTTTAAGTGTACTTACAAGGTTCGTTAAAATCATATAACTTACTCACACAGGCGACAATATCGCACAAAAGCAGAATAAACCGGAACTGGTGAATGATCACAAAAATATCTATCATTATTACCTGCCCCAAAATAATTTAGATGTTTCGCATTTAACCTACTGGCATTGGAAGCTGTCGAGTCCTTGCGACTAGACGGCACTGCTCTACTCTTTGCCAGCATTGAATCTAAAACTTGCAGCTCCTGAAAAACATCATATTAAAATTTTTGCCTTAAGAGCGTGAGCTCACGCTCTGTTTGCAGGTCCTTTACCGGACCGGGTCACGACGACGGAAAATTGCTTGGCCCCATCATCGATCGGCCGCACAAAGATGGATGTATCCCACTAACTGCATGATCCAAAGGGCAAGAAAACAGTTGTCAGTGGTATAAAATTTCAAAATAGCTTTGAATGCAGCTTTAGAGGACGAAATTATTGCACTCTTTTTAAGAAATTAGTAAAAACGTGAACGCTTTTGTCTGGCTCTCATTAGAAATTATCGACAAAATGAAGCAAAGAAGTTTAAGTATCGCTGCTTTCAGCCAGTGGGACTATCGAAAATGTCACGTTTTACCAGCGTCTGAAATTCAAGCAAGTAGTGGACAAATTACAATGCATTGGGAAATTCTTTTTGCTGGCATCATACGAGTTGATTTTGATCGAAGTTGCTTTGAGGGTGGTTATATGGAAGGACAATCTAGCTGTTGCTAACACGGACAATTGGTGATCATTGTAGGCAGCGGCACAATCATGATTTTCAAGTAAATGCTGAGTAATTGCCAAATCACAGTTGGGGAAAGGAGAGGGAAGGAGTTTTCTTGCATTGTTGCATAGATGTTGCCTTTCTCCACGTCAAGTCTAAATGATTTGGGTACATGTCGGTTGACTCGGTCTGTCCTGTAGCAAACGTACTGGCAGTTAGAGCAGCACACATATTTATATACGATATTGCTTCATTGAGCAACATTTTGAAAGTCCCGCTGATTATAAATAAAACGCTTTCTCTCCTTTGCTTCATTCTAGCGATAACTTCTGCTGAGAGCCAGACGAAAACGTTCATGCACGAAAGCGAAAACGCCATTGCTTTAAAAAAGTGCTATGAATCCGTTCTCTGAAGCTTTATCCAATGCTATTTAGACAATACACAAACTTTCAGACTTTTATCCGTTCTCTGAAGCTTTATTCAAAGCTATTTAGACAATAAACAAACTTTCAGACTTTTTCTCATCATTTGTTTGTGCTGAATGTCCAGCAGGACTACTAACCACAACATCAAATTTAAATCATAAGTTGTACACACAAAGGATATACATCTGGCTCAATAAGCAAATGCTTAAAAAACATGGCTTTACATCCCGTTTTTCTTTGGTATTTCAAAGGATGGAGGTGAAGGTTTATTGTGTCTGCCAGTATTCATTAACTTTCAAACTAGACTTTTACTGTAGCAGAACAGCACTTTAAAAGCTGCCTTTTCTGACGAAAACCCAGAGTATTTTAATGAAACTCTGGATTTATTGCTACATGTGTAGCATCATCACACCACGGTAGCTGCTGTATGAAAGCTGCATATTACTTTGCAAAAACCTAATTGAACGTGTTGGTAGAAATTGATGTACATGGATCTCAAAAACTAGGAAAACAGGTTATAATCACACACCAGTACCTTGCACAGTGTCTTGGAAGTCGTTTTTTTAGCACTTTCAAGAGTTTTTGAACAGTTACCGTAATCCTTTAAATGCCAATATGACCATGCCAATCGGTTGACCAACTCCATGTAACTAAGAGACATATTTATTCTAAGCAATGCTGATAAATATTAAGTTTACCAGACTGCTTTATCAAATAGCTTAAGGTCAGTTACCAACCGTGAGATAGATTTACTACCACTTTTGAAGTCTTAAACGAGCTTGTTCAGCGTTTGTCTGCCACATCCACTCGCTTTTGAACCAATGGTTCTATTTAAGCAGCACAATATTTTAAATTACAAATCATCCGACAAATGCAATTGGTGTACATAGAATTTTGAACTCTGGGCCTTTTGTTCCGACGTCAAAAATAACTACTACTACCCCATCGTGGCTGTGACAAAACAACACAAGCACCTACTGCAAATTGGGAATAATCAAAAATTTTATTTGACTTTCTAACAGTGCTTTCTTTCATGAACAATTGCTAAGCACTACATTTAAAAAGAGCTGAATCAGCAAGTGGGTCAAGTAGGTAAAAACAACTTTTTCATGGTCACAGTAATCAAAATACGGATGCACTAAAGCTTTGTGATAACAAGAGTTGTTGAGTGCAAAAGAAAGACACTCTTTGATGACCTTCTCGGATTTGCAGTTTATAACAAATAGTAAGTTTAATGAACGTAATGCAATACCAAACAGCTCAAATAGGTGTTAAAACTTAGAAACTCTGAAGATGGTATAGCTGGTTATAATGCGCTTAGCGCCACTGTGACTGCCACATGAAATTAGAGACTAAATAAAAAATACATACAAACAAACCACATGATTGGCTTTAGTTTTTTCAGTCAACATAACATATTATTACAAAACACTGTAAAAAACAAATCACTCATCACGTGCTAGGCAACCGAACGGGTTTACAGGGTGATCGAGATATCAAAAAACAAACAAACACGCATTTTAGTAGACAAATATTCAGCACGATGCTAAAGTGGTCATGTCACAAAAGTAGTAGCCAACAAATGTTTTACTGTATATCTATTCTATTGCCAAGCTGCTAAGTGCTTAAAAATACGTCATTTTATGGTACCTGGTATCATCTTGTTTTCCACTAGCACATGCTCTTTTGATATCATTTACACAGTCTTCGTATCTCTTCATACGAAACATAGCCAGTGATCGACCAGAATACAAGCAAGTCAAGGGACATTCTAGAAGGCAAAAATATACTTGGACTTAAAAGAAAACTTTAAACTGACAAACTGTTGATATACAAGGTCATCACGATCAGATTATGACAATAAGTTGGTGCCTAATGGTTGTCCAACTGATGGAGAGTGGTTCATTAGTTCATTTCTAAATTCTTCTCAGTTGTCAATTAGTATATAAATATATCGCTGCTTAAGTCATTAGCAAAATCATGATTCCTTTTTGACCACTTTTTTGGAAATCCTTCAATATATATAAACATTGATTATCATCATTATGTCAGGGCAAATATTTTCAAGCAACAGTAATTTCTTGGACACTTTTTTCTTCCTGGGTTCAAAGACCTAAACTAAAATTTAAATGCAAACTAAAAAATAATGTAGCATAGTAAATGTAAACACTGAAAAAATTTAACCAACTTTCAAAGGTTTCAGATAACTTTTTGGTTGCTTTACTTTGCTCATTAGTAGAAGTTGTAGCTGGAGCATAAAGTAATCCCAGTGTGTAAAATTCCAATGCCGATGTAAACTTCAATTTTTTCACTTCTTCTCCAGCTGCATTGCATAATTGTATAGCAGATGAATGAATTTTGCAGTAGGTAGAATTTGCCATTGTACAAAGATAGCAAGCTGTAACAGTCAAAAATCTAGCTGCAAGTTTAGATCGCTTGCTTTAAATCACGAGCATGACCGGGCCTATTAACCTGAACTACTTCAGCTAATTTGGTAGTTCCAACAGAGCAATACTTATGTCACATCATTTACTAAGCTTAATTAGTGATCTGTGAAAACAGAATTGCAAAAAAAACTGCAAACAGTCAAAATGTTCTAACAATTTTCATAGCTTTTGTCAATAATGATTTCAAGCACATTAAAATCCTATTCATGATGGCATTTATTGCATCATAAACGATTTAAACATTTACACTGTTAAATGGCCATTTATGTCCTTGGAGGAGCACTTTTACAGCAATTTTTCCTTCTTGGTAGCACAGCTTGTGGTAGAAATGCACCCGGCCAGCAACCACCAGTGCTGGTCACTCCAAACAAGCAGCCATAACTGGGCACAATAATATTTTAGACCAACTGAACAAATGATTTTCTTGTGACTACAGAGCTTCATAGCCCACTCTCTCTCTCTTCTTTTTTTAAAGGCAGTGGCTATTTTGCTGCTAATGGCATATTACACTTAAAAGCTATTTTGCTGTCACACATTTGTAATTGGTCAATTGTAATGACATATCAAACATGTAACTTTTGGTTGTTTCTGATTGGTCAATTTCAATGATGAATTTAAAAAATTTGCACTCCCAGTGTACACTACCCAGTACATTCATATACTGGGCCCCCTCCAGTGTACACTGTTTTTCTTTAAGTGCCCTGCCAGCAAAGATTACAACACATAGCCATTGCATTTCAAGGCAGCTGCACTATCCATGCCCCACAGCATTACTGCCAGAATTGTAGCAATTATGTAAATATAAACACAGATAAATGGTGACAGCAAAATAGCCTCCAAGGGTAAAATGCTGCCAACAGCAAAACACATACTTTTTTAAATCTCAGACCATAGCGTGAGTGATCTCAGACTAAAGTTGAACTAGCAAAGGTCATAAGGTCACAGCATTTTTTCTACTTCTTACATATTTTTATTTTTGTCTTCTTATCACAGGAAAACCTTTTGTTTCTGTTCACTTCAAGAGCACATTTTGCTGTAAATAAGTTTAGCCTATTTAATCAATATTGGAACAACACAAACAAAGCAGGAATTAAACTTGCAATTTCATGATTATAAGCCAGCAATTTATCACACTAAGCCAGTGCTACTCAAACTTTTTAATATAGTGTACTGGCAGCACACTTTCTGCCATTCGACGTACCAGCTTTGTATTTCAAACGAGAAAAATAGACAAAAGCAAGTATTATTTAATAAACAACAACTGTACCATGAAGTCAAAAATGCTTTTATTTTAATTCTCTAATGCAAGGTATGGGCTTGCTTCTTTTCTATTAGCTTATCTAATTGCGGCTCAGTGGAAGACAGTGCTACTCCAAGAGGAGCATGGATGTTGAGTGCATTTTTGCACTTTCCCTTTAAGTTATAGTTGAAAAGCCAACTTCGCAAAGATATGTGGAAGAAAATGGAAGTGGTGTTTTAATGGCCATATCACTTAACCTTGGAAATTCTTTCACTTTAATCCAGAAGTTTGCAAGTGAGGTTAACTTGGTAATTTAAATTCTAAAGCAGCGGTTCTCAATTCATTTTGAAGCCTGCACCCCGTCCTGATGGAAAAATTATTTTTGCACCCCTTGCATTATTTGACGTAATGTTTTTTATATTAACATTACTGATATCAATAGTCAAAGAAGAGAAGTTTGCACCCAAAGAAGTCTCTTCTTGCACCCCCAATTGAGAACTGGTATCCTAAAGAAAAATAAAGTACCAGTGCCTGTTGCATGTTTTGCTAATAAGGGCGTGTCATGCTTTCTACAAGCTGACTCATCAAATACTTTCTACCAGCTGATAGAAGATTAGCAAAATCAGCTATTGTATTACTAATTACTAACTTTGTTGTTTTTGGTTAGTATGGGTTGGTTTACTATTAAAAAACTTTTGCAAGATAAATTAAAATTAGAATCTTCAAAGTTTGCTTTCAACAAAACTACTAACAAACACATTCAACTCACTGCTAAACCATACTGTATTCTAAAGACATTAATTTGTTGCGTTTAACTACAGCTGTTGGAAGACAAACGATAACAGTTGTGGAATAAAAATTTTTTGAATTGTAACAATAGATTTTGCATCTTAGCCAATGCATTTTTTCTTTCACACTAGTTGGGTTCCAGCTACGAGAGCAGATTGAACGTTGTCCTGTCTTCCAGTAAAGATCGCCATGTCAGTGAATGTAAATGAAATGCGATATAGTCATGAAGGTCTAAGAAAGTAGGTGAAATTACACTTAGAACAAAAAATACTCAGACCACTGTGTGAAAACATCTCTGATCAGTGTAAATAATACTCAGCGTACTTATTTTCTAACTGACTGCGTACGGGCAGTCAAGTGCTTGCGTACCAGCACCAGTACACATACCACAGTTTGCATAGCACTGCACTAAGCCATGCTTGGATGCTGTCAACATAAATCACATTTACCTTAGCTTTTCTAGGACAACACTGCAATATAGAAATACAGGTTTTAGGAAATTCACAGAGTTTGCAGGTTGGTAAGACTAGAGTCTACTTTGAGAGAACTCAGACTTGAACCTAATGTACTCACACTCATGTATCTTGCAATCTTGGCTACCTACAACAAAACTAATCAAAAACTTTGTAAACTACAAGTGTGTCTGTTAAGGGATAGATTGGGTGCTCACGCAGAGCTGGGCACCGCAAATCTACACTCAATTCCGCAACCGCAAACTCCGCAAAACTGCAAGAGGTGTTCCGCAACCGCAAATCCGCAAGTTCGCGATAGGTTTGCGGTAACTTTTCGGACTTCCGCAACCGCAAATGCCCATTGCACTTCCGCAAACTTAGACCACAATACTTACTGCTATTTTGTCCTCGTGATGACCTTTTTTATTTTTGGAGGTCAAACTTTGCCGTCGACCAGACCTCTACCTCCAAAAAAAAAAGTCATCAACTCTCGGACATTAACTTCCAACCCAGAAAATAAGAGCGTCCACTTCTTCCGAGCGGTTTTATCGCGGAACAGGCAACACTGCCTATTGCTTTGCGGATTTGCGGTAAATTTCACTTTTTCACCGCAAATCCGTAAATATTTGCGGTAGGAAATTAGGTTCGCAAATCCGCAAATAGAAACATGAGTTTGCAATTTGCGGATTTGCGGAAGTGCTCTCCTCTGGTGTTCAGTTGATCAGATCAAACAGAACACTATTACATTTCAATATACTTCGTCATTTTGGCACATGAACTCAAGAGCCTTACTCTCTCTATCAATTGGGGGTAATCCTTAAGTTTAGACTCGGAAACTCAAGAATAAAAGTAGACCTAGGCTAATCCTTAAGTTTAGGGTTAGGTTTAGGGTTAGCATTGTTACAATAAGTTTATTTAAACAATTTTATTGATATTCAAACACTACTCACACTATTTATGATTGATCTTGATAAAGTAAGTGTTTTGATTACGATAAATTTTTACTTGAGTTTTCGACGCTAAACTTAAGGATTACCCAATTGGCTTTGCAAGTGTTGGCCATTTCAGCTGCAAGTGCCCTTGTTAAAAGGCAGTGGCTATTTTGCAGTCGACGGCATTTTACGTTTGGAGACTATTTTGCCGTAATCATTCACGTGTGTTTATATTGCCATATTTGCTACTTTTCAGCCAGTGACACTGTGGTGTAGTGGATAGTTCAAATCTCAGCTGGCTGGGCAATAAAACAAAGGAAGTGTATACTGAAGGGGTGGCCCAGTATATAAACATATGAGGCAGTGTACACTGGAAGGGAGTGTAGAGGGTGGGGAGGTGGATTTTAGGGGTGCAAAATTTTTTTAATTGGTTATTAAAATTGACCAATCAGAAACAACCAAAAGTCACATGTTTAGTACGTCATTAAGATTGACCAATCTCAAATAACTCACCGCAAAATATTCTCTGAGGGTAAAATGCCGTTGACGGCAAAATAGCCACTGTCTTGTTAAAAAGTCAAAATATATCCACAGGCTATTTCTTCTTATACAATAGTTGTGTCTTTTAATAAGAACATTTGCAAATCACACTCAGCATTGCAGTGGTGAAATGGTTAGTATTGCTGCACATGAATACTGTGGTTGGAAGATTGATTCCTCACATTTTTTTGTTGTTGCACTTTGATTCTCTGCAGGCTGAACAGCAGTATCATTTTTTTTCTTGAATCACATAACAGCAATGTACAGTGGCAGGGCAGATGCATAAAATGGAAGTGGAAAGCAAATTGATCATTAAATTTTTGTGAAAATAAGTTTTGGTATTGAAGATACGTTTTGGTAGGACAGAAAGCGACTGATAATAAACAACTTAAAACTACAATTTTGATTTCTCACAAAAATTGACCAATCACAAACGCTCAACAGCCAAATACATTTCATGATACAATGCTGTTAATGTTAAAATAGCAACTGCCTAAAAATAATGTGCTGAAATGCAAACACCTGTGCTAAGGTTAAAATTAACTGAAGAGGTTTTCCCAAATGTATCATTCATTCTTATTTATTCATGACCACCACCATTACACACGACACTGAACAACAATAATAATGAGAGAAATGGAGTCAAGAAAAGGAAGAAGCGACACAACGTCAGACGTTAAAACATGCAAATGAAAACAGTGGATCCATAAAACTAGAGCAATAGTTGCATGGCCGCTAAACCCTAAATTCAAGCAATTAAAGGACAGTTTAATTGAATTGAAAAAAAACAAACAGAACAAAACAAAAACGCAGGAGTTTTTATAGTTGTAGATCATATTATTTTGTAAATAAGAAGTAAGAACATTCGAAATAGTAAGGATCAGAAAGATGACCAGTGCGAGACACGGCTACGTAGGTGGTCAATGGGTGGCGCAACCGGCCTATAAGGCTGTTTTTTAGCTCATCTGAGCATGGTGAGGAAAGAAAAACCACCCTGAAAATGAAACCTCACCGGGTCCGGAAACCCTTTCATTAAGGAACTTGTCGAAAGAAAAAAAAAAAAAACACATTTAATATCAACGAAACACATGTACATTATTAACTTACAAGACACGTAGCTTAGCTCATCTCAACACAAAGGTTTTAATGTGTTACCTGAGAGTAACAGTTCATCAATAAGTAGTTCGTCCTACAGCCCCAGTTCTTACGTTTGCATGATTGTTAGTAGTTTGTTACTTGCAGAATTAAAAGAGTAAAATTTTACCTTCACTTCGCGTACCTGTATTTTTGATGAGAAAGCAGTGTTGAGAGGAGCCAAGCGTAAACATACGACACAACAACATAATCATTTAAACAGATGATAATCCTATTTTACATTAAGAGATGATATCTGCAATGCACATACTATACTTGATTATAATAATGTGGTTGTCATGTTTCAAGCACTAATTGCTCTGCCAAGTGGTGTTACATATAAAAATAGCACTGTTTCATAAATTGTAAATTTAACAACTGCCAACCGTTGTGTTAGAAACTGGCCTATTATGTTGCAACATATTAACACATTGGCTGCCACGTCTCCACATTTGTGGAGACATGGTACAATCTATATGTGCCACATATCCACAAATGTGGATACAGATTTTTTCTGATTAAGAATGCCTCTCCACATATGTGGATACATTTAAATGGAATTTTCTATGGCCTTTAATATCTGTGGCCTCTGGGGAAGATTTTCAGTATAAATTGTATCCATAAAAGTGGATACATGGCTCACACTAGCGCATTTGATTTTTTCTTATCTTTGTTTTTTTGAGTGTGTTACTAGTTTATTTAGGCTAATTATACACAAACATATTAGAATACATATATAATATTAGAATATTCACCAACTAATTAAGCTAATTATTACAAAATTGCTACAACAAAAATTATTACAAAATAAAACAAAATTATTTCGAAAAATTTTTACAAAAATAGTAATTAGAAAAAATATCATGTACCCTCAATATAATTAAATGTTCCTTGTTAATGTCATAATGTTCCTTATGAATATGTCTTATACAATAACTTAACTTAACAACTTAAATTTATGTTTATTCATTTATTTCTTTGTTATTCATCTTGATGTCCCCCTTCAGCATTGCCCACGCAGTGGATTCTATTGAAACACGGAATGCACATTTGGGGCTGTTCATCACAGGCAGGGCAATAGTATATAGTTTTTTTATTTTTTTTCTTTGCTGTTTCTCTCCCTTGTTCGTTACTCAGTTTTTTATAGCAAGGCTTGCAAGTAAGAGTTTTCCTTTTTCCTTGCTCATCTACTCTTCTTGTGAGCATGTGGGTTTGCTTGGGAGAGCGTCTTTGCTCAAGACTAACTCCAAGAAGAGCTCGAGCAATACTACTTCGGAATGATCTAATGTTGATTCTTGAGCCTGTCACTTCCTTATAAATAAGTAGGGCATTTACTATTGCCACGCCCAACAGTAACTCTATCCCCAATTTTCGGAACCACTTCACTCCTTTTCGCAAAGTGGTAACATATGAAGCAAGCTGGTCGTAAATGTCTATTCCTGCTTTGCATTTGTTATAAGCAAGAATCATCATCGGTTTCTGGGTCAAAGGTTCTATTCTTCTTTTCTTTCTTCGAGGCTGTCCATCATCTTCTCTCTCTTCTTCCGCTGCTTCTTGCTCTTCTTGTTCTTCATTTCCTCTCTCTTCTCCAGCATGAGGGTTTTCCTGCTCAGTTCCCCTCTGTTCTTCTGCTTGCCTTCTGTCTCTTCTAAATGTTCTGGGGATGGCGCATAATTCGGGCGTGTGTTTTGTGGAGAGCATGCGCACATCCCTTTTATCTTTCCATTTCAGGAATGTTATTCCGTTCTGGTCCTCTCTGGCAATTACCTCTCCCCTCTTGAGGTTCGCAACATGCACTTCTTTGGCCAATTTCTTTCTTCCACTCCGCACTGTCCCAACTACGTGGGTTTTCTTCTGTAGGAACTTGTGAGCAAGGTTGTAATTTGTGTAGAAGTTGTCTACATACAAAGTTCTGCCTTTGTTGAGCAGGTTTGTGGACAATTGCTCACAAACTTGTTCCGCTAAGCCAACATCCCTTTCGCCTAGTACTCTCTGTCCAGAATACACAGACAAATTGTATGTGTACCCTTTCTCTGAGCAGAGCTTGAAGAGCTTAATACCATACCTATGTGTCTTGTTGGGTATGTATTGGCGAAAGATGAGTCGCCCTCTCCACGGGATGAGAGTTTCATCGATGACAAAATTTTTGCCAGGAACATAAATTTCTTGAAAGTTTCTAGTGAGTAGATCTATTAGTGGCTGAATCTTTGCCAATCGATTGGATTCTTCTACCAATTCATTGTCGGCAAAATGAAAACAATTTAGCAATAACTGAAATCGATTTCTAGAAAGTGTATTTCCTTTTGATGTTATGGGGGTTACGAAGAGTGGGTCAGTTGACCAATACTCCTCCATACGCCCTCTCTTATTCAATCCCATCCACAGAATTATACCTAGAAACTTTTTCAATTCTGCCTTGTTAGTATCTACCCACTTTTGCAGTCTTGAATTTGGAGTAAGGGGCCCTCGAGAATTAGGTTGCATTCATTTCTCCTTCTGCTGCTTTGCATATAAATTTGTTTGTTCTACTAAGTGCTTCATAATATTAGTATCAACAAACATGTTCCATACTTCATATGGCGTTACTTCTTCTGATACTGGAACCTGGATCCCGTGAGCACCAGTGAATTGAAAAGTCTTCTGCCGGCTGACAAAATCTGACCACCGCGGCCCCTCTGCACTTGTTTCTCCAGCAGCAGGAACTTCATCATCATCAGAGGATGAAAGGTTTTCCTCTTCCAAACATAAGTCATGTAGTTCACCTTCTAATTCATTGTCACTAAAGCCAGAGAAGTATTCGAAGTCAGGGTCTTTCACAGAATCATCACTGGCTATACTTATACTGTCACTGTCACTAAATTTTTCCACCTCCTCCTCTGTATCAAAAAATCTTGTCATTTTTCTGGGAGTTAGAATTTTTTTCCTAGCACCTTTATCCATTTTTAATAATAATATGACAAAATGTTTACTAAATATTATTGAAAATTATACTTTTATATTTCCTGCAAAGAAAAAAGATAATTTATTTTGATATTCTATCATCTAAAATTACATTTGTCATAAAAAAAATGTATCCACATATGTGGATACATGGCACACACGAACAGATGTTTTTTTTCCTTGTTTGAACTATCTATATGCCCAAGACATATACATAAAAATTGTGTAAGTCTATCAATAAAAATGATTCACATTCATATATTAAACGAACAACTGCTCTTTATATTTTTTTAAAGGTTCAATATCTCACGTTCATTTTTCGAATTGGGTCTAAGACCACCCAAGTCCTATTCTGGCATATAAAAATGCAATAAAATTTGTGGCCTGGTGAGCTGATCGGCAATTTTTGCCTTGGCAGCCAATGTGTTAAAATGTGGGTAGTATTACTATTCTTTTACAGTCGATAGAATTAAGAAGGTGATGATGCTCACAATATAAGGTTAGAGTATACTAAAATATTCAAGTTTAGGTAGTAGTAATTTGGTAACATGAGTTTCGATTGTTATCTTCTTCTTCTTCTTCGTATGGAGGCGATGTTTCTAAGATTGTTATTATTATAATCTATTGCTGCCCAATGTCCAATGTTACAAGAAGTTGTTGATGATTGGTTGTTGTATTTGGAAGCCTTCAGAAGAATCGCTTCTGCATGATGATGATGATGCTTCCTTCGATCGCACCGCGTACATTATCTGTAAGCAAAAGAAGCGAACCAGCAATCTGTTCAAATACCAATGGAGTTTGTGCACAAGTAATTTCGCAACTTTGCGCTAAATGTGATAACAGATATTTTTTCATTTTTGAAAAAAATTGGCAATTTACTCCAGATGGCGGGACCTTGGTACGAAATAGATTGCTGACATAAACTGCTAGAGCAAGGTTTTGGTATTAATTTAGATCTATTTCTGGTATTGTATTGTGAAATGCTTTTTACAAATACATTTCGAAATACGTCAGGATTTTTTCCAGAGTTCTGTTTGAACATAAATACTGCAATCTCCTTAGTTAGTAACTGGTTTATAGTAAGTAGCTGGTGAGTTTTTCTTAGGCAGTGGCTATTTCGCCGTCGACGGCAATTTGCCTTTGGAATCTATTTTGCCGTGATCATTCACGTGTGTTTATATAGCCAAATTTGCTATTATCGCACCAGTGACTCTGTGGTGTAGTGGATAGAGCGCTGGTCTTGAGATACCAAGGTATCGGGTTCGAATCTTTGAAACATTTGATAACAAACTTATAGGCCTGTAGTTATTAATGTTGCTGCTGTCACCTTTTTTATATATTGGACATACTTTAGCTAGTTTGAAATCATTAATGAATTCTTCTTTGCTAAGCGATAAGTTAAAGATGTGGCTTAGTGCAACTAATATGTTATCTGGTGACGACTTCAATAGCTTTGATGGTATTTGATCTATGCCAGCACTTAATTTGGATTTCATGCTATGCAATATATTTGAAATTTCCAAGGGACAAGTAGGCCATACAAACATTGTCGAGTGTGAGGATGGTTTTAAATATTCACTGTATTTGGCTTCACTTGGTGGAAGTTCATCCATCAGTTTGGAGGCTATGGTAGAAAAGTGGTTGTTGAAATGATTTGCAAGAGCCTGTGGTTCATATATTTCTTTACCATCAATTTTGAGTTGTTTTTTTTCATCAAACAGGAATAAAGATTGCCTCATTTTTTAAGTACCATGTAGTTATTCCCTGAAACAAATTTTATCTTTGTGATTTCTTGGACTGGTGTTAAAAGAGTGGTGCTTGGATTTACAACATAAGGACTTGTACTCGTTAGTTTTAATTTCTCTAACCAAATCAGGCCCAAAAATTGTTTTGGTTCTGCACTTTTGATAATTAACCATAACACAACTGCTTAAGCCAGTGCAACAACTTTTAATTTACCATGATAGTAACAATTTCAAAACTATTTTTCCCAATCCCAAGATAAAACAAAATTCTCCGAAATCTTCCCAAGGAGTGGCAACACTGTCCACATTAGGTTACTCTTTATTAATCAATGAATTTGCTATTGATTATTAGTGCCAGGCAAGAGATCTACAAACCTCATTTATGTCGTCGATGGTGTGACTCGTCAAAGAAATGGAACTTTACTCTGCCGACTGCGAAACGGTATTTACCAGGATTCTGCTACAAACCTTTTCACCAAGGTTAGTTGTACGTAATCCTCACTAGATGCTCCTCCAACTTACAGTCTTCTTCTTTCGGCTTCTTCCTATTGGGGGTTGCCACAGCGCGAAAGTACTTTCCGTTTGACCCGATCGATTTTGTCTCCCTCCACAGCTCCAACGCTTTTCAAGTCTTCTCTTGCCAAATCCATCCACCTATCGCTCCTCCTACTTACACTAGTTTCACAAATTCAATTTTTTGGATGTCATCCTTGCCTGCATTATTTTGTTTTAGGATTTACGCTTTTATTCGGCTAAATTAAAATTATGACTTTACTCCCCAACATTATTAAAACTGCAGACAATGACACTGTTTCGACCCATCAGGTCTCTTCAGTGCAGTGTTGGTCGAAACAGTGTCACTGTGTGCAGTTTTCTCAAAGTGCATCGCTGGCCTTTAGTATTACTTTAATATTAAAACTGTACATTAATGCAGTGCTTCTCAACCTTTTTCATATCATGGACCGCTTTTCGCCGAGAGTTTTTTTTGGGGCCCACTTTGTGAAAAATTTGTTTCAGAACAATCATTTATTCCAGAAAGGAAGTTGCTACAAAGCGAAAGTGTTAAGTTTATAGTACATTTTTAGCTTTCGTAATTCATAATTTTTTCCAAAAAATCTTTAATTTATGGAGAACATTTCGCGGCCCATCGGTTGAGAAGCGCTGCTTTAATGCATATGAACTAATTTAGTGCTTTTCAAATTGAAGTGCTTGAGGAATTTTCAATCGGTCCGCAGCAACTTTAAGTTTTTGAGTTGCAATCTAACTACTAGGGGTTGCTTCGCAAAAAAAGTTATCTCATTACAAGAAGAACAAATGGGACCGCACTTGAAATTATCCTTGTCAGAGCAGGTCATTAAAATCTTAATTTATTATGAAGAGGGAAATAAAGGAATTCCAATGGGATTCTTTATTAATTCGGAAAAGTACAAAGAGTTCGTCAGTTTCTTCTTTTTTTTTTATTTGCCATATTTATCCTCCATTCACGAGATAGCAAATTGTATCGCTATGTTTTGGACGGTATGTCCGCACTCGCTTGGGAGTTGCTATTTCCGAGATGTCTGGGCCACCTGTCGTCCACATGAAGGTGGGGCGTCCCGTTAAGTGCCTTGCCCAAGGACACAACAAGCGAACTTGCCGGCTTGTTCTCCACAACTTCCTATAAATGCCAAGCGCCAAGCAGGGAAGCTATAAATACAATTTTTTAAAGTCTTTTGGTATGACTCAACGAAGAGAATAAACCCAAGGTCTACCGACTGCGAAGCGAACGCTCTAACAGTTAAAAAAGTTAGAAAAATACAGCCCCAATCGTTATGAAAAGTCACAATTTAAGAAATTAATTTTAAGACCAAAGAGTTGAAAGGCCAAAGAAAAAAATTAAAAAAGGAACTCTGTACCGTGCCAATCTTTACAACAAGTAGAAGTTTTACCCATTTTTGAAGAATATGTTTTTCTCAAATTTTCTTTTAAGTATATTTATCCTGGCGTACAGTATTGCGTAGTTCATATAGTGTAACGTAGCGGTTTCCAATTTTTTCTCTAGGCACCCTTTGAAAACCTATGTTGGCTATGCTCGGGACACTCTAATCGAATCCGAAATTCCAACATTGCCCAATTCGAGATTGAAATTTTTTATTTTTTTGAGATCAACTCTTCGAGACAACTGCTTTTTTCCCAAACATAAGGTTGTGACCGTTTTTCTGATGCAAAACTTGCCAATTTTGAAGATGAAGACCAAGTTTATTTTATCTTGTTTTCGGTGAGCAAAAATACTACTACTGTATTTTAATTCAATTTACGCGACTCTCACTATGGAAATCGTACGTGCACTAAGCAAAGTACCGAGATAATTTATTACTGAAATTTTCTTTTGTTTTTACATGACGCTTTCAAAATCGAATAGCCCTACTAATGAATAACCCAGTAGTTCGTTTCTGCAACTTTTTTCCTTAATTCAGGACCGTACCAACCTACCACATGTTGTAGAAACATAAAGGTAAAAAAACTCTTTTTCAAGCAGACTTTCTTTTGCAGCTGATCACCGGTTAAAACCATTCTTTTCTTTGTCGTTTGAGCTATTTGCTGTGAGCACTATGCAGGAAGATGTATATACAAAGCGTGAGCGTGAGCGCTAGGTTTGCGAGTTTTCAGTTAGATTGGGGCCGCCTCGCCGGGTAGACTGCTTGGCCCCACCACCTGTTTGCCAGATTAAGAAAGAGGCATCCCGTAAAGTGCCTTGCCCAAGGACACAACAAGCAAGCTTGCCGGCTTGTTCTCCACACTATCCCTATTTTGCTGAGCGCCAAGCAGGGAAGCTGTAACTACCATTTTTTAAAGTCTTTTGGTATGACTCGACTTCGAAAATAAATCCCAGGTCTACCGATTGCGAAGCGCATGCTCTAACCACTATGCCATCGCACCACTTTCTTAAAACCCTTGCGTGTACAAAAAGGTGATACTTCATAGTCAACAGAGATATTTCGGGCAAAATTTTGCTAGATGATCTGACATTTAAATCACTCCATTAAATCTTTGAGGAAGAGATGCGCAAACTGCGACCCGAGGACCAAGGGCGGCTCGCTAAAAAAATGTGATTTGCGGTTCACCTCAACATATTAATTCCCCACCATAACTCTTTAGATTAAAATTAGATTAGATTAAAAATGGTCTAGATCTTTAGGTTAAAAATTCTGCCCTTTTAATGTTGATCTCAAAAATAGAAAACCTTTTGGAAAGAGTGTCAACACCTGACCAGAGTAGGTTTATCTTCTGTTTGAGTGAAATTGGCCCGCCTGCAAAAATGTATGTACTCTCATGTTTTGAGGGGTGCTGTGCCACAAAGCCTACGTCTTATAACCATTGGGCTAATTGTTCTGAAATTACTTTCCAGTTTTATTAAATGTCAATATAACGCAACTTTTCAAGAATATTTTGGCTACGTGATCATTTCAAAATGCGTCAATAAACGCCTTGTGACTCTCAAAATAGACCAAATTTGACGACTACCAATTATTATCAGGCCTATTTCTGTCATGAAAAATTTGACAAAGGTAAAAAAATAACGGATGAGAGTGGGTTTTGTCAACAATCCTTATTACAAGACTGCAACCATGAAGCTGGGTAGCCCTCTGAAAAAATCATGTCAATGATGCAATGTTGCCAAAAAGAGAGAATGATGAACTTCTTTAGAGTCCACCAAGATACAAGACTTAGTCACAAACCATGACTATCATTAAATTTATGCTTGTAATCATTGACAAATTTTATTGCTCCTTTAGTAATTTAGTCTCTCTGGTGTAACGGTATGGCTCTGGGTATTGAGTATTATCTGCAACAAAATAAGTCACCAGTTGACCAACGCTACAAAGTAAACTACCGCGAACGGCAGCTCTGTTTATCTTCTATTCTCTTTACATGTATTATGCGCGTGACGTTTGATTCTTTGGCAGCAATAGGCATGACTGTGTCCATACTGATTGACGCAACTAGTTACAAACAACGCAATGTTTAATAATCAGGCAAATTAATTAGGATATTTGGTTTAAGTGTACCGGAAAATTAAACAAATTATTAACTGTTATGGCTATAGGATTTTGCAAAAGATGATTTGACATTTGTTTCTCGCATGGTTTTGCAGAGCTTAGACGAGCAATTTCAGTATGTGTGTGTGTCACACCAAGCTACGAGAAAACTGCCAATGTTTTGAAACTGACGAGCGACCCCCGCAAAGCTGAATAGCAAAAAATTGGGAAGCTGCCGATCGTGGTAGTTTCTGTCGTTGAGTTGACCAACCTCTACGTTTTAATTGATGCAGTTTTACCTCTAAATAGTTTGTTAAAATTTGTGCTTAGAAGTCACTGAAATGTTTAGCAATTTTTTCAGCATTGTAATTTATATTTCTTTACATGTCATCGTGCTTTGTTTATTAGTCTGTTTATTTAGTCTGTGTAAAAAAATAAAATACAGAGGTCTAATCGATTCTTCATGTATTTTTTAGAAAGACCACCGTCTTCCTACGTGTAAACTCGGTTATTACTGATATAGCTTATGTGTACAGTACATCTAAAACTTTCATTTCTATGTCCATAATTTTTTGCCGAACTCGAATTTGAAAAATTTTAAATGCAGAACTCCAACCAGCAAAATAATCTTGAACTCGAAATTGAATAAAAGTCGATCAAGTTCGCGGCCCCCAGATTTAGCCACATCTACAGATAGGCTGCTGAAATTGCTTATCCTCATCACAAGAAAAACTAGATCTATACTGAACTCGTGCGGGGAATTTTTTTGAAATATGTACAGCCGCTTGAAGCAGTGTGAAGCTTGCTGGCTTAAAGTGAGGAAGCTTTGGATCTCAACGACATAGAACAACCAATCTGGTTGCCACTGATTTTGGTTTTGCCGCAAGTGTGAAGTTCTATGCCCTAGACCCAATCAAATGTAGCTGAATTATAGAGTCAGATCAATACCTTATGTTGAAACCTCAGGCCAACTGTTGGACACCAATTTTACAGATGATACTTCATTGGTCGAAACAGCGTGGACTGTCCGCAGCTGCGCTTTGAAGTGATTCTACTTGAATAAGCGTAAATGTAGTAGACCTGATGATGACCATTCTTAATGAACTCCATAACTTGTTACATACATTTTTCAAATAGTTTTTCACGAAACAATCAACACAGATCACAAGAAATTGTTGGAAACGACCGCTCAATCCGATGCGCTAATTTGCGAGTTTCTCAATTCGTAATTACTTCATGAAAATAAACCGAAGATAAAATAACTGTATTAAAAGAAAATTCAAACAATACTCATGCTAATGAGAGAAAGTAAAAACGCAATAAAAAAAGTTAGACGCCGGTTGCAAGCGTAACTTAATTTTTAGCCGTGAAAGCTTCTTGGTCTTCCTTGTGATGAGGAAGCCCTTCCCGCATCGCTCTACCAGTGAACATGTTTTTGATGTTTACAAAGTTGTTTTCCAGTTACCTAATTTGAATACTTGTAGGTGGGGGTTGACTGCCTAACTCAGGGTCGGCAAGATTTTACGAACGGAGAGCCATTTGAGCTCGATTTACACAAAAAAAGAGAAAAATAAGAGCTACAAAAGGTAGTACTCAGAAAGATATGTACGACATCGCCCATCAAATCAGGGGTGTTCTCGAGAAACAAGGACTTACAGTTAATTAGTGGTAAAGAACCGAATTTCAAGACACGACCCCCTGGCGCACACCTTCTCAACAGAAGTGCTCTCCAGAAAAAAGGTAAAAAAGCTGCAGCTGAAGGAAAATAGAGCCACAGGTTGCCGATTTTTAGTCTAACAGAAAAAAGGATTCTTACTCTGGTGATATTAATTACTACAGAAGGTGACACTATAGTAGATTTGAAGGTCATTTTCGTTTTGATCAGTGGCTGATAAATGTTACAACTCTTTTTGTTTTTAGGGCAACATTTTTCGAGTTCGTCCCAGGTGTGTACCAACCTCTAAATTACGTTATGAAGTAAGAGTCCAAGAAAATACTCAGCAGCTAAACAATCAGTTCTCAAGCAAAGACAAATTTCTTTACTTCGATATGAATTACTGCAAAGCTGTTGAGAGATGGGAAAACAAAGCGACGTCTTCTTTTTCCAAAAGTCTGAGATTACAATTGTAAATGTAATACTGACGATAAACTCATTATGACAACCGATGATTCAAACCCCTTCAAATATTTTTCTGGCAACGTAACTGGCCGATTTCCTTACATGTTACCTCACCAGTTTATTTTTTGTTGTCATCTTAACACTCGTTACTGGATTGTTCTTGAATTACACTTTGACTTTGATGGTCGTTTTCAACTTCTTTGTGATGCTCTTCATTTTTGTGTTGGTGATTATGAACTGCATGATGATGGTGATCAAGATCTACATGACCGTGAAGGTAGAAATGGTAATGTTTTGTTGGCTGGTGAAGCTCACTTTTTTCGATGTCTTCAATATCGTTGTCATAATGCTGAATAGAATGGTGATGGTCATGGTGTTTGATTAATGTCACATTTGCAACAATTTGACAAGTAATGTCATCAGCAAAACACTTCCTGCACAGACAGTACGGTACGCCAAAAATTAGGGCCACAGGGAAAAGGCCAAGCCAGCACCAAGGGTTACGGTAAAAGATTTGAAATCGCTTCCCACCGTTAGTTATGCAAATGAATTCGGACTCATAAGGCACGGAAAATTCTTTGAATGCCTCGCTCCTCCGACAAAAAGTTGCTAAGGCGTCGTCAAGCCGAATTTCCAACGCGTAATGCCTTCCATCATTGGACAAACTGTCACAGTAGTCTAACAATTTTTGAAGTTTATTTTTTGTAGCTTGATGATTGGGGTTTATATATATCATAAACTTTCGCGATTTTGACGGAAAAGTACGTTTGTCCGTCAAAATAAATGAAAAGAACGTTGGTAAAGTTAACAATTTTTCTTTGATATTAAGTAAGGCATTGTGATTTTCGGTAATATACTCTAAACTGTAGGGTTCGTTTTCAAATAACCATCTCCAGTTAGAAAATACATTAACTTGACTTGGATCAAATTTCAATTTTATGTCCTGCTCTTTTGTAAAGTAGTGAGGTGGAAAACGAGTGAAATCATCCAGAGCAGAAATGCCGATCTGTATGTTATCTTTTGACCACACATCCGTCATAACAACCTACATGCTAAAGAACACTTTCTAAAAATCATTGTGATAAAACAAAGCGTTGCCCTTGATTGTAAAGGCATAATTTAGTTAACTTCATTGTACGAGACTGCAAAGGAGATACAGAAGCTGAGGATATAGAAATGCGACACGTTAAATAAAAGTGCTCTTCAAAAAAGTTGTCAATTAAGTATGAGGGTCTTTCTCCGATGAAGACCTTTAACCCGTAAATTTTCCCAATTCTTTATGTTTCAAAATATAGGGTCGCTGAAACACAAAAGTTTCCGGAGAACGCATGTCTCTCTTCTACCTCGCCGTCTTTACACCACTAACTGGTTCCGAAAATGGGTAACTTTTTGAAATGAAGTCTAGTTCTTTACGTTTAGGGAAAAGTAGAATCTAGCCTTCTACTACAAGCACTTCATACGTAAGGGATCACCAATGGTCCAAATTCACACTCTTGCTCTTTGACTCACAATACTGCCTGAAATGATAACCATAAAAGCAATCATCTCTATTTTAAGGGTACATAGTGTCCTCCAACTATGCAAAAGAAAGCCACGCAGTCGCCCAACTACACCAAGAGGGCCATAACAGTCCCACATCTACGTTAGAGAGTAATGGGGTCAATAGTGCTATGTTGCGTAAGCCTTTGGAAACCAGTTTTGACTTGCTCGATTGCCTCCACAAAGCGCACATTGGAGTACACATACATTAGTTTACAGCGAAAGAGCGCGTGCGGCAATAAGCGAATTTTTTCAAGAAACAACAAAGTGCTCTGACCTGCGTTTGTAGAGAGTCTAAACTGAAATCGCCTCGAAACCTTAAAGCAGCGTTTTCAGCATTGCAAGTGAACTGGCAGCTCTAATTTCGAACTTTCTAAACAACTGAATGTGAATAAACAGCTGAACGTCCAAGTAATTGAATGAAACATAACTCCCACTTTGTGATTGTTGAAACGTCAAGTGGCATTGTGACGAAATAGAATCTTTTGTTTAATCAAAATCCACCAGCTGTAAAGCATGTTTCTTTGTTTCGCATTTGAATTAGTAAGCTAAACCCTTAAACCTTCAAAAGATACTATAACTTCTTAACTACAAAAGCCCGATTCGATGAAACTACGAGTATACTACACTACACTACGAGTATACGGTTTTACTTAAAATTAAGCTTAATTATTCTTTTAAATCTGAGATCCCAATCACCAAGCCTTCGGGGCTATGAGAATAAATTTCAAGGGATACAAGTTCACTGGTGTAATTTGTTTGCATTAGCAAAGACTACACTGAATGCTTCAGGCTGCATGGATGTCCAACCTGCGATCCATAACGTTAAATTGTACTGAAAACTTATCATTAAAGCACTGGAAGGTGGTGTTGTTAAACCGAAAAGAAGATGATAATCGCCGATGCGCTGCGGTCACGGATTGAAGCGCCTCCATCAATGCAGCGATTTTGCCCCTCTGTTCGAAAGTAAGCATGGCACTTCAAAAAGCAACGGAAAGCTTCAAATTTCCACTTAGAAAATTATCAGTCACTGAAGAAGGGAGTTGCTCAAGATTAATACCCTACGTCTTAGGCCTGCAGAGAAAAGAAAAACTTAAATCCATGAGGAACTTTTAAAATACTCTATATTGAAGTCCTTTGATAGCGCTATAAAATATTTAGATTTGTAATTTGGCCCATTCGGAAAAATGGATGGACGCCCCTGTATTAGGGGTTACAGAGACTGCCCCAACAAAAAAGGAAAACGGTCAGGAAAAAGTTTGGTAATCCCTGCTTTAAACTACAAATAGATGAGTCTATTACCAGAATTTCTTACTTTTTGGATGAAAAACTAGGCAAGTTTGGAAAATTAGCATACTGTGACCATATAGGGCCAGGTTTATCGAACTGGTAAATATTGCCTTCATTCGATTTATCAATGAGTAAACTACAATTCTTTTCATCTACTCCTTTATAAAATGATACCAAAGGCGAAAGTGTTTTAGTTTTTCACTTCGATCAGTTAGGTTTTATTTGGCCAATGCAAATTAAAACTCTCATGAAGTGAAGGTTACAATGATATCAAAACTAAGAAAATAAAACGCAACTAAAATACACACTTTTTCTGGAAATAAGCTCGGGCCTATTCATATTTTCTGGGAGATCATTCTTCAAAATAAAGACCAGTTAAAAAACAAGGCAAAACTGTGGAATGACAACAATGCAGTGATCATCAGTTTGTATAACTAACCATCGCATGTTGAATGAAGATTGCTGGATATTGGCAACCCCACGTAGACAACTTGAAACAACGAAGCAAGAAATGGATCCATTTGTCAACGAAGTGAACAGAATTAATGTAACTAAACAAAACGGAACTGATTTAAACTGTACCGAAATGAAATAAAATGAAGTATGTTGTTTTTTTGTGCTTTTTGACTGCAATGATTTTTCAGCGGCAGGACCTTTTTAGTTGCGACTGCTCGGTGTATATTTCCTTCTTCATATTTTCTCCACAGCTAGCGCCAAGCAGGATATCAGCACAAAGCGTTTCTAAGAACTTTGTTATAACTCGGCAAGGAAATAAACTCTTATCTACCGACTGAAAAGCGGACGCTCTAACCACTACAACAAACCGAACTGAAATCTAACAAAGTGAACCGATTTATACTACACCGCACGCAAAATGCTCAAAGCAAAGTCAGAAACTCCAAATATGAAACTGAATAGCTCAAATTAAAGAAAGCAAATCAGGTTACACGAAAAATGCAGTAGAGATAAAGTGCCCAAGGATAACAAAGGTCGAAAAACACTGTAATTTAAAATGTGGGTTCCAAACCGTTCCAATAAAATGGATACTCGGCCATGAAACTTGCCGAAAACGATCAAAATCTTACTAAGACGAAAAAAGAATTTAAAGATAACAATACGAAATTTCAACGTAAAAAATGGAAAAAAATTTGAAGAGTTTTAAAGATAATGTGAAACAAAATGCACAATTCTTCCCGTCTAGCCCCTTTTTTCGTTCCTAACAACCGTTTGTTACTGCTCTGACAAACGTTCCTTGCGAGAAGTAGGCACAGCAGGCTGAATCGAAAGTTTTTTACCGCAGCGTAGCTGGTGGGTAGTCGTGCAAGGTGTCCAAACCTTGCTGTCACCATTTCGTAATGCTTCTTGCAAGCATAAGCCGTTGTTGCAATGATTCCAAAACTTCAATTAAGACTGTTATGCGTTTTAAGAGCATTGAAAACAAACTTGGCGCACAAATAACTTCATAAAATTGATTAAAGAGAAATTGCTATACATAAATTTGAACACCTGTAAGATTGCGAGCTACATATAGGCTATGTAGGTTTTTGTGAACCAAACAGTAATTTTAAAGTAAACTTTATTAAATACAATTAAAATAATAGCCTTTACAAAAAGTACGCAACGAAGCTTTTGGGTCCTTCCACAGAAACTTCATCAGGACAAATACAACTTAACCAAAAGTTGAAAACAGACTTTCCTTTGATGTATGTTTCAGAACATTTCTGATTAAATTGTCATTTGGGCTGATGAAGTCCCCGTGAAGGAGCAAAAGTTTTGGCGCTTATTTACTGCTAAAGCTGTTATTTTGTTTTTGTTCAATAAGGTTTTATCTGTAATCAGGGGCGTTGCCAGAAGCAGTTTTTTGGGGGGGAACAAAAATACAAAATTTGTTTGAATGACTTTTTCTGAAGATCGATATTTTTCGATATCCAATTTTTTCAATTTTTTTCTCAACGTCGTTGGATAGCCTTTTATGGGGGATCGATAGCTTCTGACCGCCACCCTTGTAAAGTTTTACCTCAAATTCATTGAATGTTTTTTAGAGATCGACGTGTTGTAGCCGTTTTGTAACCTTCATTTCTTGATTGGATTAAAAAAAATCGGTGAGGGTGGCATGGTGGTGGTGGATTCCTAATCACCCCTATGTTTGTAATTACTGTTTGGTTAGTCAAAAATTGGAAAAGAAATATACTACTTTCTTCAATGCAGTAAAGGGAATATTCTTGCGATCGAGGGAAAAGGTTTGTGCCGCAAATTAAAAAAAAAACTGGCGTATTAAAGGAATGGAAGATTTTATAGGCAATGGCGTTTTGTCGATATCATTTGAAACAACAAAGTAATCAAAGACAGTTTTAAAGAAATTATCAAAAAAATGAGCAAGTGGTTGAGAGCTTTGTAAATTGAAGCACAGGGTGCAGCAAAATATTTTTCTTTCTTTCTTTAGGGTGCCGTGGGCCTAATGAGGTTGATAACCACGGCACTAGCTTGATACTCTCTGGCTTTTTTTGCAATCATAGTTTTTTTTAATCACATATTGTTTATTTTGAAATTTCATTGCTGTTAAGAGACCTATGCGTTAAAGCAAAAAGTTTGTTTTGCTCCAACATACGTTTGTTGTGAATATACGCCCAGTTTGCTTATAATAAACTGGAATTAAAATTTGTAAGAGGTTACCTTCACATTATGGTTTGTATTTTAACCATAGTTAATGAAGTTGTGCGAAAGGATAAAACAATATTTGTTCCTAGCTTTTTGCTCTGCTGCGCGGTAGGTGATCCCAATTATGACCCCAACCCAACCCCAACCCCATTGTTTGTTATCGGGCCAGTGGTTACCTTATTAGGCCCACGGCACCCTACAGAAAGAAAATGACCCAACCCCAATTATTAACTATTACTAGAAGAGAGAAAAAAATCACTTTTCGACGCGTAGCCAGAATAGAATTCGGGAAGCAGTGGGGGGTAATTTAGAGTTTTTGCTATTTGTCGAGGCAGCGACATTAATAATTACTATTGTTCAAATCCATTGTTTGAGTGGACGAAAGGTGCAATGGCCTCACGAAGCGCATTGGTTCCATCACTGTATTTTACGTTTTTATTGAGATATCGATTTTTTTATTGATGTTTTAAAGTTTTGGTTTCTAATTAGATAAATGGGTTCAAAAGAAATAAATCTTGCTGATATAAGTGCTGCTAACGTCAGCCAGGTAATCGCTTTTTGCCAAAGAAGATCGATTTGTGAGAAAGCAAGCGTTTGGCTAATTGCTGCAACAATCACTGATAACTTATCCACAATACCTCTATATTTCAGCTGGGGCAAACTGCATTTTTCAATACAACCAAGGCGGAAACACAACTCATAACCAGAGACGTTTCCAAAGTAGGGGCAAGGCCCTTCTATTAAGGGACATCATTTTTTTTATTTTGCAGCTTTTTTAATGCTTTTTTACTGCAACGGCTCTTCACACCAGGATACTTTTACATTATCGTTGAATAGAATCTGGTATATCATCCCCACATCACTTTATTGCTGAACGCCAAGCAAGAGATGTTTTATACGTCTTTAAGTCATTGGTATGGCCCTGCAAAGGAATTGAACCAAGTTCTATCGATTGTCATCGAGCTATTGTGTGAAAACATTTCAGCGGAACGTTTTCTAAGATCTTCGTTCTTGCTTGTTTTGGACAAACACAACCAACTATAAGTTTTTGAAATTTTGTGGGGGAAATATCCGGGTCCGCTCCGAGTGTTACGGAGCCTAGCGACGACATGGCTTATTGCGAAACAATGCAGGTTTGTCTTCGTGAAGTCACGTGTTCAATGTTGACGTGGATTCTTCGTTTTTGCGCTTTTGGAAACTGGATTTCAAGGCGTTGCCCAGTTTGTGGTTGAAATGTATGGCACCTTCTACAATGCTACCAACTCCTGAGTAGGTCTGAACCCAAGATGTTATAAATGTGATAATTGTATTCTGGTGGCTGCAGATGTCGCTCAAGGCATACCTCCAAAATAAGCAAGGTGGCATTCACAGAAGCCCTTGTAGAAAACACTAGCGCAGCGGTTCCCAACATGGGCGTCGTGGCGACCAAGTGCGCCAGGAAACTTTGCCAGTGGCGCAGCGCGAATAGAAAAGAAATAACTGTAACAACAACTCGAGCAAAGTCAGTATCAAAAAATGGCCTGAGCCACAAGTTTGGGAAAAGCAAACAGTTCCACAGTAATGACTCGAAAAAAATTTTCAACTGCAAATGGAGCAAATTTTGGATTTGACTGGGGCGTAGCAAATATTCATAAGTATTTGAAACGTGCAGAGAGAGCAAAACTGAGAACCATTACACTAGGATATTTAGAGGAAGGGGCATTGTGTCATGACCCTCAAATCAGATTAAAAATCGGCTTAGTATAATTCGTCCTTATGTCCCTCTGGCAAAAAATCTTCGTTAACTCGTGTCAAAACGATATGAAATAACTGATCAAAATGTAAGTTTAAAAAACAAAGATTTTGAAGTGCCTTTTGAAGTGCCGAAAAAATAATGTATCATTTTTTTGTGAAGTAGGGCTGTCCTCCCCTCAGGCTTAGCCCCTTAATAAGGATTAAATTATTGCGATGCTTTAACTAGTCTTTTGCAGTTAATTATGTTTCAGAAAATTTTCAGTAGCCTAGCTCTTACTATGTAACTAATGAAGAAGGTGACTGTATATTTAATCAAGCGCACAAATGATTTCATGAATTTTGCTATTTCTTAAAATAAAATTAGTCAAACTTCACGCATAATTTTGATCTCCGTTTGGTTTACGGTATCGCCAAATCTTTGAGCAATAAATAAATTACAGGCTTTTTCACGCTTGCGGTATCAGTTTAACTAAATCCCTAATTAAGGGTTGTTGATTATTCTGTAAATAAACGCACAAGACAGGAAAACAATCTAGAACATCCGCAGCAGAGAAAAGCACAAGCTTGTACGCGTTTAAGATTTTTGTACTGTCGGTGTGCTTCTCATTAATTTATAAGCCAGCAGGGCAAGAACAGAAGCGCTTATGACAGACCAATGGTTCAGGCCTGCTTTGAATTTTACAAGTTTCAAAACAGCTCTTGAATTGCTTGCTATTACTTTCAATAAACTCGCTGCTTGATTGAATCGAGCAAACAGAGAAAAGTATCGTAAAACTGCCTTTTCAAATGCGCGGCCACAAAACATCAATAGGGTTTAAGCTCGCATTCAGTTACCATGGCCGTCCAGAGTCTAATCCGGGTTAAAGCCGAACTGAAGTTCTGGTTCTTTTATATTGAAAAAGCCCTATTTATGATTGCAACATTTCCTAATTTGAGAAGCCATCAAAATAAGTCTTTTTGTGTACCCTAGGGCTTGTGCAACCTGGTTTTTACTCCCTTAAACCACCATAAAGCGTGGGACTTGGAACCAAAAAAACTATACACGAGGACAAACAATCATAGTTGTACAACTTTCAGTGGTAAGAAAAAAGATTTTGAGGCAGAATGTCCTTTCTCAAACAAGGAAAACGAGGGAATCCGTTAAAAAAGTTTTTTGTATCTAGAAGTATGGTTTCGTACTTTCTGTCAGGTCATTCTTACACCCGAAACTATATTTCACATCTCACCAACACCTTAAAGTTTATTTTGAATAAAAAAATTGTTTTGATTTAAAAAAATTGCCAAACTACTGCATAAAGCACTTAGGAAAAATGTTTACCCTAAGCCAATTTTAGATGTACTGTACCATCCAGCCGGAAAAAATTTTAAATACAGTACGATTTAAAGCTTCATGCTTCAATCGACCATTCCATCAACAACAACTCGTAATATTTTGCAATCTAGCGAGAGGCGTCTTCCGGTAGCCTATAGACGCTCAAATCAGTTTTGCTATGTTCCGAAAAATGTAAAACCACGCTATAAATATCAATCGGAATTTCGAAATTGCAGTAAATCCAATTTATCTTTGATCAAACGGCAGTGTTTATGACGTAAAAGGCAGGTTTGCAACGTATTCAACGGCGTCGAAAACATATTGGCTGGTGACGACATGCTTCTAAAATAGGCGTAACCAGGGGAGTGAAAGAGGCTATTTTCAAGTAGAATCATAAAACTATGGTAGAACGGCAAAAAAAGAATAGTTTCGCTCAAGGGTTTTATTTTCTTTTTTATCCCCTCACATTTAAAATTTTATTAACTTTACATTAATTAATTATTACCATGAAAGAAATGGGAATACTAGGCCAACATTTATTTTTACAAAATCATTAATACGAGAAACTGCAGTCTTGCAAAGTCATTTTATGTAACTTCGCAAGCAAGCATATTTATCTGAAGCAGTAAAAATTGTTGGGTGCCGGTTTAGTGTGTGATCTACCCACATTTTTCAAGTTTAGCTTGTGATCTACCTAAAAGTTTTAGGGTTAGTGGTAGATCATATTTCTTGGGTAGATCACATACTAAACCAGCACCGGTTGTTGTCATGAGACTGTTATGATTTTGATGAAAATTTCTGTTTTAGAATATCAAAAATTTTTGAAAAATTTGCCCCCAAATGTATTTTTTGCTAAATCCTTGGAATAGAAAATCGTTTTGTGTGCATTTCAGTCCCGTTTAAAACGTCTGTACTAGAAATGCAATGCATCAGCAGCAGGTTATTGGAGCAGGTCTAACTTCAAAGTTGCTCCAGCTTCAGCTCCGGAGCTCTTTAATGTAAATTGCTCCGGCTCCTGCTCCAGCATTTTCTATACTAAATTTTTACTTTATTTGCTCTATTAAGTGAATTTTTCATGAGCTACAAGTTTGACAAAAACATAAAATCCAAAAATTTTACTTCGCATAATTTCATGACATTTTAAAATTATTTCAAACAAAGGTCATTTGCGCAAAAAAATAAAATTGCCTCGGGTAAGTACTCTCTATCAAAGTTCTTAAATCCGACCGATTTATTCGAAGTAAAGAGAACAGCGTTTCCACAGTCACTTGAGTAGGCGGCAAAGCTATTATTGTGTATGCCACTTTTTGCAGAATTGCCACGTAGCGAGATATCGCAGTTATGACGCTTAGTTTTGACGTTCTATCATTCATTTCCGCATTATTTAATGAACTGATAAAATTCATTTTGGACTTCTGCAGCAGGGCAGATCAATTGGTCGTTTTTTCATTTTCCATTTTTCCGCGTTTTTCCTGCTGATCGATATGCTGTTCAAAGTCCTTATTATCAGAACTAGAAGTTGAAGATTGACCTTTACTAAGGCTTTGACTTTGATCCACTTCGTCTGCTTTTCAGTCTCTTTCTTCATATTCTTTCGTGCAAAGAGCGATAGCTACTGAAGTTGTTCTGCCTCTTTTCCGTTGTTCAAAGATCAAAGTACTCAATTCATTGGATCAACATATACTGCTGCCAGCAGTACATCTTTGCCAAGCAGAATCTTTTCACGGCTCTATACATTCCTTACGGCGTCAGCTACAACACCGCCAATCTGTGTAAACTGACACAGCATTTTTTCCATTCCTTGTGAAGTGTTCCAGACGTCAAACAAACAGTTTGCAATTTTTGGTAAAAAAGATAGTGAAGTAAGCATTCAAGATTTTCAAAATCCTTCCTTTGTGCTTCAGATAAACACAAACCTGGATGCACGATGTCTACCAACGCATCTTTTAGTTCCAAAAGTCGTGCAATCCTGAGGTGTATGCTACCCCATGTAGTAGCTTGGTCAAGAATGGCTCTTTTGTTTATTTTTCTCTATAATATGGCATTGATTTTTAATGTTCTTGCAGCAGCCGAAATCTGGAGAATTTTGATGATCAATGAAGCAACTGTGTCTATTTTCAAGCCATCGCGAATTGCAAGTTGTGAAGTATGAGCAGCACATCTCATATGTGACTTTGTGGTAAACTGCAAACAGTCCAAAACCACTGAGTTTGCAGATTCAAATACTGCAATGTTGAGGCAACATCTTGTTCAGTGTCACTGCCATCATCTTCGCTTTCATCTGTCACAGAGTCCCCATATAATTTCTTGACGGCATGTGCAATTGTGCTCTATGCATGAGCACGCACAGTTTTTAGCAAGCTTTTGCAAAGCCATGCATGCATGTTCTTAATGAATGCTTGTCAAATTTCTACAGATAAACACTATTTAAAAGCATTTAATTTGGAGCTGTTTATCTAAAACAGGATCAATCCAATAATAGTATGGATCTAGCTCCGGCTCCAGCTTCCCCTAAATTTAATTATGAGCTACAGCTTTTTCTCCGACAAAAATGGTCTGCCCCTTGGCTCCGGCTCCAACACAATGATCAGCAGCAGTACACCGGAAACTCTTAAGTAGGCCTAACTACTGGCGTCTTTATGGGGCATGTCATGCGCCATGTCCTCCTTTTTGGTCTTGACGACAAAGCATAAAACATCTGCTTAAATCGCGTTTGAGAGTAACTTCTATAAAGATTCCTACCTTAGTTTTATTCCCCAAATACTTCATTTGGAAATATTCTGAGTAACTTTTGAAAAAAGTTTTACTGTATCAATAGTTTTTGCTTCCATTAACCCCTTTTCACATTATTGGTGTTACGCTAGTGGATCTGTGCAAAAGTAGTTTGTTGCAATGTCTATTGAGGAGTAAAAATGTCTTCCAACATGTTGAAATCCTACTCTAAAATTTTTTAGATATTTTCACTTTTTATGCGCCTGGTGACTTTCTTTTTTAGAGGCGAGGACATCATCTTTTATCAGGTGAAACCAGCGAATCCAGTTTCTGGCAAGAGGTTGAATCAGAGCATCATCTCGGTGGCGTTGCTGCAACGTTGCTTCGCAACCAGGGAGGAGGAGGCACCACTCCTCGATGACTTAATTTTAGTGATCACAATACTTTCGGAAATGGCATTTTTTGAGACTATATTCGAAAGAGGTTTGTTTAGTTGGAGCCCTTCCTTGAAAAGAAATCGAGGAACTCTTCGTTTTTCATTATTTAGGTAGTGAGAAAGTAATCAATTTAAAACCAAAATCTTTTCCTGGACTATAATGTTAGCTTCAAAAATTTTTTCGTGTTGGAGGCGACATTTTTTGAAATCATTCTAGAGGTGTAGCGAACTTAATACACTACTGCTTCTCGTATCCGGAAGAATAAAACGTATTTAAATAACTCAGAATCAGCAAGGGATTCAAACATAGACATAAGAATTGCAAAATGGACGTAACTATACGGTTGCACAGCCATGCAACATTGTAGCAATCAAACAATAAAAGCGATTTCACAAAGACTTTGCCACCATTAAAGCAAAATGCTTTTCGATCGTTTGAACTAATTGCGACAAGTAGTTCGCTCAGCTTGGTTGCAATCGGTGGAATATTTCAAGGAAGAATTAGCGTAGAATCACCCTCCTACAAGCATAGTCACGTAAAGCCTTGCATTATGAAGAAAGAAATGCAAACTGCACTTTTTAGGCACTTTTTTTAGTATAGGTGAGGTATTTATGTACCAGCAGAATTAGACAACGATTATATATAGGTACACGTGTACTTAAAATAGTGACAAACCCTTCTGAAATGTTAACCTGGTTTCTAATAAGGTTTAGCGCCAGTAGGAGAGAAGTTGACAAAAAGTTTTGGATTCCCTGGGTAACCTTTCAATGCTACCGGCTGATAGGGGTGGCTCGAAATGATATTTCCACTTTAAACATTTTGGAGAAAAGGAAACGAACAAAAACGGACAACGAAAAGATGACTTCTGGATAACAATTTGCATGGCGTATTGACATGTCCAACCGGCAAGTAAATTAACTTTGAATATTGTATTTGACATACGCCAGTAG
This sequence comes from Trididemnum clinides, assembly GCA_963675345.1. Classification (NCBI taxonomy): domain Eukaryota; kingdom Metazoa; phylum Chordata; class Ascidiacea; order Aplousobranchia; family Didemnidae; genus Trididemnum; species Trididemnum clinides. Next base: position 6,129,315 of record OY776302.1, on the reverse strand, counting down.
TTAACAAGCCAGGCAACTTTTAGTGTTTTATAGCACTCCTTTGCTTTATTTAATAAAGCAGCTTGTGTTGAGAATGCCAAAGTTATTGCAGACAGAAACTTTATATTGCCCAATGTTTAGAATGTGGTAGGTAAAGCATAGCAGCTTATTGTATTTTGTAAAAGAAATCTTTAGGTGGTGTTAAGGACAGTTGATACGCAGCACAGAGCCATCTCTGTCAGCCATTTCAAAGAAAAATGCTGACTGGAAAAAGAGAAAAAAGCCTTCCAAGAAATAGGATTCGCCGTAATAACATGGCAGCAACAGCAAGCCTTGGTTACAAGAGATCAGTTTAATTTGTTTATTTCAACGTTACCATGCATGTGATCTCGTGAAGTTAATTGCCAAGCTAAATGATCTGAGAGTAAACCAATCTTCAACACTAGGGGCCATTTTAGCTTCAGAATAATGACTTCAAATTTTCTAAGCTAGAATTAAGAAGCAGTGTAATAGATCGAAAAGAGATAAAGCAATTTTTGCCTGACACTAGAAAATGTGAAATTTACTTAATAGAGATAGTTTTTGGAAATGTTTTTTGAACATTTGAATAAACCCACGTTTAAATACTTGGGTATTTAAATTGCAGTTGTGTAGTTTTGAGTGGCATATTATTATCTTTCGATTAAATGATAGATCTCATGGTTATATTAGAGCTTCAAAACTTTTCATTTTTGAGGACCGCTAAAAATCGAAGTGATCTTTTACGGACGGTTGACTTGAAACCGATTTCAGAAAAGGAAAACATTTTCTTCTAGCTGCTTAAGAATCAAACTATGTCAGGTTTCCAAAAACTGAAAAAGACTAGCTTACTGCGGGAAGCATTATACCAAGATTATAAAAATGACTTAACTTGTTTATGTTTTTCGTTGATCACGCATAAAAATTTATTTTGATAATGCATGTATGCCCCAGGTATACAAACGGAAAAAATTTTTCCCGTCGACCGGCATAAAAATCACTGAGCACTTGCTGTTAAGCACCAATGCACCACTGAGTAGGACATTTTTGTGTTAACAATTGCTTCAGTATTACCACTTGCCAATACTGCTGGCCGGGGCCATTTTCAACACAAGCACTACCACCAAACAGAAGAAGCGTTGCAAGGGCACAACAAAGAAGAAATCATGCAAGGATGGAACCCACGACTTCACGATTGCAAGGCAGCAGCGGTACCCGTGAGCACAGTTGAAGTTTGCAAGCAAGATTGATCGAATTCCTCTGAGACTTAATAACTAGGCGACAGCTATAGTTTTATCAAAGAGAGAGAGGTCGAAAAGACATCTTGAAAAACTGCTGTCAGTAATAACGGTAATGTTGTTCATTTGTTGCAATTAGACAATAAAAAGCGCTGCTTATTGTAAATTTGTCTAAGTAGGCATAAGGTCAGCAGTTCAAACCTTGCACGAACAGCAGCAATTATGCCCATGGGAAAGAGAAGTTTCCTGCAGATTGGCATCTGCCACAAACGAGTGATGCCCAAGAACTCAAAAACGGTATTTGCAGATCACGTGCGGGGCGCTTAGCAATAGGAACAATGCGGAGAATAAAATTTGAATCCGAATTCATTCAAATATGACTAAAATGTGGCCACCGCTACAGAACTACTGCAAGTCAAATGACGTCAAAACCGCTCTTTTCAGCACAAAAAGGTTTTAGTTAACCTCGAGTGTAATTCTAAAGATAAGCAGCTTATCACTGAAGAAGAGGCCGTAATTATTTATTTTCGTTGTTTTTATCACGTTTTCATTGCTGATGTTATTGGTACGTAAATAAATGACCGAATCGCAACATTGCTTATTAAGCCAAGCTATAAAAGATATTTATCAGTTTACACGTTCAAAACAGGGAATTTTGAAAGTTTTGTAAATATTTTTGGAAAAACATAGCAAATTTTGGCTAAATTGTTTAAGCTTTTGTCTAACTTTAAAACGTCATAAAGTGAAACATCAAGGGTATGAATACGTTGACGGTGTTGGAGGAAACCTTTAAATATAGCCTTTGAAGTAGATTTATTCAATTGAGCTGTTTTTAAACGAAACAAAACTTTTAGTTTTGGTTTTATATAATTAATATTTGGCTTCTCTTCTCAAGAAAAAATGTTTGAAAATACTGCTCATTGTTTTTATTTTTTAAATAACACGCACTTTTCAAAAGTTTGTTCACATCGTTCTTTGAAGTCCACCTACCCTTGCAACAATTATCGGAAATAACTCCGTGTACCTGAATGTTTCCGCTTAACCCTCGCTAGTTGAGCGCATCAAATAAACACCACTTTGTTTTTTCTTCGTTGTGGACTTTGATATTTCTAAGAAACCAATCATCTGGGAAAATTTCAAGCGGCCTCGTAATCGTTTAAAATCGATAGGCCAATGGTCCCTAATGATGTAAAAATGGTGCATGAATACAGCATTTAGTCTATGGTCAGTTTATTTGCTCGCCGCATATGCTCATAAGTTCTTTGTCTATTTTAATACAACGTATGTCTAAGCAGGTTAATGTAAGTTCAACCTATAAAAAACAATACCATTCTTATTCACCATGTACATCAGAAACACCTAGGTATATACAAATAGTGGCATATAAACGCTATAAAAAAAGCCTAAATGTGAATCGAACCCGAGGCCATGAAATTGGCAAAGTAGCTGGAGATCGCCAAGTGTGTAAACTTTTTGGGGAGTGCTACCCCAGTGATCTTTCAAATGGGAAAAGCAAATTTACGGCCGCTGTAAAGTTTGGTAATAAATTTAATTTAGTTGCTATGAAGATGTTTTTCAAATTTTTAAATTCAATGGGGAGAGCATGAGTAGTAAAATACGTCAATTATTAAATTCAAGGTTAACGCAAGTTTAAAGGTCTCTGCTGATAAATCGATAGAACATTGGAGGCTGATGCTATGTAAACGGTTTTCAAATTATGACGACCTACAAAGCATTCTATCACAGTTTTTACGATTCAGATATTCGCCAGCTCGTACTTACACATATTCCTCGTAATCAAAAAAAGCTTAAATAGGTATTCGAATGTAAAAAAATTTCAGATTGCGATATTGCAAAATGTAGTCTCATTCGACTTTACAACAAATGAGTATCAGCAGAAAAAAAGAGTTAAAAGTGAGCATCAAGTTTTGCCCGAGAAAATAACTTGTTGATGTAATTGTTCTTTTAATACAAACTAACATCACCTAAAATTAGGGAGTACACCATGTTTATTTTATTTTGTTTTATCTTAAGATTAAACGTAACAATACCCTATGTGAGTGCATAGTATCGATTTGTGTGGTGCCATTAAGCCGTGTATCTTCATTAAGCTATCATAGTTTAAATTTTTCTGGACTTATCAACGTCACTTTCTACTTTCTAGCGCAAATGATATTGTCTCTGAAATTGGTTCAAAACTTTTACATTTATTTACCAAAGAATTTCTCGAAGTAGCTAAATTGTACCTCAGGCATTACCAATATGAAATGAGCACTGGTCTAACCGAAACTAAAAATCTTAAACTTATAGTTCCTGGCCTTGACCATAAGCAATTTACGCTTCCTAGTAAAACTGAATACAAGTTGTCACCACATTGTTGTACCTGAGGAACACTGAAAGGTTATCCAAGCGACAAGGAACCCTAATTACACAAAAACTGCAAAATGCACAATAAAATTAGTTGTGACGCAGTTATATGCATTTTCCTTTTTGGCCATCGTAAACGGATTCTACTTTTTTTTTGTTTATTTATTTTGGCGCATCTTTTGCCTGGTACAAGATTGGGCTTTTCGCGAAATGTTTTCTCATGAAACCCACCACGAAAACCACTGCTATAAACGATTGACTGCTTGAGCGTATATTTTACAATGTAATGACTGTCGTTCACAGCATGGCCAAAATCTGAAGTTATTTGCGAACTCTTCGTGTTTAGGTGTTGATATATCTTCGAATTAATGCTGTGACAGTTATAGTTGAATGGTAAAGCAAGATGGATCATTTTAATGAAAGTTCAGAGGATTTAGTTTGGCCATTTCAAAGTAATTTAACATTCAGCTATGAAGGTAAGAAAGGTTAAATAGTTTTCATTAAAAATTTAAAGCGAACTTGGTGCCTGTTGAAAGCAACGAATATGTCAAGGGTTTACAGGTGGCCGCTAGCTTGCAACCAAATGCGCAATTGCTCATAACGAAAGCATGGATATTAACTTTGACCACTAAACAAACATCTTGAATAAATATTTGTGGCTACATTCTTGTTCTCGGGTCAGAAAAGACCACCATGTACATATGCCAATATTTTTTTTGTTTTGGATTGTCCAGGGCGTGTTTTAAAAATCGCTGCCACAAATAGCGAGGTGCCGCGTATTTAGCAAATGAAGTTGAGCATGTCTTTGCCCATGCTAGTGACAACATCTGCTTCAAATTTTGATTCCGCAAGATTGTCACGTGATTGCTGCTCGCTAGAACACATCAGGCATGGGAAACCTGTGTGCTATACGTTCTTTAAAACCAAGCATGTAGCGCATTATGAATCCAAGGCAGAAGTTGCGCTGCACTTCTGATAATATTGATTACTTACCGTGTTTGTTGGGAGGAAGGTTGCCAGGGAAAAGCTCAGGCCCCACATTGCAAACGTAGTTAAGCAAGTAGAAACATGCTGATCGGTTTGTGGGTTTGCGGCTGGCCCGTTTGACCTTTAGAATAGTTTTCACTCTGTGTGCAGGCCAGGGCCGTGGTGTAACGATAAAAACGTCCGCTTCCCAATCGATAAACGGGGTTTCAACTCTCTTGGTAAGTGGTACCAAAGATTTTAAAAGCGGTATTCACAAATCTCTTGCTTGTCGCACAACAATAGAAGTGATGATGAGGATGAAACATGGAGTTAGAGCTACTCAGCCATGATTGCAAAGAGTAGAATAGTTCGCTTAGGCCTGGCCTTATAGCCACAGCTAGCACTAACACAACGACACTATGAGTCCACAATTGATATTGCGGTCGCAGAGTTTTCGTCTTTGTCTAGACGAGCCTCCTTTTTCAAATGTTTAATCCTTAAAAAGAATGGTTTTATGTTAGAAATATTTTTGCTGCGCAATTTCTTCTCTTCATACATATCAGTAAAAGTAATCTAACTTTAAACAAATTATAGACTGCACCAGTTCCTAGCTCACGTTTTGAGCAATTTTTCTATTTATCTTTACTTTACATGCAAACAACATTCATTATTTACAACACAGTTGTTAATGCTCCGAAGAATGTCATGTTTACGTGAGGTGTGACAGCTCGTTTTAAACTGAATTTCACTAAGTGAGCAGCGCTGACTGTGGCTTTAAAAAGCGGGTTTGATTCTCGACCTCGTCGGCAACGTAGCTCGGGCATCGGTTCTCAAGCCTTAGGTTGTGGGTTCAATGCCCCTGTGGTTTTATCGGCGTTGTGTTTTTTAAAAAGAATTTTTGGGCATTTTCTTGCTTGGTCGCACTCTTTGTGATGGATATTCATTTTGCCAGCAGTAGTGGTAACTCCGATGATGGTTTGAACACAAGTTGTTTTGCGTGCAAGCGGAAAAGTTTCCGGTGAGCGGAAGACAAAAGCGATTTACGCTCGCTTGCTCGACAAGAGTAACCTGAAATGTTTTCTTGTCGGCGGCGAGGCGCAATGGACGGAGTGTTCCACCCAATCACTGAAATGTCCCCGGTTGAGCGCTAAAAGCAATGCGTTGCACGCGGTATTGCCAAGAAAAACCGACCTTTGCTTCAAGCTCACGTTTTTGGTTCTAACTCCGGCTTGCATTGGAAGCAGCGACATGCATGAGTGACTGCTGACTTGAAAACCGCAAGGCCTCTTTGCAGTTCCCGAGCTCTGCGCTTTTCATGTATTTGAGCGTTTAATCAGTTTTCATCACTCATTGTTTGTTTGTTTTATTTGAAATATGTCGGACGAAATAAAACGGTTAAAAGACTCATGATTAATCAAAACCACGAGGCCCCCAAAATCCTTGATTAAACAGCTGAGGGGAAAGATTGGGCCAGAGATATCACTTAGTTAATGTACAGGGTCCGGCAAAATGATCTGACATATTTGTAGGTTTAATAAAATCCAAACAAAATAAAGAAACAAAAAAGTGTTTTCATTTTCGAAAAGTACATATAATGCCATTTTGTTTCATTAGGTTTTAAAAATTAAGCCAGTCAAATAGGATCCATTATTGTCCACACACTGCCGAAGGTGTTCATGAAAGTAGTCTATAACTTGGTGGGTCATTTCATGTGGAATGGCGGTAATTTCTCGACAAATTACATCTTAAAGTTGTTCAATAGAGCAAGGGCGATTAACGTACACCTTTGACTAGAGGTATCCCCAGAGGAAAAAATCGCACGGTTTAAATCAGGTGAATGGATGGACCAACTGATGTCACCACGCAATGAGATCAAATGACCAGGGAACATCTCCCTCAAAATCCCCATTGCACGTTGAAAAGTGTGGGCTGTTGCCCCATCCTGTTGAAACCAAGCATTTTCCATATTGTGGAGCATATTCAATTTCGGTCTGAGAAATATCTTTAGCATCTCACAATATCGATCAGAGTTCACAGTCACTGTAACGTCTTCTTCGAAGAAGTATGGACCCCATATACTGAACAACACAGCTGTTGCATGGGGGACATGTTGTTGAATTTCCAAACACAATGCTCTGCGAGTTTCAATGTCTCTTTCGCAGAGTTCTTTTGACAACATCATTTTGTATGGATGCATTTTCAGATGCTTGTGAAGAATTCTTCACAAACTTCTTTTGGAAAGCCTAAGAGCCTGGGTGCATTTAAATGCTGAACGATTATATGAAACAAAATGGCATTATATGTACTTTTCAAAACTTGAAAACACTTTTTTGTTTCTTTATTTTATTTGAATTTTATTAAACCTACAAATGTGTCAGATCATTTTGCCGGACCCTGTATATAGATAAAACCAGTTTCTTTCATAATTGTCACGCTTTTCATATGTCACTGGCAGCTATAAACAAAATGTATTCTTTATTTTACCAAAGTCATTAATACAATTAGATAGTGGATGAGAAATACAGTTCTGGCCCATGACCTAGCCCAGTCAGTTGTATTTCGCCTGACTGTGCCAAAGACTGCGGATTAGTGCTGCACCCCTCTAATCTAAGGTGCTCATAACAAAGGTTTCCTGATGCTGGAGGGTTATATATATCTAATTCAACTTTACTTCCGAGAATTTCAGGTTTGTTTGTTGTAAAAACTAGGCTATTTTACAAATTATGAGCATTTTATTTTGCTGAGATGAGAAATTTAGTTTTATTCACAAGACTTAAGTCTCATGGGTGTGGTAATGTACATGGATGTGATAATTACGTTATCAACTCTCTTCCAACAACAAACATTAAAATAGCATGTGAGCCTGATCAAGCATTGAGTGAGTGCAAGATGGTATTTTTCGTACGTAATGGAGGTCACAAATCAACAAAAATAAAGGGTTCAGAAAGTGATTTAATTGATTTATATTGTTCAATTGGAATGTAAAAGGACCAAATTTAGAATTTTTACATAGTGTTTGTAGAAAAGTCAAGACAATTTGAAACAATGTTTTAACAAAAATTATGCGCTCTTCCAGTCTTGAAACTACTATTTTCATTAAAGAAAAAAATTAGTTTTAAAATTGAAAGTACGCGTAATCCCGAGAAAGTTTTTCACTGAGGCGTTTACCCCCAATCTTATTTTTGCCCTGTTAAAGAAAAAAACTTGTTGTCATAAGTTTTATCATTTGCCACAAGGACCATCACAACGACGTAGAGCTGACTCGCTAAGCGTGTTTACAACGTTTGTGACGGTCGCATTTATTAGTTATTTATGCACTTGTTTGTTCATATGTTTACAGACATCCAAGCAGCTGAAAACTTAATACATATTAGCAATGTGTTGGCAATTGTCGCAAAAGTTGTTATTTTGACATTTTTGTTCATTGGATTGTTTGGGAATATTGTGGTCATTTACACATCAACATTCACTCAGCGCATCATTAACCATCCTATTCACAGTAGACTTGTCGTCAATCTTGCCTTTTCCGACATCTTATACCTAATATCAAGCGCTCCGTACCAAGTGAGTCAATTTAAAACAAACTGCAAAAGATGTTCAAGCCCGGAAAGAGGGAATGCAATTTTGCCACCGAGCTACAATTATTACAGCGTCTACTTCTGCTGACAAGTTTTGTGTTAGCAATAAAACTTGCTTTTATTTTCAAAGAACTGAAGGGCAGCCGACCTGACTCTGTGCTCCGGATGGTTTTCCGCAATTGCGGATGGGCTGTATTTGCTATTTTGACTAGTGTCTTCAAAGGTCCGGTAAAATATTTTTAGCTGTGAAATCCATCGGGGTTTCGAACAGGCAATCAGTACCTTTATGTTACTAAGTGTTGTACTTTCAAAAGAGATTTTGTCATATGCTTCGCACGTATGCATATTTTAGGAGTATCATAAAATCTTTTTCTTAGCTGTGAAACCCATCAGGCTCTCGAACTTGCAATCTGAAAGTTTTGCCAAACTCAAGAAATTGCACCACATAACGTGGGTACTCAACGCATCCCTTTGAGGGATAATGTAACACATATATTGCATAATTGTTAATCGTTATATCATTATGACGTAATAACCATTTTTCTGAAATTCATTATAATTTTGTTGTTTCCAAACAATTCAGTAATTGTGTCAAATTTTATGAATTAGAATCTTATGATCCTTAAAGGGGTATAGGAATTATGCAGCTCTTTTTAAGCAGCTTGGGTTGCTTTGATTTGCTCTCATGGCTTCCGTGAGAGACGTGCCACTCCTCCTTGCAATCACTCAAATATTGTGAGTAGTGCAAGTTTTTATTGAGCTAAAAAAAGGCAAAAAAATTGACTTTATTGACCTAACAAAATTTTGACTTAGTCAATTTATATTTTTGAGTTTTTATATTAAAACCGATATTTAATCAATCAAAACACACAAATCCCCAACAAAACTTGCAATAAGCACGCCTTATATAAGTAGCCAACTGTGCAATCACCAGGTGCAAGAATTGAAATGTAAAATAGTGTACTGTTTTACATTTTTTACCTTAAACTTTCTGTTTTTGACTAACAGTTTTCGCAGCATGGAAAAGCTTCTCTCTACAGAAGCAGCTGTCGGCTGAGGATGTTGAAGTAAACTGTAAACAGCTAGTCAAATGTCTGGTCTTTCCATATTCATTGTTATAAAAAAGTCATTATTTTGCATTCTTTTTCAATATAATTATTTTCGTGATGCAAGGTAGCATTTAACCAGCTTCCCTGTTTTGTAACAACAGGCTTGGGCGAACATTCAATAGTAGCGAATTTGGCTTGTCTGATTTTGTTTTTAACTGTTGCTAATTTGACTTCTGCAATTAGCTGATCAACATCTTCAAAGTGAGATTTGACATTCATGGCACAATTGTGCAATTAATGTGCTACACATTTCAAGTGAAACAGCTAAAGATACGTAGATTTTAGTATGGTAAAATGGTTGGCCTAAATTAACCATTTACGTACATAACTTATCATCTCTGGTCTCTCTGTTCAGTTTTTAATTATTGCGATCGTGTTGTATTAATTATCAGCAGCCAACTACATAACTTTCATATTCATCTGTTTCTGGAATTTTAGGAATAAGACCTAAAAAATTAAGATGATACGTTGAAAATATGGAGGTTATTCAGATGAAGACCTTGATAAAGCTTTACGATTGATTGTACCTGGAAAATTTCGCTGAGAAAGGCATCTAAAATCTTTAATAATCAAAGACAGGCATTAAATAGACTGTTTAAATGCAAAAATGACGTTGGAAGAGATGTTGGAAGGTTCACTACTCAACTCATGGAGAAGAAAAGTTACTTGAGGCTGCTATACTAGGCATGGACAGTTGGGGGTTTGCATTATCTGAAATGCAGACAGCTAAAGTAATTGAACTGTTTGTAGAATCATGTGGAAGGAAGAACGCCTTTAAAGACCGTATTTCTGGCACTGTAATTGAAATGGAATAATGTTTTCGTTGGTTGTGTGTATTTTTAAAAAGAAATAAGAAAAAAAACATTTCAAGAGATTGTTTTGTTTTTACTAAAACATCAAAAATTGTGCTTGATCTGTCTCAGTTGAATGCAATCTAGTGTCTATCTGGCTAAAATACATTCCTTTTATATTCTTGCTTGGTGCAAAACTTTTTTGAAACAGATATATTATGCCCATTTGAAGGTATAGAACCTCAAAATTGGCAAATAATTGTGTATTTACTGGGTCCCCAAAACTAAGGCCTAACGTCCTTAATTTGGGCACCCTACATATTCCAAGAGTAATGGCCCATGGCATAAAGCTATTGAACCATAGCTGAATCATGTGTTGTGGTGTACAAAGTAGAGACAAGTACTGCACATTCTTCGTCATAACGTTTCCCCAATCTCAAATGTATTTCCGTAGGAGAAAAAATGTTCCAAATACCCAATTAGGTCATTTAACCCTGTTGCACCTGCAGCCACCAAATATTTTGCGGCATCGGGCGACAAAGGACAAAGAGTTTCTGTTGATACCAAGAGATGCAACAGGATCGTCAACTGCTGGAGCAATGCTTTTGCTATTTGGCGCGCATTGTAGGGGTTTGTTGACAGTCGTACAAATAACTGACGCGTTTGTTGCAAGAAACCGTGCAACTGCACAAATTGCAACATAATTTGTTATTGGGACTTTTCATAAATTCTTCAGGGAAGTCTTGAAGTACGGATTGAATTTTAAATGCTTTGGTAGCTTTAACTTTTGGTATCATTTAAAAACCTAAGTCACAAACTAAAGAAAAAAAACTTAAACCAAAATCTAAATAATATGTCATGTCACCATTTTGACAGTTGATTCCACAGTAGAATAATAAGATATCATCTATTAGTGAGCTTGGACGCTTCACTTGCATAAATAAACTATTCACTTTTTCTTGATTTACCTCATAATGAAACGATAGTCTGAACTGACATCGTGGATGCCACTTCCCGATACTGCGAACGTTTTTGCCAAACTAATGCACAGAGTTGCGCGTCGTAATTGTCGCAACTATTCCATTGCAACACAGTGGCTTATAATTTCATCTGACTTTGATTATTGCCCCACGATGGCTTAATTGTGACAAGAAGTAACAATCTGTACTACCATAAAACAATTGGCAAAAATTTGAAGTCAAAACAAAAAAATTAAGTAAGTTTTATCACACTTATCACCGCTATAAGTTTTTCACACCAATACGGAAGAAACATGTATAAAAAATAGTCTATATTACCATTACAACGAAAAATTGAACTAACGGTAAAAAATTGCTTTTTATTAACCTATCCAGGAATCTTGCAAAACACCACGCCTCTCGAGGTCGCTGCCAAAAAATTGACTTCATTGAAAAACTTTTAGTAAAGAGTGGCGACTTGTTTGCATTAGCGACAATGAATACGATGCGTGATAAACGACATAAAAAAGAGTTAAACGGTTGCTAGTTGTTGGGAGCCCAAGTTGAACAACCTTGATAGCGAACGGAGTGATTTCTTTGCTTAACAACACTTTGCAATTTCGCTCAAGATTTTCTTTTGAACATCTGTTGGTCTGCTTACGTGCGAAATGCGCGTCAGTTTTGGGTTATTGTTTTAACACGATTACTTTGAAACAAATTAATGAGTGTTTAATAGATTTGAAACTTCAACATGCGCGCAACTAGTGATCACGGTGCGATAAGCGAATAAAGGCGCAGACTACCCGATCCAGACCCCGATGAATCTCACAGCTCCGAAAAATATTTTACAGAACCAGTACAAAGACAAGTACTCTATACATACGCTCATGATCATCGTTCGAATAACAGCTGAGGATGTGGATTTGAATTCCACAGCCAGCGTTGTTCTCAACAGATTGGGAGTTGTGCGATCCAGAAGTAGATCAATAATCAACCTCTTGGTGTAGTTGTCGTAGAAACATCTTGCAATTTTTCTTCTTTTTCCTCGAGCCTGGAATGGAGCTTGCATGTATGCTCATGGAGACGCTTGCTTGACAGAAGATGCTCTGTGTGGCTCATCAAGTAGATATTTACTTGATTGTCGGTAGATAGGGTGTTTACATAACTCAATTTTTGTTGTCTTTAAATTTTAGTTTATACTTAATTTTTTTTGCAGCTATCCTTGTTTTCTTCACAGAATTGGATCTACGGAAGCTTTCTGTGTTCAACATTGCACTTTTTAAATCTTCTTTGCATGAGTACCAGTATTTTCACCATATGCACCTTGGCCATCTTGCGTTTTTTGGCTTTAATGATGCCTTATGAGGTGCACAGTAGTTTTGCGGTGCGTTCGAAGAAACATACGGGAAGTGGCATTATAGTGGTGGTGTGGATGGTCGCAATATGCCTTTCTTTACCTTCTGCAATATTCTATCGACTTCAGAATGTAAAATTTGTTTCCCATTTAAATGAAACAGGTATGCTTTTCTGCAATGATAAAAGAGGAAAACTTTGGGCTGCATGCTGTACCCTCAAACCCCTTCGTCCCAGCATTCAAGCAAAGCATTATTCGTGTATACTCTAAATTTTGCTAATGCTAGTAAGTTGTTTTCCTCGACACCAAACATGTAATTAGTGTTGTAAATCGATTTTCAAATTTACCTCTCTGTTTTGTAAGTAATGATCTTTCATCTCTGTGTTTTCAACCTTTTCTGAAACCATTAATTATTTGTTTGTTGTTGTTCATTTTCCTCTTACTTGAAGTGGAAGTATGGCATAAAGTGTTTATACAAGTTCGCGCCGCAAATGTGATTACAATCAGGCTTCTGAGAAGCGATAGTTTGCTTTGAATTAACCATAATGTGAATACAAATTAAAATATTTGTTTGATATCAATGTCTGGTGTCATGGATGTCAGTTTAATTACGTTCCGCGCTGATCGCACGTGAGTTTTCTTCGCCGACCAACTGTTCAATTGCTCATGATTTAAAAGGTCTTGTCGTATTTCTTATAATGCATTTTTGTAGTATCTTCAACTGAATATTGCAAATGGGAACCAGAGACCTCCGAACCAATTTACACCTCGTTTTTGCTGGTCTTTACCTACGTGTTTCCAGGCATTCTCGTTTCTGTTTTGTATTTCATCGTTGGCAAAGAACTACTCTGTCACATGAACAGGAACGCACAATCAGTGTAAGTGTAATCTACCGGTTCTTCTGTACGCGATGGCGCAGTCAGGTTCTATTGAATTGGAAGGCTGAATCTGCCTCTGAATATGCTTTAATAAAAATTTCGCACTTGCAGTAAAGGAACATTCTTTTAGCTTTTTTTTGCACATTTCAAACAAAATTGACTGAAAGGACATGACAGAAATGGGGATTTTTAGCATAAAAGAATATTAATGATTTGAAGAGACCGTTAATAGTTTATGACAAAAACCTTCGGTATTATATTGTTAGCGCAAACTAAAATTTGTCCACAGAGTAGCCATAAAGTCACTTAAATTGGGCATAATTTTTTTTATGAAGAAGAGACATAGTGATTACTGTTAACAACTAATAGCCTATTAACTTTCAAACAATGTCAAAAATGTTGTTTTGCCACACGCATTCATCAGCAATTGTTTCGCAACTCTGAGTCACGAAACGATTCGTTCTAGAATTGTCTGTGGCCAACAATGAAGTTGTTTGGTGGTTTACTACATTGGGGGTTACCACCTTTGCAGCAATCATAACACGGTTCTATTGACAGACATTGCCAGGACATGACAGATTATTGGAAAACGACAAAAATCGTCTTTATTTTGGTGATTGTTTTCCTCCTATGCTGGTTTCCTTATAATTTGTATTTATTTTTGACAAAGGTAAGTTTTTGGGAGACTTTGAGAAATGGGGGAGTACACCGTTTCTATTTTTCTGTAAATAGTTAGAAAAGAAAATGAAACCATTTTAGCTGGGGACTATATCCCCACTCCCAAAGTAATTTTTTTCAAATCCTTGACCGTTTACTTGGGCCGGCAACAAAATATTTTCCCAACTCCTTTCCAAAATATTTTGTTACCGACCCAAGTATCCGTTTTCGCATGGTGCGATTTGGGCTTGTCTTAATATTTAAACAAGACCCATTTATCTTGTATTTGTCTTGGTATGAAGTTGCGGTATTTTAGAATCCTTGAGTCATGTTGTTAATCCAAAGGTTGTTTGTTGGCCACACTGTTAGAAACCCGTGTAGCTTACGGCTTGAAAGTACTCACTTGGTCTTTTTTGATGTAAGTTTAATTTGTAAAGATTTTTGACAAGCTTGGTACAGTCATTAAGATACTTGCCTCGCAAGCATAAGATTCGAGTTCTATTCCTGGCTACGTTGGAATCTAAAAAACACTTCGCCACCAGTATCGAGGATGTGACAACACGGATGGAAATGTCGAAGGCTAGGCGGGCGAGAAAAAGGAACTGGCCCTCTGTTCTAGCCAAAGCCGCAGCCTCAAAAAAATAAGAATCTTAAGGTTTTAATTCCCAAAGCTCCGGTTGAGCATATGACTCCTTTATCTTAAAACCGCTGTTTGTCGTATTCAGTGTTTGCGGTAATATCTACTCTGTCGGTGTTATTCGCGACTGTAAAGTGATGTGAAAACAAGTTATTCTGTGGAATGCCGTAAAAGTTTTATCAAAACCGAATTACAACTTTCTCGCTTTCACTTTTGCCGGTTGGTGCTCCGGTAGACTCCTGCGCTTGAGAATCCTAATTTTTTTGCGAATATGAAAAACTTTTGGCCTAAAAACAAAGAATTTGGCCATTCGTCTAGGCAACCATTAAGCATTGAATGGTAGTAGCTGTGTAACTCCGTAAAAAAGTCCTAGATGAACGAAATTACACCAATATAACAATAAGCCCAATCTTGTTTTTTGCTTTTAGGTGTTGAAAGTTAAAAACGATGATTTCGGAGTTGAAACCGTGATTTTGGAGTTGATTGGATACTGTTTATCCTACGCTCATGCTTGCATCAACCCTATTATCTATACTTTTGCTATTCCCAGCTTTCAGCAAAATCTGAAGAAAATGTTTACCTTGCAAAAATTGCGACGAATTTTCACAAGATGGTCCATTCACAAAGCGGCAAATCGAAGGGTCTCTTCGACGACCGTATTTTCTCGAAGAAAACGCTCGAAGGGGGAAGCGGCTACGTTTCTCTCTCGTCTCTCTTCGGTGGAGTCCCCTTCCGACGAAAGAGAGTTTATTACGTCATTTAAAGTGGCAACTGTTGGAAGATCGAGCGCAATAGAGCTTCTATGACGTAACCATTTGAAGACGTATGATGTCATAATTGGTGTATTCAATAATATTTGTATCCAAATCTGATAAAGGTGCCATCTGTCGTGTTTGCTTTTGGGATTGACTTTTCAAAGAAACTTTTAAAAAAAAACTCTGTCAGTGTCAACACAAAAGCAGTACGTGCTGATGACGTAGCAATAATTTGACCAAAAATAGTAGCCAAAAGATTGGGTTGGAAGATTACGATAACTATCACAGTGGCTTAGTTCAGTGAATCAAATGCTGACGCCATGCCGTTTTAGACTAGAATTTTTGTTCGTGTTAATTCTTTGCATAGCTTTAGTCTACAGCGAGTTCTCATTAGCTCTCGCCTCGTGCAGTTATCGATCAAAACCTATTAGTAATTAGCCAGTAATTGGATATACATGATTTTAGGCAAAATTACACGTTGACGACTAAGTATATACGCTCTGGGGCACCAAACATTGCTGTTCAATTTATATTTGAAGCATTTCTTTAAATTTATATTTAAAGCATTATATTTGAAGCAATCTAATAACAGCAGATTACCAAAAGTTATTTTCTTTATACGTTAAGAGTAAGCCGGGTTCAAATGGTTAATATTTCTTCAGGGGTAAGCGGCCCAAGGTTGTAAGAATCGATGGGGAAAAATAGTTGACATGAAGTTAGAAATAGCCCTCCAAGGTTATTATTAAAGCAAAGGAAAATGTCACAAAAATTTGCCAAAATCAAGAAAAGGTAATCCTCCCTTTAATCATGGCAGTGACCGGATCGCTTTGTTTTTTGTGACCTCATCAGCGGAAACGATCTCCGTTAGTTCACTGTAAACAAAAAAGCAATTTTAACTTGCACCGATTGGATCTTTACAACCGATATCTTTGGTTCTTAAGCTTTCTGATACGCACCTCATTTGAACAGATCAAGAGAGATTCGACCTCCCTTGGTAAGAACGACAAAAACTTTCGCCACCCCTGACTTTGTGACAACTTTTGATGTTTTGAAATAAAGGCCAGATTTGTGTACGTCATCGTACATATTCTCTAGCCGCCAACGTGAAGACATTCATTTTGCTTTTTTTGGAGATCAGTTATGTTGGAGCGGCGTATTTGCAACTATTTTTCAATGTTTCAATGATGGCTACGAAGCCGTGGCCTCGCACCACCCCTGGCAAACTCCCAGGCCCACCCAGTTAAAAAATCCCTGGTCTGAAGCTATGATTTTCTGCCACCGATTCACAGTAATTTTCATACCAATTCACAAAAAAATACTTTTTCTATTTGTACAACTCATAATAAGGCCTATGCCTAAACAGATAAAATTTGCATGTGTAATCAACGAAAATAAAATCAAATTAACTCATTTTTATTACCTGCTGTTTTTTTGCCGCCAACTTGTTGCTCTTTGAATTACTCATCCGTTAAAAGTTACTTTAATTTTTAGCAGCCCACAAGAATGAGAAGGTTCAGAGCCATAAATTTAGACCATTTGGACCTCATCCAGTCCTACCGAGTGTAAATCTGACCGTTCATATTCCCACATATTGTGCTGAGCTTATTCTACCACAGCGAATTATCGTTTCCTGAGCAAAAGTGGATGCGCTCAGCGACATAGCCAGGTGCAAATTTTGGGCCGGGTCAAAAATATAAAATTTGCAGCATGATCTTTTTTAAGATCAACTTAGAAACTTTAACTTGTTTTGGCGCAAAACGATGGCGAAAATCTTTTTGAGGGAATAACGTATGGGATTCGTAACTATTTTCTTACTATCGGCTCAATATGCCTTCCTTGATTAGATTCAAAAAACATAAGGGGGCCATCGCCCTTGTGGCCCCCTTAGCTTCGCCTGTGTTTTTTGCCTTTCCTGGGTCCTGATTTTATGTTATTTGAAATGACGGTGGCTTGAAGATCAAACGATCTTTTGACCATGATGTCATCAAGTGATCTGTATCTAGATTTTTCAGTATTACTGCTTTTTTGCTTAATGAATAAATATTATTGACTTAACCTTGACTTGGCTCAACTCCCAAGTACGAGGGTGTCAAACTTATTTCGTGCTGTGACCGGCATTTCCATATCAAGGTTTTAAGCAGACCAGATTATTTTGTAAATCAAGTATTCGTATAATCGATATTACTGCAGTTAAAGATAAGCATTTCAGAATTTCAAACCTTCTGGATCGCTTTTTTGTTTTATAGTTGGAACCGAAATAGATTACTATGAAAACAAAGTTGGAAAGACGTAATGCAAATTTCCGCGACCACTATCTCAGTATTTTAGCTAAAACCGCGTATTATTGTTGTTTTGCCGCAAAGTTTTTATAAGCCAACCAATTGTTCTTTTTCAGTGGCTGTTGGTTAACCAAAGTTTTCTCCTTAACCTTGGCACGCTGATAACAAGCAGTAGAAGTATGCTAAGTTGCGGTAAAAGTTTTCTCTACTGGTGAAACACTCGCGCTGCGCCATAGAATAATTTAAGTGAAAAAAATCCTTTCTTTGAAGGGCATAATGTGAAATTGATGTTTAGTAGATGCGTGGGAGTCTGCAAGTTTAGTGAGGTGTGTTGCGTCGTCTAGATCAAGGGCACGATGCTCAAAGCAGATTTGCGCAAGGATATTGGTTTACTGTGCAACGATACCCAATCATTCTATGTTGCCCATTACAAAAACAGCATGCCCGGCCACCAGTTGTACATCACTTCTCTATAGTGAGTTTCTACTGGCAACTTTATAAGTTTGGTTTAGCTTTTAATCGCGATGTCACACACGTGATTGTGACGTCATACAAGCCATAGCTGGTATGAAAGCACAGTATTTGAAGCTTTACATGCAGTAATTCATATTTTTCTTGAAGATAGTTAAAATATTTTTTGTGTTACCACAGGAGGCCGCTGTTGTAAGAAAGAGTCGTTGAGTGAGGTTGCTATCTGTTGTTTCTTGACATTTTGATTGCGCTCATTGCTGCTTTTTGAGGGATCCTACATCAGCTATACCACTGGCGCAGTTGGAAACATATTTTGGGGTGGGACGAGAAAATTAAGTAAATTGTCATCCGATATTTTCAAGCGATCTTGTAAAATGTGTGAATGCTATCTTGGTTTGGTGAGGAAAGCATTTGCTCGGTTTCGGCTCCAAAACAAAATAAAGACCTTTCGTTTTTCTTTTTGTAACCGACAATTTTGCCTCCAAAAATATTTTTCAATTACATTTTTACTTTCCTCAAACTGTTTGTAGGGCTTTATCCCTCCCACAATTACGTCTCTGGATAGCACAGAGCTCTAAACACGTGCTTTACTGCGATGCTCAAAGTGTGTTGGGCTGCTGTACCCTTTCAAGGCTGTTTACATATTTTTCGAAAAGTTTATCATTCAGTAACTAATGCGCGCCATAAAGCCAGTCATAAACGTCGTGTTGGAGATTCAAAGGTTTATCTTTGAGTGTCATACGGCCCACATCTCCAACACTTATTTTGAGGGATTAGAAAATTGATCTTTTTATCCAACATAAGCAATACCTAATTTTTTTCTAATGTTAGGGACTTAGGTTTAAGGGTCTTCTTCTTAATGAGAAAATCGCACAATAATATCATACGTCTGAACACATTTCGAGAAATCATTTTGTTGTTTTGTTACACAAAACCAGCAATCTAGATGTCCCACCCTCAGTGAGAAAAATGGAACAAGATGAGATCTGACGTTCTTTCATGAGGAAATTATTTTTCCGTTTATTGATTGACGTCATTAACGCCAAGCCGAGCATTTTTAAAAAGGGGGTAAAAACAATTTTTTTATTGTTTGCAAGGAAAGATTTTGCCAAAAATGTGGTTTTTGAAGGAAAATTTGCGACAAAATCTTTTTCTTTTGCAAGAAGCTACTCACTGAAGCAAATCAAACTGATTTTTTGCTTGGTTGTCGAGGTCGCAAGGGTGAAAGCGTGGCCCAACTTCCTCCACCGTAGATATACCAAAGATCAACGTCTCCACCCTAGTCTTTAAAGTACAGTGAAACTTGATTCTAACACGACTATCGGGGTGGGTGGCACGTCATCACAAAAAATGAAGGTCGCGTAATATTAAGGTAAAAACGTAACCCACTTACATTTAGCATCAAGTGAAAACCACAGCAAAACACCAAAAGTTTATTCCGGCATATTTCGCTCAATACCATACGCAGTCCTTTATTGCTACAGCCATTTGTATAGTATGGTAATGAAATCAGAAATACAGTAATTTTCAGCTTTTTTTTCTTAACCACCAGTTGTGCACTCAGTCAAATCGAAGAAAAACAAAAGGAGTCAAATCCATACACTTGTCTGCTATGCGTTCTGTCACGTGACTATAAAACTTAAGGAAAATTGTAACATTTTAAAACTTGCCTGCTTTTTTCGGGATGCATTGATTGATCGAGTTGTATCTGAATTCGAATTTGCGCCAGGATTGTTGTAACGAAGCTTCACTGGATGTACTTGCCCACCGGTGTGATTTGATGAGTTTGCCATCCCTTGCCTCAACATGGTCTGCTGGGTGAGCGCGTGATAAGACTAATCGCTTCATTTTTTGGTTTATTTTACTTGCATTTTTAAGTGTCAAGGTAAAATCATTTCAATTCGCCTTCTTTAAAATATTATAACAAGATAATGTAATGTTGTAAAAATTTAGTGAAAACATGAAAGTTGTATGAAGCCAATTTCGTTTTGGCTTACCGCAAAAGAAAGACTTGGACGTGGACGTATTGCAAAAAGTTTAAATTTCAAGTTAGTGCCTATCACAGAGGCTATCCCTTTCCACGTGTTCGTGCTGCCTGGGTCAAGTTTACAATGTCAAACAAATCCATCGATCAACGACAGCTTTGGCAGCTTTAAACAACCAAATGGAGAATTTCTTTGAAAAAGACGCAAAAGTCCGCGAGATTGTCACCTAGGATAGTTCCCCGCTGATGATTCCACTGCCGAGAGTGCTATTTACCATGACGCTTACCATCATGGCAATTAGCGCCAAAGCAAGGTTTTGAACTCAAAACTCTCCCTCTGTGACGTGATTATGTACATTTTGACGTTCATGGAACCGAATGAAAAACGATTTGCGAGCGCTATCTAGCGAAAGTTTAAAACATTTTATAAAAACGTTACAGATTTTCAAATAATCTTGGAGGAATCTAGCTTGCTTTTCTCAAATCTTGCAATTCAGCACTTTGTAACAACACTCCTCTGGAATACAATCGTAGCTGATTCGAGATTGAAGCAAATTTTTCAAAATCTTTAGTAATCAACGTCACAAAGTATATTTTAAAATCGCTCTGCCATGTAATAGTAAAACCTAATAACTGCAAAAATCATGTTTTTGAGAATACTGACTTTGCGATCGTTTATTGCAATTCAGCAAGGCAACAACTGACCATTTTTTCAATTTGGCCTTGAAGTTGTGAACCATACGAACATTAATTATATCTTCGCGTTTGTTGGTCAGTAGCTTCACATAAGCGAAAAGAAATCAAGGTTGTTTATGACATTTAAAATGTAGTTGCTAGGTTTTGCCGTATCACGGCAGTGCTAGCGCTTGAAAAGGAAAAATAAAAATACCCCAGAAAAACTAAAACGCTTGTTAAACATAAAATCATATGAATGCAGTCGACTCTTTGAACACAAGATAGAAGGTTTAGGAGAGAGAGAGCAAGGTTGCTTCAAGTTTTTCGAGTCAGCAACCATCAAAACTTGCCGTCGCAATTAACAAAAACCATCGTTTGAACTAGAAGCGTATATTTGAAAGCAATCGACGGTACCGCTCGTGCCACACTCAGCGAAACGATCCGTTCTTTCTCAAACCTGTAAACGACAGCTCTATTGCTCGATTTCCGAAACACGTCATTGACGAAACACCAACAAAGATAAATATTTGTTGTAATTCGCAAAGTACAATGTCGAGGGCTTTCCACTATCCACTCCATAAAAATATCAAAACTTTGATACAATTTTCTGGTTATAGCTTACATGATAGACAGAAAATGAAATATTAGCTCTAATTTGCGACATCAGCGATCAACAGTTTGTAACTTTTAGGCATGGCGAGTCAAAGCTAATGTCATAGCTTAATTCTCTCATACTGAAGCGTTTGATTAATTTTGGACGAATTTTTCTATCCGCTGGCTCCTTCATTGACTCTTTGAGTTCCGTAGTATTTTCACCTTTTCCTGAACAACAAGGAAAGGTATAAGTGATTTGACTAATTATGTGATAATTCACATGGTCAAATCCAGTCAGTTAAGTCGGCATATACAGCTAGAGATCGTACGACGATGAGATAAAGCTCAACATTGCTTTCTTTGTGACGTTCTGTAGAGATATGCGGTATTCAATTACAACTGTATGAATGCAACCAATTTAGTTTTGTAGCCATAACCTACACTACAGGTAGTTGGTGGATCAGCCTTTGGAACGATAAGTCAAGTTGTAGAAAACTGATCACTATTTTTTGGATTATTCCACTGCTTCAAGTGAATCAATTAAGTGGTGATTCATAGACTTTACACCAATACACAAAGTTTCGCCAACAAAAAACAAGCTCGCTGAGGCAAAACAATGTTTTCGCCAAAAATATGAGATTTTTAGGCAAAGATTTTATTTTTTTGTTGTTGGAGGTCAATATTTTTGAATACAAATTGGCACAATTTCAGTTATTATGTATGGCGGAGCCTTTTTCTAAACTATTAGATTTCCACTCATAGATTTCCGAAACAAAAGAGATTTCTAAGACAAAATAAACACGCACTCAAAAGTAAGCACTTTCCTAAAAATAAGCTCATATATATTTTCCAAAACAACGCCCTTAGAAATAAGCACAAAATGTACCCCTATATATATGCCAACAACCACTGTTTGGCAGCGTTAGTATTCTCTTCGATGAGGGTTCCGCTTTTACTTCAACCTCGTTTATGCAAATGAGTATTACAAAATCTAGAGCTCAGAAAGATATAAACATCAATTTTCTTGATGCAGTGAAACAAGTAGAGTCTGATACATACCGGGAAGAATTTCAATTTTTGGATTATCCGATTGAACTGGTTTTGGTACTATATTTTGTTTATCTTTTTCAGGAAAAGTGGCAGTATTCTCAGTTTCAGAAGATAAGACAATCATTGGTATGTCTTGTTCCGTTTCTTTTTTCGTTGCCCCCACTTGCACACCTTTATCTGCTGAAAAAAAATCTTCATGCGCTTTTTGTGTTATTTTTATTTGCCTACCACAGGAAGTCTACGGCGAAGGTCAACGATGAATTTGACTTGCTTTGGGGTTGCCATTACTGCTGACGAAGTCTATTTCTACCTCAAGCAAGCAAATCATATTCCCGCAAGTATCAAAGATACGACGATTATGATACGAAACTACCCTTTATTGCAAACGGTAACAAAAAGTTTTAGTTTTGGGACCATTGGTCCAGCGATAGTCCGCCAAACACCACCATTTAAGCTCGTTACCACGGCACTACTGCATATGGCTTTCAATTGTGTTTCAATACTTTGAAAGTACCCCTTTGTTCTAACTCCACAAAACTTTCCGCCCAATCGTTCTTGTGTGAGAAAACGTTTTAGTTCAAACCGGATATTTTTCTTTCTTGCTCTTTTTCTAGCCATAAAACCCCAAAATAGTTTCCAATTTTCTCTCAAATGCATTAGTGCTAGTTGTTGCAGTTGCCACCACTATTTGGAAATTCCCTTTGAATATCAATTTCAGGCCTGCTGACTGGAAATTTTTGGAGTTAGTAAAATGTAGGTACATGTAAAACAGTTTAGCTTGTATAAGTCTGGTCAAAGCGGATATAAAAACAAACAATTTTTTCAATGTAACCTTGGCGGTGATTTAGGAAAAGCAAGAGATTAATACTTACCTATATTTTTATGTTTTTTAGCAGCAAATCCAACATACAAATCTTGGACATGACAAAACTTTTTATCATTGTTGCGATTGTCCATTAGCCAGCAAAATCCCATGACCATAGTGTAAATGCCAATGCCAATGTTTACCGGTCCAGCCACGTTTCTATCGCGCATGGTAAGAAGTGAACCTGCAAATGCAAGTCATGTTTGCAACAACGGTTGTGGCTGCCGGCCTACCGGCAGCTTTAGGTCGCTTTTTCAGGAAACTGCCACATAATCCAAGCCTCTGCAAAAGACCCCCGTTGCTATATTTGAAAATATCTTTAGAAGCAACTTTTGTAGGTCACCTTCCGAATCTACATGCAAGCAGGGATGTTGAGAGGACAGTCCGGGCTCGGTACCAACATTAATTGTGGGCCCCCTTTAACATGGATCTGGTAAACTGGAGCAGCCGGGTTTTGTCCAATTACAAATGGATAAGTGTTTGGCGTAATTGTTCAGAAATTGCTTTTCTTTCTGCGACTTTTTTTTAGCTCCGCTCTGATAAGAATAAGACATTTTTGTCTGGCTACTTTACTATTCAAATAATCAAATTTCTTTATGTGGGGTAATAAATCAAGCACAGTTATTGATATGTCTGTGGAATAACATAAGGCTAAAAGAAAGTCAAAAAACAAGATGTGAATAACACGCAATGCTTCATTATCAGTCACCAGTAATCGGTGAGAAACATGCAATCTTCCAGTTAAATACAGACAACAAAACATAACAGGATTGATGTGAAATGATTTTGTAAAATCTGACTATAAACAAATTGATTGGTCCATATGAAGTATCTGGGTTTAAGATTTAGGGATTTAGAGCTTAAAATTATGTCATGTTTAGGAAATTATGTGCTTTAAGAGTTACAGGAACCAGATTTTATCTTTCTGGTCTAGGGGTCAGGAAGTGTTCTGGGAACCCGAATTTTTTCAAAAAGGAGTATTTAAGCAAATTATTTGTGACCAAAATGAAGAAAGCCTTAGTCATCATGTCACAAAAATTATCATATAGGTTATGCATTTGTCAACAAGAAAACAGAAGGCTAAAGCTTATTTTATTGTTAACATTGCATGCGACGTTTTCAAAATCCGGGCCTCCTAAGAATTTCCGGGCCAGGCACCAAAGATACCACCTGGATCCCCTTGTCAACGCTCCTACATCGACATAAACATGTCGACAGCTAGATGTGATAAATTGGCAGATAGATTGCCATCGGAAGTCTGAGAATTCTGCGCTCAAAGCGTGGGGAAGCGTACCGCACGACAGAGTAAAATCAGCGTTTGTTACTAATCTCACTGTGGTTTGCGTTGTGCACAAAAACATCCATGAGTATCTGGTCACTCAAAAACAGTAAGGTCACCTAGCACTTTACCGAATTCTCTGTTCATCATGAACAAGAAGAATTGAATGACTTCTTATTTCATTTCATTTTACTTCAAAGTAAATAGCTAAAAGCTACAGTGAGTTCTTTTAGCTTCATTGTAATCAGCACTCAGTTCATGTAAATCCAAGGACGTCAACCCCAAAGAAGATCGAGTATGCATCTCCTAATATCTGTTAGTAAAACGGGCCCCGACAACTTTCCACCGCCCGAAAAACATGCTTGAACTCTATTTCGATGCTAATCTAATTTGTAGGGAAATAAAATAAATTTTTGCAACACAAATGCATTGCTTTCTTTCAATTTTGTCTATTTTTCTTAATTTCTTATTAGCAAATAACAAATGAACTTCATTTGTAAGTTGCAGTCAAAATTATTTCACGCAACTCAGCATGCAATTTACCTTTGATTCTACACGACGTGAATGAAAGCATAACAATTTTGTTTAACCTATTTCTTTTAAAATATTGAAACTATCTGGAAAATTTGACCCCCAAATTTTTTTGGCTACCCACTTATTAAGTTCCCAAGTGTTACCAATTCCAACTTCCCGAAAATTGTAAGATTAAATTTCTTTAAAAATATGCATTTGGAGTAAAGATTTTGAAAACACCTGTGGAAACTGAAACTAAAAAGCGTTATGGACGTTTGGATTTAACTAAGACTTTAATGTTGAACTCCCTCCCGAAAATTAATATGGATTTACGGCACTGTGTGAATCTAAAATAGTTTAAAAAAAATTTTAGCATAATCATTTCGTGGGCCTGCGATAGCATCGGCAAATGATGGCCGCCCATTTAAATGGAGATATTGTTTTTGACCCCTCCTCTACTTTGGAACAGAAACGTGACATGAAACAGACCTTCCAGATTCACACCGCAAACCCAATTACAAATAGGCCTGGAGAAATTGGCAGTCCATTGTGAATCAGTGATGAACACACAATTGCAGACTTGCGGGCCCTATTATTAATAAGGCAGTCTGCTATTCGTGAAAAGCCCAAAGTTTCCTCTGACGCCCTATTGTCCAATGACAAGAGTGTCACAAAAAGCTTGTGAACTTTACGGTAACTTTGCACAAAGTGCCACCTACAAAAAGGCTATTGTTATAGAATGACAGCCATTAGACCTTTTGATCTGGTTCGACACGTATCAGAAGATGAGAAGGTAGTTGTTCTTTGCGGCTACGTGTTCAGACCACTTGACTTTTTTTAATCCTGAAGTAGTTACCCAGTTTTATATTTCATTTTCCTAGTCACGTCCATTGCTAAGCGCCATTTCAAATCTTTGGTATGACTTGATCATGGAATTGAGCCCAGGCCTACCAACTGAGCAGCGGATGTTTTAATCACTACATCATTCCGCTTGGAAGAAAAGGTTGTAAATAATTTATCAAAGATTTCACATCACCTCCAAGTAACACAGCGATCCCAAGCACAAAGACGCAAGTCGCTAAAGAACGGAATCTAATTTTTCCTTTCACTTCAAACGCATAAGTTGGATGTGTATTGGGATTATTCTGAAATCCAAAAATTATTTAATTCATGCTCGCCAAACGGCCGTCTTTTCTCCTATTGTGACATCATCAGCAAAACATAGAGTGTTCAGGCACAAACTACTAACCAGAAGGTAATAGAGAGCTGGAAAAGCAGTTTTGCTAAAAACCAAGCTCGTCACTATAGACAATATTGCGGTCACAAATAAACTTGTTTTTTTATCAAGCATTTTAATTTCATCTCTTTTCCAATTTGAATTGCTTCCTAGACTAAAGATAAAAAATAATACTTGCGAAAATGTTCTTACTATTTAATACAGTAACATTAGATTTTCTCCCCGGAATCTGTCCATAAAGTAACTTATTCAAGGTGATCTTAATTGAATGGAGTCGTATTCGAATTAAACTTTAAACCTCAGATCAACTGGGTTTAATCAATTGTTACAGGAAAAATAAATTTCATCTTCAACAGGTATCTTCAATTTTTGTTCACACGGAATTTTCAAACTTGTGTAATTCGATTCAAATATCACTTAAAAAATACTAAATGATAGACTTTTCTTTGATAGCGTTAGAATCTTTACAAATTTTACTTCAATGTCTTAGTTGCAATAAAGCTAATAGTTAGATTGCTAACAATTACACTTGTTTCTTACTTTTCGTTTTACATCATTTTCATCCCAATTCAAATAATTTTCGCTTTTCAAGTTGCTGTGATGTGTCACTTTCCGCGTTCGACGTGCTTTGTTTGAATTTTTTTTGTTTGCATAATGTTTATCTCGAAGTTTCCCAAAAGACCGCGTCAAATTACTCGACAAAACTCCTCCAGAAAACATGATGCTTGTGAAGCCGCCTTATTAATTACGTGTTTTCACGATAGTAACTCATGAGCAAAACCGCTCATTTTTACACACGATAGACCAAAATTAATATGGCAAAAGCCTAACTTGAAAAATTGGAGGAAGGAATTGAACACACTTCTAAACAATATAAACTCTGCAGTTATTTGGAAAATAATCTTCCAGGAACCGGAAGAAGCTCTGGTAACAGAAAATATTTCGTTTCGGAAGCGCCTAGATTTTTCAGTAGATTATCCTTTACGTTTGCTCTCCTAATACATTTACATCTAACAGTTCTTTCCATTCGTTTACACATAGGAGCACTAGCCCCACGCAAGTCAAAAGAAAACCGCAAAAAAATTGCTTAAACTGTCCTAGCAATGTTGCAGTCACTGCTGGCAAACTTTCACCACTTAACTTCTGCCAATATTTCTATGAGGTATAGTGAGATCATAAAGAACCCATCATGTGTAAGCTAACATTTTTACGAAAAACTACATATTATGAAGGATTAATATTTTTTTGAATTTCAAACGTTGTTTAAGTTAAACTGCTTTCTCTGTTAGTGAACCAAAACAATACCAGCCAAGTTCTTCCGATCAAAAAAATATTACGTTTGTTGCGAGTAGATTAAGTTCAGAATATTTCAAAAAAGCGCTTACATCGAATCAACCAAAAGACAGCAGCACAGGCAATTTAAATTTGAAAATAATGCAGCACTTTTTCCTTCTCAGGGTGCTGCAGAAGCGCAGAAAATGAAATGCAAAAGTGCAAGATTTAGTCTATCTTCATCAAAAACTTATCGACGTTTCAAGTTTACATCAGCGTCAGAGCGTTGTCCAGATTTTTGATTTGGGAGAGAAAAGCACAAAAATGATGTTTACAAAAGTTTTGAAAAAATGTTGCTTGTCCCAATTTCAAGATTACTTTCTACATAAAGTTTAAATTTTTTGCAATTTCAAAACTTTGGATTTATCAAATGATTAAGCATAAAATTTTAGAAGAGAGTAGAGCTATGCCTCTTTTTTCTCTTTTTACCTAAGCCTTTGCTAGTGCTACCAAACTGATTTAATCCAAAATTTTGATTGCTTTTTCTCTACTGTAAGAAAGCATAAGTTCACTGAAAACATTTAGAGTAATGTAAATTAACGTACGTTTGAGTCTTGCAATTATGCAGACAGTACTATATTGTCATTAAGTTTTCCTTGCTCGATCAGCATTTGCTGTTTTGTGCAGCCAAGGGTTTATCCTTTAATTATAACGAAGCTGCCCACTGTCTCTCTTTGTAATCGTTTTCGTGGTTAGAGCCTGCTTCCAGGACTAATCACAAGGAAGATGTCTATGTTGCACCCAATCTGCCAAGCTCCATTGCAAAGCAACAAACTCCGACAAAGTAGACGAGCAAAACGTCCTGACATTTGCCCCACTCAAAGTTCTACTCGTCACCCCAAAAGCCCTCCGATTGGTTGACGTGAAGACGCCATTTTTTGTGAGCCTCGATCCAACTGGTAAAGCTAGCTCATCATAGCAAAAGCCTAAAGCATTGAATGAATTATGTATGGAACAAGGAAAGGAACAATTCTACCACCAGATTTTGTGATTTTGCTCTCCAACTCCGTATAAGACTAAAAGAACTATCTTTGGACCGGCCCCTGTAGGCCAACTCGATAAACTGCATTTGGGCGTAGGTCGTTTCTTTGCGAGTAAGTTCGAAGAAAACTGACATTTTTCCAACATGCAAGTGCAACGAAGAGCAGCAAACTGCGAATTATGTCCCCCTGGAGTGTCCTATCTACAAAGCACCTAATAGAGCACATTGTCTGGCAATATTAACTGAATATTTTAAAGTTTGAATATCTATCATCGGGCCAAAAACCTAGCTCGAATAAAATTGGTCTCATAAGAAACTACAAAGTCTTTTAGCGCTTTTTTATGATGCGATGCATTAACGCCAGAAAATATTTTTATCATTATTGCGTAAATTCAGTTTATTTTCTACATCATCTTTGATGCATCGTCCTCATTATCGTTATCCTTACTTTTTGGTATAACTACGCAAGGGATTTAAATTCAAGTCCACTGCCTGGGAAGTGGACGCACTAAAAACCACATGCATCGGAAAAATGTTTTTACAGTTCATTAACTGCTTGAACTGAGTCATTACCAAATAAGTAGGCCGCGTGATGCCTTTTCCAAAGACACAATTTGCTTATTTCTATGATCATTTAGAGCGTGCACTTAGGACACATAGGCTTGAAATTTTGCCGAACTAAATCATGCTGGCTATAAGCTTGTTGTGAAGTTGCGTTTAAATGCTACTACGGGTTAGTAAAACTTCAAGCCTTTAAAACCTAACACTCAAACTCAAAGCGAATTTGTAACTAAAATTATTAACTTAGAAGTAAGCATGCATTTAACTTGAATACGTAACTGCTGTGAAAAAAGTTCGCTGGGTGTGAACTTACAATAATTGAAATTTGTATGGTACATTTGTTCAAAAATAAAACGTAATTCTAATTTCTTGATTACACTTTTTATAGCGCAACTTGGCTCATGAAAACTAGATGCAAACCTTGCATGAGACTTGCGTGTTGTTAGTCTGTGCATATTGCCCTTACTGTGTTAATGATAATCCTATGATAGCTTTATATGTATCTATCATAAAGTATTTGAAGTATGCCCAAGTCACATCAGCACGCCGCAGGCTAAAGCAAAAGATCAAAAATGAAACTAACCAGGAGCGTAAACAGATTTTTGCGAAGAGAAAAAGAGCCGAATAAAATTTTTTGTTGAAATTTGTTTGTTTTTGTCATGAAGCTTTTTGTAATAAAGTTTGGATCTTTTGCAAAAAGTCCCCGCCAAAAAAACACACCCGCCACTTAACCCTAACCTTCTTTGTCAACCATGGAACGGTTATTGCTGCAGTACTTAAAATGTGGCGGGGGTATTTTTCTCAAATCTCACATTTTTGCATTAGTGGCGGGGGCTTTCTACAAAACATCCTAAAGTTTTTTGACTTCTCCAAAAGAAATAAAATTTGTAAAAGGTTTTTGTCATTTTTTGAAGTAAAGCGACATGGCAAAGAAGTGAACTATGATCCCTTAACCCTCTCTTGATTTTGCTTCCAAAATTAACTGGTTTAGTTTGGATATATCTTCATTCAAGCCGCTATTGAAAAAAAGAATCTAATTTGATGAAGAAGCTATTCGCAGGTTGGCAATAAATGATGAGCAGCATTAAAATAACCTGTTTCAATTCAAAACACAACAAACATATTGAAAAGTTGAAATTTAGAAATAACATTATTCAATATTCACACGCCCGAAGCTTTTCGTGCGACTTCTCTTCAAAAAATTGTGACAAAAGAAATTCCTCTGGAATTATACTGTACTACTTCATGCCGTCTTTAAGTAGTTTATGTTTTGATTGTCTTCTGGCTAGGTTGGCTATTCAGCGGTAAGAGAATTATACGAAACTAGTCTATTCGTCGGCGAGGTGGTCGAGCTGGTTGAAACATCAATTATAATGACAATGACCTTGAGTTCGATCCCCAAAATCATTGCGTTGTCGTCTCTTTAGGAAAAACACGTCGCGGCAATTTTCACCGCTTGGTGACGCTGCTGGTGGTTGGAACACAAAGTGTCAGCAGTTGGCATGATGGTGATTGCCAAGCAGATCTGAACAAAATGATGCTTTAATGTAAGCGACAAAAAGACTTTCCAGTGACCTGAAGATCCATTTATGCGTATGACTTCACCTTTATTTTTCCATCCTTTACTCATACTCAGCTACTATAAGAGTTCTCGGCTGCATCATCTACCAGCATCATGAAGTTGGAGGAATTCAATTGACTACCTTTCACAAGAGCACGACAAGCAAACTTGTGGGTCTTTCCCCTCACTAATCTTTTTCGCACTAAACGCCAAAAAAGGAAACTGTGAATACCATTTTCAAGAAGTCTTTCATACAACCCGGTCGAGGTTTGAACCAGCTGGATGCTCTAACAACCACACCAAGAATTGTCAAAGTTATCAAGCTGTGCCAATTCAAACCCTTGACAGGCCGCATAAAAAAGTAAACAACTGTTTATCATAAAAACAATTGTTTTTTCATGAAATTGCAAATCAAAGTTTACAAGGTAGGTTAATAGCCTACAATTTTTCATCATGCAATCAACCAAATAAGGTCCGAAAATTTTTCAAAATTTATTTGTATTCGACTAGTCAAGCAGCTGATCTAGCTCAATCCATATGACCTAGGCTAGTTTAAGGACTTTAAATTGTGCGGTGACTAAGCACAGCCAACCGTTTGTTTCAGCTTTTAGGCTAAATTCTTGTTGATTCAAAAGCTTAGCATCACTTTTAAATGCAAGACAAGACCAGGGCCACAAAAATTCTTTATTTGGGCAACACCTTGGGCACCCATGTATTATATTATATGACCAAAAACATTTGTTGGAAAAAAATAGGACGAAATATCCAAACTTGCTTTTGACGTGAAAATTTCAAAAAAGACAAAGATTGTAGTTTTGTAGTTGAAGAACCATGTTTTATGAAATTTGTGGACCGTTTGTCCCGATTTTCCCCCTTAATATACTACTGGCATGGCCATACCCCTCTCCACTCTAAGAATAAAAGTTATACAGTAATTCAAAATGGCATTCTTCATGTTCAAAAATCTTTCCAGTTTTTGCTTTTTCTCTACCTGTACTAACCTGTTCTAATCGATTAAATGTTTGATTTTTTTTGCACTTTCTTCAAAAAGGATAAAATTATAATTGAGACCTTGTAGTCTGTGCATTCATTATTAATGTGAACATATTGTGGCTTCACTATAAAGAGCTTATGACGTTTACTACCTTGTTTGTTTTACTGTCTTGCTATAATGCAGTTGAGAAAATTTAAATTCTGTGCTGCTTATCGAGTATTCGAACCTCCCAGCAAGGAATCTGGGAAAAGCAAGGGACGTAGCCAATTAAGGACCGTGGAACTAAAGTGATAATTGCCAATCTCCTGCTCGAAGAACTTATCAAAGCCCTGTTTTTAAATGAATTCTCCCTATTTACAAGTCATCCTTTAAGCTGGACCACAGCAAATATTTTTAAAACGGCTCAATACCGCTAACCTTTATTTATACCACAATCTTGTGGGGTGTCAAATGAAAAAATTTATCACTAAAAATGATCCAACATAATAACATTTTGTTGTCCCAAAGTTTTTGGCAGGATATATGTCCCTGGCTGAGAGAAAGTTTGTCTCTCGAGAATGTGACAGGAAAAGCACCATATCTGGTATCATTTTCGCTGATTACGCTGCCGTCAAGATTCATGCGCCTAATGTAGGGGTTCTTATCCTTTCCGCTGACCATATCCCTATATTTCCTTGTTACATTTTTTATATTCTTGTAATATTCAGTAAGACCTTTAGGAAAATAAGTAAAAAAGTTGACTTTGAGCCCTTTGAAATCTAATCTCTTACCCCCAAGAGTTATGAGGTCCCTTGTCGGTAACCTCTCATCTGAAAAATAGGTGTTGTCGGTAACTGGTCACGGGAAAAGCTTTGCGGGTTTTTGCAAAACAACTTGTGCTCGGAGCAAGCGCTTTTGTCAAGGCCATGCATTTCTACTGCAGCCAGTACAACCAAGCCAAGGATATTGCCATAAAGCGCCTTTCACAAGAGCGCAACAATAAGAAACTACCAGGGTAATAAACTCACAACCTCAGAATTGCAAGCAACGTCTTTACGCGCAAAGCAAGGCTGCTACCAACACAGATATGCTGAGTGCTTTTGCTGCTTAATTTTGTTAAAAATGCTGGTCAGATAGAAAACCTGCTTAGACCTACGCTGGTCGATCGTAAATTGAAATATCATGAAGTTTTTGGCGTTTTTAACAACAACAAGTTTCAACGCCAGAACATATCTTGATCTTAACTAGGTAAATTTGGTTTCATGTTTTATTCTCCACGTTGCTCTTTCTGCTGAATGCTGGGCAGGTGATTCGCGAATACCACTTTCAAAGTCTCTGATATTAGTAATTTATGAAACTAACCTCAGGTACTACTTTGCGCCGTTTTAAAAATGTAACTTTAAAGTTTTCTATCACTTTTATGAAGCATAGCGGGCACTTATGAGGCTACTCTTTGTGGTTTCTAGTCTGCTTTCTTTCGCCTTCTATTGATATCAAACAGCTCGTACCAGCCAGTCCACTCGATTGAATAAACCTTAATCTCAAGCATAACAAAACTTTCTTTAAACAAGGCTGCGCTTCGTACTAAAAGTCTTCAGTAACACTAACGCACTGATGCCTGCGGCCAATAACTGGCTCGTGAAATTACGCTCTGGGTTCAAATCTCAGATAAGCCTTAACAAAAATGTTATCTTTTTTAGTTCTCTCCTGTAAAACAGCTTGTCCAAGGAGATCCAAGAGTTAGATCCCAATATTTAAAATAACATTTGCAGAAATTTAAGACCCACATACAAAAGACTTCTTCAAATGCAGGTGGCTGAAGCATGTGGCTCCTGGTTTCTTTATGCATCAAGGCCTAAGCATAGTCTTATGGAGTACAAATTTACTCTTTTGTAACTTTCTTATCATCGTTTTTGAAATCACTTCTAGATCAATATTTAATAACCTTGAATGCTCTGCAACCACATAATCTATTAGTTTCCAGAAGTTAAAAACAAATTTCAGTTTTTTGACGGAATGATAGTGTTTCTTGGCTTCTATAGCGTCGCGCCAGTATTGTGGGAACATGCTATAGTCATTAAGGTACTTGAAAGCCTAAATCGTCGCTAGCAAAAAAACTATATCTAAAAATCATGTATTGTGGAACAAAAAGAGAAAAAAGCAAAGCTTTTTAAACATAAATTTCACCAGTTATACATTTTTGTTGCATATTGCCAATCGTAAATTAATGATCGAATAGAAAACTGAAATCAATCGCTCACCGGAGTTGCTTCCAAAGTTAGTGTTTGTAACCTATACTAGGCCATTACAAAGTAAAAGATTATGTATTGGTTGCTCTTGCTTTTGAGTTTGTTCTTAGCTTATTGTTTTGTGTGTTATTTTAATTAAAGCTTATCTTAATGGATAAGCTAATTCTTGCATTTCATGATCGTTTTCTAAATGCTTTTCGTCATGAATTCCATTAATTGTTTTTAAAACATTCTAAACGTTTTGTTGGCTCCATCTGTTTCGCTTTATCAACCCTGGAAAGGTGCAGCACCGGGTGTTAGCTCAGAAGGGGGGGAGGAGAGCTGAAGCAAAATGTCAAGAAAAGTTATCTTTCTGAGTCAAAAAATTAATTGTACAGCTTTAATTACGTGACATAACAGAAAGGCGTCGTTTCGTCACTGTAGGCTATTGGGGGGTAAGAAAGACTGAAGACCACTTGATCCTTATGCATTCAACTGATTCAACTCACCGAACACGTGATAAACGGCGAGTTTGGAAGATTCCAACGTGGCCTTTCCGGCAATCAGCAGCATCCCTGGCGCTCGGTCATGCCACGTAACGTCCCAAGTGATAAACTCGTTGATTTCCGACTACAAGTTTGACAAAATACGTCAAACTCTCCACACTAGCTAAATTCCGTTATTCGCATTTCATTTCATCACATCTCGCTGCGCGTATATGCTGAGTTCTTTCTCAAACGAAGTCGTGTTTCTAATTACTTTACTTATTTGCTAAGAATCGGACAGCCGCGGGTGGTATGCTGTTGTCGTTAATAATTCATCACTTGCTCGTTTAATAAAGTGGAGTTCAATAATTAAGGTTCATGCCAAAGCCAATTTCCGTCAGTTTTTTTTTTACTATTATATTCATTTTGTCTTCGGTTTGAATTTTAATTTTCTGGTTTCTGCATTGTGCCGTTAAAAAAGACTCTTCTAAGCATTTTTGTGATTGTACGCGATGTTTCTGCTCGAGTGAGTACCATCCCTCCCCACTTTTTTTCTAAATACGTTCTTCACCCTATAACATTTTGAGTAAATTTCAAAAAGTAAGTTTTTCATCGAGTGATTAATAATTACTATACATTTTTAAAGACTTTGCCATGTGCACAGGCGTTGCCAGGGGAGGACAGGGCCCAATGGATTCCTCAAATTTCTTGAAATCGACCAAGGACTAAAGGAATTTTCATGTATAACGGCTACAATTGATCGATCATCAAAAGAAGTAGTTATCAGGCAACATTGAAAAACGCAAAGATATATTTTTGCCCCAGTCCCCCCACCCAAAAAAATTTGCTTCACGCCCCGAAAATGGTACCGTGCACTGCAATCTAAGCTAAAAAACTTTAAGGCTGCAGCGTAAATTTTTTAAGATCAATTTTGTTTGAGTTAAAAAAATTTGTCTTCATGGTGTGATATGAAGAAAATTCTGGACGGTTTGATTTCGACTTTTGTATATTTAATTGTTTTTTGTAGCTGCTTACCATCTCAAAATTCTGAACTGGAAGGAAACTTTAGTTTTTTTGGCGGAATGTTTCAAGTTCTCACAATTGATACAATTGCAGTCGTAAACGTTTAGGTGCCGAAAAAAAGAAACGCGCTGTAACCGTCATTCTTTAAGTTTGATTTTGATTGGTACGAGCGCAATACTAGATTCTAGCTGTTTCCGTAGGCGCCTCTGTCCCACAAAACAGAAGAAGTAAACAGCAACACCTCAAACTGAACCCGGTCTGAGCTGTTGCTGTTTACTTCTTGTATTCTTTGGGACAGAGATGCCGGAGGCATAGCTTGGCCAGACGTTTGAATTGTTGCTATTACCCGGGCAATGAGTTTTTTGTCAAGTTTAATGTCAAGCTTCTAACGTCATCTTGCGGCTGTTTGAACAAATTATTTATTGCCACAAAATGTTTGATTAAAATACACAATCAGACGAAAGGAATGGTAACGCAGGTAAAAAACACGATCAGACGGTTTCAATCAGGAAGAAGTAACTCAACCTAAATAAAACATATATATTAGCTCACAAGCAGTTGTGGATTACCATGGAGCAAGAACTTTCCTGGCTCTTATCTTAAAAATCGTATTCTTCACTTAATTCTTTGTGCTTCCTCAAACGCAACATTTTCTATACCTCATAAATTTTATGAATATGCTTAAGAATATGTTTAGTACATTTTTTTTACTTCAACATTTTAACGTTTAAAAGAATGTGAAAATGTGGTTGAGTAAAAAGCAAGTTTAAAAAGATCCACAAATTAAAAACTTTTCGTAATATCTTTGCAAAAAGCTTATTGAGCACATTTAGGTTTCCATGCTGACAATCTTAGAAATATTTGTTGCTTTATTTTGCAAATCTCACGTCCGTGGAACCAGAGCAGCTTGGTTCGTTTGTGAGCATGTTTATCGATGCCTTACTTTAAGAGGCTGGGAAAGGGGTCCACCCTTTGCCTTTACGTGTGCAGAAATTTTCCTCTGTCAAAGATGTAAACTAATTAATGGCTTTTATGATTTCCAAGCAATATTTTCTCAATCTTCAAGCCCGAAACTGATGGTCAATATCTACAATTTATCAAATTCTGTAAGTGGAATAGCTTTACTGGTGCTTCTTGATGCTTTAAAATTTTTAAGGAACATAGGGAATTACACGAGCAACCCACACCACTTAAAATGGATTGGACTGGGCGTGTTGGCCGCATCATTGTAATGCGACGCGTGATATAAGAAAAGAACTTAAACAGCACTGGAACAATATTTGAAAAGATGTATCAAGCCGAAACATGTTTTCCATAAAGGTCTTCAGGTTTTCAGGAGTATTTTTAAAAAAGCAGCATTTTACATATTGGGTTTATTCCATGACAAATCACCACAAGCCTTTAACCACTGCCTCTCTGGTTTTGATGAAAATTGGTGTATGGGGTTATCTAATAGCCAAAACCCACTGGTCAAAATTTTAGGATTTTACGACTAATAATGTTTGAGTTATAGGGGTAAAGTTTTGGGGGGGAACAAAACCCCCTTTCAAAAAATGCATTTATCTTCCTCGAGATGCGTTTTAGATATAACATGTTATATATGGTTGGATCAAAAAAGAACAAAGAATTCAAATATACAGCAGTATCAAAAATTTTATAAATATAAACATAAAAAAATTATTAACTTTAAAAAATATTTTTTACCCACACCCCCCAAAGATTTTGAAACCCCCTAAAATTTTTTCAAAAAAATTTTTGATTTATAAGCCATTTATTATGCTTAACACTCAATACAAATGATCAGCTAAAGCAATTTTTAAGACAAATATTTTCAAAAATTTAATCAAAATGTGAAGAATTTTTCTATATACCTAAATTTTAACCTTGAAACTATTCTCTATTGAAAAAGGAAGATAATCAACTCAAATTTTACAAAATAATTAATAATAATCAGTGCTTATTTCTTGAAACAATATTTATCAGGGATATTTAGAGCATCGAGATTGATAACTTCATTTGGTATTTGTCATTAGAAGGGTCATTTTTTCAATTTCTACAAAAATTATTACTAAATTGCTAATTTTGTCTTGGTTATGAAGTAGTTGAGTTGTTACAAAAAAGAGAATTCAAGTATTGCGGTAACAAAAACTTTGTTTCCAAATTCAATCGCATTAGCAAACAAATACAGTGGTAGCTATTTCACACTTAAATTTGGTAGAAGAGTTACAGTCGTGAAAACATTGTGCACATTTCACGATTTAGAGCAACGTTTGCTACACAAATGTAGCCAAACATTGCTCAAGTCAAGTTCTTATAATATTTGCTTGCTTAATGCCCATCCACATAGGTCCATATCAAACAAAAACACAGCAGGAAGAAAAAGTAGAACAAAAACTATTTAAGGAAATATTTGCACAACGAAATTTTACTTTTAAGTTCATTTTGAAATGATCAAACTTTAATACCATAACTCATACACTTGATTCTTGAGCGCCATTTGAGCATTTTTTGAAGAATTTTGTCTAAATTGCCATCAATTGATTGACCAAGGCACTGGAGGCTTCTAAATATGAAGAAGCTGCACAGTACATAGATAAAAAAACACAAGCATAACTGAATTTGTACAGTGAGGGAATAAATATTGCAATAGCAAAATAATACCCATAAAAAGCAATTTAAAAAGATGCTTTGGATGTTAGCGTGCAAACTTTTATCAAACACTTAAGTTGGAGATCTTCCGAGTTTGTACAACTGTTTAAATGTTTTAACTGATTTTTAGCAAAACAAGTAAAAGCACTAAGGAAAATCAAAACGAAATTCCAATGATTTAATTCCAATCCGATGTCTTGAAAATTCCATTCTGTGCAGGATAGAGCAGTGGCAGACAAACAAAACTTACACTCAAAAGCTAAACAACCTAGCACCTGGTCTGCGTAGCTTTTGTGTAAATCATATCACTGCATTACCAGTCTTAATCCACAGCTACCAGCAATGGTTTATTTGTATTTTGACCGGTCTTGAGACACTTCAAAAGTGCAGGATAACAGATTTATCAATCTCATTGTTCTACATATCCCTGATAATCATAAAAACTCGTTTTTAAACACATGTACAAATGAAAATTGCAAAAAAATATCATATGTAGACTATTAAACATCATTTAAAGTATTAGGTGAGTGTGAGCATAAATTACTGTAACAAGTTAAATATTAG
The DNA here is from genome assembly GCA_963675345.1 of Trididemnum clinides. Classification (NCBI taxonomy): domain Eukaryota; kingdom Metazoa; phylum Chordata; class Ascidiacea; order Aplousobranchia; family Didemnidae; genus Trididemnum; species Trididemnum clinides. The sequence goes on along the minus strand of OY776302.1, from coordinate 6,090,724 downwards.
TTTGTTCATTTCATAGTTGTTACTTCTTTTGTTTAAAGTAATATTAGATCCTGTGAGTTCCTAATTTTAAGGATGGAGCAGCCAATATTTTCAAGATATTTTTTGTCCAAATGGCTAGAGTCTTCTATTTCAGAATAGCAATAGTATTTATTATATCCACTCGCTTACAACAATTTAACTTTAAAATCATCAAACTCTTCATCGCAAGAGCTGATAAATGCCAGCCAAACTTTGTTATCATACAGGGTGGCCGAAAAGTCCCAGGACACTATACATGTATTTTTAATAAAACACAGCATTTTTTAATGAATCACACAGAAACGTATATATTCAACAAAAAAGAGAACTTTATTAGAAACAAAGCAGAAAACAACTAGAGTAATTTAGTGGTCTAGGGGATCAGTATGTTGGCCCTTATTGTTCTTGCACAATTCCATTCGCCTCCATGTTCTTTGTGCCATTTTTTGGAGAGAATTCCTTGATACGCTAGCAAAAGCTGCAATAATCGCATGCTTTAGCTGATCAATGGTTTCGTATCTAATACCAGAAACTTGACCTTTAATAAAACCCCATAATGAGTTGTCTGGAGTGGTCAAGTCGGGGCTTCGTGGTGGCCAAGCAAAAGAATTTGATCCGCGGCCAATCCATCGATCAGGAAACTCTGCATTTAGCAGCGCTCTCACAGGAAGTGCAAAATGTGCAGGTGCACCATCTTGCTGTAGCCATACACGATCCTTAATACCAAGTTCTATTAACTTGGGAATGAACCACTTTCTAATCATATTGGCATATGATTCCTGGTTGACATTGCCATCAAAGAAATAAGGACCAATCCAATGTTCAGATGTTAATGCAGCCCAAATCATGACATGTGGAGGATTATTTTCAAGTTCTTCTTTGTAAAAGGGGTTTTCTTTAGCCCAGAAATATATGTTTCGACTTTTAGAACTTTTATAAATGGCACATTCATCGCTGAATATTATCTTTCTGTGATTTCTTGGACCATCAGGAAAGCGATTTAAAAATTTTTCACAGAATTCTTTTCTTCGATCCATTTCTTCATCTGACAACTGATTTACCGACATGGGCTTATAAGCTTTGACATCCAAGTCCTTTTTCATATGATCCATCATGGTAGCCCTTGGTATTCCAAGTTCAGCAGAACGTTTTCTGGTGGATTTCTTGGGGGACTGTTGCAGTGATTCTTGAACACCAGCACACGTTTCCTTTCGTGTTTCAGGCCTGCCACTTCTTGCCTGATCCAGAACGCTACCTGTTTCAAAAACTTTCTTCTCCCACAGATACAGATTACTTCTTGATGGCGCGGGCTTTCCAAATCTTTCTGTGAAAGCACTTCGAATATCTTCCATAGTCATGTCATTCCTGATGCGGTCGTGAACCCAAACAGCAGCAATTAAGCGCTCCTCAACAGTAAATAAACTGATGTCAGTCATGACCTGAAATAACCTAAATAACCTGAAAAAATAAATCAAATAAATTGTTTTAACAACATTAGAATATTAAAACAGTAAATACACTGATGTCAGTCATGACCTGAAATAACCTAAATAACCTGAAAAAATAAATCAAATAAATTGTTTTAACAACATTAGAATATTAAAACAATCATATTTAACAGCATTAAAATATTAAAAATAGAGTGTCCTGGGACTTTTCGGCCACCCTGTATATACAAATGGCATAGTCTCCAGATTTTGGGTGAAGCAAATCTTGAACCACATCTTTTTTTCAATTCTTTTGTGTAATTCTTTCCTCTCCTTTATTAGCATTTTTTGTTTCATAGATTTTAACTCCACCATTGCTGGCTGGAATTATTTTATGCAATTTTTGGGTTCCAGGAATCAATAGAGCATTTTGGAATCTGGTTGGCAAAAATTTTTCTTTCTCGATTTCTTCACTAGAAGTATAAAAAAAATATTTTTTCTCCAAAATTTTCTTTGCAAAATCTATACATGTTCTGAGGAGTTAATATTTGATTTCCAAATCGTCTCTGTAGTCTAGCTTTAGCGGTCATATTTTTCACCACTCCTCCAATTCTATTACAAGCACTTTTTCCATGTTAAGTCGCAAAAAAGTGCCACTCACACTCTACATCAAAATCCATTTTGTGATAGCAAAAATTTATAAAATTAAATGTGTTTTTATATTGTCCAGCGCAACCATCACTGAAGTAATAAATTTTGCTCAGTTCGGAAATAAAGCACTTCATTTCAGGCCTCGGAGCAGATATAAAAGTGTACACTATAGATGTATCATGATTTGTGTTTGAGGAAAAAAAACAAAAACTTTTATGGATAATTTCTTCATCATCTGATTTCTCGTGGTAAGCTACAAACGGGTGTACAGTACATTGGGAATTTTTTCCAATGACAACCTTGAGCTTCGCCTTGTATAACGAAAGAAAAATTCTCAGAAAAATCTAACAATATTTTTACTTCATTTACATGAAGATTGTTTTTTAAATTTTGAAGAAAAATACCTTGAGATTTTGAAGTATAGTGGTGTCTTGTTAATTTTTATATGCTTTCACTGAGTGAAATACTAAGATCATCAAAGTCTTCTGTTTTCCAACAAAGTGCATCTGTCCACTGTCACTCACTGTTTATATTCAACTTCTTCTACATCTAAAGGGAAAGACCTAAGGTGAAAACAAAATTAAATTTTAATAGTTTGTTCTAAGTGGTTGGTGTTGTCAGCTGACGTCCGAATTATTGAAATATCATTACGTGTTCACTCTAAACCTTTCCTTTTGACGCGTTAGCCACTGATGAAAGCGTCACGAAAAGCTTATGGCGAAAACAGCTTTTTTTTAAGCTTTATTTAAAAAATCCATTATAATTCGATTAAATTTGGTAAAACATTTTCTAAAAATTCCTTTAGCGGATCATTTGTATTGAGTGTTAAGTATGATAAATGGCTTATACCCATTGTTTTTATTGCATATTTTTATGGTTTATGGATCAAAAATTTTGGGTGGTTTCAAAATCCGTGGGTGTGGGTGAAAAAATATATTTTTTAAAAGTTAATAATTTTTTTGTATTTTTAATGTATAAAATTTTTGATACTACTGTACATTTGAATTCCTTGTTCTTTTTTGATTCCAACCATATATAACATGCTGTATTTTAAACGTATCTCGAGGAAGATAAATGCATTTTTTGAAAGGTGGGTTTTGGCTATTAGATAACCCCATACATCAATTTTCATCAAAATTAGAGAAATAGTGGTTAAAAAAATTTTTTTGAGGTGATTTGTCATGGAATGACCCATTGCTTTAGATAAGAAAGGATTGAAACAAACCTCTTATTCTTTTTACAAAACATCACTAAATGCAATGAATTTTTCTTACTTTTGTAAAAGCACATCGGGGAAGTGCTTGGGGCTGACTTTTCCTTAAAACAGCAGTTCTTCATTAGGCAGGAGAAGTAATTTGCAGCAGCGCATTTTTTGCGGAGTGGAGGAGAAATTTTGTACGAATTTTCACAAGTTTTAGCCGCTGAAATGAAAATGTAAGTTATTACGAACATATAGACCTACAGAGACTGTAAGGGCGGGCGTGTTGTGTACAAATACATGCGTGAGTGAGTGTGGGCTGGATATAATTAACAATAACTGTTATAATTTATACTTACGAACAGTGGTTGGAGGTTTTTCTGTCGGAGAGAGGGTGATCTCTAAAAACAATAGTTACTTCTACTCAAGCAATTGCAATCAAGTTAATATCATTTATTTATGGATATAGTGGTAGAAAGTGTTTTTCTTTAGAATCGCATTGGCTTAGGGTAATGAGTACAGTAGTTTCAAATCCAACCGCTCCGTAAATATGATATCCGTAGGAATGCTTGAAGCGAAAATCATTCAATTATGTACATCCCCTCAACTACGTTTCATACAAAAATCACCCACATAAGTGTAGCAGTTAGTTATTTTAGGTTTTGCATCGCGACTCAGTATCTAATCTAGAAAGTAGAGAAATGTCCTTTTTTCACGCTACGCAAGCTGCTATGAGCAGAAGCAGCCTAAATTAAACGAACGAGTAGAAAATATTTTTCATTTCCTTGAAGTGCAGAAAAGAATTTGATATTGATTATCACTTCAAAGAAAATCTTGCAAGCGGTATAATTAAAAAAGAGATGTCAGGCTTTCCTAAAAGATTTTTTGAGCGTGTCTTAGCTCCTACATCTGTTCGTTCTTAACTATTCCGCTTCTTTTTTGTTCATTTTGTTGCAGTTACAAGCTAACTTTCAAACTTTAAAGCAAGAGTACGCAGGCTTGGTGACTACGCTGAGCTTTGTTGAGGGGTAGATTTATAGTCAGTTGCGACCCCTCACTGCTAGCATTTACTTTCAGCTCTTGTATTGGCGTTATTTCTTGCAGTTCCTGGCCAATATTTAATCGTAGTAATAGCAAGTTACCTGGTAACTTGTAGCACCTATGAGGTAGCTTGGTTTTAGTCAAAGTCATAAAGAAGTTGCTGAATTGGGGGTCTTCATAACAACACCCAACACCTTCGCAAGTTTCTCGGCTCACAACGAGATTAATCTGATCTACAATTAGATAAGCAGGTTTAGTATAGAGTAGCTGGGAGGAAAAAGAGCTGCGTCCCAAATTTAGGACTTACATAAGGATTAAATATTGACGTCACCAGTGCTAATCTGTTGTTGCGTTTATCCTTCCTTTTCCATGGAACCTAAGGACCGCATTAAACGGTTTTCCAGATTCACCCTGCAAGCTTACCACAAACAAGCTAAGAAAAGTCGCAGTGCGATTTAAGCCAGTTATGAACACACATTGCAGGTTATGAACACACAATACATTGCATGTTACGAACACACATTGCAGGTTATGAACACACAATACATTGCATGTTACGAACACACATTGCAGGTTACAAACACACAATACATTGCATGTTACGAACACACATTGCAGGTTATGAACACACAATACATTGCATGTTACGAACACACATTGCAGGTTATGAACACACAATACATTGCATGTTACGAACACACATTGCTGGTTATGAACACACAATACATTGCATGTTACGAACACACATTGCAGGTTATGAACACACAATACATTGCATGTTACGAACACACATTGCAGGTTAATACCCGCCACTGCCAGCAAGTTGAACTGTCCTGAACGAGTGCTCAAGACGCGGATCTTACGACACGATGGATGAGCGTTTTTATTTCTATCCCGGTAAATTCCTCTTCCCTTTATTGCACATTTTTCTGATCACGTGACAAAATGCAATCAACGTACTTGGAAAACAGCGCTTTCTGTCTTTGTATTCAACCATAGGGCATCTTTTGTTTGATTCAATAAAAGAATCTGCGAATAAATCCATTAATACATCACAATATCGAAAGCGACTAGCTATAAATCTCGGGTTGGAAGTAGCTTCTTGAAACACTCTATGCCAGGGGTGGCCAAAATGCGGTTCGCCAGCGGCACACAGCTCTTTAGGGGCTTGAATGTGGCTAAATTGATTGATGTCGTATTTAGGTACAGTGACGAAGTCTGGGTGTGTGCAACCTGCTGTTCGTGACGCTAAATTTTGTGGCCGGTGTGAAAGTGCAAATGAGTGATTTCAGACTTTAAAAATATGATCTCCAAGAAATAGGTGATCACTTTCTATTTGGATGGAAATGCTTCAAATTAGGGTTTGTAAACGGTGATCTTCGAAAAAAAACAAACAAAAGGTTTTCGCCATCAATTTGCCTGGCAATATATCGACAGAACTTCACGGAAAATTGCGCTACCGCACTTTCAAATTTGGCTTCTATCGTTTTTTACTCTTTCGTGCAGCAAGTGTGGCCACCACAGCTGTATACTCTTTTAATAAAGCAACAGAAATAGAAACGATGGCTGCTTTAAAATAGAGTTGGTTGAGATCTTAATTTTAGTATCTTTCCAATCCAGGTCGATTTTAGAATTAATTTCGCATTGATGGCTAAGAATGGCACCGATAACATCACTGAAAATGGTTACTGAATTAAAACCATTCGACTTTAAAAGTTATGCGTAAACATGGCAAGTAAGAATATGAGTAACACCAACCAGAGAAAGACAGCTTGCCGGTCCAAAAAAAAAAAATAGATGAGTTACTTAAACAGTTATTGGCTTGATTAAAGCTTGGAATTTAACTAGTTCAGTTTGATGATGTATCTAAAGATCGTTGTGGGCATAAGGAACTCCTAAAGCTGATGCTCACGTGACTCTACTAGGAGGAAAAAAGGAATAAGAAAATCTACGTGCCGGTACTTATCATTTTTTATGCATTTTACTAAACTTTACTTCATAAAAATTTCTTTTGATATAATTAAGGCAAGAAAGTATGGCGGCAAAAGGATCAAGGGAATTTGAAAGACCAAATAAATCACAGACCATATTTTTTGGTAAACGCTTTTTTTAGGAATCCAAAGATTATTAAAAATAACATTCTTTTTCCCCTCCCGTTTCTATTTACGGTTATGCTCAACATTGAATGCATAACAGTGAACTTACGTAGCTTGTAAAAGCACCAAGGTGCATTGGGATTCTTCTGTAAGTCCGCCACGCTAAAAGTGCTGTTGTAACAGCATCGTGGATTGGACAAGCATTGATCTCTTGAAATACCTGGGAAAACCAAGTAATTAATAAGTTTTTCAAGAGCAATAAATTGTTGTCCTTGTGGAACAGACACCATAAATACTTTCCAATATAGACAGAGTAGCTGATTGCAAAGCTTACGAGTATGTCGCCTTTGAACTGATAGTTCGATGAAAAAAACAAAAAGAGTACAGATTATAGTTCCTTCCGAAATAGGTTATTACAAATGAAGGAACACCAAAACAGAACAACTTCCAAAAATGGTTTGTCTTTTCGATTCCCTCTTCTTGTGGCGTTCTTTCTCATGCATAGAAGACCTAAAGCTTATTATTCATACCTTTTCCCCCGCAGTCTTTTCTTTTCTCAACAGGAACATTGTAGCATTGGCCTGCAACGTAAAAGGTCTAAGCTTTTTTTAGGAAAGTTATACTGAAAGGACAGACAGTAATCGGTTAAAATATGCCCCAAGCACTAATATCGTAATCCTTTTTTACTTTGCACATGAAAATAATGACGATATTTTCCGGTCGATCTCGGGATGATTGCGCGATGTAAAGAGAACATTCACGCCTGACTCTGCAGACTCAATCAAGTAAACAAAAACATGCTGATTAGGTCATGGAAAAGAGGCATCAATTTCAAGCCAGTCATAATTATCAGCAGGCTGGGAGACCTACCATTAACAATGCGAACCTTTATTGATGGGCGTCCGCAAGTCGCCTCTAACGTCATCCTGGATGAGCTCTTTTACTATTTTAACTCGGTGAAGTACGGGTAAACATATATTAAATAGAGTGGCTTTAATGTAAATTTTTTCCCAAAAAAGTCGTTGCAAAACGTCATAACAGGAAATCAAATATATAATTTGTTGTCGACTGGTAGATTCAAACGCTAGCTTTCATAGCTGTATCGGCAAAGCATTGAATTTAATTTTCGTTCTGATTACTAGTTTATGAAATACAGTTCATCGAAAATGCCTGTGCAATTGAGGAGAGTACTTTTTCATAGCAAATGCAGCAAGAAACAAAGCAAAACCAAATTACAAACAAGGAAACTTGTCGAAATAATTGTTGTTTTCTAATCCCTGAGACCTTTTATAATTCACATGAAACAACTTGTGTCAAGACCGCCTTTGAGTTAGCAGCACAGCTGACACAATGAGTCTCCACCATAAGCCTGCAACCAAACAGGAGAAATAGTGTAAAGTTGATTTTTCAAGCTGACAACAACGCAAAAACCACGCTCGCATAAAATTCAAAACCTCACGACGCAAGTTGACCGCTTTTCAAAGTTGATTTGGCCCGTTCTGACAAAAACAAACAGACACGATTTGTAGTTGTCAGCATCAACATTTAAGTTTTGTGTTTTTTTACTGATGGGTAATCACTTTGATTCTACAGTGTATCCTGTAAACAGGCATGTCGCTAAACAGGTTTATTCAAGAACTTCGGCTCCAGCACGCTGTAACGTTCAAAGTAATTACCATAGTCGACCGGTCGGAAGCAAATTGGCACCGAGAAATCCGCCCAGACCGGGTCAAAGCAACAATTCAGGGCTTTGCATTGAGCTCTTCCTTTATTTGATAAGGCAATCAAGTTATCCAGGCATGGATGACGATATTTTGAGCCAACTGCTTTGCAAGCCACTCTTGGTAAAAACGTTGGTAATTTGAAAACATCTGCAGTTAAAACAGTTCACGTGATACAGCATCTCTTTTTATGCAGCTAAAAGAAACTGAAAGTGAGAAATACCACTTCGTCCATAGTGCTATCTAAATATGTCAGCAACTGTAATTTAACAATAACAATGTCAGCAACTGTAAAACTATCTAAAAATGTCATCAACTGCAGTTTAAAAATTTTTAGATAATTGAATATTAATTTCATCCTTCCTGTCTCTTTTCCATGTGAATAAAGCAAAGTAGCAACTATCGCAACCGGAGCTGACCATTTTGTTGTAATTGTTAGAAATGCAGCGAGATTAAACGCAATTTTTTTTAAATAGTCAAGTGCCGCGCGACTTCTGCCAGCAGATACGCTTGGCTGGCCAAGCGTAGCGCAATTGTTTTGTATTAGAAAGAATTAAACAATATCATCGCTATGATCATCAATAACCGCATTTATTTGAATGCAAAAGTCTAAATTCAATCAACACAGCGTGACAACAAAAAATCTTGATTGTATCACAGCAATAACACAATTTTTTTCAACAATGATATATCCTATTTAATTACAAATGAAGGTTTACTTTGGTATTTATAGCCATCTTTCATTACTACAAAATGCTAATAACTTTATGAGGTCATCAGGATTAACCTTTGGCATCAAAATCTCAGACACAGTCGGGAACATTCGATCCACTGAGACTGAAGAACATCATACCGCTACCGTTGGTAAGCGGTAAAGTAATGGTGATACGAGCTACCTACGAAGCTTGGATTGAGCAAGAGCGCTGTTCTTAGCAAAATCAGATTTCTTTGAGTCTCATTTTATGTTTGGTAAAAGTAAACTTTGTCCTTATAACACAAAGAGGCAACTTCTATTCTGAGCTGTAACCTCCAAAGAAAGTTTGTGACGAGCTACTTACTAGGTAATGGCGGCACATAAACCGGCCCACTCCCGAACACTACCCCTGGGACGTTGGTTGCTACTGGATAAGAATCTACAAAATTACAAATATATTATTATTACACCATACAATGTTTTACAGCTACTTTCTGCATATGCGCAACTTACTAAGTCAAAGGTTAAGTTATGGTAAAGTCAAAAGCAACTCTGAGACGTTGGCTGCTACGCCCGCGGCCAGCCAAGTTAGTAGAAGTTGCAGAATCCTGACGGCATTTAACTATAGTGCCTTGAATAGTCACCACACCCCATCAGGATTACAGTAACGGGAAAACACGGGAACAACCAATACCATAATGGTCTTGAGGCAAGGTCTTTGTCTGTTTCTAAAAAGGTATGCACTATTTATAAGGCTTTCGGTTGAATCAAAAACAAAATCCAAATTGTTTGCATTCTTTTGATGTAACATAAATATTCGTGGGAGATCTTCAACCCCCTTTAGTTATTTTTTGGTTGCACCTGTAGAAATCGGTTAAATGGAATTGCGAATTTTATTGCTTAATTTTGGAAGAACAGTTTAAATGCACTCAATCTCTTACTGTCCGGCATCAGCGTTGGAAAGCTCGTCGGTCCGTGAGGTTTCCAAACAAAGTCAGGTCGGTTTCTGCTGGCCAAATTTGACTAAAAAATAGCGTTTCATTGACATTCATTGCCAAAAACAAAGTGTCTATGCAATAGTTGTATCCACATAAAGCGTAAATCAAAAAAAGTCGTGAATAACCTACCGAAGTTGATTTCATCGGTTTAACAGCCATTCCATTGACCACCAGCGGCCTCAGCCAAGCAGGTTGGTTTGAAGCAGGGCTTGATAAAACGGAACGATTGTTTCCAGGTTTCATTGGTAGCCCTAGATAAAACAAACTAGCATAGTTAGCCTAAACAACGACATGTATTAGGTTAAGCTGTATTGGAAGAAGATAGAATAAATGTATTAAAGCTAAGAGCTTTCATCTGCAAAGTATGCTTGCTTTTTTTCGTTTAATTATAAAATTTTGAAATATTTGAAAGCAAATAACTTTTCATTTGATTTTTGATAATCTGCAATTGAAGTGGTAAGTCGTACTGCTGTACTTAGAGTTTTCGACTCTTTTTTTATCATACTTACACCATATGCCATCTGGAAATATGTTTTCTGTAGTGGGAAGCTTGCCATCAAACACTTGATTGATTGCGTATTCTTCATTCCAAACTTTTTCCGTCAAACCGACTCCTAGAACGTATCATTGCCGATAATTTTACAGTCAAAACTTAACAGTACAAAATTATATTTTCCCGGATTTTAATAAAACAACGAAAACAAAAAAGCTAACTCAATCCCGGTATCCCGAGAAAAGAACCGAAATTATTGTGTATATTATGCAGTGACACAAATTTAAAAATTAACAAAGACAAAAGCGCATGTAAATTTGCATCATTTATTTTTCATATAAAGATTACTTCTTGCTTAGAGGCAGGCCCTCACTTAATCTTACTTTACTTCAGCTGCATTGGAGAAAGAGATGCACATTTGCATATTTTGTAGATTTTTTGCAAGTTTTGGGGCGATGACCTTTTTTGGAAATCAACCTTGATCTGGAGGTTTTTTCGCGTAACGTTCGGTGCCAAGCATGAGTTTATGAGAAAACAATGTCCTTTCGAAAAACTAAAATTGCTTTTTTCACAGCTTGACCTTTTTTCCACACCCCTAGCTACCCACAGGTGACATTGTTAAACCGACTCAAAACTTGATATCCACCGACCATCTCATCTACACCTGACAGTTCTTGCTCTGCTCTAAAACTGATAGAGTTTCACTGTAGGTTAGTGATGCACTAAATATTTTTTAACAGCATCAGCCCATGCAGATCGTGGAGAGTTTGAATTTTAAATAAAAAAACGGACAGATGTGTTTTGAAAACACAATTCTTTTAAGTCGATTTTTGTTTGTTTGTATGTTCTACGTTGTTATTGTTAGTCGTCTTTATTTTGTCAGATACGACAACCCCACACAGCAACTTTTAAGGTAGGCTCTATCCCTTTGACATCGTTAGTTTAAATTGGCTTATTCTCTTTTTAAGTGTCATTCTACATTTTAACGGGCAGATTTTAGGTTTTGCTAATAAAAAATATAAAATTACTAAAATCGCGCCTCCCCTTCTCTCTCAATACTAGTTGGGTCTGCCTCAGGCTCTAATCATTTTGAAATCAAGGCCACTGATTGAGGTGATGTTTGAAATTGTTATCCCTCGTCAGTGCTGACAATGTCTTTCTTTTCAGATACATTTTATTTGTTAAAAATTTACCTATTTTTCCCAATACATTCTCAAAACATTCAAACTTCTTGTTGGGATCATAAGCCTGCGCCGGGCAGCAGCCCGCTTCTATACAGTTTGCTGTTGAAGCGAACGCGCTCGCTTGTAGAGCCCTGCAAGTTACCCGGATCGAAGCCACGTGACTGCGACAGACATAATCTGAAAAAAGCGATTTGCACTGCAACGTCAAAAGGAACATAACTTAATTCCTAATTAATTAACCAACGCGATGGCATAGCGCCCGCTTCGCAGTCGGTAGACCTGGGGCTCATTCCCCTTGGCGATTCATACCAAAAGACTAAAAAATTGTATATATAGCTTCCCTGCTTGGCGCTCGGCATTTATGGGGGTCGTGGAGAACAAGCCGGCAAGTTCACTTGTTGTGTCCTTGGGCAAGGCACTTAACGGGACGCCCCATCTTTATGTGGAAGACAGGTGACCCGGAAATAGCAACTCCCAAACGAGTGCGGACATACCGTCTAAAACATAACGATACAATTTGCTTTCTTGTGAATGGAGGATAAATATGGTGAATAAAAAAAAAAGAACATTTGTTCAAGCCAGATATTTGGTTCAAGTTTGTTGCCTAATCACAAAATGCATATCCCAAGTTTTCCTTAACAATATTTTCACTGAAGTTGAAGTTATTTTCTTCTTTTTTTTCCCACTTCTCCTTGATAAGTAGGCTAATTTTGACTAATCAATTTGTAAAAGAAGAAAGCATCTCCAAATCTCGTCCAAAGGCCAACAATCGATGTTGGGGAAAGTGCTTGCACAGGGGGCCATAGAGTGCACGTGGGTGAATAGAAGATGTAAGTCCAAAATTTTTGACATTTTTATTTTTTTAAGAGAGAACATCTCATACATTGAGAGAAAATTTGCAGGACTCAGCAAAAGTTAGGATCATTTTTATATTAAAATGCCCGGGTCAACTCATGATCAAATCCGGCTCTGAGGAAAAGAAGTACACACATTTAAGCTATGCTCAAAAGTCGCCCTTACTTCCACAGATGAAACAAGTCATTTTTAACAGTAGACAGCATTTCACTTCATTTATATCTGGTCTTAAATAAGTACGTGTATTTTAAGAGTTTTTACAATTTTTTGGCCTAAATTGACGAGCCCACACTTTTCTGTATCCACTAATGCTTATACTCACTGTTTGCTTCCGTTCCAAACATTTTAAAAAAGGCTTTGTCTTCAGTATCTGGAATAGAGTCGTTGAAAGCGAGAGTGAAAAGTGCAGTTGGGTTCACCGTTGATGGAAACAGTTTTTGATTTTCCACGATGTAGGCAAAAGCTATCTCATGCTTAGGATAGTAGTAAGTCAAAGCTGATATAAAATAAAATTTACTCAATTACTTGATATCAATAATTTTACTTACAATATTCTGTAATAGCAAAATGTCTCTGATGAGCTAAAGCGATCAAAATGACCATAGCTTTAGGATAAGTAGCCTACTGCAGTTTTACAATAAAATGTTTCTCGAACAGATTTTGAGTACTTAAATAACTCTGTAAAAGTGCTTGGGTAAGTCAGCCAGCATATTCTTGTAGCGTTGAAATGAGTGAAGTTTATTATGCTGTGACTGAATAATCTTTTGATATAGTTTTTGTTTTGGTGCTTGCACAATTTCACTTTATAAACTACGTTGATTTCTTGGATATTCATGCTAACGTAAAAGTAATACGCGGAAAAATTGTACAATTAGCCTAATACTACTATATTCAGTGCCGGATTCAAAAAGTAAAGGGAGCCAATTGCTTCTCCTGGTACAATTGAATATTTTCTACATTCCGCACAAGGTTTCACAAGCTTTACTCTTTCGCACCTTTTACTATGTTTTTCAAAGATTTTGCTAGTAAACTATTAAAATGTACGTTCTCTGAAAGTTTTATTAAAATTACACAATGTCTTAGATTATAAGGGTCCCTGCAATCGCAGTTGCTCCAGACCCGATGACGTCACCAGGGGTGATGTAAACTTGCTCTGGGTAACTTTCTAACAAAAGCGTTTTTTAAAAAAGTTCGCTTTCTTTACTAGTGATTGCTGAGAGCTGTTTTTTCGAATTTTTCGGTGACAATTTGGAATTTGACAAAAAACACTAGCCAGAGAAGTTCTTTCATTTTTTCTTTAAAATTACTGAAAATAATTTTGTTTTTATTGGTTGAAAATACTTTTAGTGTCCTACTGGAGTGTTTAAGCTCTTACGACGTCATTGCCCGGACCCCCATAGCCTAAATCTTCTTTGGACCCAACTTACGTATCCTCCTGTGCACAGAAGCGAGCAGGGACCACTGAAAAGCTCTTTTTTTATTTCCGGCTATCATAGCTTTGATTGCTTCTTTTTGATAAAAAGTCTCTAAAATAAAATAAATATAAATTTTACTTAAAAACGATCTTCACTCCATTTCAAAAATGTCTCTCAAAAAGATCTTCTCTAGTTTGAGGGTGTCTAGATAAAACTAAGATCTTTACATCATTTTATGGGGTTGCTTGAAAATATTAGGGGGAATATACATAAAATCCTTGAGTTTTAAAGCAAGGGATTGCCCCCACTAAATCCATCAATGGGGATGTCTACTTAAAAAAGCTGAATTAATTCGGTAATTTTTGTATGGAAAACTGGGTAAGGTTGTTTCTATGGGAGCCTGCACTTTGAAATCGGCCAGACGTCTGTAATTCTTATCTCAGTTGCTGCGGAGACTTTGTTTTTAGAGGATGCACATACAGTCCGTTCTGAACTTGTTTACAGTTTCATATGCTAGTTAATTCGGGCCTGATAATGGATAGGTTTTTCTTAAAACCTTTCTTAAGCCCGAAAGATGTTTGTATGTTGGAGAAAGCCAGTCATCCAATCTTTTGCTCTTCCTACGGGGTCAGCTGTAGATTTTCTACTATGCAAACCTGTAGTTGTGTTCTAAAATATTGGGGATGGTGAGGTATTGCAACAAATGTACTTACGCGAGCTGAAGGCTTGATCAATTAAGAAGTTTTTAACTTGACTAGTGGTCAGGCCGTTTGCCTTCAGGGCAGTTAGGGCGTATGTTGTCATGGCGTCCAGTTTGTTATTGGCTGCAATAAACACTCGTGTAATGATCTACAATTTTATGGCAGGAAAAGAATTTAGAAGTATATTCTCAAGAAAAAAATTGTTGAAATGACACGGCTGACGCAAACAATTATGACCAAATACCAGCAATTATGACCAAATACCAGTACTAGTAGGGAACGTTGCCGCAATTGGATTGCATGTTTATTCTCCGAGAAACGCAGAGTAGCCATGGTGACATCAATCATAAAACAACCAACCAAACCGGCTTTGGAGCTGTCAAGTTTTAACATTCCGCTTGAATTTCTCCGTTGGATATTATTCTTAATAAATCTGCTGCTTCATGGAATCCGCTGAGCAAAGAAAATTGTCGTAAATTGTCTTTTTCACCGACCGAACAACGAAGCGAACTTTAAACAAATTACATAATTTCCGCCGTTGAAATGACGCAACAAAACACTTGCTTCAAGTGGCGGATTGAAAAAACTTAATTATGGTCAGATCAGACACAAAAAAAATAAATGATAGTGCCAACATGCCCTATCATAAAAACTCATTTGCTTTGTAGGAATTGTTATTTTAAATAATTCAATGTGCAATTTGGTTACTATACAATGCTCGATAAAGAAGTAAATTTATAGTTCTTTGTACTTTAAAAGCCTTCGTTCCCACAAAAGGGACTACAGTGAAACAGCAGCACGCATCACTATAATCCTCATATTCACATCTATTGAAAAACTAACTAACCTGCAAGCCTTGCAGCGATGTGCTTCATTACTGGGTTGTTGTTTTTGGTCATTAGCAACTGAATCAAAGTAGGATCGACTCCTTGAAAACAGTTTGCATGTTACTGAGCACAGATTGCATTAAAGGAATAGTGTTTATCTTTCTCCAAAAATATATGAAACCTTGCTTCATGTAGTCCTTCCACATTTTTGGCGTCAAAGTTAATAACTTGTGTTAAAGCGTTTTTTATTTGTTTTATTGATCTGTTCCAGGTATGTAAGAATCCAAAAAACAATTTCGGGCCGATGGTTTTTGTTGTTCCTCTTAGTTAATCAGGTACTGATGGCATACTTGATGCTGAGGATAATTAGCTTTTGTCTAAATTATTCTTTCTGAAACTCAGATTAAAATCAAACTCAGGCTAATAAAGTCAGTGGACTCTACATTATGATTTTACTCTAAATGACCACAATATCGCAAACGAAATCCTAAATCAGCAAAAATATACTGAAAATTAAATAAAAAATCGTTTGCATCAAAAATTGAAAATAGGCATAAATTCGGTTTGCTGATGGGTGTTTTTTGCCACAATCAGTTTTTTCATTTTGTCAATAACCTGATCGGCTCACGTAAAATCAAGGGCGTGGACAGAAAGTTTTTAGGAGACATAACCATAGGAAAGTTTCACATGACGTCATACATTTAGCCCGAAAAAAGTGGCTGACCAAAAGCTGTAAATTATGCCGGCAAAGTATAGAGCCAACACCAATTTTAGGGGTTATTTTAAAAACTAATGTGGAATTAATTACACATTGGAATAAATTGTTACTAGATAGTAACTTGGAAACAAACAAATTTAATCGAGAGCGATTTCGTTGAGATAACGCCTTTTAGTTGGCTAATCTAAACTTTGTTCGGTCAGCCAATTGGCCTTAAGAAAGGTATCATCTAAACATTATTTATTCCTCTGTTAAAAGTAACTCCATACCAATTGGAAGATTGCATATGACGTCACACATTTCGCGCCAAAAAAAGTGACTGACCAAAAGATGTAATTTATGCTGAAAAGTTATAGGGCGAACGACAACTTTTGGGATTATTTTGAAAACTAATGAGAAATTTATTAAAAATTGGAAGGAACTATCGTTAGTTGGATCCTCGGAAACAAATAATATTAATCAAAAGCAATTTGGTTGAGATTAGAGCTTTCAGTTATCTAGTCTAAACTGAGTACTGTGTGGCAATTTTAAAAAATTGTCCCTAAGAGAAGTGCCATCTAAATACCATTTGCTCCTGAGTTAAAAATAACTCTGCACCAATTACATATTCGTCCGTACATTAGCAAAAACGACCACTATCTGATTATTACTACCGGTACCGTAAGTTTGCTTGTTGTGTCCTTGTGCAAGGCACTTAACGGCATGCCTCCATCTTTATGTGGCAAATAGGTGATGGAGCAAAGCAGTCTACCCGTTGTGGTGGCCCAGTCTGACAAAAGACATGCAAACAGCAGGAGCTCATTCGCAAGAATAAATGTATCGGTACCGTAAGTTTTTTAATTATCCTTGGTTCAGCAGCCTAGGCAATAGCCAAAAAATTGTTTAGGAATAGTTGAGGTCACAAAATGATATCTGGTATATCAATACGACTGGTCTGCAAGCACTATTGACAAAAAATTTCAAAGAATTACTGATTTTATCCATCAATATCTAATCCAACTTATGACAAACGGTACAGAAGTCTGCGCTGTCATTTAGGCTACAGTATAATTTAAGTTTACAACTTTTGGAATGCTTATGCAATTAAATATGCTATATAAGTCGCACACTACAATTAACTTAAACTCAACATTCCCAAACTCGTAGGTAAATTGAATATGAAACCCTCACAGAAGCTGGCAGCAAATAAGCCTGCATGTTTAGCTCATAAAATTAATCCAACTATTAGCAATAACAAGCAAACTGTAGCACCTCTTACCTTACTTTGACTTTAGATTCATTTCTTAACATCAGTAAAACAACATATTTAACGTTCATTTAGCAATTGTCACGTTTATTCATTTGATTTGCAAATAACGATATCACTCCTATTCAATTCAATTCAAAAACACTGAAAATGGTCAGCCACTTTTTTCGAAAGCGCATTTTGATGACGCTTGATCACGTGAGTGCAACCTTCCTATTAGATACCCGTAAGTACATTAGCAAAATCAGTCATTATCTGATCATTACTATCGGTACCGCAAGTTTTTTAATTACCCTTGGTCTATTTGGTACAGCAGCCTAAGCAACAGCCCAAAAAATTGTTTAAGGAATAGTTAAGGTCACAAAATTACATCTGAGAATTCAATGTAACCGGTCTGCAAGCATTATGGACAAAAAATTTCAAAGTACTGGTGATCATACCTATTAATATCTAATTCAACACAGCATACGATACAGAAGTTTGCCCTGTGATCTAGGATTCTAGGCTACAGTAAACTATAATTTAGATTTACAACTTTTCAGTAGGCTTATGCAACCAAATAAGCTGTAAAAGTTGCACATTACAATTAACTTGAACACATTATCACCAAATACGCTGATTAATCAAATATGAAACCCTATCGGAAGCTGGCTACAAATAAGCCTGCATATTTATTCCAAAAAACCAGGCTAACTAGTAACAATAACAAGCAAACCAACACTTCACAAAGCGCTTTCAAAAAAAAGGCTGACCACTTTCAATGTTTTTGCATTGAATTGAATGGAGTGATATCGTTATTTGCAAATTAAATGGATAAACTAAACAGTTGTTAAGTGAACGTTAAGAATGTTGTTTTACTGCGTTAAATATGTTGTTTTACTGATATTAAGGAATGAATTTGAAGACCAAGTAAAGTAAAAGGTGCCAAGGTTTGCTTGTTATTGCTACTAGTTAGACTAATTTTGTGGGTTAAAGATAAAGGCTTATTTGTAGCCAGCTTCTGGTAGGTTTTCACATTCGATTAATCAGCGTATTCATGAATGCTGAGTTTAAATTAATTGTAACGTGCAACATATATAGTATAATTGGTTGCATAAACACACTGAAAAGTTGTAAACCTAAATTATACGGTAACCCATGGCTGCCAGCGCTAGGTTTTTAAACCAAAATTTTGGTTTTTTATCTAAGGCTAGGCTCTCAAACCTAGATCTTGGTTTTTCTACCTAAGGCTAGATTTCTTGGTTTCTTTACAAATTTAATGGAATCTTGGTTATGTATGCTAATCATAACTGCCATTTTGGATATTTTATATCTAGATTTAGATATTTTTGGTTGAATTTAGATTCTAAGATTATCAATCTAGATGATGGATATTTTTCTAGATGATTTTTAAAAAATTCTAGATGTTTTCTAGATGTTTGATTTATATGCTGTTTTTAGGAAGAGAGTTTATTGCAAACAAAATTTTAAGTATTTGAAATACAGTCAAACCTCGGTTGTCGAACACAATTCGTTCTGGAAGGCTGTTCCAAAACCGATTTGTTCGAAAATCGAATCATTAGAAATAACAAAAAGGAGATTAATTTGTTCTGTACACCAAAAGAATACAGTCAAACCTCGGTTTTCGAAGGTCTCAGAGTTCGAACAGTTCGGTTTTCGAACAAATTAAGGGGAAGATTTAACCTGAACCAAAGAGAAACCGAGGTTTGGCTGCACATGTCGTGTTGAAAAGAGCCTGACGCATTTTCTATCCGGGAAGTGGGTGATGACCTTTTTTTTTTTGGAGACCACCATTTCCACGCGTGGAATAAGGTCAAGTTGAGGAAGTCTCGTATAACATGAAGCTGACGCAGGCAATTGCAAAATCCTGATCACTGACCCTTGGCCACAAATAGTTGGCGAATGCGGGCGCGTGGACCTGGTGGTCTCCAAAAGAAAACTACATGTTTTGTGAAAATACAGTATATTCCAGCAAAAACTTGATACAAGAACCTCCTACAATTTGTATTTTATTTCTTAATCCTTCAATATGCCAAAACAGTCAAAAAGTAAAGCCTATGAACAGAAATTTAGAAAAGAATGGCTAAATGATCCCATTTAGATATTTTTTTTGGATGTTATATTTTTCAATCTAGATGAATCTAGATGATTTTTGAAGTCAATCTAGATTATTTTAGTCAAGCAAATGTGGCAACTATGACGCTAATCGATGGAATACGGAAACAAATTCGTAGTTTGTGAGGTAGAAGGCACAATCACAGATGGTGACCTATTTTTTTTTGAGATCACCATCCAATGGTCAAGTAAACAGCGGTTGCAGCAGCGAAATCAAGAGGGCATTGCAGCACAATCGCAGTCGTTGACCCTTTTTTTTCGAAAATCGCCTCCTACAAGCCAACAGACCAAGGCACTACCGCATTGAAAAGCCCTATGACACAAGAACAAAGAGTTGTTAGGGAGTGAAAAGTAAGTAAATGATATAGGTATAGGTTTTTCATTTTTCTGCTCCAATCTTGATTTTTTATAGGGTTTTATCTTGGTTTTTCAAATTGCAGTCGCTGACAGCACTGCTGTAGCCTAAATGACCGAGATGACTTCTGTACCGTTTGTCATAAGTCGGATTAGATATTGATAGATAAAATCAGTAATTCTTTGAAATTTTTTGTCAACAATGCTTGCAGACCAGTTATGTTGATATATCAGATGTAATTTTGTGACCTCAACTATTCCTTAAACAATTTTTTTGACTATTGCCTAGGCTGCTGGACCTTGGATAATTAAAAAAACTTACGGTACCGGTACTAATGATCAGATAACGGTTCTCTTTGCTAATGTACCTACAAGTATCTAATTGGCATGGAGTTATTTTTAACTGAGGAGCAAATGGTATTTGGATGGCACTTCTCTTAGGACCGATTTTTTGGCCAATTGGCTCACAGTACTAAGCTTAGATTAGCCAACTGATAGGCCTAATCTCAACAAAATCGCTTTTGAATAAATTTGTTTCCGAGTAGCAAACTAACAACAGTTCATTCCAATTTTTAATAAATTTCTCATTAGTTTTCAAAATAACCCAAAAAAGCTGGTGTTTGCTCTAGTCCAGGGGTCGGCAACCCCTGGCACGCGTGCCACTTGTGGCACGCGAGAGGATATTTCATGGCACGCCAAGTGATTTGACGCGCATGTGAAATCTACACTTAAGATTGCGCGGCGGAATCACAAGCTCAAACTGTCTACACTGCACGAAATCAACAGTCTTCAAATTAGTCAAGCATGCAATTCACGAGACAATTTCTATGTCGGAGATGTCTGTTCTGGCTCTGCCAGTCACACTCACAACTAGCTCCCTGTAAGAGCGAAAAAAATTGGCTCAAGACATGCCAGTCATGTGAGCTCCCATGAACACAAGCAAATTAGAATAAACAAAAATGTGCGGGAGCGACGGCGCAAGAATGAGTAAAATTGTGGTGAAGACACGCCATAATTTTTTTGGTATAGTATTGTAACAATAATTGAAGCAATGCTCGTTATATCTACTGTTGATGCTGAACAGTTGTGTTAATTATGTACCGTATATTCCTGATGAGGGCTGAATGTTTGACCGATAGCGTTTGAATAGTTTTTAATAAAATATTTGCTTGCTTATTGCTTTTTTTTAATTGATTTCAAAAACAGCCTCTTTACCTATAGAATTACGGATTTAGGCTTTCTAAGAATCTTAATTTAGATGTGAGAGCTTTCCAAGAATTCTGCACGACAGATTTCAGATTTGTTTCTTGAGACCACAAAGCTGTCTGTGCTCTTTCTTGTCAAAGTGTCGTTTGCCAAACATTTAGCATAAAACGACATTTTGAAACGAAGCATAAGAAGTCCTTCAAGGACTATGCAGAGAAGATCGAATTTTTAAAAAAGGCAGTATCACACTACGAAAAGCAAAGCGGCATTTTTAAGAAAGTGATTTGTAGCATGTATGGAACAATCAAAGGTAGCTACAAAATTACAGAGGGCATTGCTAAACATGGAAAGCCATTTATTGATGAACTGTTTGTGAAGGAGGCTTTTATCAGTTGTGCTGAAGTGTTGTTTGATGATTTGCCAAACAAATGCACACTAATTTCGAGGATCAAGGTTATGCCTGTTTCTCCTCGGACAGTAGAGAGACGTATCGAGGATATGGCTACCTATGTAACTGAGCAATAAACTGCTGCGTTGAAAGCAGTAAATGTTTTCGGAGTAGCTCCTTGATAAAAGCATAGATATAAACAATAATCCACGTTTAGCAGTTGCAGCTAGATACTGCAGTAACGGCGAAGTACATAAAGAGCTTTGTTGCTTGAAACCTATGTATGGCACTACTAAAGGAAAAGATATACTTGACTTTTCACCAAGAACTTTGAGAAAAGAGAGATTGATATAAGCGAGATATTCTCAGTTACAACAGACGGCGGACCTGTTATGATGGGCAACACCTTGGATTTGTTACTATGGCTGAGCAAAAGATTGAGCACCCTGTTATGAAGTTGCACTTTGTTATTCATCAAAAAAGTATTTGTGCAAAGATTTAAAAATTCTTCTCTTCATGACGTAATGTCAACTGTAACAAAAATAGAGAGTTTCCTTGTCGCACACTGTGCTACCACACACAGACAGTTTTGATCTTTGCGTGAAAAGATGGAAAGTGCATAACATGATGTGCTTCTGCACTGCAGTGTTGGGTGGTTAAGTCGAGGTAAGGTTCTCTTGACGTTTGTTGTTGTTGTTGTTATCGACCCTTTCCGAGAGATGGGGGCATGGCGGAAGAACATGGAGCCCCAGAAGCCGGGCAACTCCCCAAGGCCTAGACCGGAGATTGCAAAGAGAGAGAGAGTCGCCAAAGAGCGAGCGGCGCAAATAGTCTGTAGCTGGACAGTGCAGAATGAGATGAGAGGTATCCTGGGACGAGTGTCCGCAAGCGCTGCAGGAAAGATTCTCGATTCTGCCAATCCTGAAGAGATAAAAACTTAACAGAAGGCTGTGTTCGTTGCAGCGTAGACGAGAGAGAACACAGCGAGCGGGACGAGGGAGCACTCCAGTCTGAGAAAAGAGAGATAAGTGTATACGAGAGATAAGAGGAAAGAGACTGCAAGGGATAGCAGAGGGCGCAACTATCGCTCCCCGTCTGGCCGCGTTGTTCCCGAGAGAAACGAGCGTCCCGGGACCCATTGTAGTCTGATAGAACAGGAGGAGAGACAGTTCCTGGAAAAGTCAGTTCCTGCCAGATCTGCCAGAGAGATTGAGGTGAAAGAAAAGATGGAGGAGAGGATAGGGTGGTGAGAACAGAACGAGAGTCAGATAGGAAGAGAAGAGAAGGGAAGTGGTATACTTGTTGGTGATGCCGAAACCAGCAAAGAGTTTGCACAATGGCGCAGGCTTTATCAGAGAAGCTTGAGCATACTGGGCCTGCTGAGAAGGAAAGAGTGGCCTCGGTGCCACAAAGAGAGAGCAGCCGGCAAGCACGTCGGAGCCGCCCTTGCCAAAAGAAAAAGGAACAGAGCCGTCAGTCCAAAGCACCAGATCGTGAGCGGGGAGAGTGCCAAAGTAAGTGAGAGCCGCACCTTGGCGAGAACGAGGGAGAGATCAGAGCAAGGGTATAAAAAGGAGAGGGTGAACTCCACAGTGAAAGAAGGGGAGTTCCAAGGAGGAAAGGCAGGGCAAGCAAGAAAAGCCTCCCTAGGGGAAGTAGAACGAAGCGTTAGCGGGTGAGTCGACGCAAAGGCTCTCCAGGAAGAACTGCAGAGTCTTGGTTTCATTCCAAGTCTGGCCAAATCTGAAATGGTAAAGGAGGTTGGGAGACGAAGAGCCCATTCATAAGATGAAAGAGTAAAATGAGTCAGGGTGACTCGTAGAGGAGTTTGACGTTTGTCGAATGTCTAGTTGAGATAAGGGCCTTCTTAATAGGACAAGGAAAGGCCGACCCTGTACTGGAGGATGAAAAGTGGCTAGTAAATCTGACGTTTCTTGCGGACATCACCACTCATCCTAACGAACTTTATCTTCGTTTGCAGGGTACAGGACAAACAGTGATGTGTGTTTTTGAGGTATGGAAAGGATTTGTATCTAAACTAGATGTCTACACACGGGACATCCAAACTGCAACTTTTTGCATCTTTAATATCTGAAGGCTTTTTCAGTGAATCACTATGCTAATGCAGTTGTAATTGACATGTACATGAAGGATCAAACGTCTCAATTTTGTAATAGATTTCAAGATTTTCAGCATTTTGATTTATTGTTTTCTTTTCTCATCAAGCCCGAGAGCAGCAAAGACCTGAAATTATCTGAATTTGAATGGATCGATATCGAAGACTTCCAGATGCTGCTGATCGATTTTAAAGCATCTTTATTGTTGACATCGAAATTTGTTGATTGGCAGAAATCGCTGGAAACGATTGAAAACAAGCAAACAGCATTTTAACAGTTGGGAATCTTTGTCGGAGAAATTTAGCTCTCTGAAGAAAATGGCAATAGCTTTGCTGTGTGCATTTGAATCCACTTGCTTGCATGGACAAATATTTTTATTCTCAGTCCCCATCGCAGCCGACTTAGGAAAGATTATACGGAAGCATATGTGTTTAACTGAAAGTGTCCTAATTTAGTCCCAATGTTATAGAGCTGAGCAAGAACAAGAATTTTCTTAAAAAGCTACTCTTTTGACTCTATTTGACTTTATCCAATAAAGTCAATTAAACAAATTTGTGTCTTATTCGTTATCTATTTAAATCAGGTAGTTGACTGTGCAAACCAAACACATAAAAAGTTTGGCACGCGAAGTTGCTCATATTTTGATATTATTCGAAAACTGGCACGCCGCGTCCAAAAGGTTGCCGATCCCTGCTCTAGTCTGTACCTTTCCAGCATAATTTACAGCTTGTGGTCAGCCCCTTTTTTTCGCCCCTAATGTGTGACGTCACATGCAACCTTCCTATTAAAGCAAGTTAAAAATTTTACGGGCTGGTCAGAGTTTTTACATCGAACCATTTGCACACAAAAGCGAGCTTGAAATCACGACATGGTTCATTTTTAATTCGAAAAGAAGGTAAAGACCTTGTTTTCTTTTTTTGAAATAAGCATTTTCGCAGCCAGAGTATAAGTAGCCCACTTCCCATCAATTTTCGCCAGAATTTTTCATATTTTTCAAGGCCCTCTTATCCCCAGCCAATGCCCCTGTGTGTATCATTACTAGAAAACAATTTAATCCAAGTTACCGTAAGCCGCTGCAATTTGTCCATACAAAAGTGCTTTGGTGTTGTTATGAATCAAATATTGCGCGTAGGCAGGACTCAAAGTGATTCCTTTGACTGAAAAAAAACATATTGACGAATTAAGATCTAAACAATTAATTAAACAGATTGTTATAGGATCGGCTGCGGAAAAAAATTTTTTTTGACTTCCGTGGCTGAACTGAACTAGCGCCCTTTTGTTCTCGCACGCTTTATATTTTCAGTTTGGCGTTTGGCGTTTGGCGGCTTGAGATTGGAATGCAATTCTCGGGCGTGTTTTGCCTAAAACCGGGCGAGATTTGCATTCTAATTAGCTGGCCTCTTGTTCCAAACAGCAAAGTAAATAGTAACGTTTGCATTTAAAAGTTAGTTGCTTAATTTTTGTTGCTGCACGAAGTTGAATTTTGTTTCTGCATTCCGTTATAATTTGAAGAAGCCCTCGGTGAAATTTTGCTCTTTTTTTTATCGATTTGGAATTTAATTTAACTGCGTTTTTGGATTTGAATTTTCTTTTACTGAGTTTCTGCAATAAAGAAGTTTTTATTTAGTTGTGTTTGAAGAAGGAGCAAAGGCCTTGGAGTTCTTCCCGGGCCGGGCACTTATGCGCAAATCTTTGTTGTTTGGGGATTTGTTACACAGATCACCCATAAAGATTAGCCTACTCCTTATTTTAAATTTACCTTGTTGTACTTCTTGTTTGAAATTGTTGTAAGCCTACTTTTTCTTTTTAATCTTTTATTTCTTATTGCTGGTTATTTGGCGGTTACTACAAAGAATTTATGAGAGTAAAGACTGGGAGTTTATTCCCATCCAATAATTGCAAACTTATTTTTTTGGATTACCCAGAAGTTTGAGTTGGTCAAGTGCCCGACACGACTGTACAAATGTATTCCAACGTAAAGTTCAGCCACAGTTGAATTATCATAATTTTACTCGAGTCCCTTAACAGCTTGTTGCTTATCAGACACGAGTTTGGGCAGCTTTGTTAATAGGCGTTTCCGGGCTATCTAATGAGAGTACAAGGAGATGAATTGTCTTCTACGTTTAATCGGCTTGGAAGGACAAGTTGTATTTACTGATTATAATTTCCGTACTTGCCATCGCATGATTAAAAATCCATATTTAAACTGGTATGTTGTTGCGGAAACATGTACAGGTTGATTCAGAAAATTTGATATCATCTGACATGTAGGCTAAATGTGACAAAAGCTTCGTAGTCAAATCAAACGAAACTGAACAAGCTTGATGTTAAGCAACATAAAATTTATTCTTCTAAATTTGTAAAAGAAATCCATAAGAGTGTAAATTTCGTAAAAAGATTTTACAAATGTTTCATATGCGCTCAATCTGACATGGTACACGTCAGATTGGTAGTCTTGCTCCCCCGAAACACGTTGTAGCCTGTCTTGGATAACAGGTTCCAGTGAGATGGTGATTCTACATTTGAGTTCCTCTACGTTTACAAGAAGAGGGGCGACATAGACCCGAGTCCTTCACATACTTCCAGAGAAAAAAATCGCCGGAAGTCAGGTTAGGTGAACGTGGAGGCTATTTCAGTAGCACATTGTCTTCGCCATCAGCACGCCTGGTTCATCCCCCAGTCAAATTATCACAATTGGCTTTGAGAGAGGTAGAGCCCCGTTCTGTCGTTAAATAAAATTTTCTTTTTCACTTGCAACGAATTTATCTATTTGCTGGTTTTGATGCATGTGCAGATATCGTCAGTAGCATTTCCCTCCAAGAAAAAACTGGCTATGAATGTGGTTATGAAAGAAGGCACAGAACACATTCACTTTTTGTGATTCTCTCTCATGCTCAATAGTAGCATGAAAATTTTCTTTGCTCCAAATGCAAACATTAAGCTTATTGACTTTGCCAGTAGTATGAAATGTGGCCAAATCACTGAACACAAGAGGTTCATTGAACTGGTCCTCTTTAAGTTTCTGCGCATATCGACATAGAACTGTTTGCGCCTTTGCTAGTAATCTCCCGTTACGGCTTGTACAAGCGGCAGCTTGCAGGGTTTCATTACTAAGCGTTTTCTTAGGACGGGCCAAACTATCGTTGGAGGAATCATGCTTTTTAGACTTGTTCTTCTTGTGAACATTTTGAGGCTTCACAAGAGTTTTTGGCAGACACACTTGATCTGCTCTCCCGCGGTTGCTGGTCGTCCAGATCATTCTGCTTTGCACAGACAGCCTGCGTCTATGAATATTTTTTGCCAGGTCCAAATTCGCGATGCTGTTGGTGACTGTCTAGAGAACTCTATCACAAATGCACGCTACACAGCCTTGTTGGACTTTTTTTCCAGCATATTCCAACACACAAAACGCCTTTTCTCTTATGGTGAATGCCACTTAAACACATAGGTTTAAACTAGGGTTACTATGTCTGATGAGGCAAAATCCCGGACACATTTTTCGGTCATGTTCACACTTTTAGGTATTGGCAGCAGGGTTGCCAGAGTTGTAACTTTTCATAAAAAATTTTAACTCTTGCTTGCAAGTTTAAAATTTGTCACTTTTGTTACGACGCTACCAAAAGTTGTTACTGTTTTACTTGATTATTAACATATATTTTGGGCCTTATATAAGCAAATATTGCTCTAAAATAACGGTTGTTAATGTTGGAGCTCGTGTCGTGTTACCCCAAATAGAAGTGTTCTCAAAAAAAAAGTATTCACCTGTCTCGCTGTCACCAATTGTGCTACTCGCGATAAATTTGACTGAATCCGCTCAAACAAACGAGCCGGATTTGGACGGCCACTTTTGGTGACCAAAAACTAAAATTCCTGACATTTATACAATTTTTGGTATTTCTCCCTGACACAGATTATAACACTAAAATCCCGGACTTGTCTGGGAAAATTCTGACGTATGGTAACCCTTGTTTAAACATAGTATAGATAATTTATCAGTCAAAAATTTCCACACCTGAAAAGATAAACATTAAACACAAAATTTTGGTCTGTTTCTAAGCATGCTGAACAAATCTGAAGTCATTTAAACAGGAACTAGAAAAGTTATTGGATTGCAAAATGATATCAAATTTTTTGTTACACCCTGTACATTGTTTTAAAATACTAAGCCTAGCATAAGGCTTGAAATGTACAAAACCCATGGGTGTACTGTAGTAGGGGGGAACTCCGTTTCAACCCTTTTTTCTGGCCTGGTAAAGCTTTTCTTTAATATTTTTATAAGAGATCTTCACAAAAATGCTTCTTAATTCAGCCTTACCATCTCCATAGAACAATAATATATCAGCTTGTTCACCAAAGGCTGTCGGCCACCGCAAGCTGAAGACATCTAGCCGTGCATGGCTTCCAGGTAAAAATGATGCCCATTTTAAACCAACAAAAGATAGACACTGTGGTCTTAGTTTTTGCTTCTGAAAACTATCAGAAAGTACAGAAATATGGTGGTGTTTCAATCCACTTACGTAACTGAAGCTAGTGGAATGTCAACCCCTTCACTTCTGTAGAATAAGGATGGAGTGGATTGGAGGGCCAGATTGAAAACACATTGAAAAAGTTGTTGACAGTATAGCGTTCCCACATTTAATGTTTTATCATCACAATTTTGACACAGTTTTAAATGCACAAAACCTAAGGTGGACGTTTTGGTTATAAAATGTCGGTTAAAATGATATATCATTGATTTCTGCTACTTTTTGCTATCAACTTTCTGCTATATTATTGTAGGCCGGTACTCAATTTTGTGAGTTATATGCGGTGATTGCTCTCTATTTTGGCTATAATTCTAATCGTACCTGCACTTAATTTTATGAGTTATGTATCGCATTTTAGCTCATTGGGCTGAAAATCTAAATATATCGATGTAGGCTACAGTTTTTGATTTGTGCGCCGTTATTTGCTTTCATTTTGGCTGTAGTTGTGACCGCACCAGCAAGCCCTTCTTTTTATATATTGTGCACCGCAAGCTGATTGTAATTATTTTGACTGTTTTTCTGAACGTACCGACAATCATCCTGTGACTGTAATCTAAAATGGTCTGATAAATGATATTGCAATATTATTAATTTTAGGAGTTGTGTACCGTATTTACTTTCACCTTAGCTGTAAGTTTAAACGTACCGGTATTCATTTTGTAAGTTGTGTACCATGTGTGTGTTTATTTTGGCTGTAAATTTTGAACTCATCGGTATTAATTTTTGAGCTTGCACTGTATTTGTGTTCATTTTGGCTGGAAGTCTGTGCATATCGGTATTCATTTGATGATTTGTGCATTGTACATATGTTTATTTTGGATGTAATTCCAGATGTAATTGCTGTTGGTATTGGTAAAGTGTGATAGTTCCGCGATACCACCTTTGGGAAGCACCGTTGCTCACAGTAAAAGGGAAAGCCGGGTGCGGGAACCTTTCAGCACTGAGTATTTCCAGCAGCAAGCTTCCTTTGGTGTCTTCTTGAGGCGACTAGTGTGAGCTGAGCACCTTACGTTCTTAGTCTAAACTACAAGAAATCTGGAGGAGGTTTGCCTCCCAGATCTGCGCCATGCCGATCCACTGGCATGTATACAGCCCTAGGGCCGGAAAACCAAACCTCCATGTTTAAGCACGTAGCTTCATTGGTTTTTACGTTACCCCTTGGGTAGGAAAAGGCTAGGCAAGTAAACCTCGAGAGAAACTCCGGAACGGAGCTCCTAAGGCAATTGTTTAAATATTGTGACACTCCCAACAAATCCTGCACCTGTGCTGACGCCAACCGTATCAACTAGTCGTTGCGTTGGACTCTACCAGCAAAGCCAAGAAGCGGACCTAGGCGATTGAGCATCTACAATATACCGTAACCTTTGCCTAGGATAATGCCTTGAAGAGTAGGCTTGCACTAGCGCTTTTGACAAACCAGCATATGCAATACGGGAGAGAGCAGTTACGGGCCCCAAAGCTAATTGGCGTAAGCTCCACGGGTGTGTTTTCGATAGGGAGAATTGGTCAGCCACCACCCGTTTCAAACTTGGCAATTTCAGGCAATGAGGTGTGATCCATCACAGTCTGCCTGCTTGTATTGGTGCTTGAAGCTCAAATTAAGGATGGAAAAGCAGACTGCAGACAACGAATCCAGCAATAAAAGAAAGAACTAAAAAGACTCAAAACTCAACGGTTTCACCAGGCAGAAGAATGCCAATAAACTATAAAAGGCCATATGAGCCTACAAAGCTGATGTTACGCTGATATCAAATTGACGGCAGAGACAGATATACACCGGTAAGCACAGAACTGAACGCAACAACAGCGAAAGATCTTCCTTATCAGCACCGCCAACCGATCCGCTGCAACATCATTGATAATTTACCGCTGTTGCTTCCATCAGTTCCACTTTGCACCTCTGCCGACAATTAATTGTTAGCGCTGTCGCCGCCGCCAACAACGCTGCTTTACAGCCAGTTCACTTCTAGCCTATATAAGAATTTTTTGAGATTTAATAACGTGAAAACCCACCTTTAGCCAACCTTATCATTTCTTTTCTATTTAGCTTTTGTTTCTGCAGAGCGTAGAAGAGAATTCCACCGGGAATGGCTTAAAAAAACAAAGAAAAATGCAAATTGTAAGGAAATACTCCAAAAATTAAAAATACTCCATTGTCAGTAGCGTTAGGTTTAATTCAATGCAATATGATGTGACTTGCACTTGCGTGTTCCTGCCCTTGGGAAAGGAACTTTTGCATTTTTTTCTAGATTGCATATGCTTGTGCCAGAAAATTAATATAAAAGATTGGCAGTATTGAAAACTCCGAAGCTGGCTCTCACCAATTGTTCAATTTAAAATCCCTCTGGCATTTTTGTATGGACAAAAATTTCGTTGAGTAAATATGTCAAAATACTTATCTTTTTTGCAAAAGCTGGGATAGCATACTGTACAATGTCGTAAACACATAGGGAGTCTTTTTCCCCATATTATAAACATATATTGATGTCGTCACTGTATAGAGTAAAGAGCTGAGCCCTTTTAATTTTAGTTCTGGCCACGCAAACAAAAACTATTTCTATTATTCCTACCAATGCTGCACTCGACAAACGCGCATATAAAAGTTTCTGATTAAAAATTCACTATCTTTTATAATAATTCTGTTTTTCAATATCACCCTATAATCGCAGAAACCTTACTCCCAGTTTTTATGATCCCAAATGCGTAAAACAGGTATTGTAAAGACTGCTTGCAGAATAAAGTACATAACAAAAAAAAGAGCTCTGTGAAACGACGTTAAAGCTATATGAGTAGCTTTTGTAGTAATAGAAAAGTTAAATAACATAAGCGCAAGTTACAGAATGCTCGTTTTTTCCTAACTACAGTATTCAAGTCAATCTTGTTCAGAACAGGGGCGTGCAGTTTTTGCCCAACTTAGCCAAATTGACTCCATTTTGCTTAATCAGATATGACAACGGCCCAAAAAACAGGGTGAAGGGTTTTTTGAGATGAAGGTCCTTTCAGGAAATATTGGCCACAAGCGGATCGGGTTTCTTAAGTAAAAACTGTTGGTTTTTGGAGATCAACCACAAACGAGAAAAGCTTTTACACTGGAGATATTTTTGTGATTAACTAGTAGACGTGGACCGAAAGCAACATGGTTCCGCTGGCCGCACAGTTTCACAGCGTTAGTCGCAGGCACTCACTCCTAAGTTAGAGTATCTCTTGCGAATGTGCAACAACTTAGATTAAAAGATTTATCAAATAGGCAGCAATATAGTTTGCGCATTGGATCATTCCAGGGCTCAAACAGCGGCTCGCCAAATTTTTGGTGTTTTTTGGACTAGGAAATGAATTTTATATTTATCCCTAAACTGGTAAAGCATCAATCTACGGGAAGATTTAGAACTAACGGAATTAACTTTAGTAAAACCAATTGATTGATCCCACTTTTGTGAAAACCACAAAGCAGGTCAAAATTTGAACATTGTTTAAAGTGAACAAGAAAAGCTCAGAAGAAATCATTCAAAAGTTAGTAAATTGTTGTAATTATCATTGTCGGCGTTAATTCAATTATTTTCATTTTGTTCCAATTCTCTTTCAAAATGTTAATTCTTAGTAGACGGCTCTTTCAGGGAGCAGCTTGTCCATCGCTGGTCAATAACATCATGTTCACTTCAAACATAGAGTTCAGGTTTATAACCTTAAATATTGGTGGCCTATAATGCATGCAGACCGTGGTTCGTTTTCATATTGCTTTACATACAGTATTCATCAGCCGCAATGGTTATCAGTCATTTTTAATTCAAGCCTGCGAACTTGAATCTTGCACTTAAAGTGGATTTGTAAGTAGATAAATGTATCATCCAAAGAGCATCTCGTAACTAGGATAACCCTTGATGCTATCGTTTACCCTTGAGTGAAATATGTATCGGCGCACACTTACCATCAGCCAGGTACGCATTGATGAGGTCTTGAGACAAATTCGCTTTTTTCATTTGGATAATCGACATTAAAGTCAGAGCTGGGTTTGTTTGCAAATCTGTTTCAGACGGGACCACAGGTGCTGGGGGAGCCGCAATAAATGAGTCTACAAGTGTTTCATTATCAGCAAGAAATGGATCTGAAGGTAGGTTTGAGGGCAGTTCAGCTCCTTGTTTTGATTCCCCGACTAAAGATGTCTCTGGAGGAAAAAACATAAATGCCCCATTGCTTGATGTAGAGTCCACGTCTAAATTTTCCCCAAAATTTGTAATAGGATCTTCTACATAAGGATCCCAATTATTAGTTATGGGGCTTTCATCAAAAAGGGCCCAATTACTTGTTATGTGGCTTTCGGTATGAGGGGCCCAATTATCTGTTATGGGGCCTTCAGCAGTAGGGGTCCAATCATTTGTGATGAGGTCTTCAGCAGGAGGGTCCCAATTATTTGTGGTGGAATCTTTAATTATTGGATCTTTATTGCTGCCAATAATTGGATCATTAAATTCCTCTTTCAATGGAGAGATAACGACGTCTGTAATGATTGGTGAAAAAATTATGGTCTCATCGACGTGTTTGCCTGAAAACAAAGCAGTTACTGATGTTTTCATGAATAAGTAAGCAGAAATATCAGTTTACTAACAGCAAAAGGATTAAAAATGTGTGACCCCAGAGTCACACAAACTTTCCGTAATACAAGTATTACCTAAAATTTTCATTTGTTTTCACAGGTGAAAATGACTTCACATTTTTCAACCAAAATTAAAAAGTACTTCATTTTGGAGCCGTGGCTCTTTTTGTTAAACCTCCTCCTTCCCATTTCCTCCTTGTGGCTACGCTCATGCAAAAATGTTTTTAAATCGATTAATTCTGTCAAAAAAGGTCAATAAATGGAGTTGATCAGGATCAAACAATTATATTTTATATTTTAATATAAGAGTATTTGGGAAGAGAGTGACAGAGTAAGTTCTGGAACCTGACATTACATCTTGTTTTGTCGTTTAACTCATGAACTTTCTATTCAAATAGAGTTTTAAAAAATGTTTTGTTGATGCTTTGCAGTTTTTTATAATTCAGTTGGTGATATAAATATTTTGAAATATCTCTTTAAATGATTCCACTCTTATGATTATAGATTGAACCAAGGATTCTTAACCTGTGGGTAATTCTCCAGTAATGGAAAGTAATAAGATTGCCGGTTAGAAATTACTTATCATCTGAAGATATGAAAATGACTGGAATGTCCATATTTTCCGTAAATTAGCTTTTTTGGATAGCGTTGCTGGGAACAGATCGTTTGACCTCTATTTGCCGTGCCATGCTGTCAATGTCTTTTTTTAAATAAAAATAAAGTAATTGCCTCTAGCTCAACATCTTTAACTTACTGTGGTAGCAGTAAGGAATACCATTTTTGTCTCCATTAAAATTCGTTTCTTTGTCATAACAGCAACTGCAAAAGAAGTAGAATCACGGCATGCAACGAGGTAAAGGTGAAGGTGGGGATACACCATTTTGTGTTTGGGGTCATGACACCTAAATCGATTGCTCGACTGGAGTGAAGTACACCCTGGAATACGGAAAAGCTTGTTTTATATATTTCTTAGAGCAGAGAAGGGATGTTAAAGTCGTATATTTCTAGGAATTACATGCAGTAAATATGCCCCTTCCTCAAATTTTCTACAAACTGATGATCATCTTTGGAAAAGCGCTTGTCTTGAAACATCGTCTAAACAGAACCTTGCTCTTATACAACCAACATAAGTATATTGAACACTTACCCAACTTCTTCGCATTTTTCTTTTGTAGTGACGTCATTGTATCCGCATGGGTCTTTATCGATGTCTTCAATGTCGCATTGTTTAACTATTACGTCATAAGTAAACGCAGGAATTAACAATGAACAAAGATAAATAGATTTGTAGAAATTCATTAATTACAATCTACCAATCCAAGCAAATAAAACTGCGATCAAAAAAAATTCTTTCAAAAAGTGATACAAATAAAGAATTTTTCTCAATCTACTAGCACTCTTTCTGTTGTTTTCTTCCCAGTTTCGTCATCTTTTGAGAGTACAGAAAATTGCCATAAAAAGCGGGGATCAGGCTTTAGCTCTGGTAACACTCCACAAAACTTTTCGGTGACCAGAAAGAGTATTTTTCAAAAGAATCACCTTGTGTTAGAATTGTTGAGACAATTTCGTGGAAGCTGAATTTTTCAACTTCCTCTGTAATACTTCGCTAAAACTGTATACCAGCTTCTATGTTTAGACTAATGGACGATTGCCCACTGGCCATCTCCTTGTTACTGCCGAAAAATCAGCTACTCCAAAAAACTAACCAAAAAAATCTGAAAGTTGATTCATCAGTAAAATGAAGTAAAACAGCCCATTACACGGATTGGTTGGGCACTTTTACTGCAGCTTGTTTCGGGATCAAGACATTTATATTGTGCCTGAGTAAACTTGGCGCAGTTTCTTAGGCCATTTTGTACATAGTTTCTATTATTGTTGGAAATCAAACAAAAAGCCAGTGAATATCATTTATGCGGCAGAATTTTTTGCATCTGTCGTCAATGGAATCGTTCCCAAGTCTGCATACTGCCAACAATCTAATCATTATACCAGAAAATCACAGGAATTTCTTGCATGCCTTTCCCATTTTTGCGACAGTTTTGACAGCTAAAGTCTTTTATTTTGTCCCTTGGCTCGTTATAAGAGGAAGAATGGCTTTCCTGTTGCTGAAAAAGGCAAATAGAAGTGGAAATGCTTCTTTTTAACCGCAAGTTACCAGTGGTAGAATATACTGCGTACAACATAAACGGTTTACAACATGGTTCGTAATCGACGCGCACGGCATTTTAATGTGATTTACAAAGCCAATAAACAGATTAACACTATTTCCAATTTTAAGCACTTTTAAACGTACTTCCTCACTAAAGAAAAGTAACGAAAATTGGCAGTTGCATCATGATTTGCAGGAAGACCACCTAGTCGAGCTAGCCACAAATAAAATCTGTGCTTGGGGTCGAGTAGAAAGGGCAAGTATCTTTTGAAACATGTCTCTTGCATTGGTGAAAACGCTAATTTCTTGAATATAAAATGTTCAATATCTTAAGTTACTGATATTCGAAAATTAGAAGAATAAGAAATATCTTTTTATTAGAAATCCTAATATACAAGAAATTCTAAATTGACTTCAAGCGTAGACAGCCAACAATAGACTCTCAAAAATGGAACAAATCTCAGAATAAAATCGCATTTGGAAAATGGTTTAGGATGAGATTTGATTCGACGTAAGAAACAAAGTCCTCCATAAAAGGTCGTTGAACAACAGGACAGAGCAACCATTTGAAAAAGTGAGGTTTTCGCATTTTGAGGGCGAACCTTACGCCATCTTGCCTAGGCAGGGGTAATATTTTGTCATGGATCCTCCACTTTAACCTTGAGAACAAAGAAATAGATGATTTTAATTTATGTCCTCTCTTTTTAAAAAATCATTGATACACACTACTGGTCACTTTCCTCCCTCGCCTTTAAATAACTTTGATTGTGATTTTAGCTTCACCGGGTTAGAACAGTAAAGCTGCTCACTCAGCATGTCGTGGAATAGACTATTAGGCACCCACCGATGAAAATCAGCTCTGTTGGTGATAAGGCTACCTTTCTGCAATATCCAGGTGTGACTAATTCAAAATAGATTGCCAATTTTCACAAACCCTAATCTCGATTAGATTGGTGGGGTGGAACAGAATACGACCGTTTTGTGCAATAACTGAATCGCAAGTGCAAAAACATGCTTTTCACCGTAACATCCAAAAGAAATTGAAAAGACAAAAACAACGAACATTCAGTCTATGGCAGTGCTCTTCAACAAGGGTTCTGCGGAACCCAAGAGTTTTGCAAAACATGTAGTTGTGTTAGGGAAAACATGTAGTTGTGTTAGGGAAAGTACATTAGGGGTTCCGCAGTGACAAAAATGTTGAAGAGCGCTGGTCTATGTGACTGTTTTTCTGAAAGAATTTTAAATTTAAGTTATATAGAAATCAAGGGCAAGCTTTGCTTTACCAGTAATCGATATACCAAAGGACATTCTTTTCAAGGGTTACAAAAAATCAAAATATTTTTTCTGAGTGTACATTTTTGTTTTATTACATGTGGAAAACGTATATGGTGGAAAGAAGCAATTTTTCCAGTATAGACAATCGTTTCAATATACTGTTTCTATCATTCCAATAAGTTCTATCTTTTCTTTTCCTTAACTCAAAAAAAATACAGTCATTTGCTTTTACCCTAATACTGTGCAATGTTATCGGTAGTCTCTTCCTAAGCCGTGCAAAGCTTCTGTCACAATCCTCCCAGCAGATCAAACCCGCAACTCACTAAACTTCTGCAATCTTCGATTAAGTTTACATGGAGTTAAGATATTTCAATCAGATCACTTCGTTCTTTCGACAAATTTTCTATTCAAATTTAACGTTTCGCTCCCCTTAGTTACCGGGGAGCTTCTTCAGAACACGTTGGAGTGGCTTTAAAACCACATCACACGTTGTCTTCGTTGTTTCGCAAACCTAAAGATGTTATTAATTTTGAACAAAAGCGTGGTTTGGTGTATCAAATTTCTTGCCGGGATTGCAATGCTGTGTATGTAGGTGAAACAGGACGTAGTGTTAGAACCAGAAAACGGGAACATGTTGATGCGGTCAAGACTTTTAACACTAAAAAGTCAGCGCTGAGTCAACATGTTATGGAATTCGATCATAGAATAGATTGGGATAATGTCAAAATTCTGAAGTCAGAATCACATGCATACAGACGTCGCGTTGCGGAAAGTTTTTTGATAAATCAAAAGGCTTGTTCATGTAATGTTATTAATCGCAATGATGGTGCGAATTTTCCGACTGTTTATAGTGTGTTCGTCTCCAATAAGTAATGTCTTATGTTTCTCACTACACTTTTCACTTGGCCACTCCTGTATCTGTGATGTAACAATGTTTTTGTTATTACGTGATTGCCTGCCCTGTTGATAAATAATTTTTAGTGTTTAGTAATACAGGTAGTCTTTGTAATTTTATGTTGTACAGTTTGTATGTCACATTATTTACATCTACCGTGTTCTGAAGAAGCTCCCCGGTAACTAAGGGGAGCGAAACGTTAAATTTGAATAGAAAATTTGTCGAAAGAACGAAGTGATCTGATTGAAATATCGTTACACTCGACATACGAGGAATGCCTGCTATATTTAATGGAGTTAAGAGTTATGAGTTAGAATTAGATGGTTGATCACGAAGTTGACAGTTTAAACCTTCTAAAAGTTGTGTTATTTTGGAGGACGCCTCCTTATTGCAAACAAAATAGTAACGCTTTTTTCATTTAGGCTTAAGAGCAAGCTTCGTTATCGTTAACTTAATCCTAAATTTATGAAATAATTATACCTTAGACATTTTTATAGCACGGTATGCTAAGCAGTAGGCTTAGCAAAGACTTGAAACCACGCGAAAGTTGACACTCAAACGCTACAGAGACTAATGGACCGGTAGATACTAATGATAATAAATTAACCTATAAAAATATTAAAAACTTTTGCACAAATGTCTGTTTTAGCAGGGCCTTATCCAGTTGAGAAAGGAGATTGTGGGAGCGTAATCACGAGAAAAAACGTATAGTAGGAAGCGGTCTTAAATTGCTTCAACTTTGTTTATCTTACACGAAAATAATGAATTTTTATTTATTGGAGATGGAAATGTTTCTGGTGGTGTAGCGAGGGAGAAATGAGTGAGACGTGGCGTATTTTCCTCCCCCTTTGTCCTCGAAATTTTAGATTTTCTCTATGCTAAATAACGATGAAGTCATTTCAACAAACAAAATTTAAATCTCATCTCCGACATTGCTTGCTTTGGCGATACACCTGTCCGTAGTCGGTAGTGTATCTCTTCCAACAATTTGTTTGAATATTTTCCCTTTGCTTATAAAAAAATTTTGGTCCTAGTTACACTTGTTATTGGCGGGCTACTGTTAGAATATAAGCTTTTTTCCTGAGTTCTCTCCTTGCGTTTTCCTATAAAAGCTTATCTTTCATAGGCTAACTTCAGCTATTCTGTTTCTTTCGTCTAAGTTTTTGAGATAATCATTTGTGTATAAGCGTTAGAAAAAGGATGATTACGTGTTTTACGTAGAAGTTAGTCGGACGGATACATCAATAAAGTAAAATACTTTGAAGCATTGTATACTGTGTTTGGCAAAAGTAAACACAACATTTCTGTAATTACTGCAAACGACTTCTAAAATTTTTTGTGCAGTTACATAGAATATGCAGAACTTCACATTTCAAACAATTTTTGACAGATTAGTAGGCCTACAACAAAATAAACCTAAACAATAGCTACACTGCTAAGCAGAGAACATTGGAATTTTTGTTGCTTTCATAACTTTTCCGTAATTATGTACAAGAGAGAATCACTCATTTTCACAGTGCTCAACAGCATATTAGCCTGAGCCGCAATATATCTATTTGTACAACTACAGAGTAAACACTAAAACCACAACAGTCTGTTTCGCCTTGAGACTCATCAGCTGGTACGTCTCAAAAAGGCATATGCATGTAAAACGGTACAAAAACGCTATAAAAACGACATAAAACTGCTTAACCAATAATCAGTGCAGTACATTTGAAAATCTAGCCACTACTGCTACTCGTCTCAGAAGCAAGGAATGATAACAAATAAGCTGCCGGTGGTGCTAGGTGATGAAGCGCCTGACGAAGGTTGATTACTAAACTCAAAACTCCCGACTGAACCGGGATCGAAAACAGTAGGAGTAGTGACGTCACGAAAATTTTTTTATTTTGAATTTGTGGTTGTGGCGGCATTTTCCCATTAGTTGGGCCCTCCTGTTCAACAATGTAATGGGGTATGCTTCGAGAATTGCATTCTTCTCTGGGAGACACAGCATGCAAGCACTTGCCCTTGGTTGGGAAGGGGTAGTACACGTTACCATTTTCCAAGTGGCCTGGGGTCTTTTCCTATTTACTTCTTATGAAGATCTCTTTTTCCCATTCATTTCTTATGAAGATCAATAGTTTATTTCTTTTGGAAATCACTTTGTTCCAAAGGATTTCGCTTTCACCATCTTTTCTCTCCAAAAATAAATACTTTTTTGAGGGAATATCGATTTCTTTAAAGTGCTGATTTTGACAAATTATATCAAGCTCGTTAAGGGGTACCATGGGCCGCGCCCCCTATAAACCTCCCACGCCCCCCAGTTTAAGAAGCCCTGACTCAGGCTCTGTATAGGCCCATTGCAATTTGCACTCAAATTTTATTTGTTTGCCTTTGCTCACATAAAGACAGATTGCTGTACAGCAGGGGTCACCAACCTTTCTTGGACAACGGGCTACTTTTTGAATATTGATTAAAGTGGGGGCGCACTTATCCTAAAGTTTGCAACATCCCGGACTTGATGTTTGATCTATTTTGTATTGGAAGGCGGTGTCATTACATATCTGTTGCCATTACTTCGGTGGCCGATGTCTCGCAACCCTAGGCTACCTTTTTTTTTGAAGCCACCATCGACTTTTGAAAAAATTTTGAAAA
This sequence comes from Trididemnum clinides, assembly GCA_963675345.1. Classification (NCBI taxonomy): domain Eukaryota; kingdom Metazoa; phylum Chordata; class Ascidiacea; order Aplousobranchia; family Didemnidae; genus Trididemnum; species Trididemnum clinides. The sequence continues at coordinate 6,051,188 of OY776302.1, read as the reverse complement.
TATTTTAAAATAGACTGGCGGGCACTTTATATTGCCTTCACGGGCGACATGGTGCCCGCAGGCACACGGCTGGTGACCCCTGCTGTACAGTAATCATTTGCGTATTTGGAGAAAAAAAAGCGATAACTTTATTCAAATAGTATGACAGAAGTAACCAGGAAAAAAGATTTTCACGTCTGTTTAGAGAAGAAGTTGATCTCCAAAATACCAAAAAAGATCTTTTAGCTTGTAATCAAAAATGTTCGTTCAAAATGTCGGTACATTTTACCGGCAATTCACAATATAGGCACAACACTCACAATATAGGCAAATGCTTCAAATTTAAAATCTCCATGCCTTATAACACAATGCTGGAGTTGTGTAAGCACTGAATCGCTAGCGTAAACAATCTGGCACTGGCCTAACTCGTCGCTATGTAGACACACGGGTTAAAGACCACATGTCATACGTAAAACCCAATCAAGAATCGGATGTTGCAAAGCACCTTATGCTCAATTCAAGCCACAAGATTAATTTCGATTCTCCTGAAAGGCAAAATAGAAAATTTTGCTTAAAAATGATCTCCAACATCATACGGTACGATACAGGAGTCTTTTGCATTATGTCAATAACCCGCGACCGGTTTCGATCGTATTGGGTCTCATCAGGCTGGTGTAAAAAACATTCAATAATAAATATGCTGAAAAAGGACAAACTTGCCACTGGGTGCAAAAAAAGTCTTAACAATGATCCTACGCCCCTATTAGGGCTTACCGTTGTGACTTGTTGTCCATGTCATGTGTGTGTATCCTTAAATGAGTCCCGATAATATGGGTATTGCTGTATCATATTGTTTTATATTGCATCTTTTTTTTTTGCACCCAATGCAAGCTTGTCGTTTTTTAACATATTTATTATTGAGTGTTTTTACACCAGCCTGATGAGACCCAATAAGGTCGAAACCGGTCACGGGTTATTGACTTTATGTAATGGACTTCTGTATCGTGCCGTATGATGTTGATGATCATTTTTGAGCAAAATTTTCTAGTTTACCTTAGTGTGATGCCGGAGGCAGATCCCTCTTAATAGGAGATCGCCTTGAAAATTGCTAATTAGCTACTAGCAACTTCTATATTTTGATTCTTCTGAAATAATTGATCTCAGCAACAACCGCAGAAAAAACTTCAAATCAAATAAACCTTACTTACTCAAAAACTTCAGCCACTAGGGTTGCCAACCGTCCTTTATTGGAACCCCCCTGTCCTTGTCCTTTATTAAACTTAGAATTGTCCTTTACTTCTAAAGCTGAAAAAAATTTACTGCAAGAGATGAAAAAATTTGCAAAAGTACAGTCAAACCGCGGTTGTGTAGCACAACCCATGGAAAAGCGGGTGTTGACCTTTTTTTTTTTTGGAGGCCACCACGTCCACGAGCAGTATTTATACATGGTGGCCTCCAAAAAAAAAAAAAAAAAAACAAAAGGTCAACACCCGATCACGCACCCGGACAAGGACAGAGGGGTTCAAATAGAGGGCTGTCCTTTAAAACAAAGGACGGTTGGCAACCCTAGTCACAGTGTCCTTTATTGAAATTTGTCAAAGTTGGCAACCCTATCAGCCACAAATGAATCTAGATCGAGCATCGCAACCAACTTATTTGTTTAATACGTAGTAGTTATAGAAAGAATATCTCTGCAGTGTGCTATATAACTTAAGGCTAAAGTTTTGCCATTGCTAATTATGTTAATTGCAGTTGCTTCGTAATATCACATTACATGTCATAATTTTGATAATTTTACTAAATTTAACTTGCAAAGTATTGATAGTGCTAGTTGCTTGCTAGAAAATTTTAGGCGATTTTCTATTTAAGAGATATCTGCCTTCATCGTCACACCAAGATAAACAGAAAAATTTCTTAAAAACCATCGCCGTCATCGTGCTGTACAATACCACAAGCTATTATCTAATTTCTCTATTTATAAACCGATCCGAAATCGCACACAATAAGACAATGATTATGTAATAATGTTATTTCAGTTAACGGCAGTATTTCTAACATCAGATTCTCTTCTTTTAGTTGACTGGTTTAATTATGAAGGGCTTGCAACTAATTAGGTCTTAGCAATTAGCGTCGGCTAAAGTCAAAAGTGCTAGAGGTTTCGCTTTGTTTAGCAGTCTTGATTGCAGATGTGTCGGTAACAATATTGCATATAGGTAAGTAACGTGTTAGACTTAAAGTTATGGTTAGGGTCAGAGTTACCTATTACAAGGTTGCTTTATCTCTATCAATTATATGGAACATACGTCACATAACTTTGTAATGACGTACTTTCCTATATGCAACCGTACCTATTTGCAACATCACATGTCCCTACATGCAACATATTTAATATATGTTACATTGATGGACTTTCCTGCATGTAAGGTAACCTTGTCATTTACCATTTTGCTCAATACTTATTCCTATAGACTCTGACTTATCTACATGCAACAAACGCTCCTAATGCCCTCCTTGATTGTGCACTTGCTTGATTTCTATAATATTTTGTTAAACTGCAAGTGCAGTTTGCGATGGTGATTTGTTTGTTTTGTTCAAGCTGCAGAGTCGAGACATGGGCAAAACTCCATCTTCAATGATTAAGTCACTATCACAGTATCACCGCAATCGTAAGCTCAATAATATTGGATACCAGCAGTATCGTATAGGTTGGGTAATGCTCAAGGTAATTCTAACAGTTACGATATTTATTGGAGTCGGCTACTGAGATAGACCAGGAAATTAAAATATGAGCTTGTGGGTGAGAAGAGGCTAATCTTTGTAATATGAGCAATTTAGTTATCAACTGGGTATGGTACCTGATTAACTCGGTAGCCTTTACGTTTTAACAAAGTTTTCAACAGAGTGTTTTTGTACTTTTGAGATTTGCTATCAATATAGGTTTATACTTGAAACAGCAAATTCATTGATGAAAATATTTTCCAAAACTTTGGAATACTGCAAGTACTAATTGAGCATTCAGGTGTTAAAATATTTGATCACTGCTTTAGGTGTGGTTTTAAAAAATATGCCTTTTTTAAAAGAAACGAAAAACAGAAATGGTTCAAAACCGTTTGGATTTTCCTTGAAGTCTTGTTTGGATCAAGAAAAACAAAGAACTGTGGAATCAAATTACAGGTTGAATCTATGTGCAGTTGTAGTGAGTGTGATGGACATTTCTGTTCCATTGGCCAACTATTTTCCTGAAGATTAAAATTCTGGTTGAGGTTAGTATTGCCACTATAGGTAAATCAGTAGTAGGCCTAACTAACCTCAACTTGAACCACAACTGTAATGTTAGTAAATTTTTGGCTTCAAAAATTAAGAATTCATTTTACAAAACACCTGGTGAAAGTGTACCCTATTTCTCTTAATTGCTCAAAATTTATGGTCCAGCTTAGCTTTAAATCAAGCAGCTTCGATATCTATCGAAAATTGAATTAAAGTTTGTATTTGAAACAAAAAAAATGAAGTTTGGCTTTCCTTGCATACCACAATTTTAAACAGTTTTTGAACCACCTACCCCTGCAACTTAAACTAACTTCTTAAATATTGCTCTGCATGTTGCTGTATTAACGTTATATTTTAGGAAAAATCGATCTCTTTGTTTTAGAAGCTTGAAAAAAGTGTTACCAGTGCCAATAAACGCTACTCGAAAACGTAAATTTGCCCCTGATGTTGCTCAAGACGACGCATATCGATATAGATATTCCAGCAATGCACGGTTGCTTGATGATGCCAAGAGTTACATTGCACATTTGGAGTCTGTTGTAGAGAAGCTGATTGTATCATCCGGTGAAAGACAGCCAGAGGAGAGCAACTTAGCTTCTGCTGCAGTACACGTTCAAGCTAAAACGATACAGTCAGTTCGCGAAAAATTTTTAAAAAATTTTGTGCTTGATAAAGCAATTTTTGATTATGACTTTTCTTTGCCAGCAACTACCGGTAGTTCAACTGCCGATTTTCTCGTTGAAAGTAACGTATGTTCACGAGTTAAACCTCAAAACACGCTCTTTCAAGGAGAAACTAGAACCAGTCGGGATAATGCTGGAAGCAACCTGAACACCACAACAAATGTACAAAATTATCATCATGATATCGGTTTGGACACAAATTTAGCTGAGTTGGTGTACCCTTTGGAATTGGTGTACCCTCTGGAGTACGTAGACAACGCGGTTATGCCGGATTCGACCCAAAACCAACCTTTCTCTTCTGAATTTTCCAACCCCAAAAGCGAATTATATCCAACCTTAGATGACTTGCTTTCCGAATCTGCTGATCACTTTTTGTACGCAGCATCACCTCTACAGCCTTTAGAATCGATTGCTATCAGTGAGAAATCTGAAGATATTTGGATGCTTTACCCTCTTGTATTTATTCCCGTAAATATTAAGCCTGTTTCCGAAGACTGCCCAATGTACGTGAACGCTACCGTTTCGGACATATTGCCAAATACTACCAGCGGCAAGGTTTTACCGTTTACCACATAGATTCAACGGTTGCATTTTACGTGGATCTATTATAACTTTAGGAATTTTCTGGCTTGAAACTGATACAGTATACACTGACCTCAGTTAACCATCATCATTGGTTGTCATTTCTAGAGTGTTCTGTGTCTACTTGGCCGGCTTTAGCCAGGTATCACCGGAATTCAACACCACGGGGCACCGAGTCATAATCGTAAGCTTGTGAGTCCAATGCCAGCGTGGTGTCTGCGTTGTTGTGCCTTCGGGAGGGCATTTTACTGCAGTTTTCTCTGCTCCGTTGGTTAGTTCTGTTAGAAATGCACCGTGCCAGAAAGTAAGTAACTTTAAAGCGAGTCGGAATGCAAATTATTCTGTTTACAGCTGTTCTATATGTTTTTGTGACTATATAGGTTTCTCTTGTCAAGGCAAACCAAATTCACTGGAGATAAGATGTTTTTGCTCGCCATTAGTTCAAGTTTTATACACTCAAACTTGATTTGAATGAGCACATCGTTATATTTACAGTAATAGAAGAATCTTGATTAAGTAAACCTGCAATAATAGCGACCGTAATGTTTTGAATGCCGACAAAACATTGGCTTCAAGTAGGAGTGCTCTCAATACCATTTTTGTCAACACCGTTCTTGTGGAACTACAAACAAGGTCAATGGAAAATAGTTCAGTTTTAATCCTCTTCATCCCAAAAAGTTTTTATAAAACCTTGTATTGGCCACCTTGTATTAGAACGGTAACTTTTACCGTTAGGTTGTTGCGCCCTTCGGGGTTGTCATAAGTTTTTAGTAGGCTGCTTCCTGTGTGCTAGTAAGTTAAAACTATGCATATACAGCATTTAGTTCGACTCCATATTTTGTACTCCCTGTGAAGAACCACAAATTAAGAAAGCCCCTCTGTGCTTGGTCAACTCTACACCAAAAGTGGTTTAGCTTCCACGCAAAATCTTTTATGGTTCAGTTTCTGCGTTACAATCATGGTTGTGTTTTAAATTTGAACGACGACTATCTCCTCCCCTAATATAAAAAGTTGACTGAAAAATGTGCAGTCTTTTTAATGCAGTATTTGGTTCGTCTCTCCACCTATGAAAAAAGCCAAGAAATCTGCAGAATTGCCGCTTGCGCGTAGCCTGTTATTGTTTAATAGATCTTGATTATAATTGTTTCATGTTATTTAAGAAAAATTTATCAGTAATTTTTTGATGGTTTTGTTCTTTAATGTTTTATTAAGCAAATACAAGCACAGTGCAGTTTTTTTGAGTTAGATTGTTTCAATTTTAGAATTCGAAGTGATTTCGTTAATGCAGCTTGAATTTTATTTCTGTACTTACGCTTTGATGATTGGAATTAGTTTTGCTAATGTTTCAAATAAAGATTTCTTGATTTTAGCGAAACATGGGAGTGTATTATTTCGGTTATTCCTTGGGTCTCCAAAGTTTTCCAACGAAGTGCCTCATTGCAGTAGTTTTAAAGGTTTGAGGGCCAAGATTCTAAATCAGTGGTTGTCAACGTTTACTCCGTTTTCCTTCCTTGCTAATCTCCGGCACAGTCACTTCCACTAGTGGTGTTCAGAATTGTTACCTTTAAGTAACGGTATGTGATGTCGGAACCCGTGTTGTGTAGCCAGAAAAAGTGATCTCCCAAAAAAAAGTTCGTTGCCCACTAAAACCATTGATGGGTTGCAGGAAAATGTGGTGATCTCCAAAATAAAAGGTAATTGCCTTTCTTGCTGTCACCTATAACGCCAATAGATAAATTTACATTTTATTGAAATTCTTCTCCTAACGATCTTTCTCCCTTTAGATGAAAAAAATTCCTCTTTTGGCAAGTGGCTCACTTTGATACACACTATTCTAAATTATTTATTTCCCCAATAGGTTATTTCAGCCTTAGTAAAATGTTTACCGGCATTTTGGCTGTATTCTTTTTACTAAGAATTGCAAATAAATCCAATTTTCATGCTCCTAGTGATTTTAACCCTTCAGAATAGTAGTAATTTCCAAAAACAAAAATTAAACAAAAAAGTTCTTCACCCCAACTTGGAGTAAAGGTTTATGATTATGAAGAGATTTCCGCAGGCCCGCTTAATAGCCTTGGCGGACCGTAGTTTGGATACCCCTGGTTTAGGCAAAGCATGGGATAACAATTTATTCGGTAGGTGGCTCTAGCGAGTTAAATAAAACATTTCACTTGCTGGTGTGCCTGAACGAAAGCTATTTCTGGTCTTTTGAGCGATTGCTAAACTTTTAAGTCTTGCGTTCAGGCCTGTTTTGCAGTAGTGTGCATTTCTGCTAAAACCACTGAGACCTAACGTGAAACATTGCCGTGAAGTTCGAAGACAAAACTTGCACAGCGACTGAACTTACTTACCTGACAATTGGCGAGGCAGCACAAACAAGTACCAAGATAACCAAAGGTAAAAATGGATGAAATCTTTCAACTGTTACTGACTTCAAAAATATAGTGTAATCCAGCCGTATTTAGAGAAGTCCCACAAAAATGTAAAAACAATCCTGTTTTTTTTACTATAGGGGAGGTATTCCGCTCCAGATGACACTGTTTTCGTTGCGACACCTCCAGGCCTCTCTTGGTGTCACAAGTAATGATCCTATAGTTTTCTGACTTATTTCCGGTGAAACTGGCATAATTAAAAGTAAAACTTTGGGAAACTAGAGCATTTTATAAAGTCAAAGATCTTTTTTCGGGAAAATTAACATTTTTAAACCGAGAACTTCGCTTAATTTGGTTTCCAAACAGACAGGAAGATCTTTACTTATTTGTCGCAACTGTCATATTGTTTGGAAAAGATCGTTCTTTATCCTCCTTTTGAACACCGCGGCTTAGGTAATATTAGTAGTAGGCCAGTGAGCCCTAGTTTTGAAGACTTGATGTGACGTGCTCAATGCTGAAAAATGCCTTGTCCTCCTCTGTTGAAATTCGGCTTAAGAGTTGTAGTTCAGCCGCCATTGAAATATTCCAGCTTCCTAATTCAAAGGAATGTTGAGAAAAGGCAAAACCAAACGTAATATTTCAAATTTCAAGGGAAAAATTTAAATATTTCACGAGAAATTTGAGAGCGGAACCAGGGCGGAAAATCGTTAATTTTTCAAAATACGATTATAACGACCATAAAAAAAAATCAGCTGGGCACAACTATTCAGTGTTTTGATACGCGAAATAATTCGAACGCAGTATTATACCACGTGAAACCGGCATAATACCCCATACGGCACAGCGGTACATCATCATAACAACGTTCAATACCGTCATAATGCATTGCTAATTTCGCGATGATAGATTGCTTGTTCAAGTCCAGGGGCTTTTCTTTGGGCTTTTGATAAAAGCAGTTTGATTGCTAGGGTTTGCAGCAGAAAATCTGCAAGCCTGCTGTGCAGTAACGTATCCCCCGCCCCTTCAAAAAAACAAATAAATCACTAAAGTTACTAGAGTTAATATTCCTAGCAATTATGAAATTGGTCAAGATACAAGCGATTTTAAATAGCTGTAATTTTTTTCAAGCAAAATTTTACTTGAGAGTAGGACAGCAAATGCAAGTTCTCAGTAAAAGCTTAATGTTGTAAGGCTGTTATTTTTAAAGATTTAAAAACAATATGGTGCTAAAAGTTGAAAGGTGGCCAAATAACTTAATTGTTGGTGATTTCAATCTCCCTCATTTTAACCTATGCAAAAAAAAGAAAACAAACTGCAGCGCACTTTCATCACTACGTGAATTGACGGTAACCTATTCATTTTCCAAAAAAGCTATGATCTACTGGTAAAAATTTGCGGCTTTCTCTTTTGTCTCGTGGCATGGTTGTTTGCAGCGGTAATGGATCATTGTGGAATTTTGTAGCGAAGACAAGAGCTGAACTTGATAGATTTAACAAAATAGACTTTGATGTCTTTGAGAGCATTGTAAAAAAAATTGGTGGAAAATTATCACTATCAAATATGACGTTTTATATTTTTGTTTCTGTGATATAGGCTACCAGTCTAACAATTTGACAAAAGTTTGCTATGTTCGTTTCCGTTTCGTCAGTAGCTTGACTAGAAAATCACTTTTTGGTTCTTAGCTGCTTCCCGGCCCACATAGCGAGAACTGTTGCGTTATTTTTTCACATTGCATCTTCACATTACGTGATCAACATAAGCAATCGGTGTGTCAGTTCATCTGTCATGGCCAAAGAGCTATGCTTTAAATGCACGATTTTTAGAAACTTCGTTTTTTGTGTTACTTCAGTCGCAAACAAAGGCGTTTCCAATGAAAACTCCGAACTGTTTTCAACCAGGCTGATGGAGTGTCAGCTACGAAGCCGAAACAAACTAGCAGTAGATCTTGTTAAGACATATAATCGACCGCAGACCAGTATTAAGTTACCATCATGTGCCTGATTTTGCATTACAAGGATGAAAATGACGATAACTTCAAGCAGCTATTTGTTGACTGAGTCCAAGATTTGTATCGAAAAAACGTGTCACAACGTACAGAGAAAACAAGTTGATCTACTTTTTCGTTGCGGTCGTTGAAATCGTCCTCGTTACTTGAACACCCTATCAAGCAAGTAGTTTAACACTGGAGCAGCTTTCGTAGTATTGTTCAACTTCTGTGCAAGTAACTTGAACCAAAGAATATGTTGCTATCAGTCTGAAAGAATCATTAAATATCATGCAAACAGGAATGATTTTTGTTTATCTTAATTTGTGAACAATTTTCATGACATACGTCTCCCTAAAACATAGGCATTTTACAACAGTTTTGAACACAGAAAAATAGCGAACTTACAAAATATTAAAATTGTTGTAGAATCATTTTTGGACTCTAGCGATCAGATTGAATAGCTTTGATTTTACTTATGAAATTTAAGTATTTTTAACGTCAGAAAAGATAAGTTTTTTCAAATAAATTTACTTTTAGTACCGGCATATACCCACAAGCCACCAAACGTTAAATTTGACTTAGTGACCCTGTTCTTTGGCAAACTAGTGTGTGGTAGCTGAAAGTGTTAGGCCAATCTCCTAAACGTAACCTTTGTTCCTTGATCTTAATGAAAAAAATTTTTGTTCTTTCGAAAGTTTAAACCACTTGTACAGTACGCTAAAACCATTCAACTCTAAAATGACTTTTCGGAAAGTTTTAGTAACGGTTTTACGTCTGTGTTGGCATAGGTTATCTACACGTTCCTTTGAGACAAACAACTCGATCATCAGAACATCATACACCCTTAAAATTACTGCTATTAAACCACAACCAGTTCCCTCAAAGACAACGTTTTGGTCCCGGCCACCTAGTGTACAACTCTGGACTGATATCAAAAACGCTTCAATTCTACTTTGATGTTCCTTCACTAGTTTTTTTTGTAGTTCTATGGACATGTGGCCCATTTTCAAACTAGACAGAGACTTGTGATCCGGTTCTACAATTATTTTCTTCTCAATTTCAAAGGAGGTCTCAACAAAAACTCTTAAATAAAAACTTATTTTTCAGTGATGTTTACTTTGTTGATCGCAATTACACAACCTAGTCACGCCTCATCTAATGTAGGTGCTTAGGCTTACTAGATGTCGTGGCCCACCGGTTGAGGACTACTGTCCTACAGGGATTTGGTCCTTCTAACCCAGGTTGAGGTCCTTGTGCTTAGATTGTCACTGATGTTGAAAATTATTATTGGAATTTTTGATAAGTTGTTGAAATATTTAAAGGCCTATTTTTACTTTATCAGTACTTTTGTGAGCTGCAACTTTGTGAGTACTTTAGTGATCTGCGCTGTTTGATTTTGTATTAAATTTAGCAAATTTATTTTTTTTTATTTGACTGAGTGACAACCCTGAGGTTTTCTGCTTGAGAAATTACTGATAAGAGCTGAAAGTTAATCAAAGATAAAAGCTTTTTAACCCTGGGGTTATATGCTTCAAACTATTGCCTCGATCTGGCGACAGATAAAAACGAAATTGTTGAAAAAAGTTTTTTCGTATTTCAAGATTAAAATTTCAATTAGGTTTGAAGTAAAAGATAAACCTGTGTGATAACATTCTTTGTCGATAGGGTGGTTTTCAGTTTACTTTTTACTCTCAGTTTATGTCAAAATTATCTCAAACAGATGAGAAATTTTGCTGTTATCACCAGTCCAAAACAATAGGCCTTACTGCAAGGTCCGAGCTCAGTTAATTGCACATCATTTAAGATTTTTTGATGATGGAAAAAAGTTTGTTTTTGTTTGATTATAATACTAAGATGTCAAAGCACTTGCTTGTGCATAATAATGAATAAATAAGACAAAATAGCCACTCAAATCACTTGCAATTAATACATGTCACAATCAATCAGTAATTGTTTCAAAGAATTATCGGTTTAATGAAACAAGTGTTTTATTTTAAAAGAAATCTATAACGCTATTGCTCGGCGCTGTATTTTTTCTATATTTTTCCAAAAGTTATTTCATTCAGACAACATTCTGAAGTCAATTTTTTGAAGTCCAAGAGCTATTTAATAGAGTCTTGTTTATCTTGACCCAGTACTTGAGATTGACAAGAGGTTCTTGTTTATGCTTTATTGCTGTTATAAGACTTTGATGACTTTTGTCAAGGGTCATTATAGGTGCAGGGTTTGGCTAACAGGTCGCAAACCACGAATAAACGTTGAAAAACTGCCAGTCACTGATAGTGGGAGAACCTGCTAGCTTGTTTTCATGAACACAAGAAAAAAATGACGTAATAATATCCATTCGTTTGCACATCTGCGTTCTAAGAGCAATCAAGCGATTTCGATCGTGTTTTTCGCGCGTATTTGTCACGCAATTTTCGTCGCGACACCCATGGCGCTTTCTAACTACGATCCAGCTCGTTTAGCTCACTAGTAATGTTTATTATGCGACTATCTGTGATGTAACAACAAATAGTATTAACCGATAATTGAATTAGTCAACAAGAGCCAGCACCTGTTCACGTAGATAATGCTGACTGCTTCACCACGCTTGCTTAGGATGAAGGCTCGGTGATTATGTGGCCCGAAATATTGAACTCATGTGCAAATCGCCAACCCAGTGATGATCACCCCAGGGAAATGAGGCTGATGATTTCAAGCCCGTCATAGATGTAGCCTGGTAGCTTCGCCACCTGCACAACAAACTGCAATCTATTGTAGGCAGCCAAGGGTCGCCTTTTCGACACTTTAAATGGGCATCTTTACGTACATAAACGAATAAATGCAAATCTTGTACTGCATAAAAGAATGCTAAAATTTTACAAAACTGTACCTTGCATTGGGTTTTAATTGTAATGTCACAGACGTTGACGTATGAAAACACAAAAGTGCGTGTGTGATCATAGTTGCCAATCTTAGGAATTTTTGCGGCCACTTGATATTTTCTTGGGATTTTTGAAACTAATTTTGATATTTTCGTAGAATCTTGGAATTTTTTTGGTCGAGAACTGGGCGAAAGTTGTTGACAGCAGGTAGGGATCCAAAATTTCAGGACTTTTGAGGAAATTTGGGAAATTTTGCGTTGGATTAAACGTGAAGACCGTGTTTAAGGGATCGACGTCACAAGGACGAATATTTTTTAATTTATGAAAAATTGGTTGTGTGACAGAACACAAAGAGATTACTGCCAAAATTTTTCGTAATCTTGGGGCTTTTGCTCAAAAATTGCCATTTTGGGGATTTTTGATCACGTATTTGGGACTTTTGCACATTTAAAGTTGGCAACCATATCGCGAAATCACAAAATTGCTTTAGGCAAAGGCCATGTTCTTGCAACAGCTGTGCAGTGCTTCATACTTCAGGGACGTATTTATATTATTGCTTAAGGTAGAACGAGTCCAGGATTGTTATAGTGTAAACGCTTGTTATTGTGATTTTTAATATAGAAATTATGATGGCTTATAATGGACAGAACAGTGGTATTTTCCGTTTCAAAAGCCACCTGCTTTCTATCCGGAAATAATTGGGCATTTTTCAAAATCTAGTTCATTCAAGCGCTTTGTCGCGTAGCATTGTTCCTGGGGTTAGTAATTTCCTTTTAAGAGTTCCTTTGACAAAAAAGTTTTACACCTCAATTGTAATTGTGCCTCATTCATAACAACCTTTGTAGAAGTTATTGTAGGAATGCACTGAAAAGTGACAATCCAAACTTTACCCGCATAGGTAGATTTTTCGACCAAGAAAAGCTTACTAATTTTACCAGCGGCATCGCCGTCATTCAATTGCTTTGCACTTAGGAAAAGCACTTCACGGTAACATCTCTTGCTTGGCTTCACTTTTTGCAGTATGCACTGCTTATCACGTGCAGAGCGCCAACATTATTGATAATTGTAAAACAGATTTAAACACAAACTGTTCCAAGTCTAGCCGAAAAAATTTTTCCTGTGAATGCATCATAATAATGGTATTACAACTAAATCCATAGCTCATTTATGATCTAAACGTGTGCGATGGGAAATGCCCAATATGCTTAATAAGTTTTTAAGTTTAGCTGTTTTTAAGCCACTATTGTTGCAAGCTTTTTTTTAACATTTCAATCTGTTATTTATACTTGAAGCGATAACTTATAGCTTTTGAAACCACGTTCATTTCTAAAGACAATATTTGGTTGTCATTTTGAAGCGCATTTGGTGGCAAATGTGGCAATGATTTTGCTGTGTCAGTGAAATTATGTGGCAATGATGTTGCTGTGTTAGTGAAATTATGTGGCAATGATGTTGCTGTGTCAGTGAAATTATGTGGCAATGATGTTGCTGTGTTAGTGAAATTATGTGGCAATGATGTTGCTGTGTCAGTGAAATTATGTGGCAATGATGTTGCTGTGTTAGTGAAAGAATACTGGCTTTGGTTGGGTTCGCAGATTGCGGTTTCCACAACCAGGTATCAAACTTTTTACCGATATTTACCGCAGGTTTTGAGACGAGTTTTCATTGCTTGATACTCAGTACGAAGAAAGGGTGGCTCTGTTTGCACTCAAAATCAAGCAGCGAAACTTGGTCTCAAAATCTGCTTTAAATATCCGTAAGAAGTTTTATTTCTGGTTGTGAAAACTGCCATCCTCGAACGCAGCCTTTGTTACGTCAAATAGGGTGTAATTTTCAAAACTATTCGCACCGTTTTTGCAATTTATTAACAGTCGAAAGAAGGCGTTCTTGATTTTATGAGCAACTTAATACATTAATAGTACGTTTAAACAGTGATGGTTTAAGGATTTTAGGGGCCTGAGGCAAAATTTCGTGAGGTTAAGTACTCATTAGACGCCTTTGTTTTTTTTGTTCTTCTAGAAATTAATTCTCTTTCGAAGGTCTAGAACTGGTGAATTTGTTGTTTTTTTGGCCCTGAACTTACAAGTCAAGATCTTTTTTATTGATCATCACTGTTTTAAAGAGATGCAGTGCGCAAACTTAGGGCCTTCTGAAAAGGGGGAGCCCAAGGCAGCTGCCCTACTTGTCTCACCCTAAATCCACCACCGCGTTTAAATATGTAATTTAAACTGACTGAAATTTATAGCAACTTACCTTTGCACACAAGAAAATATCAATGTGTCACTTTTGATTCTATCGCTAGGTGGAGCTAGTAGTTTTTTATCATTGCGTTGTGTTTGCTGATGGGCAACTGCAGTTCTGCCTTCAATCATTACTTTGCAGTGGGGAAGTCATTCTCACCAAATTGAAAACGATTTCTTACTCTTAACTAAGCGATAAGATCAAATTCAAGTCTAAAAAAATTCCCACAATCATTTCACAAAATTCTACAATTTGATGTATGGAAACCTATTTTACTAACTCTTTTCTCTTAACTTTTCTTTAAAATAATGAAGCTGCTTATCCTAACCCCATCCGTCCCGCTACATTCAAATTTGTCATAGTGCGGTTAAATGCAATTTTTAGCTTAAACGTTGCTGGCTACATGCCGATTGTATCGAATTCAGTACAAAAAAGCAAAATCCCCCCAAAGTTTTCAATTAAATTTTAACACCCAAAACACGTTTACCTTACCGGTTTTACCATATTTGGCTAAAAGAAAAATTTTTTTGAATTTTAGATCATAATTCCGGCATGAAGAGGCTAATTGTTGTAAGATGCGACTTTTTGCAGCAACCAGTGGGACCAGCTTCATTAGCTACCAGTCTGTATTTTGTATTCGTATTCTTCTTTGTATGGGTAAGATCTTTTATTTTTGGTGGGGCATCTCAGATTATGAGCTTCTGGTTAGCCCCATTTGCTGGTCTTCAGTTAAAGTGGGTCACAACGAGGGGTAAACTACTTGGCCCAGCCACCTGTTTGCCACATAAAGATGGAGGCATCCCGACAACTGTCTTATCCAAGGATACAAAAAGCGAGCTTGTCTGCCTGTTCTCCACACTATTCCTTTTGTGCTGAGTGCCAAGCAGGGAAGCTCTGAATGCTAATTTTTAAAGTCTTTTGGTATGACTCGACTTGAGAAATAAACCCCAGGTCTACCGACGACGAAGCGGACGCTCTATCCGCCACACCATGGCGCCAGTTTTGTATTCGTGACTGGTTTGAAATTGACTTCGTTTCTCCTGAACTGATCTCGATATGTTTGCAATGTAAAGCTGGACAAGCGTTTTATGCTGTACCTTCACTCCAAGAAAGAATAGATAACCAAAACTACAAAATTTTTTTTTATAATTCTACGAATAAGAAACCTTTTCTTAGAGTGTATGCATAGCATTGTTCCTTGCAATTTGACGGAGGTTTGCTCTTTGACCCAATTGGCCGCGCATGCGCAGGGAAGTGACTACAAAATGGGTTTATTTCGTCGACTACGTTCAGAATCGAAATATCTCGTGTTTTGGGGCGTAAAAAATGGGACCACTGTTCGCTTTGCCAAATCATTGTTTATACTTTCTTAAAGTTTGGCTTCCTGCAGGCAATTTAGATCAGGGCTTTTTATAGCCAGTCTTGGAACCGGTGCCGGTCGGCATAAAATTTTTGCCAGTTTTCAAAACAACCTTGTTTTATTTGTAGCCTTTGTCGTAGTCACAAAACTGATTTTTCATTTCATTGCAGCTTGACTTCTATGACAAAACAGCAATTTATCATAGTGACATTTGCGTATCTCGGCTTTGTTTATGCAGCAAAATTAACAGATAATGTAGGTTGACCTTTAGGCAGGTCTATGCTTCAGGTCAACAAAAGTTTTTTGCGCCGTTATGATTGAGTCGCTATTATTTCGCGGCTAGCCATAAGGAAATTTTGTAATTAATACAACATCATTCCAATCAGTTAAGACCGTTCCTGAGTAAAGGTCGATAGAAAACGTCGTTCTTTTTCGAGATGTTGCAGTGGTAAGAATGTATGTTAAGCAAATGTATTCAGCCATTTTAAGGAGCTTAATATGTCTCTGCAGAGGTTTTGTATAAGTATCTTTGTGCTTTGAAACAAGACAGACGGATTCAAAAATTAGCCGTCACTTATTTGTGACAGTCGTTTGCGAAATTAAGATACAGAAATCCTTCCAATTTTAAACAACTTTTTGACGAGTGCAAATTTAGCTAACATTATTGAGCTTATACATCAACATTGTATTGCCTTGTACATGAAGACCTTTGACACTGCAACTTTTGGATTAACAATTCTCTCATCGAAGATGTCAGCACGTGAGAGCTGAATTTCTGCGAAAAAGATAAATCAGATTGAATTGTGTTGTGATGCCACTTTGCTGTCCAGATATAAAAAAGGAGCAATGCCTTTCATTTCCGGGTGGTTTTTTGCAAACAAATATCCGTTTCTCAGTCGCATAGCAGTCATAATGTTTGGGATATTTTCAACTAATTGCTCGTAAGAGAAAACTTTTTCAGCGTTTTCAGCTTTAATTAAAACCAAATAGAGAGATCGTTTGGATATCGGAGCAGAGTTTCAGCAGTGAAATTTTTTTGCAGTCACGTTTACTTCACATGCTGGCCATAAAACAGCACCAAAATTTCCTTCAGCCTTGACAAACGACTTTTTATTTCGTATGCGCATAATTTGGCATTTACTTGTTTGGAATTTCAAGTACATGTATTTCACACCAACGCGTTACATTTCATCCCTTCATCATCTTAGGTCATTTAGGGGTGTCAAATCTGGCCTCCCAGGCCCCATTTTGTGGCCTGCGTCAAAAAAGTTTGGCGTCAAAGCTTTCTTTGAAAGTATTGGTCTCCAAAAAAAAGGTGGGTTTTTACTTTTTCTTTTGGGGAAAAAACTGCGACCAGCTAGTGCTTGAAAGCTTATTTTTGCGCACCAACAGTATGGGTCGCGAACTCTGACTGGCCGCAAAATTTTCAAGTATTTTGAAATTGGTCCGTCTGCAAAGAAAAACTTCGGAAATGCCCAACCCTACTGTACAAGTATTAATTGCATCATTATTTAAAGTTTACAAATTAGTTGGGTCCGTGCAAAATTCGGATACGTAAATGCTGTCCACTGCCCCGAATGATGTTGATGCAAGGATAGCGGCCCTCTCTTCGTATTCAGTATCAACCAGCAAAACCTCGGGTCAAAATTTAATCCAAATATGGGTAAAAGTTTGATACTTGAATGCAAAAACCGCAACCTTAGGAAACAAAGAAACAACTGTCCGTGGCATTTTCGACGAATGTAGGTGTCAAAAACGCATTTAGCACTAATTTTGCAGCAATTCTATAATCTGCTTCTTTTGTTCTTGAAATTTATTTTCTCATTATGGCGTCAAGACATGATTTTTTTAATTAAATAATGGTATTTTTTGCAGAAATTGCTCAACAATAATGATGTACTTACCACTTTTTATAATTGATTTGGAGCTTAATTGGCTTACATTATTTTGCTTGTGGTATATTTTTAGTGCTATGTAACACGAAGGCATCACGTTCGAATTATAATAATAGCAACTTTTTGGCTTCAAACATGCGCTAAAGTGACCTGAAGCTATTTTGTGTGTTTATCTATTTAGATTATATTTAAACACAGGTTGTTTTGTGTGCGCATTAGTTAATCCTCTTAAAAAAAACTTTTTATCATCAGCGCTTATAGTGCATTTTATTTAGGTTTCGACAAAGAACAATTTGGGCACAGCCTAAATATCTGTAACCTCAACTTACAACGATTTATATAACTTTTCGTGCAATAATGCGATATTCCTAGCATTCGACGTTTGCTTCATTTAATTGCTACTGGTGGGTTTTTATTTATTTGCAAATAAAAAAGCCTACGCAAACTTAATTAATCTTTCTTTGTTATCATGTCCCTTAAGTAGGCATTTTATAGCAAACTTTCCGCCTATTTTCAGGGCGTTAGGTAAAGATTGGTTGTTTTTGTTGATAGGACCACAGCGGGATTGAACTCCCCTTTTCTGGTTTTGCGAATGATATACAGCGTCACGCATTGAGAGTGTGGCGCAGTGGAATGGGCGTCAGACTTGTAATCGAAAGATTGCGAGTTAAACACTCAAAACGCGACGTTGCATGGGGAATGATTTAGCCAAACAGGTGTTTACTTTCTAGATCAGGTTTTGGATTCAAACTGTTACATGCGCCATTTTAGCGACATGTAATGGTGGCTGACGATTCGAAGACTGTGAGGTCACTTTGCAGCTTCCCTTCCTGATTCATCTCATTTCCGATAATTTGATTCCATTTTCATCATTTGTTAGAATGATCACAGAAGTTGAACACCGTTCTCTCCCAACATGCGACTTTGCCAGAATCCTTTGGCGAGTTGGACATTTCTGTGGTTTACGCTGTTACATTTTATGCTGCATTCTTGCTCTTGTTCCACTTAACCTTTCTTTTCCATAACATAAAAGCCGCAGCGTAGGATGGCCGCATGTAGAGGGTCCACACAGCAAACTAATCAACATCAGACTAAGGTAAAGATGCAGTATGTTTCGAAGCAGTCATAAAAACAACTTTCAGACTGATAGCCAAGCCAAAATGCCACCAACAAGATCGACTGTCATTGGTAAGTATCCAATGGTTAAGCAGCCTCGCAATGCTCCATGTAATTCGCTGAAGCTCGTACAACGCGTGCTGCCTTCTTCGGAGTAGGCTGGGAGGCAATTTGTGTGTTTGCAGCAATCAAGTTCAAACCTCATAGCGGCTTCGCTGCTATGTTTTCAAAAAAGATGCAAAGCGATTATTTCAGCTGTTTAACGGATTTCAACAAGCAGTAAAGATATTGAAAATAATCCACGCGTTATGATGGAACTAGGAAACTCTGAAACAAGTTCGGTACAATGGTCCCATGCCTAGAGCCATTGAAGAAACCTTGCGAGCCATAGGTATAATTGCAGTACAAATACTAAATGCGTCTACATTACGACACATGTTTACTGCACATGAAAGTTTTCTGAACAGCGTGCATGACGTTGCAGCTGTTGGCGAGAATGTCAAGTGCATTTGCTAATTAATAATTAAGTAACTCGTACAGATACAGCAGCAAAGAAACAAAACATTCTCTACTTATTGCTGCCAATTAATTATTGATGTATTCATGTTCACGCACTATCGACTCGTGAAGAGTGTTTCTTTTCTAGAGAAGTTTTTCCACGCGTTAGCGCTGATGCTTTATTGTTGTGACGGCAAAACTTCGTCGTAGTATGACTGCTGTGTTTTTTGCTCTATGACGTTAATCCAGTGAAAAACACGTCACATAATAGAAAATTGAAGAATTTCAATCTCAACACGTAGAATTTAACTGTGCGAATGCTTGTTATTGGTCTTTGGTATTCGAAGCTGATCTCCAATAATATGTTTTATTTCTGCCTTAAAGCAATAGTTGAGGTCAAAGTTTCTTGTCAAGAAATACCTTTTTATGTCACACAAAAGTCCTTGTTTACTCATTGCATAAACTGATACTTACCATGATTTTTTTTAATCCGTTCAAACAGCGTTTTTTATAATCATTGCAATATTCCTTTACGCCCGGTTGCATTTTAACATTTGACCTACTTTCTGCACATCCGAAATTAGTCAATTTACCCCGAGCTTAGCGTCTCAATTGTGTGATGGCAAAGCATTAATGCTTTTCAAAGATAGTTCATAGGCAAGTATAGCCTGCTCTGTCATTCTTTGTCTTCTGGGCACCGACGATTAGGAAATATCCACCATCAGGCGAAATGTCAGACACCGCACTCAAATTGCAGTGATGAGGTTGTGTACCTCTAACCAGGTAATGCCTATGTTACGCCCGTGAGAAAGGTGCCTTATCGCAATTTTTTTACAGGGATTGACTAAAATGGAAATGCGCTGTCGCGGTGGAGACCCTGAAGCAGATATGACAACAAGCTGTTCCATGGCATGTTAAACTGAAAGCGTTTTTCTTGTAACCGGAAGATGAAAATATGTTTGTCAAGCCGTTACGGAAATATTACTCTCGCTCTACGTCAACTGTTTTTAATTGCAGTCTGTAAATATCCAATTAAATTTGTCTTTTTGCGCAAAAGTTTTTCGGTTATTTCCGATATATTTAAAGTTATTACGAAAAGTATTGATTGGCGTTATCAGAAAACTGGTCACATGATTTGACAGCCTCACCAATAATTGTTGCATCGATGTCACAGCAATGTGTTGTGTGTAGAAAAGCCTCGACGAAGAATTGAAATTGTTTTGAAACAAACGTTTTGGAGTCAATGGAAACAAAAATTTTGTCTATTCTGTGCATCTGGAATAGGGGAACTCAAACTGGGGTCCATGAAGGCATAGGCGTAGCCACGGGGTCAAAGGGGTCATGGCCCCCCTGAATTTTAGGTCAAATTACAAAACAGTATCAAAAATAAAAAACCATAAATTTTTTTGCACCTCTGCAGGTACATCAGAGTTTATTGTTGACTTTTAGCGAGAGGGTGGGTCGGGCGTAACTTTTTAAGTTTTTAAACTTTCAAATGTTATCAAACAAAATGTGCACGTTTTACACACTAAATATCGCCGAAGTTTTTCTTCTATGTCGCAGTCGAGTGATGAATTGATATTCCAAGTTATGGTGATTGCAAGAAATAAGCGTCTCGCTGAGCGCTTTCTTGTTTTATTGCCATGTGGACTACTACAAAGACGTCGCTTCTTTTATCAGAACGTTCAACCTACCAGTTGGAGTGGTTTTCTTGAAATTCCTTGAATAGTGCGTTAAACGTCACAATTGAAGTTGAACTGTTAAAGCCGTTCTTGATAAAACTACATTAGATCAGTGAAATCGCATTCACACGTTCTCAGTTTTGTACAGCAATTTTTATAGTAGCAACGAGCGTAGTTCACGAAAGGCAAAATGCTGTTATAAGTAAATGACGTCACATTAAAAGTTGCAAAATTTGGCCCCCCTCTCAATTTTTTTCTGGCTACGCCCTTGCATGGAGGTCGAATGGAAATGTTGGTAAAAAACAGGAAAAACTTTTTTTTGGAAATCAGTTGCATTTCGGCGCTAGTTTGACGTAGTTTCTCATATTTTGTTTACCAAAACATAAGATGTCTTTTTTCATGGAAAATAGTGGACCGGTGGTCCGCCATCCCTGGACTAGGGTGCAAACAGGTTCGGCAAGCCAGAAACCTGAGTTGGTGGTTGCCGTTGAAAAAAGTTTCAGATTCAATGATCTAGAAGCTGATAGGCGGCAGGGAGTTGGGCCAAAGGAGAAAGAAGTTTGCTAACCTTCAACAGATAGCAGCGGCAAATTCTTTGCCAGAAATAATGATCTTTGGAAACGCAAAAATGTTTGCCTTGTTGGTGCTATGAAAAAATATTCTAAGTTTATAAAAGTGTAAAGTTTTACAGTCAAAGCCCTTTTTTTTCTAAACTCGGTTTTTGTCTCAGTAGAACACCGTGTGTGCATTACCGGGAAGATGTCTTTTTTCTAGCAATCGGTGATTTCCTGTTAAACAGCGGAGCATGAATTAATTTTTACGAAGCAAAAAGTCCTGCAACTTATAAAGTTGCAATGATTTTGCGGACACGCTCAGCACGTAGGCAAATTGTTGTCCAGCGCTTGTCACGTTTTTTTCATCATAGCTCTTTTTTCAAGAAATCTTTCAAACAGCTTTTTTGCATTCTTGATTTCCTATTTCATTTAGAATACGTTAAGCTGTCTTAATCTGTTGCGGATTGCGACCAAAATTACAGGCTCCTCAGACCTGCAAACAAGCGCAAATGGGCAGCGTGTAGCTAAAAAACAAAGGCAGGAATATTGATCTTTCACGAGCCACAATAACTTCATACTGCGGTAAGCCTAAAGTTTGAAGAGAAAGCCAACTAGGATTTGTTCCTCCTTTGAATACGTCGCTGGCCAAGAGGCATTACCAGTGCTGATTTTATCGTATCAGTAATTTTAAAGGAACACCTACTTTTTTGGTTATTACTTGCCCACTTGGAATCATCATTTGCTCTCCCACATTCTTTCTTGCTGTTGCGGTGACAAACCTTTTCCAAAATGATATAATTGTTTGTAAACAACAGTCCTTGCGTTTTAGAAGACTTGTCAAGCAAGACCACAAATTCAAAAATACTTACTGTACTCAATTTTACAAGCCTATGTTATTACGTGAGAAAACATAGCCCGATTTCACCATCTTCCGGCCCCTCCGTGTTTGTTGAACCCCATTTATTTCGAGATTACGGATGACAGCGAATCGGGCGCAACAGAAAAAACGGAAATGACGTAAGTACAAGCTTTTACTTCTTATTGGTTTGGTGTGAGTCAAGTTGGTGTATCATTAACATAAATAAAAGCATCTATAAATAAACTTTTTTATTTCAGTTCTGATTGTTTTCGGCCCACCACATGGTCTTCCTTATACAATGCAACTACACTCCTTACACTAGAAATTGGACTTGCAAATGTATATGTATAAACAAAAATACCAGTTGTACACGTAAACACGTTAAATATGAAACAATGGAACAATTTATGGTGTAATAAATAAATGCGTGTAACATAGGAAACATTAAAACGAAAAAGCAAAACAATGCACAGACAACTAACGAACTATGTTTTAAAACATCCTCAACAAAAAAGAACTACCCTTAGCGTTTAGGTCGTGTGTTCAACGTTGGTTTAAGTTTCTTTGAATCAGTACTTCTTCTTGAACTCTATTTTCATTATCATGATTGCATTGTCGGTGTGTTGCAAAGGAATCAACGCTTGGATTTTCTTTTAAAATATTTAGACAATCAGTAATGATAATAAAACTAAAATTCAAGAAGCACTACTGATTCAAAGAAACTTAAACCAACGTTGAACACACAATATACGCTAAAGGTAGTTTTTTTTTGTTTGAGGTGTTTTTATTTATAGTTCGTTTGTTGTCAGTGCATTTATTTTGTTTCTTCGTTTTAATGTTCCCTATGTTACACGCATTTATTTATTACGCTATAAATTGTCCCATTGTGTCATATTTAGCGTGTTTATGTGTTTTGGTGTACAACTGGTATTTTTGTAAAAGCATGTACATTTGCAAATCCAAGTGCAAGAATAAGCAGTGTAGTTGTATTCTCTAAGGAAGACCACGTGGTGGGCGGAAAATATTTAGAAGTTAAACAGAAATGTGTAATATAGTCAGGCTGATATGCATCTAGACGATGTCGATCAGAAGTTGGAACAGATTTCGAACAGAAGTGCTTTTTAACCGAAATGTCAAGTTAGTAAACAATGCTGTTATTTTTGGCAAACAATAGTCTCTATTTATTCATAGGAATACATGACCTGTACTAATTATATAGAACCGAAATTTAGCTTTTTTAGTGTTTGTCAGATTGAACACAACAAATTTTAATTGCGATTTTTGTTTGGTAAACCTTTGTAAATTTTACAAGCAAATATTATTCGCTTGCTTTACATTAGTTTTGTAATTCTTCTCTTAGGGATAAACAGTTCAATTCGGTACAGAACATGAATCACGAAAACTCTTGATTAAATAAAGCAACGACTACGACATAGTAAAGACGTAGCTTATTTTGACCAGGGCTAGCTTTGGGAGCTACAACTGATAGCTTCGTAATATCAATTTATCTAGAAATATGATTAATGTAATCTTGATGCAAAAGTTGTAACCAAGAGTTGGGACATATTAAACCGTATACGGTTTCTAAGGTGCGAATTTTCATTCTAATTCTTGTGAAATGACTTTGTGCTGATATGTACCCATGGTACACCTTTAGGTTATTTCCGAACCTGGCAGTGCGGCATATTAGGTTCAATCTTCTTCTGGTGTGCCTGCTTTCGTGACTATTTTGTCATAATGAGGACGCTTTAGTTTTATCATTAAATTGATTGGCGTAATTTTCATCTGTTAATTGCTTCTTAATTTTTGTTATTAACTTTTTGGCACGCGAACCTTCGTAATGAAGGAAGCTGCCTCTTCTCTAAATGGCTACTTCACAATCTTTAGTTTTCTGAACTTTATACCTCAAGAAAGCAAAAATTGATAAAGTTAGTAGTCCAATTCAATCTCTTGAAATACTACCATTCGCTCTTTTTGACAATAAATAGTGATTTAATAAACATACGTAAATTTCTTTCGCCTATTTAGGCATGGCAGCCTGATAATTTCTGCTTTCTGGTTAATAAGCATTTTTCGATTGTTCTACAGCGGAATTGTGATCAAGAAAAACAAACTCTATCCATCCGTAGATAACATGACCCCACATGGGCTGAGGTATCAATCTTTGGGATGTTTTTACCGCATTTGGGGTCATATTGTTTGGAAGAAGGCTTACAATACATTTCTACCCAAAGGCACAGCAGCCGAGCTGGCAAAATTGCCATTAAAAGCAGAAAAGGCTGAAGTGGGCGTGGTGCCTTGGCCCATAATCAATAATCGTGCTCCAAGCTGTCGTCATCATTTGGAAACTACTATAAGCTGCAGTAGCCTACAGTACAAATGTACAGTCGTTCTCAAAATGAGGTTAACTGGACCCTGAAAATTTGTCGGGAATTTATAAGAAATCTGCGACAAAATTTTTAGTTTTTGAGCTATAGATGAACATACAATACCCTACCACAAGTAACTCTCCAAAACAAAAAGTCTTCAGTATGAAGAAACCGCTGATTTGTATATGATTTTCAATGAAAGGTCTTCAGTATAAAGTTAAAAAAAAGAGGGACGAACTGATGGGATTCCCCAGCGATTTAAACTAGCAAAGTGATCACCCTTTTTAAGTTTGTTTACCACTGTTGTTATGTATGTTTTTGTTTCCGAAGCTAATATCAAAGAAAAAGATGACAATGTTCATCAAAAAGAAGGTTTTTCCACGTTGCATAGATAGAATTACATGTTTCTAGCAATATGAAATACGCAGAATTCAAATCTGAAAGATATTTGCTTGTATGAGGTCAAGTTTTTTTAGTTATTTGCTTTTTTAATATTGGTGCTAGAGCCATTGTTAAGCTATAGATTCCACTGTTACTGCGCAGCACTTTGGTTTCTTTTGTATCAATCAAACCTGCATGTCAGGAGTGACCACACTTGCCGTACTAAAGAGCCGAAAACGATAGAAGCTATTACTGAAAAAGCTGCTACATGATTCTAATTTGCATTGACACATTTTCCGCCCAAATAGAGGGTGATGACATTTCTTTTTTTGAAGACCATCATTTTCAAAGCCCAGAATTGCTCAACGTATCGCATAGTAGGTTACACACCCCTACACTACATCACTGTGCACAAAAACAACAGAAGCTAAAAGAGCCGCATTCAAGGACTCAAAGAGCCAGGGTTTGGCCACCTGCTATATGACATCGTAACCTTGATTATTAGTTCACAATTACATTAAATTACTTATATTTCCGCCCAAGTTGTGAGCATATGGGTAAGTGCTGCATTTCTCCATACTGCGAAGTGTCTAACAATAAACATGAAGTTTTTGTTTAGGCGCTAATGTTTTTTTAACTGCAACGCTTTTTCATGTGGACTTGAACAAATGCAAAGTCTGATTAGAGCGACTTAAGTGTAACAGTTTCTTGCTTCATCACATGTAAAGGCAGAAACGTTGCTGGTTACTCGAAAAGTCATCATATACATAAGCATTGATGTTTATAGCTAAATATTCAACGTAATGCGGGAGATGAAGTACCAATCATATGCTTAAATCATTCGCTGAAATATTCTCTACTTGCTGTAGTTCTAAACCGTAAATAACTTTATGAAGCCACACACGTTTGATTGATACAATAGAAAGTATTGTATTGTGTACAAACAGATGTAGTTGCAACGTAATAAGAACTAAAGTAACAATATTAAAACACCAAAATACTTAAAATCTTGTTGTAATAGAAAGCAATGGTCAAAGATTCGAGTTAAGTGGCCTTTAATTATTCTAAGTCAGCCACTCACTTGCATGCCGCAAAAATTGTGCTGGCTAGTGTAATCAATCATACTGCATAATTAAAGTATTATTACCTAATAAGGCTGAATTGTAATTTAACAATCAATGGAATAATTACGCATTTATTATGCTTTCACTTTACCCACACATGTAAACCATTAAGTGCGGTTTGCAATCATTTAATTTTCTTTGCATATTTTTGCGAAAATTGATCATAATTGACTGATTTTGAAATGTAGTTTATCAGAAAAAATGGATCTCTTCAAGTAAGCACACTTGAAGCCTTGAAGAGAAATGCTTCTATTTATCTGCAAAGCATGGTAAACTGTGGTATTTGGAAATAATGTAAGAGACTTGATAAAAGCTCTAGCCCTCATTCGTAAAGCTGTAGGTTTAACTTCCAAGGCAAGGCATCCCTGTCTTTGAGCTGTGTCTGTAGAAAAAGCATCCAACGACTACTTCCAATGTTTTAATCAAAACGTGCTCTATCAGCAATACCGATCACCCCGAATTAGGTCTAAACGCAAAGTTCGGTTATTTGACGATGCCGAGTTTATGGCCCGTTTAATCAAAATATAGCAACCTAAAATTTCTTAATTTTCTGTTCTTATACTGCACAGCACACAACTAGGGTAAATGAGAACCTAGAGGCCCAATTCCTTGCTATTATTTCGCATTTAGTCATGGACCAGTAGATTGGATTGTTAAAAAATAACACAAAGACCCTCACCTTTTTTACAGTATGTCTCTCCTTATATAGTTGTTTTTGTGCATTGTGAATAACAATCTTTGGAGATAGGGGCTATAAACACTTATCAGCCTCAAATCGAGTGGTTCCTAACCGGGGAAAAATTCCCACATTTTAGACATTAAAAGATTTTTATTTTGTCGCATTTATGTCAATATTTGTGTTTCAGAATTATTCCATGCATTTTATTAAATTAGTTTAGTAGTTTCTAACCGGGGAGGAATTCCTTCCCGGAAGGATTTCTACCCATTTGGGGAAAGAATTTCCACATTTTAAAGTTTCTATAATTTCAATTTTTTGCATTTAGTACACCATTTGTGTTTCAGGATTATTCCATAAATTTTCTTAACTTAGTTGCGATGCGATGCGATGCATTGAATATATTCTCACATACAGGAGTGTTGAAAAATCCGAGGGCAGTGGACAAGCTTTGCTAAAAGAAGCACTTTATGTTTTTCCACTGGCATTTTTACTTGACATTGAAGCCATTTTCAGAAACTACGTAAGAGGCTTTATTACAAGTATATCTGCAAAAAATGGATCGTTTCCCAAATGAAGGGAAAAATGAGCCTTCGATGCAAGGTAACCTCCAGAAGAAAAGCCTTCATCCTACTATATGCAAAACCGACCCCACTAAAATTTATTTCGATGGTATTCAGAATTTTCTATAATTCACAAAATTTCAAAGAAACCACTTTAAAGGTCTATCATTTTCACAAGAGCACTTCCGCCACCTTCGTTTCGCAATCATTGCACACACATCATCATCACTGGAAAATCAAACACTGTGTACTACATGTTTTGAGGTAATTTATTTTGCTCAATTGTTACCAAGAGGCATACAATTTTATCGTTTCTTGATTGAGACGTCACAGGATGTTTGCCCACGGTTTCATGCATCGTCCTGCGCGCGTATTGTAGACTGTCCAGTGCTATATTTTTAGTTGAGCATGATGTTAGCAATTTAAGGAAAATAAGAAGATGCTGGACGTCCTCGAATGCAGAGTCACCCTCGCAGGTGATTGAAGTAGTGGAAAAGCCGCACTATTCAATGGCTACTGTTGGTGCGGCCAACTCTGCTGAGGAAGCAATTGAAGTATTTCTATTTGGGCCAGATTTGCATTAGTGGTGGAAAAGATTAAGATGGAGGGATTCTCATGTCAAGGCTACGAGAATCTTGCTCAAGTGTCTCTCTACAAAGCACATCATTCTTTTGGTTGGTTGGTTGGTTGGTTTACCCCTCCTCTTCCTTGGAATGGAGGTACGGCACCAACGAAAATGCAGGCTCACGCATTCAACCTAACTGAATTAGGCTAGGGGGAAAGCGGCAGCTCATTTGGAACCAGTCATGAATGCAAATTACAGACTGGTAGCCCCACCACCAACAAGGCGAACTGCCATTGGTAGATACCCAAGAGTCGCCTCTTACGACATGCTGGGTGAGCAGCTTCACAATTCTAACCCGGTGAAGCACGGGTAATATCATTCTTCGGAGGTGATATATGCAAGACGGTGGTGTGATTGACAAAATTCTTCCTCGATTTCAGAGGTTGTCTCGTTGCATATTGTCCATACAGTCCATACAATTTGTCATCGCTGGTTTGCCTCCGACATTTCACTGGGCTGACAACTTTCTCTTTAGTCTTGTTTGGGGCAATGCAGGCTAATATTTGATTTTTGCTATTGGTAGAGTTGAGGTTATTTTATTACCTATGAGACGCAAGTATTGTTGAGGGCTGATTGGAGTTTTGCGGCATAGCAAGATGTTTACCATACTGGTCAGATATCTTCCGCTGCTGAGTACCTCAAGGTGAGGGCATTGGCATTGCTAGCAGTTGTCTACAGAAACCATGGATCCCTCAAGTTTTTTGACTTTGACCGTGAATTGTAGGCATTTTGGGCCAAAAATACTAAAATGAATTGGTTCAAAAAGTTTATTTCCAAAACAGTAGAATTTCATCTTCACAATGGCCGAAGATAGAAAAATAACCGCTTTCAAAAAGTTCCAACAAAAAAAATCACCCAACAAATTTTTATTTTTGGTCTATCTAAAATACCCTTCGCCACTGGGCGAGAGCTGTCGATTTGAATAGAGATGGCTAGGCATCCAACTTCATTGTGGTAAGTTTTCTCAACAGGTGATTCCTTGCACCAACCTTTGCTGTGGCGTTGACAACTGTCGTATCAAATAAAAGGCTGCCATGGAGCGTAACACTAAGGTATGTTGGATTGGAAAAGTACAAAAAAAGCATAACATAAAAGCAAAATGCCCCGTGTTTTTCATTTTATTTTGAGAAGGGAGGAAGTAAAAGTTTCAAAAACGTGAAAGGAGGAACGTTTCAAAAAAGGATGGAACCACTGCTTTAATCCTTACTGGAAATGATATTTATTGAAAGTGATACGGGAGACAGTAGGAAAATTCCAGCAATAATTATGACATGGCAGTTTTCCCCTTTATCTTGTCTTTTGTAATTGCATAGTAGGTTAGTTATTGAAGCATCAAAACTTCCAACTTCAAGGGGACAGAAAATTGAAACATGTAATTAAGTCCAGATAGGACTAGTAGCCAGTCATTTCTAGGTTACATGTATTCACCGCTTTAGTCTTCAGAGGGGAGTTTAGAGAATCTTCAACGCTTTAAATCCCAAACCAAATAACAACTGGTACTTGCCGATCAGACCACCAGTCTTCACCACCGGTGTTGAAAAGCTGACTCGGATCCCGTGCCAAGTTATGCCAGCCGTTGAATTTATTTTAGGGGTCATCCAGATTTCTTTCAAAAATGGTAATTTTTGGGAAAAATTTATTTGAAGCTAAAAACTTTTTCGAATTTAACTATGACGAGGCATCCAAGCAAAGCAAGCGATCCAAAAATCTCAAATTCGTAGTTTGTTTCCCCTTGTCACCTTTGGCATCATCTTTAAATACGCCACAATCTACCTAGTATTGTGGCAAATGTGATGTCACACAGTCGTATAAAAACGTCATTTGCTGTTGGCGATTGAGACGTCACAATTGTTTTTGAGCAAAATGAAAGTCATGAAGGTGGCAGTGAACGCGCAAGGGAGGACATGTTTGCGAAATCAACCATGATGTTTAAATCGCTTCGTCGAGTGGCTTGAAGCATTGTTTTCATATCATGCAATCATCGAATGGTGAAGAGTTCAAAATCTAGCCAAGACTACGTTGTTGCTTTCTTGCTTCCTTTTGTCGTCGTCCATGTGGCTGTAAAGAAGATAAACACGATACAAATAAATAATATCCCTAAAGGTTGTTTGTATATGCATGCTTAGGGCTCATTTGAGAAGTTGTTTAGCTTCTCAGGCTTTTACTTGTTCACTCACAACACCAACCACCGCGAGACGTACAAACGCGTTTTATTGTCAAATCTGTAGCTTAGCTTTTGCTTAAAGCAATTGTGACGTCACAGACACACTTCATTCATGTTTTCATGAAAAGAGATGTGCGGGATTGTATTGAAAGGAATTCTCGCTCTCTTCCTTGAGATTACACTCACTACAATCTGGTTATTTTTGCAAATTAGCAAAAAGAAAAAAGGCGACCAAATGTGGAGTATGAAAGTGGAAACCGCTGTTAAGCTTTTACAGATCAAAACTTTTTATTGACAGCGTTTTGAAAATGCTACAATTTTATTGATTGATTTAAAAGTACGTGATTTGCGTTTCGAAGAACTGTGGCAAACAAAGAAAACATGAAGTCTGACACTGACTCGCTAATTCTTATCGCTGACCACAGCATCAAACACGATCGCGTTTCTCGGCGACAACCCTATGCTGATACGTAATACAAGCAATGGCGCAATTTTATTTTGTGATGTAATAATGCGACGTTACTAAAAATAAACTTTTGCCGAAAATGTACAGCTGGTAGCAAAATGGTAACAAGGGAGTACAATCGCGCAATGTGATATGTGCATAAAACGAGGGTACATTGAAAGCTTTGCCGTTGCTTTTTGTAGCTTTTCATGAATACTTGGCTTTAAACAGTTGTCGTGTCATAGCCCACTTATTGTACAGTTGTAGCATTCTACGACAAGGTGTTAAGAAATCGTTGCCTACCACAAACGTAGCCGCTTTCCCATCTCCAGATAACCCGTGGGTTAGCTTTGCATGAAAGAACTCTTTGTGTTCCACTAGTATCGTTTTGCTTTAGGAAACAGGAGGCATAGCAGGTCGAATGTATGTATATTTCCACTTTTGGTGATAGCGTTAACGATTGTTGGATGGATCTATAATTGTCTGCGGCTTGTTGAATAACAACTTGTTGTTTGTTTGGTAGTCGCGCTTCAAAACATTTGTTATTTGTGAATAACCTTAATTATTTGTCGGCAAGAACGGCTTGTGAGTAAAATTTGATTAGGTGTTATGAATGAAAAACAGGTTATTAAGCTACTATAACGATAAGTGGTTTTGTAATGGCGCTATCTCATGTTGGTACTAAGTAATGGGCAGAGGCTTTGCAAAAACAAGTTACTATTGCTAAAATATGTGCTCCTGTACCTACTTTTGATTTATCGAACCACAGCAGAACTAATTAGGTGGTATTACAATGTCACTTTTCCTTATACCCTGTATTTAAACGCATTCTTGGCGTTCGTGACGTCAAAAGCGTAACAATTAAACAAGTTTCAAAAATTAGTTGCGAACATTTCACGTCCTTCAATGCAAGCGACGATTTCGATAATTCCTATTGTTTAAATCTAAAATTAACGCTTTGAAATCGCGTTAAATTGCCTTGTTTACGAGATAGCGTATAAAAGCCGTGGTGCAGCACGTCTAACTCAAAGCAAATAATACCTTGACAAATTTTAATTTATGTTATTTTTTTACGCTTTGGGCAAACATACGTCCGTACACTAAGCACATTCGACAAAACGCCTCTTGTAAGAACCATATTAGTTTTTTTTACTTTGTACCAACTTATATTCTGCGTCCTGTTGGAAGTCACGGCTACAAGACTTTGCTCCAGGCGGTCGATTTGAAATTTTCGGGTAAAGAGTGAGGAAATTTTTTAGAAAAAAAGCTTGGTCAAATTTTGGCGATTTTTTGAAGTACTGCATCGTGAAAAGTTTTTGTTTGGGTAATTTTCGCTAAGTGCGCAGTTGCTGTTTATCCTCTCCTCGGGTTACCTGACAAATCGTTCAGCGAACCGTGTTTAAGAATAGGGGGGTAGGTCTCAAAAAAATTTCTTCCAAACATGGTCACCGAATACCAGAAAGATAAAGATATCTTTCAAAACAAATTTTATATACTTCAGGGAGTTTGAATCCCCCCAACCAGCTCGAATAGTATTTATTGCCAGAATACAATAAAAAATGAAAAATGAACTCTCACAGTCTTGTGGAAAAGGTGAAAACTAAACAAACCTAGGCGCCGTTGAACACTCCCGCCTTTGTTTGACCCAAATGAATTTCCCCTTCTTTTACTACGGGTATTCGTACCAGATACGTTATTTGACTTCATGTTATCCCAAAAAAATTACAAAAAATAGCCTTCAGCAATCACTAATTAAAGTAGAACCTATTTTTGGAAACAACTTGCTAGATTGTGACTCCTTAAAATAGTGTCACCCGTGGCAACTGGCCCCGGTGACGTCAATGCTTTGTGCTGATATACAGTTACTGCTGCCGAATGGGCTTATTAGATTTAGTTGAGTGAATCGGAGGCGCCGATGAGGCTACTGGGACGGAACAGCGCTATCGATGTTTCACCATAACTTCGTTTTGAATTTGTTTAAAGCTTTGAAGGGTTACTAGCTTATGATACGCGCTATGAACCACAAATAAAACTCTCTTTATCTAAGAGTATTTAACCGTGAAGTGAATGCTTCGCAACAGCATCAAAATGATCTTTAAGGCATTTTGTTCTTGGTTGCAGCCCATGGATGCAGCCAAGCGAAGCTAAGTGAGATTTTAAAGCAAGAAAGAAAGCACATTGCCCGCATAATTTCGATTTTGACTTCGCATTTTGGCAATTACAACAATAAAGAAACTGACTAATGATAGATTTAGTGGTTCTAATTTTGTAAGAGGTCTAGATTTAAAGATTTGGCAACATTAAAATGTCCAAAAATGTAAATGACTTATTATCAGCAAGAGCAAATGTATCAAGTTTACATATAAAATCTCCATAGAATGTACAAACAGGTTGAGGCAATATATTTAAATACTTGTTATCATTTTAGACATGCTGTCTGAAAATTTGTTTGTGTCTCGCAATTTTGACCATTTGTGTTTTGTTTTTCCATCTGCCAGCAGAAACTACTTTTGCACTTAATACAAATGCATGGCAGTGACATTGTTATTGCCCACAAGAGGTCACTAGATTGCTGTTGGCTCAGACTTGTTATTTCGGGGTGACAACAAAATCAATAGAAACCTATTCTTTGGCATTGTTGTAATCGGTCTACTCAGCGTATTAAACAAGAGAATAAGCAGTGCATAATGG
The DNA here is from genome assembly GCA_963675345.1 of Trididemnum clinides. NCBI lineage: Eukaryota > Metazoa > Chordata > Ascidiacea > Aplousobranchia > Didemnidae > Trididemnum > Trididemnum clinides. The sequence goes on along the minus strand of OY776302.1, from coordinate 6,018,208 downwards.
TGCTATAGTGAAAGAATTTTTACTGGGCAGATTGCTACTTAATTTGCTTGCTTTGCAAATGGATTTCACAGATCTGGTGTTTGACGCTCATTAATACCAAAACGAAGAATAGGAAGACCTTCTTTAGAATAAACCAACTCCTTTCCAAAACGCTCCACAAATGTGCTTGGAATTTTTTGAAGTTCTTCCTACTACTAAAATCCGAGCACTACGGATGCGCCAGGAACAGGAGTTTACTTTAATGTTCAAAGACTAGTTCAATTCCTCGTTCAAGTCACACCAAAAACCTTAAATGATATTCGTAGACATGGCTTTATTTCGGCAAAAGTATTGATGCAGAGGATTGGATATGAAACTGCATTTACTCAGCAATGATATAAAATATCCGGGTTCTAGAAAACCGTCGCAGTCTGATCGCCGTAAACTCCATGACGCTCATGCGTATGGTATGACGTGGTCGCTTTATTGCGCTCATCGCGTCGAATAAGAATGTCAGCGCACCACTTTGCACAGTTTCATAAATGCTCGTTTCGTGGGCAGTTCCGTTTCAAAGTGACGTTGCTTTTCACACAATAATCGAATAACATTTGCAAAGCTAGATTGGCGTGCTTGTTGTCAGAGGAATTCCCTACTTTGTTGTTGTACTTATTGCTTGGCAAGTGCAATTTTTTGGGGAGAAGAGGCATTCGTCTCGGTGACCTTGTTGTGCGCTAACTTTTCGAGCTGCAGGCTTGCTGTCTCTCTCGTAGCGTTTTCGAAAGATGTTCTGAACAAAAACAGTAAAAGAAAAGCGCGCGAAACTTACTGATATTGATATGTCTATGAACCGGAAAATGATGGCACTGTGCACTGCTGACGCATTCACTTGATTAAACGTTACGTTTACGACTGCAACTGTGACGCAATAAATGAAACCAAAGTTGAAAGGCTAATAAACGTACCCCAGTTAATTCTTGAGAAACTTCATTAAAAAAGAAAATGGAATTTTGTTTGATTTCACGTTGGAAAGGGAAAGAGGGATTCCAACATTGGCTTAATAATCACTCTTGAGTTCTACCATTGGTTAAAGATGGTTTTGGACAAGTTTTGCAAAATCGTTTTAAAGGTTTTTACTCCGCTACTAATTTCCAACATGTTCAAAAATTTTTTAAGAGGTCGGGGTTTGGAGGCAGGCAATAGCACTGCAACTGAACGCCCCTTTTCCTCTTTTAATACGCTATGCGTGCACAAATAATTTTGAGCCTGCTGGCATTGGGTTTGCAGCCGAAAAGTCTTGCAAAGAATAAAACCAAATATGTTGGCAAAGTGTCATGACATTTTCTAAAAGCATTTTAAAAATCTTGTTTGTCTGTCCTCAAAAAAGCTTTTCAAGAGTGCTGGATACAAAAGCATGACCTACATGGAGTTAAAATAGAAAACCACTAGATAATGCTCACGAAATAGTGCTGTCATCTGATATTTAAATGCAAATGAAGTTTCGATTAATGGCGCATGAAAACATTAATTTACATGAAAACATTAATTTACATGCCGAGAATCGGTGTCAACCTTGAAAGATTCGAAGTACATTGTAGAGATTTTCATGCCCTGCAGGCTACTAGGTTACTTGCTTACATTACGTTTTTGTTTATATCTGCATCGCACAATTTTGAGTCCATTTTTCATGCTAAAATTTTACCTATTGCAGAGTTTGGGTTTATGTTTTTAGCTAAAAATGAGGTTACGTCTCACCTCCTTATGTCCTTTTAATTTGAAATTAATACTTTTTGAGTTGTAGATCCCCATAAATCCCGACATGAAATTTCCTGATTATCATTTTAGGAATTTTTTCTTCCCGTATTAAATTTAGCTTTTGCAATGCATTCAGTAGCAGTGGCGTAGCTAGGGGTGAGCAAGGGAGGCATCTGCCCTCGGGTGCAGTATCTGGGGAGGTCAAATTGATTTTACATTTTATGTAACAATGTACAGACTGAAAAATAAGTTTAGTTATTAATTCTATAGTTTCATTTTTTAAAGGTATTCGATAAAATGAAACGAGTGGAAAAGAAAAAATGAAGAGGGCAGAAGGAAAAAAAACACCGAAGGTCCACGCTGAACAGTGTGCGAAGTCAATCAAAATTAATGTTAGCATTTTTGAAAAGTGGGAAAGATTCTCAAATACCGACATCAAAATTAGAATGACTCTGCGAAAAGACTTGAACAAGAACACATAAAAGAAAGGCGCAGCAGTGAAACCATTTCAAGACAGCCAGATTTATAGCAAGCTTCATCAAATTCTACAAAGCATTCGGATGCTCATTGGCCTGTTCCAGTTCAGCAAACAAGCCGAAAATCCCAAATATACCGGTACCAAAATTGTAGCTGATGTGGTTTAATATTAGAACTTGGGGTGTCTAAAGCTTAACCAGGCATCAGGAAAAGCAATAGAGGCAGATGCATTTCACACAAAAATAGGGGAGCGGAGTTTGAATTATTTTCAACATAGTGCTGGGGCTTTTGCACAAAAAACAACAGATGGTTTCAGCATGGTTTACAAAACCATTGGGAAAAAAGAAAGGTATGGTGAATCGATCTTGGTTGGTGTATTTCGCTGCCCAGTGGACGGCGTTTTTGTTCTTCGTGTCTGCTTTTCCCATCAAAAAGCGCATGCATTAACTATTGTTTTTGGAAACTCAAAATGGCTTGCATAGCCAGAGAAATTCAGAAAAAACTACTGCACATGAGAATTCGAAGGTATCACGATTCTTTTCAATATGTCAAGAAAAGGAAAAGAGGTTAAAGAAAGAATATTTTATGGATGCACAACTTTAAAAGCAAATCGCTACAGAAAAAAAAGGCAGAAGCACTTTAGATGGTGTTATGCTGCATAAAATATTTAGCCAAACAAAATTTTGCTCTTAAGGGTGACAGAAAATTGATGCTGAAACAGAAACACAAGAGCACAACAGAAATTTTATAGAATTTCTGAAGGCTGTTGCAGAATTCGATCCGATCACAAAGAGTCACCTATCATGCATATACCAAGCTTCATGATCAACTACATTCCTTTCAAGACAAATACAAAATAAATTCATCTACTTGCTAGCATCTACAAATAAAGAAAAACTTTTGTATGACATGCAGAAAGCGAAATACTTTGGAATAACAGGTGATTCAAACCTTGATGCAGCTCATCGAGAGCACATATCAGAAACCATTAGATATAAAAATTGGCGTAGTGGTTAGAGCGACCACTTCGCAGTCGGTAGACTTGGGGTTCATTCCCCTTGTCGATCCATACCAAAAGACTTTAAAAAATCGTATATATAGCTTCCCTGCTTGGCGCTCGGCATTTATGGGGGTTGTGGAGAACAAGCCGGCAAGTTCACTCGTTGTGTCCTTGGGCAAGGCACTTAACGGGACGCCTCCATCTTTATGTGGAAGACAGGTGGCCCAGACACCTTGGAAATTGCAACAATCAAGCGAGTGCGGACACACCGTCCAAAATATAACGATACAATTTGCTTTCTCGTGAATGGAGGATAAATATGGTAAATAAAAAAATATAAAAAAAAAGCTGGAGAAAAAATCTGTAGTTGTACCGTAAAAGAGTCTTTCTTGGGATTCTTTTTAACCTTTTGAACCCTGGTTTCTCTGATCATTCCCGCCTTTAACCCGAGCCTACAGGATAATGACGGTGCACCGGCTTTCACTTTACACCGGCTTACAGGGTAATGTCGGCGGATCTGAAGACCGCTTAACCGACCTTCGGGTCTATAAGGCTTTTCAGTGAGGCCGCTTTTCCGGTCAGCAGAGTTCAAAGAGATAAAGCGTAAAAAAGACGCAGCAATTATTGCAGACATAATATTGCAACAGTTGCAGTTGGATGATTTACCTTTTTAAGACTGTGGATCTGAGTGTTACGACAATGAACCTGTCATGTCTAGCTAAGAATTAGGAGTACGACAAAAACTGGCTACTGTTGACTCAAAAGCTACATTTGTAAACTGTGATAACCACGAACCTAATTTACTTGGTGTTCATGGTGTTAGTTATGAGGCACCAGGTGTATCATTCTTTGGTACTGTACATGCTATCAATGTTTATGGTTTACAGTCAGCTCTTTGATGGGGGGTGACTCAAAACTGATCTTGGTATATCAGTGAAGTCAGAGACTCGTTGGGGTGCCATAGTTGAAGCTGTTCAACCCATACATAACAATAATTGATGGTGCAGATGATAGAACAAAAGGTCGGAGCCAAGAAGTGACAATAGTCTGTTGCCACATCAGGTTTTAACATTGGAGTTTTGCTTCTCCTTTGGATATAGCATGCTGTTCTTGCCAAAATTACCGGGTTCAGAAATGTAAGACAACACCATGAGTGCAGCTGAAGATATTCAGGCTTTACAAAAATAATTCGTGAAAAACAGTGATTTCATAGGCAAGAATTCACTTGAAGAAACCGAGGAATTGTGCAGTACTTGTGACGACCAAGTTGAGAGACGAAACACTAAAAAAAGAAAATATCTCGCGAAAGAGCAGAGGATGCAGATCTTGGAGCGGAAAATCAAATGCTACCACTGATGAAAAGAATGGTTCAGAAAATGCACACAAAAATAGGAGAGAGATTCAATTACATGACGAATTTGGATTCAAATTGTGGCTTTCCTTTAAACGTAAGGAAATGAATGATTGCAAATAATAAAATCAGCTTGAAACAGAAATGTATTTCCACTGGAAGCTGCTTTGATACAGACTTGGTTGGCTTGGAGATGTTAAGTGAAATAATGGATTGCCAAATGTTACCAAAGACAAGGGCTGATGATGAACTTGAAGCACCGAAAACTCCTTTGCTTTATTATGCAATATTGGGATAATGTGTTTCCAAAGCCCAGAGTTGGTCTTCAAATCTTACAAACTGTTGCAACATCAATTGCCAGTTGTGAACGGTCTTTTAGAAGTTAAATCTTTTCCTGTCCTAAATAAGATTGTCCATAGGACGGGAAAGACTCTACGCTTTCGAGTTTGCTGAGAGTGGAGAGGGTGGCTACTGGCAGCATAAATTTTGAGAAAATACCGGATAAATTTGCAGCGGCAAGTGCATGGAGAATGTCTCTGTAATGTCATGTACTAAAGCGGTTCATGAAAATGTTTCTTTTATCGTTAACCATTTCTTTATAACAAGTCCTACAAACTGTTTTAAGTTTATCGACGACAGTGTACTATTTGAATAATATATTATAGAAAATAAAAAAATCTACCGTAAAATTCATTATTCTGCAGTAATTCTGGAGTAATATATACATTCTTGGTTTTGTATCTTTTCCTTAATTCTGTTGTTAATTAAAACTGACGTCCCGCTGTTCCCTTAATTATTTCAGACAGCTTTGTTATCTTCTTCGTAGCCTAAAAATATGCCTCTACTGTAAAAGGCTAATTTCAGGATTAGATATTTTAGCGATGCCGCTGTTCAGTAGGTTGAGTTTCACGAATGCCAGTGGTAGCCCAACAGCAAGCTATCATTTTGTATGTAAAGCCTGGCTATTTAATGCCGTGCACGTCACAAAGCGCGTTTGTGACGTCGTAGAAATTGGCGCAATTAACAAGTTGAAAATACTGACATATTTTGAAAAAAATTTTCTGTAGCAATGAACTGTTAGAACAAGAAGTGCTAAAAAGCAAAACCTTAGTGTCTAATTCTTTCAAATCTACTGCTAGCACGAAAATTTGCTGCTGAGCGTTTAGTCATGGGCTAACCTGCAATTTCAGTTTTCCAGATCGCTTCCTTATTTTTCAAAATCCTTTGTTGTAGATCAACACAATTGCCTTAAACAACTTTCAACAAAAGTGATTGAGCCTCAACACCTTTCAACAAATTTAAGTGATAGAACTTCACTGGTCAACATGGCTTACTCGATGCCTTAGCTAATCGTGCCTTGTAATGTACACTAGTAAATTTGCAATAAAATGCATGTTATCTGGCTCAATTATTTGTCGTAAAGCCTTAAAAATAACTTGAATCTTAGCTTTAAAAAAAACCATACTTTTTCACAAATACTAAAAATTGGATTGAGTTTGTTTTTTCGGTTTATTTTTTAGATATTATGATAGCTACTGCAGCTTATTACTCCATTCCTTCAAAGGCCATAGTTAAGATAGTTAAACAGCCAAAATTTACAAAACCATATTTTTTCTAAACTGAACTTTAATTGATAGCTGACGTTTTTGTTTGGGATCTACACCATTAAATTGATACTTTTCCCAACACCATTTTTAATACACTCCTGGACCCCATTTATCTACAAATGCTGGTTGATTGACGCTGGGTAGATTAGCGCTGACAAGTTGAACACAGTAGCTAGGAGCGTAACAGGGATTTCGGAGGGGGGATAACGGAAATTACGCAGCGTTTTTCTGGCAAAGATGTTGAGTGAATGAATAAGTCACCTTTTTTGTGTTTCCATCTCTGAGAGCAGTTACTATGCAGCAATCAAATGGTCTTAATGGTAAGCGTTTCGGCAAGCAAACAGGAAGCAACGGTTTTAATAGCACCATGCAGTACACACAAGGGATGCGCAACAACAAACGCACAGTACATAACGAAAGAGGATTTATCAGCACCAACAAACAATATACTTTAGACCAGAGGTGGGCAAAGTTTTTGGTCGCAGGGCCGCATTGACCACTCAAGAGTTGGCCGAGGGCCGCATTGACCATTGAAGAGTTGGCCGAGGGCCAGTTCTTAAAATTTTGCAATAGCTATATGCAATGCAAGAGAGCTTGCAACAGCTCAAAATCATTGCAATAACTTCTTGCAATGATGTATTACAGGGCTTTGATAATAATGGTGTCAAAAAAAGGTCATTACCCTCTATTTCGACGGAAAATGACTCAATTCAAACTAAGAATTGCGTAGCGGCTCTTTCAATGATGGTTTCTATCGTTTTCGGCTCTTTTGTACGGCAAGTGCGACCTACCCTGTCCTATTAAATTAAATATATGGAAGTGTCTATATGTGTTGGCGGGCAGCACAAAATGCTCTGGCGAGCTGCATGCGGCCCGCGGGTCGTAGTTTGCCCACCCCTGCTTTAGACAAATGACTCTCAAACACGAGAACAGATACCCCTTACATCTCTAAGCTCTTTTTTCCATCTTTCCAGCGCTTTACAAGAGCCACAAAGGATCTTCCAAAAAAGTCAATATATACTTAAAGAGCTTTTATAATATTTTATTGCCTACATTCAAAAATTTGAGCTCAATTGAAGTATTAATTTAAATTTCTTTTAAATAGCTTAAAGACCCAAGATTTTCTTTTGTTCTTGATAATCTTTATTGTAAGCGCCATAGACTCGTAGACGGTGCAGCCTTTAACAAGCTTAAGGTTGCTTTATAAATTTCTTTTTCTTCTGTGTGTTTCCTCTTGAAATAGAATTTAGTGATGGTTATCATTTGGATTTTGAAGTTCTTCATAAATTTATTATATCATGATCATGGTTGCTTATTGAATATACCCGCTTGCAGGAAGTTGCTGTCACGTGCCCTAAAACTGTCTGTCACGTGATTTTATGCCCAGGCCAATTTTGGGTTGTTGCGCTAGATAGTAAAATAACTTGTAGCATAAAAATAGAAATTTCGTGAAATCACTGTACTTGCTCTTTTGTTGAAAATTTGTGTAATAGTATAAGTCAGATTGCAAAACCTAAAAAAAGGAACAGTCAGACATAATTGAACATGATGCTAGAACAAGTCGGTTGCAATTCTTTGAAATAGGCTCGTGGTTCTTTAATTTAACTTTTTGATTGAGTCCCTCCAAAATTTTAGAAAGGACATTTGCAAATCTCTTGCTAGTCGCTTAGCGATATTTATAGCGTGTAAAGCGAAATATATCGGGTAGGCAGAAAAAAGTAGCAACCCTGCTTAATCAAGAATAACTCAAAAACTAAACTTTACATATAAATCAAATTCAGTACGTAACATGAGCAACTAATTTTGGTCAAGAAATTTTCAGCCAAAAATAATCACAAACCAAGGAATAATAAAGAAATACAAAATTCATGTCAAACAATGCAATGCCAAGCGTTATTTTTAGAAAAGAGCTTAGATTTGCTATTTCCTCACTCTGCTCAACCTTACATGGTCGCTGAAAGTTCGATCACTACTAAAGCCGTGTTACTCAGGAATACCTAGAACAGAGCACTCCAATGTTCATAAACAATGATGAATGGCTCCCACGGTCACCTGACTTGAATCCAATGGACTATAGTGCTTGGGGCTCGTTAACCGAAAAACTTCATGCTGGGAGGACAGAAAAGTTCACAGAACAGGAACTGAAGGACAAGATAAAAGAAAAGTGGGATGAAATATCAGTTGGTAAAATTCGTAAGTCCATATCTTCGTGGAAAAAGAGACTTTGATAGGTTAATTATGAGGATGGTGGCCATATTGATCATCTTTTTGATTAAAGCCGTGGCAAGAAAAATTTAAGTCAATGTATGGCATTGCATATTTTGACATGAATTTTGTATTTCCTTACTATTCCTGTGCTTATGAATATTATTGGCTGAAAATTTCACCACTTGAGCGAAACTAGCTGCTTGACACGTATCAAATTTGATTTGTATGCAAAGCTTAGTTTTAAATTATTCCTAATTAAACAGGTTTATCACTTTTTTCTGCCCACCCGATGTAATCGAATTTACTGGGTCACTACTGCCTTTAAAACCCTCCCTTAATGAATACGCCAAATATTAATCAAATTTTTCTATAGCTGTCACATTCAAATTTCAAACGCTTTCGCCAGCTACCTTTTTGGCTCGCACAAATCTTCCTCCTAAAGAGAAAGAGCTTTGGGAGCATTGTTCCTTCCACTTGCATTTCTGGCTCTGATGTGGATGCAGAATAAAATCAACACATGTGTGCCTATGACATAATTAAACCTCTAGTTTATCTTTTTCAGAAAAACTTCTACAACCTCGGTCAAACAAGAACTTTTCAATGTGCCTTTGCACTAAATTCATGAATGCATACTTAATCAAACATCTCAAATTGATAACATGCGCAGAACCTTCAATTTTAGAGTTACATTCAAAGCCATGAAGGCCTCCTAATGCAGGCTATTTTAAGAGATTAACTCATTAAACGTAAATGAAAAATATTTCTTTACAATATTTCAGTTTCCATACACACAAAGACGGGAGCAGCACCAAGAATTAGAGCTGGATTAGAACTAGTTGAGGCCCGGAAGCATTTTACATAAAGTCGGGATTAATTGCAAGTGCAAACCTAATTTTTTCCTCATTTCGTGAGGTGAATACAAACAACCTTTTCTGATGTCAAGGGGCCCTTTTTATCAGCATGACTGTACACCGTTTTATCTTGAAATTTTCTCTCTGTGGTGGCGTAGTGGTCAGAGCAGTGCTCACCAACCGATGGTCCACGGCACACATGCCAGTTAGGCCATGGCTTGTTATTTAATTAAATATCAACTAATACGTAGAACATCACTGAAAGTAAAAAAACAAAATGTAACTGAGCCGCATACCTTTGTTTAGTTTAAAAATGGTCCACACGTTTAAAAAGTTGAGAATCACTGATTCTTTTTGATGTAGGTAAACTCGGGCTCCATTTCCTTGTGAAGCCGAACCAAAAGACTTTAAAAAATGGTCACAGCCTCTCAACAGCACGATCAACACGAATTAAATGCTGTGGAGAAAAAGTGGGCTAGCGCGCTTGCTGAGTTCTTGGAAAAGTCACTTCACGAAATACCTCCATCTTGATGCGGCAGACATAATTCACACCAACTGATCAGACCACCAATGGTGGTCTGATCAGTCTACCAGTCTGGTTGGCCCAGTCTGATTTAAGACGTGTTAAAAAGCATGACCTCACACGCGTGAATGTTGCGTCAAACCACTGAGTTTTGAAGCCCACTGATCAACTGCGAGGATGTGAAGAGACGAAGCTCTGCGAGTTTTAGGCGTGATCAAACATTACGTCATGCTGCTTAAAAAATTTGTTGTAGTTAAAAACATCATAATATTTTATTGAAGCACCTGTGCAATTTAAATTTTAATTCGGATTTCATTGCAAGCAGGTCAATTGTATGTCACCTTGATTTGTTTACGTAATTTCAAACCGACACCGCAGACCTTTGCTTTGTAAGCAAAAGTGGTTGTTTTGGAGAATGCTGATGTCCTAAAAAATAACTTTAGACGGCAAATAAGCAATACCATATTTGGTCATGTCATGTGCTGTCGCGTAGCCTTGTTGTAAGAGCAAAAAACAGAAGCTAGCTGGTGTGGTGTGTATAAATGCTGGAAGAGTTTTCGCAAATGCGTACGTGCGTAGTTGCAAGTTTGCCTTTGCCAACTTTATGACTTGCTGCAGTGATGCGACCCACTTAAAATAAAACACGACGAAACGTGTTCAATGAGCCATTAGTGTAGTCATGTTGCATTGTAATTGAAGCATTTTTAACTTTTGTCCGATGTTAAACAACATGTTTTTCATACAACGTGATTTCCATCCTTTGACTCGAGATTGATTTGAAAATTACTTTTGGCTCTATTAGGGGTCATTAAAACTGCCACAGTTGGATGTGCTTGTTGGCAATTTCACCGATAGTTCTTTATAAGATTTCATAATGATGGCTAGGGTCGCCTTGTATTTGCCTTGAGAAGAAATTTGTTACAATTTTTTAATTCCCACACCACCCAGTCAAGCATTCATGGGGTTTTCTTGTCTAAGAATGTCACGCGGCACCAGTTCAGGCATTCTTCCTTTACCTCATTATGTCCAACTGCAGCCAATAACTCAACTGGTTCGATTTCAAACCTTGACCCAACAAAATCGGAAACCACCCATGTCTAGCAATTCTTGGACCTACGACTAAGTCAAATCACTAGGAATACAGAAATAATACAAGTACAGAAAAAAATCAACGATATCAAAAATAAACGGCATCGCAGAACAATTAACGATAAGACAAGCGCAGAAAAAATTTTTATGAAAGTAGAGGGTTAAGGCGAGGCACTATTACTTTTCCTAGATTATTTTGAAATCATCTTTTAAGAGAGGTGATAACTTTCTTGATCGATAATAGCAGAATAGACACTGACTCAACCCAACCCTTTATTTAATCTTTTTACAACCGCAATGGCTATAAAGCAGCTCATAAATTAAAGGTCGAATTTTAAATAGTGGCAGTGATGGGATGTTATACAAAAATGCATTTAATATAAGCATTTAAAAGATGTACGATGACTTTGTTGTCCCCATTTTAAGCTTAAGTATAACTTGTCGCATTAACATATACTACAAATCAACTTGGCAATTTTTTAATAATTAACTTATTTATATCAGCTTACTGCGAACTAGGATTCCAAAGTTTAAGCAATATCATTACAGAAAACAGCAATGATTTTAGATGGAATAGCAACCCATGTTTGGTCAGTAAAAACACGTTAGGGAGTTTGCGTGTAGTAAAATACCGTATATTGCTGCTGTAATTAATATTCATACTAAGAATGTTTCTTCGAGTTTGTAGTTGATTGGGTTGAGGTAGATTTTTCATCTACATAACTCGAAAATATTAAAAGTAACAAAACTTTCTGTTCAAAAAAATTTTTGATGTCAGAAAAAAGTTTGTTGCTGGCAACAGCATGGCTCTTCAAGTGGATGAAAATGATATCTTTAACAAGTCATATCCTGATCATGCACGTAATTAGCACTCGTAAACTGAGGCAGATTTTTATCGTAAAAATATTTTTGATTGTGACTCAAAATTTTGCTGTTATATATCCAACATTCAGATATTTAAGGCTTAGCTGCAATCAAAAAATCTGCGAATATCATTTTCAAAGCCTCTGATGTAATTCGTCAAGAGAATCTGAGTCTGTAGCCTATTGACTGTAGATGGTACATTTACAAGTCTGTGAATATCAAATGCAACTGATGGAAACAATGTACAAAATCGAAATTTACTATAAAAAAAAACATTTGATCAAACGAATTACAATATCCAATGAATTCACATTTGCAAGTTAAATTGATCTCGAGATAAATATCCTCTCTTGTCACAAGATTATAGATTATTTAAATTGCTTAGTTTAGTTTCCAAGGCACAGTGAACTTGTTTTGCTATCAAGAAGCGGACAAACTAAACTTCAGTCTGATACTTTTTGCTATGGCGTGAAGTACAATCTAGTCTGTGGGGTTTTCAATTAAGATATGCGATAATTATAAGACTTTTCAACCAATGAAAGAATTTATTTATATCGCTTTTGGTGTCTCGACGGCATGGTTGCCGGTAAGCAGCAGGTCGCGATGAAAGTGATTTCTTTCAAGAGCTTCTAAAACGTCATTAATTTAAAGTCGCCAGCTCTGAGTTTCAATCTCATTTAATCACATTCACCACTTGATCTTCCCGAAAGAAGGTCTTCGCTGTCGAGAGCAGAAACACCAGTAGTAACAAACTGATAGCCCCCGCCATGATCAGCATCCAAAAAGTAGCCCATGGGTTCAAAAAAATGGGTGAACCCTGCTCTGGGAAGCATTTGAAAGGGGAAATAATTCAATACAGATAATATATAAAAAGTCGTGCTTTCGAAAATGGGATCTGGTGGCTCATAGCGACGCAATGCTGGAGATTGCGAGTTCAACACCCGGTGGTTCAATTCAATAATGTCGCTGTTTAGTGGTTTCTTCTGTTTATTAGTTACATTGCTTGTAGCAACATTGTTCTGTGCTGGCATCGCGGCGGCTTCGAAGCGGATTTGATCCGTACAAGTTTCCAGGTTTCACCTTGCGGACACTTTTTGCTTATGTGCAGTAGACGTGGTCAAAGGTCAAATTGTTGGACGCATTATTGAAATGCGTATGTAAACAAGATTCGTGTGAGTACATCGTTAACAAAGTTAGTAAGCACAGCTTCTTCGAACTTATTCTAAATTTTGCCTTTCACTTTTGCGACGGTCTTGTCACTCTAGTGGTTAGAGTTTCCGCTTCACCGTCGGTAGACCTGTGTTCGATTTCTTCGTGAGCTCACACTAAAAAAGTAAGGTGATATTCACACATCTCTGGCTAGGCGCACAGCAAAAAGCGCAATGAATGAAATATGAAACTAAATTCATTTGGTCGAGATTGAAAGATGTCCTAAGGCAGCAAAAACCGTTACAGCTTATAAACTTTGCGGCATTTCAGGAACTTTAAACTTTTAGTATGCCTTATTTCGGACCAACTTTTGACGTTGACTTTTGAGTCTGTCATGTAGCTTATAAGCTCTTGCTTCGACGCGTATGCAGCAAATGCAGGAACTTCACAATCGTCCTTTGCGTCTCAAATTCTCTGTTTTGTTTAAACCGGAAAGCGCTCGCCAGACAGAAAGGTGATTTACAGCGTATGTCGTCACAAAAGTCACGGCATTTCACAAAGCGGTTCATTACGCAGGTTAAGTAGTGTTCAATTGCTAGACGACAAGAAGCTAACTTCACGAAATTCGGTTCACGCTTGAAGCAAACGTCTGCGAAGGTTTAGCGCTGTCACGAATCCAAACAAACTGATCCGAAAACAACTAGAAAGTTTTCATAAAATAAATGATTCAGAATCACACTTTCATCTACTCTTTATTACTGACATCGCTTCGGTGATATTGTGCTGGGGTGTGAAGCCTATAGAGCACTCTGGCCAAACACAGCTAACCAACGGATTTCGAGCAGTATTTGCATTTTCTACTGCTTTTGCGACAAAATTAAGAAGCCATTTAAATTATGAAGCCATTCTTGAAATAGAAACCATATTTTTTTGAGGCCATTTACTAGCATCTCGCGGACCGCAAGATTTCGGTCAGCAGGTCGCATTTGGCCCCAGGATAGACACCGCTGATGTAGTGGTAAAAGCGCTGTCCACAAACGCAATAAGTTGCTGGTTTAAATCTCTACCTGGTTGTACCCAGAATTGCACAAAAAGACATTTTTGGCTACGTTTTACAGGTGTGTGCTTTTTGTTTTTTTACTGCTTAATGTGTTTTATTTGTTTTTTAAATTTTTCTCCAAAGCCTTTAAATTTTTATAGACGCAAACTGCTTGGGTCAAAACATGGTGTATCGCAATTTTAAAACACGCAGCTGCTACGATATGACGCTACCTTAAGTCGCAGACGCATTGTGACTAACGCCTACTCACCAGAGCTGCAATTAAACTGAAAAAGTTGAGTTTGCCAAGATGGCGATTGAGTTACAGCGTTTTGTTTGTGAGGTCTTAAGTATTGACCTTGGATGACACTATTAGGCTTTAATAGACCAACGCTTTCTCGAGAAACTAAAGACAGCACTGGCCCAAAAACTCATAAGGTAGTAAAAAAAGACATGTTCTTAAAAGCCATGGTTTTCTCAACAATTAAAGAAATTAACTCACCTCTCTAATCATACCAAAGACATAAACATTGTATTCACCATTTTTCTGTTTGGACTCTGCAGGAAAGAGAGAGTGCAGAGACAAGCAAATTTTGTAGCTGCACTCTCGGAAAAGCCACATAACGGGATCCTCCAGCTTTCAAGCGGTGACAGATGGTGAAACCGAGAATGATGGCAAAGTCCAAAGAAAGGCTATCTAATTGCGCGGTTGCTAGTACAACTTCCGAATGTAGCTTCTGCTGGTTGTGCTCTTGAGGATTCACCTAAAACAAAATTTCTCCTGTTTGGCAGCATGCTTGAGGTAAAAATGCAAGGTGCCAATAGTATTTCCAACTCTGAAGCGAATCTACATACAAGTTTACGTCATCGGTGACCGTAAGATGGTTTGGAATTCTGTAAGTGAAAATGCGCAGTATAACTCAAACAACTAAACATGTATAACAATACTCACCATATCGTGACCGTCAGAGACAGAGGAGTATGGAAATTAAAGAATAAAGCTTGGCCTCAATTACCCTCAAAGCAAATTTTGAGACCTGTTTTTGGCGAATTTTGAGATAATGGTTTTTTGGTCTGAGTGATTTTTCTCAGTGAGCTATTACTGGGTATGCGTGAAGTGCTTTTCAACATAAAATAATGCTAAAAATAGTTAGCAGACAAGACTTTGACTTTCCACAATGATAACAGATGTAGATATAGCCTTTTTGAACAATTTCCAAAATTAGTTTTTTCTCCTTTGGCCCACGCTATTGCATCCTCAACAAGGGTTATCCAGGGTCGATGATATTTATACTTAGTAATTAGTCTTGAAGTTGGTTTGAACAACTGTAAGTATAGCGCTTTAAAAATAATTTTCAATTATTTGAAAAATACAACAGAATTCAGGTAAACTTGACACTTTGATTCAATACCAGAAAATTTCTAATAGAAATCAGGTTTAACTATCGGTTTCGACAAGAATGCCATCATCCTCTCATTCTTTAAACAATTTACTGTGTTTTCAAACGTTTTGTTTTTTGCCCATTGTCTTTAAATCAATGCGAGAAATTGCTTTGTAGTATTGCGTTACCATTTCAATTTTATGGATTTGCTTTTGTTTAAAGCAATTTCGATGTGACATATGACATGTTGCGACATTCAAGTGCGTGTGGGCTTCACAATTATTTTCTCCAATAACTGAATTTGAAATGTAGAGTTGGTAATAAAACGCCATATAAAATAAAGCTTGAGGGAGACTATCTGATAGAACATTGCCTTATAAAAGGAAAGTACGGGGAGCGAGGGGCGATCCTTCTTTTAGATGTCTTGGTGTTTACTATTTCCAGACAGACAGATGAAATTCGTCACCCTTTAACACATTTTCCGGCATTGTTGTGGTATTTGCTTGCATGTGTCACTTGACTGCTTGCCAAGTTTCACGCTTCATTTCCTTTTGGCGACGTCATTTCCGGTCATTAAAACGCTGCTTTTGACAGGAATTAGAATTTACACCAAATTTTGCACGTATGTCACCTTTCATTCTAAGCAGCTGCTATAATAAACATAATCGTGATTTGTGATTCAAAAGCTTTTTAAAAATACGTGTCGGAAACATTGCGAACGGACTATCGCTGTATACCGATGCTCTTTATAACGAGGATGCAAATATGCGGAAAAAATAACCTTTCACTCTCAACAAACCAACAAATAACAATCAGTCATTCACTAAGGAGTTATGAAAGAAGAGACATTCAACATAGGGTGGGGTCTGGATCAGGATTATATTTAAAGGGGCGAATGATTAATTAAACTAATGAAAGAATTCTTTAAAAAAGAAGAACTTCAAATTTGGGGGGTTGAAAGCCCTATTTTTTATGCTTTCAATGCGAGATCTGGCTCGAGGCAAACCTGATGGTTTCGGGATTGGTTTCTATTTTTCAAAGTTTAGCATGATTTTTGCTTAATCAAACAACCGGTCGTGAAATAAAGTAGCAGGCACAGCAACGTAGCTTTTGCGAGCGACCTCTTTGGGGTACAGACCTGGATTCAATTCTCTTGTCAAGTTTTACCACTGCCATTACAGACGGAATTCACAAATTTCCTGCTTGGTGTCAAGTATAGGATGAATATGGAAAATCAAATATAAAACCATTTTTACTCAGACCTGTATTGAAGCAAGTCCTGTCACTAAGAAATTGTTGCAGTAGAAAAATACCAAAAAACTCCATGATATTTCATCTTAAAACGAAACGCTTAAACGTTTTTAGAAATTCGACGTGCTTTTCAACAAGTCATTTTGTTTGAATGACATTTGACGCTGATGTTATTTGGACTGCATCGTAAAATGGTTTGCACTTTAATAAGCTGACTGCAGCAATATTTTTACATTATTGATCACGCAGAAACACAAAGACTGGCATGTGAAGGCACTAGCATAGAATTCTGAGGTCGTGAGCATAATGCTTGCTTTCCTTCCACGTTGTTGTATCCATGCAGAAAACGCTACAGCTGCTTCCCTTGCTTTCTTGCACTGCTTGTGGTGTTAACAAACTGTGTCAGCAGCGTTAATGATCCCAAAACAGATTTGCATGAGTGAGGTTTTCCATGATTGCAAGCAAGATGCATTTTACGTTCACTTCTTCCCGCTTATTCTGTCTTAGCTCTACTACGACCAACTCGCTTGCATAAGAGGCTTGCTACTGGACTTACACTGCTCTTTAAATTCTGAATGTGCTTCCTGACCAACAGCAATGGTGCTTCAATGAGTTCACAGTTTCCACCCATTGGCTACGAAGTCAGGAACAAGGAGAAATTTGTTATTCAAACGATGAGCTTTTACACAGTTTTATATACAACCAGCAGGCGTTGCCTGGCAGGGCTGCCAGTCAGTACGTTGGGTTAGAAATATCAGTTAAAATTGCTGCATCGACTTCACCCGAATAACATTTTTGAAAGCAGCAACGAAAACTAGACTTAAATTGGATCGTTGGCCCTATGCTTCTAATCCCAATCATTGTAATTTAAATTAAGACTGGTCGTATTCCCGCTTCCTCACTCATTTCACAAATTCTATCCGTTTTTCCAATTAGTGTAGAGGCTCAGAGCCAGGGATGGGCGCCGCAATGGTTTTTGTTTTTTGATTACAGAAATAAGTTATTTGGTGGAGGCTTATTTCGCTACGTGATCCAATCCCCTTCTTAATGATTTTTTGTGACACCAAGTTTCTTGACTGCACCTGTCTGCTCTGGCCCCTAAATAGAGCAAAAGGGGATTATACTTTCCTCCAAATATCTTCCATCCGATTATTCTGTTGGCCTATTAATCCATGCCAAGAAGAAATTTTCCACCATTCAGAACAACTGACCTATGTATTTCTATTAATTTTCCCTTAAATTTCACGAACTATGTCCATGATACCGACCTCGATAATAATAAGTCAAGATTTCACTTACTTACAAACAGTAAATAACTTCACGCACTTTCATAAGTTTGTTTGACAAAGAACATGGGGCATAAATTCAAAGTTGTGAAAAGTCGCTGAAGTGATTTAAGGCTGGTTTCTAGTAGATGTAGATTGCAGGCGTAGCGTGAAACATTTTCTATTTCTCTATTTAGTTTCATGCGCGAAGCGAGCGCGTTCTGCGCATAAAACTAAACAGAGAAAGAAAGAATTTTCCGCGTTAAGCGGACAATCTACGCCTGATGGAAACCAGCCTTAATGCATTTCACAAAAATGAAGTTGTAGGCCTAGCGCTGACAACTTTTTTGGAATATTCGGCCAAATTTTAAACTTAAAGCCTCTAGCTAAGTCTATGTTCCTTGCACCCGGCATAAACGTAGCCAGAGAAAGGTGAAGTGATACGGAGTCCAGAGTCAAGCATCTACAGTTCAGTTATTACAACAAGTTAGGTCACGGCTTAAGTGAATAACTCACTGAACAGCTCTTTGTGCTAAAGAAGAGGATAACTTTTTCCAAGTCCAAAGAGACTTCACATTAAAAATCGAACATTTTGTTGCACTTTCATATATTGATAAAAATGTTTCAGAAGTTAAGAGTACACTGGCGTACTACAAAGGTGGTCTAACGTGGAATTAATCTATAGATTTGTTATTGTAATTTTAGTACTTACCATTGTATTATTAAAAAACAGATTTCAACCGGTATCTACGTGCTGCAACATATCGTTCTGCTTTAACTAGCAGCATACTAGTAAGAGGCTTTACTATTTACAATTGCTTTCAAAATGGCAGTGAACAATAAGTACAGCTATTGCATGCTGCTGTTATTTTCTACAAAGCAGTACCATACAGCACTATGACGTCACTTTACATTGTGACGAAACAAAGCTTTCTTTGGAAGCGTTCAAGAAAAAGAAGAAAAAGGAATACTTAAAAAAGGTTAAAAGCATTAAATACTTTAATGCTTGTTTCGTAGCATCAAATCTTGAATTGTTAGGGAATTATTTTGTCAGAAACAGCTTGCTGAGGTATGTTTCGAAAAAGCTTTTAACCGACCTTCTGCACTCACTATTTTTTGAAAAAGGGAGAAAACAAATTTTTAAAGTGATCGTTAATTACAACTTCATTTTAGTTCGCTAAAAGATAAAATTTCTATAGTCGGTAAGTCGGGTGCTGGCTTTTGTTTAAGCAAAAAACGTGCCACTCTGTCAAGAAATGCAAATTGGCATCACGAATTCCCTTATTACACTTACCCAGGGGCCGTGATCCATCGCATTGGGTTTCATGCTCGAACCTCCAATGATTCCAACGGAATTAAAACAAACACATCACACTGTTTAATATAGATGTCGTTCAAAAACAATTGTCTACTCCAAATTGCCTAAACAATTGGTTAGAAAACTTTTTTGAAGGTTACCACAAAATTGCTTTAAGAACAATGTAATTACTCTACAAATAATTAACCATAAAAAAGATTCTTATCAATCCATTTTTTAAACTCAAATTGAAGGCAAAGACCTTTTTTGTTTGGAGGCCAACTTAAAGTTAGTGTTTTCCATTCAAACTCAAAGCGGAGACCTAGTTTTTGGAGATTGTTTTTGTAGTGCTCTCTAAACTGAAAGATCTTTCTTTTTGGGGGGTCAACTTTTCAGAAATAAAATCAACCTAATGTATTTAGATTTTTAATTTTACTCCATTCGTGGTAATTTTCCCCACTTTCCTCAACTTAGGTCTAAACCGTTTCTGCGTGCACGCTTGTGAAGTGCGGTAACAGAAATGGACCTCCCTCTCTTCATGCGCTGTGCAACCTACAGCAAAGTTATTGAAAAATTCCTTCCCCTTGCCCTGTAAAATTTCTTCTTCCGGACGTGAAGGGGATTTAGGAAAATAAAAACCGTTCGAGGTGTTTGTGTTAAAAAGAGTAAAGACATGCCCGCAATTGTGCCACAAAGGCCACCACATTTGCTCGCCAGGTGGGAGTTGAATGCATTTTTGCTAGTACCCGAAGAGTTCTCTGTAAATTGCCCATAGCGAGAAAGCACAGCTTCCTAAAGATTACAAACCGGCGTTTTGTTTTTCTCGGCTTCGTCACCGACATTTCGGCAGCCAACGAACACTTATAAAGCAAAAGTATACAAACAAATCAATCATTCAAAAAAGGGCAGGTTTTGTGTTAAGGAAAATTCTCGTTTCCATTGGAAAAAATCGTAAACTGAGGTGGTAATGACTGTTGCCAAGGTTGAATTCATCAATTCCGATGACTTTGCCTTTTACCGCCCAGTCATTACGTAAATAAAGATCATTAAGAGCAAATCAATCATGTTTTTAAAATAACGCTTCAAACTAATGGGCAAATGATTTGCTATTCTAGGTCGATCACCTTTTTTTAATACCGGTTGCGGAGTTAGTACTCTGCCCTAAGTGCAATAAGAATATTTAAGGGGGCAAACGGTAATCAATTTTGTACGTGCGAATAAGAATGTTGCGGCTTCTTCTTTGAAACTCAGCAGGCGTGAGTGCATGTGTTTCTTATCTTTATCTCTCCAACATGCCAGCGAGATTCTGCTTCCCTTAACCAAATAGGTGTCAAAGCTGTTAAAAAAGTTGTAAATTACCTCTCAATAATCAACTATTGAGAGGTAGTAAAGTTTATTGTGGGAGGTGTCCTAGGAGCTTTAAAATTACCGGGAAGACCAAAGCTGCCAGTACCATTACAGGTTGTTTTTAATTTGGTAGTTCACTCTTTACATAATGTTAATTCAGCAATAATATCCGGTGGAAACTGGATTTGTGCCATTGATTCGGTGAATTTTTTTCTGATTAAACAAATATTTCTCAACCTGGGGCACGATAATTCAGAATTAATAAATTGTTTTGAATCTCAAAAGTTGAAATGAGCCAAAATTGGCCATCCAAATAAGCCATGACCATTAGCACGAACGCACTTTCATGCAAACAAAACAAAGGCCGCGCTGTAACCGGCTTGCAAACGAGGTCTGCGTTTAATGTTGTCGGGCGGTAGGCGAGTGGCTTTGGAAACAAAAATTGGGGAGTGAAAGAGAAAAAGTTTAGAGCAGGGGTTCTCTACCTTTATTCTCTCATTTACCCCTCGGCAAATTTCATAAGTAAAATTTACCCTCAAATGTTTTTACATTTTTTCACTTCTACAAATGCCTATTGTAATAGGTAAAAGTGTGAATTTTTTGCTAACAAAATTTACCCCCCAAGGGGTAGATTTACTCCCGGTTAAGAACCCCTGGTTTAGAGGCACTAGTTTAATTCCAACATCTTATGGGAAACTCTAATTAACGGTACAGATGTTTAATAATCTCATTTTATTTGCTTAAAATCAACTAAAAGCATATTTGAATGCAATCTTTAACTGTAAAAGCGCAAATAGCTTCTACACAACTGAACTCTAGCGCCGAGGAAATTATAATTTGATAGCCAGCACAGTCGACTTTAAAGAAGGAAATTAGTAATTGGAAATGCTGAGCTAAACTGACTTCCTTTATGTTGCATGGAGCTCTACAGCTAATGATATTTGCTTTCTGGCAAGTCATGCAAAAACGGAGCTTTTGATTCAGTGATCATTTTGCAGCAATAAGACTCCAGAATTATCTATTCATGTCCTACATTATTCTATAATTTAGTTCCTTGTAAACAATTCGGCTACTTTAATGTTTAGGATCTTATGTACTTTAGGAATTTTATAGAGAATATAATTTTTGGAGCCATACTTCTATACTTGATGTGGCAAGTACATTTATCCTCTTGACCAGCTTTTTCTCTCGGGAGGGTCATAGGACAACATCCCTAGTTATCACAGTTTTTAAATATTGTTACCTCATGTTTGTAATGTTTGCTTTGGGTAAATGCATAATACATGTACGTTGGCAAGGTGTTCGAGTGCGTCGGGTAAAAAGTTTTATGATGGCCGGAGGACAAGAATAAATGACCTGAAAATCCAAATTCTTGAGGCTAGATGTTAAATAGCCACTTTACACCTCCAAAAAGAAAGCTGAGTTTATATCAGTATTTCGCAATGTTTAAGCTAAGGAAACGTAAATAACAAAACAAGTAAAAATGCTACTTTTTGGAAGTGCGAATTCGCCCAAAGTTGGCCCGCGCTCAAGCAAGATATATTATTGTATGATTAATAAACCTTTTGTGAAAAAGTTTCTGCATAAAACTATTGTGATATCACAGCTTTCATTGTGTGATCAAATAACGTCCATTGTCTTATTTCTTGATCGATTTTGCTGATTCTCCAAATAGTTTAATTTTATTCAGCTAAGGTAAAAATAGGAAAGAATGACTAATGAACTATTGTGTGAATAAATTACTTTTTGCAAATGCACGAAACTAAGCGGAAAAGCAACCAGCAACTAGCAGAGGACTGCTTCACTCCCAAAAACCAATCAATGAAAAATCTCGGATAACGAAAACGATCTTATTTTTGACCCCCATCCGTTCTTAAAATTTATGTCCTTTCAGCAATTTTTGTTGTAACATCAATATTTTTAGGGATGCAATGTTTTCCCCAATCCCCTTTGGGGCCGGAATCAGAGTTTTGGGACCTCGGCATTTTGGACCGCAGCTGTGGTACCCTGAAGTATTCTTCGAAAACCTCATTGTATTGTGCTACAACAAATGGGGCTTCTAGCTACAAACTCATTAGGGCCTAACGTTCCAGTTAGACCTCGGTCATTTTGTTGCCTTAGTAACCAGGGGTGACACAACAACACCGGGGGATTCTTTTGTCAGCGAGAGCGAGAAACGTCTGTAACCGGCGCAATGGTGTAGTGGTTAGAGCGTCCGCATCGCAGTCGGTCGACCTGGGGTTCATTCCCTAAGTCGAGTCATACCAAAAGACTTCAAAAAATGGTATTCACAGCTTCCCTGCTTGGCGCTCAGCATAAATAGGGATAATGTGGAGAACAAGCCGGCAAGCTTGCTTGTTGTGTCCTTTGGCAAGGCAATTAACGGGACGCCTCCGCCTTTATGTGGCAGACAGGTGGCCCACCCGTACTTCACCGGATTACAATTGTGAAGTTGCTAACCCAGCCTGTCGTAAAAGTCGACTCTTGCATACCCACCAGGCCTTGTTGGTGGTGGGGCTACCAGTCACTGAAGACTGGTTCGAAATGTGCTGCCATCTTTCCCCTAACCAAATTCAATTATGTTGACGGCATGAACCTTAATGCCGTACCTCCACCCGGAGGAAGAGAAGGGGTAACCACAAACAAACAAACAGAAACGTCTGTATTTTTCACTGTTCAACCTTGTTTTGACCAGAAAAACTGTCTACACAGTCACTAAACCTGTTTGGCTTTGCAGATCGGCGCTTTTCGCAACGTAGTGATTAGAACGATATTTCGCGCGAAATCATTATTCTTTTTATGACACTCCGCATACCAATTTCCTCAGAATCACTTACAGTTACATAAATCAATTTATGCTTTTGAAATCCGCTTTAATCTATTGAAAGTAATGTAGTGCAAAGCGCAAAAACGCAGCACATTTTTCGTATTTATTGCTTTTTAAAATATATGGTATCACATTGTTTAATTTGCACGCCAAATATTTACCAAATATTTCCACAACTTTTCTGTTTACCAATATTCTAAGAATAAAGCCTCAGATCAGACTGACCATGACCTAATTTGATAAAAGCACAATGCGCCTAAGCGAATCATTTAATTGTTAACGCCTTAAGAAACTTTAGTCAATGCTTTGAATCTTACTTTTACTTCCATTTTAAGGTAAAAAAAAGCACTGGGTATCATGACCACTTAACGAGTCGTTATCATAGCCTGACTTTCGAACGTAATTGCGGTTTGCTTGTGTTTTCGCGTCGTCACAATCGTTTAGAGCAGTGGTTTTGACCCTTTTCGCTGGAGCGGAATCCCAATGAAGCCCTCTAGTGGCTCGAGGAAGTCCTGTGCAATAATTCAACCGTTGTATACAATTTGTGTAACTTCTGGCGGAGCCCCTGGACTGAACTGGCGGAACCCCTGGACTGAACTGGCGGAACCCTGGTTGAAATCCTCTGCTTTTGCGTATCAGCGCCTATTTTGATACAAGAAAACAAAAATATGCTTACATCTGATTACGCTCGAAGGTGACACCGATGCGCGATTTAGAGATTTAGCGCGACCCAGAAGATTTCTTTATGCATCAGAATACATTGCATTTTGTTTTAGCGACGTGACCACCCATAAAGCGAGTAGATCACTACTTGGGGCAATGCGTCCCCAATAACTTTGAAGGAATATTGTCCTCCTACAATTAGGAAGTGTGGCATTATATTTGGAGAGGGGCCTTCAAATGCATGGATAACCTTTCACGATCAACAATTTTCTCCCTTTTTTTTGGAGAATCTTCTCCCATAACTGCAAGTACACCACCAGTAACGGATCGAAGGTATAGCGATTAGAGTGTCGGCTTGTTAGTCAGTAGACCCGGCCTCAATCCCTTATCGAGTTATACCAAAAGACTTTTTAAGTGATAAGCACAGTTTTCCACAAGTGAAGTAATGTGGAGAAAAGGCCAGTTATTTCGCTAGTTGTGCGGTTGAGAAAGGAACGTCACAGGATTTTTTTGTCTCTTTGCGCCTTATAAATGGTGGCTAAGTTCACGGTCGCTAATTGTATTGTCATTATTACGTAATAAAGACTTCTCAGAAACTTATTACAATGCAATTATTCACTAATAACTATGAAATTGCTTTTAATGCCATGAACTCATCCTGAAACGGTTAGCGATACTACGGCCTAATCGGATGCAGTTTGTCGAAGCTCAGTTATTTGTTTATGATGTTGAAACAATGAGAAACGCACTAACGAGAAGATTTTTAACTGAGCTGGATTACACTTACTCTAGTAAATAGACAGTTTATCTAAGCTATATCCGACTCTGGTTTCTTCGAATAACTATAGACAAGCTGTAATACATGCTGACTAGTCTAGAGACAGTCTGTCTATTTTAGCAGTACTGTCTACAGTGGTCCGATTTATTAATAACAAGAAAATCTCTCAAGATTACACAGAATTTCCTTTCGCTATTGAGGAAAACTACTAAAAAGATGATCTCTTTATTTGACTCGGAGTGGTTTAGCATTCGTTCTATTCAATAACGCAATGATTAAGCCGTTTTATTTTTTTATTTAACGCCGGGTATACATTGAACAATCTCCTTTCTACCGTAATACATAGGCCTAAACCTAATCCTTATTTTCCAAGCAAACCAACTAAAGAGAATTACCTGTTCTACAAACAACCTTTGGTTTAAGAACCAACATTTACAATTTATAAAGCTCTAAAAAAGCGAGTACTGCCCATATTGCAATCGCAATGCGCACTGCCATTGGTGGGTAATGAAAAGCAAGGTTTTGCCTACAGTCATCTTTTACAATTTGCTGGATGGGGAAGCTGCTTCATTATTCTCACTTAGTGAAGCGTGAAGAGTGCATCCACCATAAATCGGTTGAATTGATTTGGCTTTCCGAAAAGTAAATCCTGGATAAGTCAATGGTTGATCGCAATTATGCTAGCATACCAATATCAGTAAGTTATGAATGAGCTTATGAATAAAAAGAAATAAACAATTGGTATGAATTAAATAATGCATGAGCTATGAATAATGAATGAGGATTATTGCGTCAGAGCCGTGAATATTTTATCATAATTTAGCTTACAACTTCGCTAAGATATTCCATTTTAACCAATCAAATCTAAAGTGAAATTTTGGTTCCTGTGCACATGAGTTGAGTTTAGTTGAGAAAGCACAACATTTGCTATGACCATCAGTGCTCCAAAATGTTCTCTAAGTCTCGGACAGTAGACCTAGAAAGCGCTATATCGCATTCATGTTTGATCTTAACATTGATTTTTACACTTGATGCACGAAACTGAAAACAGCAAAACATCAGAAAACGTAGCAATTACATTGAAAATGGCTGTTATTTTTAAGCCCAATTTTAGTATATCCTGTTAAAACAAAAGCCGAGCCGCAAACTGCGCGATAAAAGTGGTTAATTAAACAGGTGTGCACAATCTAATCAATGTACCAAGTTATTCAAGTAGTAATTTAGGGACTTCACGTTCCAAAACACTTCAGATTTTAAACGAAAGCAATAATAGCGGATCCTATTTACAAAAACTAACGGACTTCAGACGCTTGAAGTTACTAATTTGAGCAAAAATGTCCTGAAGCAACATTTTTTGCTAGTGGTGAAATCTCACTTTTTTTCAATCTTTCTCTAGTGAGATCATTAACTGTAGAAACAATGGATAGGCATATCGCTTGTAGATCCCCCTTAACTACCATTGCAGTTATAAAGTTGCAAACGGCGCTGTGGCGTAGTGGTTAGAGCGTCCGCTTTGCAGTCTTTAGATCAAAACTCAATTCGCTTGTCAGGTCATGCCGATGGACTTCAAAAGCGGTATACATAGCTTCCCTGACTGGGCGCTTTGTCCAACGGAGGCAGTGTGGAGAAAACGCCGGAAAGTTCTCTTGTTGTGTTCTTGGAGAAGCGGCCGCGACGGCCCAGTTCAACTGATGAGGACCAGCGAAGATGAGCATGAGTTCATGCTAATAAGCCAAAACTTGCTTGCACAAAAAAGAAGAAATATATTTTTTGTGTTTTCATGGCCGCTCCCATTATGCTCAGCTGTTACTGATCACATTAAAGCAACTGTGGCGTTATACACGTCATTTCTGTTCTCGCAGTGTGACGTCGCAATGTATTAAACAAAGATTAAACCCGACAGTTCGCAATCAAACGCAGCAGTGGGACGCTTGGAACCTTGCAGCGCCCTCAAGGTTGAACTCTTTGGGAAAAGTCGTGAAGGTTGCGATTTGCACCGCTTATCTTCATCTCTCACGCCCGTAAAGATAAACCACTGCGCCGCACATAACTTCATCGCTACATTGGGGAGGTAGTGCGCCAAAAATTGACATTACCATGCTCTCCCGTCGAGATAAGTCTAATCTTTCGTCTTCTTTGCTAAATTGCGAACAAAGAAGTTTTGACGCATCGATTTCGCGCTCAGCACCGCGAAACACACCGCAACAGCTTTCGCGATTTACAGCTGCTCGAACACAGCAGCGCATCGAGTAATCAGCCAACGTATGAAAACGCTTGCAAAGCGATAGCAAACGGAAGGCGCTACGCTAAAGTTGGTCCATTAATCAAGCAACGCTGAGCAGGGTTTTCTCTTTAAAATCGAGGAAGGCAACAACAGGGAATTTATCTGGGTCTTTTCGGGGGTAGGGCAAAATCACGTTTCAGAACATTTTATGGAAAGTAGGAAAGGGTTCGTTTATATGAATATCCACGGAGGGAAAGCCTTGAAGCCATCTTTCACCAAATGCTGTAGATTCCTATTTTTCGATTTAGAGCTGGATTGAAAAAGAAAACGAAAATATGGAAAGCAGTTTAATATTGAATGCCACAGTCATAACAGGATGATATTTTTAGTTTCGAGGGTTGGGAGTGAAAATTAAAACGTCCAGCTTCTATCCCAAAGTGCTTTGATATAACCCACTCCTTTCTGGCCAGATTTGACTCAACGGGGAGTCTGTCAGGAAATTACCGAACCAAAGAAGAAAATGTTGTGCAGAAATATAATGATCAATTGTGCCAGAGGCGTCTGAAGTTCAGATATACCAAAAATATCATTTTAGACATTTCGAGAAGGAAATTCCCATTACCTAAATACGTTTTGCGCAGAGGATGCCGCTGGCCTCATAAGCACGTTTGTTTTCGTCACTTCTTTCATATCAAATATTTAACACAGTTCTTATAATCCGCTTGCTCTAAGTTTTCATGGAATTGCAGATTGTCTTTGCTAAGCTACTTTGTGGCGGTAGTATGCCTACACGGCTTATTTTATTTGGTCAAACTGAGTTGGCTTTCCTGCGCGGCTTACGTTGTTACGTCACACGGAAGCATTACGTATCTACGCAGCTTACTTGCTGACGTCACACGGACATTGCGCGCCTGTACATCTGCAATCTGATGGAGCGCTGCAAACCTCATGCAAGAACTTCCGCATATACGTCATACCTAAATGCGTTCTCATCGAAATTACAACGCTGATACCTTTTTCAAATTATAAGCGCGCTACACCATTGCTAAGCGAAAGCTTTAAGCTGCTTGGTCTCACCAATAAAGGAAATCTTTGCACAAAACCCGCAGCGTAAATTCTCCGCATACAGGGTGGCCTCAACCATTTGATGATGTTCTAGAAACTAATCATAGACTTGTTACGTTATAATCGCAGGAGGCCCAGGAATATGTCAGAGGAGGAATCTCTCACGTTCTAGCCGTGACTTTGCTTAATGGTGAAAATTATACTTTGTGCTTTTGGCGCTTTTTTGACTGCGACGGTTTTAGCGTCAGGACTTTTATTAACCACTACTAAATAAATTCGGTTTAATATTTTGATTCTCCATCTTACTTCTATTGGTCAGTGCCAAGCTGGAGGTTTGTAAATATCATTTTTAATGCCATTGGATGTGATTTAAAAAAGATCGCATTTCTACCTTGACGACCCATTTTTCATTGTAAAAAAGTAAAATGTGTTATGACCCTGAAGCTGCGAAATGCATTTCCAGTAATATTGACGGCTTTCATCTACTTCCATCGCGATTCGATAAATGCAGTGCTTATTTGTAATTGTACACGACATTTGGTGGGTTCAATGCTCAGAGCGCTACATTTCATGTAACATGTAAGAGGTGAATCGCAGTGTCCTATCAAGCTTACTCCGCGGTTTTTATCCTCTGATCATAGGAAAACCTTTTCTCAGTGATGCTCGATTATCAGGATCCTCGTCGCGTTCAGCTCCGCTACGGCGTTGCCGGCTGCTGGCACAGTTTTTCACCACAAGCAGCGCAACTGAGCGGAAGAAATCACCGCAATCCACCTTTACAAGTGCATGACTGCCCTACCATCGTGAAGTTTTAACACACCACTGCTGTTACCATAAACGGCGATACAACCCACTTGACTCCACTGCTGTCGAAAATATGGCTTACCACGAACTCAGGAACATGTGTGGATAGCTCTTGACTAGAAAACCGTGAAGCCATTTCGCAGTCTACCTATCTTTTTATTCATGCACTGAAATATCAACAGGTTTTGAATAATGTTCACCTACAACAGTTAGATCGTAATCCACGTTTGAGTAAATTCTATTACATATTTTCTGTAGTGCTACTGTGGTATGCAATCTACGTTCTATTATATATTTTCTATAGTGCTGGTGTGGTATGTTATCTACTTTCTATTACATATTTTCTATAGTGATGATGTGGGTATGTAATCTACGAGTATATTTTTACCATAGCTAGATCTAAACGTTTAGGTTAGGGCTAGGCGTAGAGTTAGGATAAATATGAAGGTTAGATTTAGTTTTTGGGGTTAGGTTATTTTCGTTCTTTTTTTCATTGTGGTTGATCAACTAGACTATCTATATTGCTGTAGATTGTAGTTGTATGAAAATTACATACTATAACAATAGTCTTCATTTTACGCATTAAATTCTTCGCTCCTGAGCGCCAAGAAGGATATTTATGAATTCTAATTCAGCAATCTCTTGTTCGATGAGTTCTTGTAAACCCACTTCATCCCTTAAAATCCACCCCGAAAATAATTTCTTTCCAATTTAGCTACCTTTGGTGGCCTAAATGCATGCATGTGTTATTTATAAGATTTTAATAGCGATTGCATGTATCGTCTTGTTAGCCGAGGGCGTGTTGTGCTTCGACTTGAAAAGCGGACGGTGATGCCAACCGAGGTTAATCACTAACCGAAGCAATTTAAAATTGATCAAGGGCTGAGTTCGTCATTTATCAATGTTTGATGATTGCTATCAATACCCGCAAGCCTTGTGACTCGTAGGGTAGATTCCTTTTCGAGAGTTTGCGACTGATCTCTACCGAGCAAGTGAGATCATCGCGATAAAACGCGAATTCGCAATCACAATTTGGGGGCTCAATTCTCACCGTGGTTCTGGGTTGCATTGCCGTACTCTCGTAAAACGCTTTTTACCATTAGTAAAGCCAAAAACAAATTTTGAAAAGGAACAAAAATCTATTTTACGATATTACTGTTTCTCAATGGGGGTTGATGACCATCTTTTTTGCCTCCCCTCTTGCCGCACCTCAGTTGTACTGTTTGTAATTGAAATACAACAAGCGAGCAGGAGTAGGAAATCCGGTTCAGGTCTTAACCCAGGTTTTTTGTGTCAACTGTATTTTCGTGATCTGTTAAATAACAGGTCTTCAGCTGTTTTCGGACCACCGATAATATCCACTCATCTAACCCGCGCAAGAGCTCCAAAAAATTTCTACACATCTCAATATCAACAACAAAAAATTTGTTCAAAAAACAGCATCAATTTCAATGCAAAAATTCCTATATTTAAATGTTGTTGTGGGATAAACGTCACATCCCACAACACAAATAGCCATAAAATTGGCAAACAGAATTAACGCTCTAATTGAGTGAACGAATTTTGCCCATCTGGCTAGCTGCAAAAATGCAAATTGGTACCTTTTCAAAGGGTTTTGCATTTTTCAATTAGTCGTTGAAATGAAAATGGCCTTTTGAAAAAAAAAGATGATTACATTTGAAGATTGCTTTTTGTCACCAAGCAATTAATATTTACCAGCAACGATTAAACGGAAACTTCTCTTAAAACTAACAAATAAGTCTGCTGCCATCGCTGGTTTGCTTTGCACAGGGTATAAGTCCTGGAAACCTATTTTTTAGCATATAACAACTGGCATTTGTGAAAAGACCATGGTTGTCTACATTGTACATGTATTATCTGAAATGCTTTGGTAGCTCAGTAAGCACGTTTTAGACCTATAGGTTATCCCTTGCCACAAAAACAGGTGCAATATTGAGCTGAAGCCATTATAAGCGTTATTGTTTAGTGATTACCGCACAGTGCTGACTGCAAGGAATGTTCGGCCATTCTACGGTTCAGCGTTCAACACTTGATCACACTGCAACTCAGCTGGCGAATCGGCTTGAAAGCTTTGCTCTGCGCAGGTGCGGCTGAAAGATATTTTGAGTTTAACTTGCATTGCGTTTTCATGCCAATTTATGACGTGATTAGCGTTTCTAGAAAAAGCTCGCAACGTGACCAATGACTCCTTTGTTTTCAAAGAGAGCGCGCGTAACGACACAAATGTTTTAGCGAAGAGATTATGATAGTATTGAAACGATAGAACAAAAAACTCAAGTACTTGTTGGTTTTAATTTATTTAAAAAAATTCTTCCAAATTATTTCCCTTTCTGAGAAGCTATTTCAATGGTGTTTTCCTGAGACGATTGATTTACATTTTTAATGTCACTGTGCATTGGTTTACTAAGAAAATCGGTTTGATTTATTCAAGTCTAGCGAACCTGAAATCATCTGCGGCACGTTTTTATTTTTTGCACTCACAATTAGCCGAACATGACGAAACGGAGAAAATTCTGAGAAGATGGCACTTTCGAACTGTTGTCGAGGAAGATCAAATTTTCTGGTAAGACTGCATTTGAGGTGAAGTGAAACGGATCAGCTCTCCTCCGAAATTAAAATGCCACATTTGTGACAGCAGTTGAGACGCTCGGCGATGCGTTTTTTGTGACTCTCGATGAAACTTCTTTGTCTTTCGGCTTTTTCCCGATTAGGGGTCGCCACAGCAGATATCTGCATTTTCATAACATGGTATTTGTTTTACGGTCGGATCTCCTTCCTGCCACCAACCCTCTCTTCCGAGGAAAAACTGGGCCACCTGTCTTCCTCATAAAGGCGGGGCATCCCGTTAAGTGACTCTCGATGAAACTACGCGTAGTTATTCATATGGGCTGTAGAGCTGCTGACCCAGGGTCTTGTAAGAAGCAACTACAGGGCACCCAAACATGGCATTCTGCCTTGTTGGTAGAGGAGTGGCCAGTTTTCGATTTCTATCGAGAATGTTTCGAAGCACTCTGCCGCTTTCTTCCCCCCCCGATTTTTGCGTTGTGATATCAATCAGATCTGCGATGTGAACCTGGAACTTCATGTTCTTCATTTCAAGAAAGAACAAGAGTAAACATAGCGTGACTCTGACGTGACGTACGTAGCTTTCACGTGATGCAGCATTATGACGCAATACAAACCAAAAGTGCAATAACAGCAGCTGTGTCTAGATTTATTCACCAAACGCACTCTGTTGCCATTCATTACGTGTTAAAACGGAACTAAATTGTTACCATACGAAATGCACTTTTTGCCACCCAGACAACAGTAAAGTGCTTGCCTAAGCACGAAATAATTTCGAGAAGAATATCTTCCGATTGCCTAATATTAATTTTTAATTAAGATTTTTCTCCAATAAAATTAGCAAAAAAGCAAAAACTAGCCAAGAAATTGAGGTTTTTAAAGTTTTTCTGTAGTGGCGTTTATTAATAGTTTTCAAACACGTTGGCCTGTTACACCACCTAGCACTGAAATCCATGTCTAAAAGATTTAGCCCTTGAGGCCAGGTTGGGGAAAGCTAGCCTAAAATGACAATTTTTGGGGGCTGTTGAGAATAGCCTTTAGATTAAATGAAAAACATTTGCCTTTAAACAAAATGTAAAATGCGTAAAAGGGATGATTCTCCACCTTCTTAGTCCCTCTCCCCCTTCAAAGAAAAAAACACCTTGAATTTTTTATTACAAAAAGATTGCTCTAAACATCAATTATTAGTAGTTTTCGAAAGAGTCACGCTCTTTAAAACTAATTTTGAGGGTTCCGTTGGTTGTGATAAATATCAACGTTGCACTTTTTACAGGTTGCAATTTAGTGATATGATTTTGCAAAAAAATATCTTGTTCAAAATCAGCATCAACACGCTTATCGTCTAAATTGTAACAACACGAAAAGTGTTTGTGACAAAGTAATGTTTCTGAACAGTTTGAGCTCTACTTGGCTTGTTATGTGAGCACTTAAAAAAACGAAACGCTAAAGTTGATTGTTTTCCAATGCGCTAAAATCGATTTACACGTTCGCTCTACAAGGTTGGAACCCAATTAAGTTAAGACGATCATCATCAAGCTTAGGCCTGTTTTAAACAAGCTTCAAGCGATTTACGTATGATAAGAGCCCTGGTGAATACGTGGGCACTTAATTAAGACGTGGTAAAGTGCTTTTAAGCCTAAAGGCGATTTCAAAATCGTACTCTCGCCCATTCACGACAAAGTTTTTACTTCAAAAATGATGTTCACCAATCTGCGGCTTGGCACCCAGCAATGGGGGCAATGTAGAAGGTGAAATACGAAAATAAATCTACTGGGTCATGTTAGGCCAAATATCCTGGCACTAAAAATTCGTAGTTGTCTGAAAGAGCCAAAAACTCTATGGTAATTGCAATATACAATACTGTTTTTTGGCTTGGCTCGCTAAAATGACAGTTGTATGTCGTGTCTTTTTCCCTAAGAAGAGCAAAAGTAAGCACCACGTTACGTTCAGGTTTATCTAAAGGTTATGAAGAATGCTGAATAGCCAATTGTAACCTTGACCAACGCTTAAGCCACTTAAGCCAATCACCGAGTTGTTTGGCTGCGTCTTCCTTGAAGTTCAATGAAGACTACTCATAAAGATGAATTATTTCATCCCAATACCATCTAAGAAGTTACCAGAACTGCAGACGCCGTACAACTAAGCGGAAGAAAATCCCGTGGAGAGTTATTTTCACGAGCACAGTATCGCAGAAAAGCGGGTTTTTGTCTGCAAACCGTATCCCCTTTCAGGTCCCTTGTCAGCCGACTTCTTGGGACTGCTGTCTTAGGACAAAGCTTCTGCTAAACATTTGTTGCCATGCAGTGGTAGAAGTTTTGTACTGCCTTATCCGGTCTCCATAAAGATACAATATGTAACTCCACCGGCTACACATATTTTTTACGACTTTGCTTAATTTCCCATTAACTGCATTCTATCAACCGGCAACATGATGGCATTTGTTATTTCACAATGCATTGTTAAGACGACACAAACAGGAAGAAAAGCGACTAATGAATAAGGGAGAACAATTGGGCTACGTTGATCAATGCACAAGGTTACAGACAGTTGAATAACGCATTTTAAGTGAAAGCATGCTTTCAGAAAGCTGTAGTAAAACAAAATCAACAAAGCGCAGTTACACAACCTACTGAACAAACTGAACTTGCAATATATTCCACTAAGTCAAGTCCTGGTATTTAGAAAATGTTTGAATGGTGGGGACACATCTATAATACGGAACCCCATAAAAAGTCATTTAACATCATTCTCTTTTTTCTCACAAATTCTCTGATAAAAACAATTTTTAGCAAGATAAGCAAGTGGTTTTATCGCATTCACTTATTGATAGTTGCTGTGGCCCCAAGCGTCAGAGATAGGTCAGACTCAATATTTTTGTAAGGCCAAAACAGAATTTGAAAGTTGACTAATTTCATGTGACAAAACGTAATTCGAAATTTCTTCACTGAATATATTCTTTTGTGCTTGAAATGAGGATATGTGCACGCGCACACGCGTCATGTAGTCACAGTAATACCTATGGTTATACTTTGGTAATTATACAGAATTATTACATCACAGCAGCACATGACTATGACATATCAATGAGTTATAACTGGATCAATTAAAAAGTTAATGTCAAACGGCGAAAGCGCGTGACTTGATAGCCAACAAAACAAAGCTAAAACAACACAGCGCGTCGATTCAATTCGACACTTCGAGAAACCACGATGTTATTTCAGCTCGGTGCTGCTGTACCAATTAAAATCAACGACTAACTTTACATTTTTACTCAGTCACATGCTCAACACTAGAGGAAGAGTGCGAAGTTTACTGAAAATTAAGAAGGTATCTAATGAAATCTTTAAAAACAATTCTTTTGTGTTTTTATTTCAAACACCAACTCAATACATGTGTGAAAAAAATGTGCGGATGCCCTTACTTCCTCCTTTATTAAATGCGCCCTGTTTCACGGCCATATGTTTTACTCTTTCAGTTTAAAGTCATATAGCAATTTCCTGTACATTGCATTGCTACATAGCTGCATTTCAAAGTGCTCTAAATATTAAAGTTTATTCTACACTTGATTGAGGTTCCCAAAGCTTTATATTAAAAGACTTGACTTTGAGCAAATTATATGCTTTCGTATCGTGGTATGAATGTTGTTTCAAGCCTTTTCATAGCAGTGCTGCGTGCTCTGTTCGTTCGCTAAAGAAAAGTCTGATCTTTCACCATTTGCCTTTGGCAAAATTGAACCTGAACGCGGTCACGGTTATCAATGTACAACCAAAAATAAACAAAAATCTCAGCTTGGTTAATATTTCACTAAAGCTGGAAATATTTCACTAA
Organism: Trididemnum clinides; assembly: GCA_963675345.1. Classification (NCBI taxonomy): domain Eukaryota; kingdom Metazoa; phylum Chordata; class Ascidiacea; order Aplousobranchia; family Didemnidae; genus Trididemnum; species Trididemnum clinides. The sequence continues at coordinate 5,983,002 of OY776302.1, read as the reverse complement.
AGCGGTTTTTTGCTGAACGGCATGAGGCATGCAATGTATGCGAACACAATGCAGGCATTGTTTCATGATGAGTAGACTGGTAAACCTAGTGAGGCCACTGCATTAAACCAAATTGAGCTATCTTTTAATCACGCCATACTTGGCAAGTGACGGATATAGCAAATGTTACAGCGATACTTGTTGTCAGTTTGGCATAAACATGAAACTACATGGCGCCAATGACACAGCCTATTACGCGGCTAAGGATACAGCATTTCCCTTTTTTTGGTTTTCTAATATTTCTTAAAGATTTTAAAAAGAGTACTTTCACTTTGGTTTATTTTCTCAAAAATTGAAATTAAGCTACTGCAAGTCAAAATTTGGAGCAATGAAAAGCAAGCTTACTAATGGCAGTAATGGGCAAGATATCAAAAAGCCTTAAGAACTTTATATGGGTTTTGTTTAATGCTTTTATCAAGGGTCGCACCCCTCTACCCATTCCTGTAATTAGAGTTTACTGATCTGTGAGAGAGCTTTTTTACCGGAAAACTATACAGTGAATATTGGCCCACCAAAGTTCTTAGATGAATTATTGAACAGTGGACATGACACAGAGTTTCTTGCAATATGTCTCCCTCTACAGCATACGCCTTGCTCTCCTCAGGCCATGCTGGGATAAACGGTTTTGCGTGTGACAGTCGAATCATTAGTAAAAACCGTTTCAGTCAAGCGCCCAGTTAATACATTGCGTGAGCTCCTGCTTTCCAAGCATCCTACTGAACACTTTATGTCGTCACTGCCAAGTCAGCTAGGCAGGATATGCCATATTCACTCTTTGCGAAATCATTATTGTTTGATTTATGACCTGACAAGAGGACATGTTTTAGTTTGCTATGAGCTTTTCGACCGCAAACTCTTGCAAGAATTATGACATTATATCTGAAGTATTTCTTTATTTTTATGAAAGTGAATAATTAAGAAAAGCAGTAGCAACTTCATGAAAAAGGCAACTTGCTGCTGTAACGAAATAATAAATTAGCGATAAGCCTGAGTGTACTGAACGTGAGCTTTGCCAGCTTGAAAACACATAACACACCTACTAAACACCTTTCTCAGCCTTTCTTCCTCGAAAAGGAAAAATTGCAACTATTCTTGTGCCAATTAAACTTTTAATAATGCCGAATCGCTTCAGCATAATAGTCTAAATCACATAAATAAAATACAAGAAATCGGAATATAAATTAAAAAGTTACAAAAACAACAGTGTTATAAGCAGCGAATAGATAGCATTAGCAGTGCTGATACGTCGGTCCTTAAATCCATTAACCGATACACACACACATACACACACAAGCGAGGGTCCACTGTTTCAGCCTCTCATAAGGTAAAGTAAGTAAAAAACCATAAATCGCTACGTTGGCAACGATTTCGTTAACTTGCGGCAACGGGCTGCTGAAATGACAAACAAACTCACAAACAAACACCCGGAAAACAAACTCTTCAGTTTTACACGCACAAGCTTGATACATTCAGTGATTTAAGTCACCAGTTAGTCATACTAAGATACGTATTGTACCATTATGATATCACACGCGGCTCTTGTTTGATAAATAAAGGCAACACAAACAAGCCATTATTCGTTTTCGTTATTAAATTCTGCAATGGCAATGAAACACAGGCACAGGACATCTAAGTCATTGAGTTAAAACGTTAAGATTTTAGTAAAAAAAATTGAAATGTAAGCGACTATGCACAACAGTCATAAAATAAATATATCAAGAGCATTCTGCTCAATTTTAAAATGCGTTTATAAAAGTTTATACACCTTTATCTGATTGCGAAAGACATCGAAAAATAGGGAGTCTCTGGGGGCAAGGAGCCACTGATTTAAATCCAGGGGGTGAAGCGGTTGCTGACTCCCGGTCTGAATCTGGCGGCGTCGGGATCCCAAAAACGGTGTCATCATGTACAGGAAAATCAGAAAATTGACCAAGATGTCCATCGAGGCCTACCAAAGGTGGCGAAGCCCGACGCAGGTCAAACGCAAAGCCTGATGCCACAGGGCGGTTGAAATTGTATTGCCCATTGTTGTTGGAAGGCGAAAGGGACTTGATCACAGTTGCATCGTTTGCACCGAATAAAGAGGGAGTATCCAATGGGCTCTTCCTTGAGGGAGAATAAGAATACATATTTCGTTGCTGTTGGCAACCCAGCTGCAAGTTGATTGGTCTCGTGTTGCTTGTGCGTCGTTGAGTTTGAGGGATTGATCCCACTACAGGAGCTGGCATGGCTGTCCCAACTGGGTTCATTTGCTGGGGTTGTTGATTTCCCAAATTTGGGTCGTCTTGATTGTGGATGAAGTGGCATCTGGGGCCGTATGGACACAAACCACTGGAGTGGTATGTGCGGCAAAGTTCCGTTTTGTATTTAGGGTGACGGACCATGTGCCTTAACTCGTGCTTTCCATGAGCGAATTGACATTTGTCGCCGTATTTGCATTTTCCGCTTTCTTCAAATGGACGGCACAGCTCCGTTTTATATCGACTGGTAGCTGATGGCTGAGTTTGCACTTCCACGCTTGAGCTCGAATCGTTGCTGAAGACGGAAGAGCCGTCGCTGTAAGCGCGGTTGCGAAAACGTTGTTCTTCCACCAAAATCTCCAGCGCACCTCCAACCAGGTTGAAAAAGCGGTTACTTTCGGACAAAGCAGCGCTGGTTGTCAAGGAATTAGCGTTTCCAAACATGCTTGATGAATGGCGACGCGAGACCGGTACTTGGCCGATCGGCGCCGGAGCAAGAGCACTAGACGCCGGCATAGTGAGCTTGTCAAGTCCCGATGCTTGTGGTGTCAAGTCCAAGAAATGGTTGTCGTGAGTTGTACCAAATTTTGAATTCTGTAAAAGAAGAAACGTGTAACCATCTTGAATAATACTGAGTATAATTTTATAGTAACTAAAAATTAAATAAGATATATTTTTGCTTTGTATTTCTGTAACACTATAATACCCAAATATATCGCACAAGGAAAAAATCTTTCCTTCTGACACTGTTGGATATATTAACTTCAATACAAATTGAAAGTTTCTGAAAAGCCACGTATTTCCAAAAAGCTGATTTTTAAACGCTTCAGCTGCTACACCTGCTGATTGTTCTACTTTGCTGTATTTGCACCGTTTGACCTAAATCTACTTACCAAATAATCTTCTTGTTGAAAGTTTTCCATAAGGTAGTGAGATATTAACGTTGAAGGCATTTTTGTTGCAGTTTGCTGCTGATTTCTTAACAGCTTTTCGTACTTCGCTTTTACGTAACGACTTACTATTACGCTTTACAGTTATGCTTCCGAATAGTCAGTCGCTTTGATTTATATAGAGAGTTGCTTTTTTTCCTTGCCAAGAGAGTAAGAAAAAAGGGCGATTAATCTTTAACTTTTTTTTAATTTAAAAAAATTCAAAGCCAGAAGCGCTCTTATGTTTTCATAAAGACAACATTATTAAGATCAACCTTTTTTTGTTGTTGGCTTTCCATTTATTGCAAAGGTTTTGACGAAGTAGAAATATTTTTTTAGAATATTTCTTTATGTGTTTTGCCATGAAAACAACATTTGATGTTGCTGAATGTCTAGTGATGACTTTTTATAGCACAACCTGTAACGAGCACAGCTTATTGTACGGTTTTCGCTTTTTCAATCTTACAATGTTTTGCATTGTTAAAACTTGTTTTTATTTCTCGTTGAATGCCTTTCTCGAGCAATTTAAAACATAATTACGTATTAGCTATTACACATTTCTTTACCAAAACTATTTGAATAAACGCACATACAAAAGTATGCATACATTTATTGAAAGAAATTGCGTGAATATCCTTTAATGTTTTGATTTAGATAAGTGCAGTTTACATAGAATCGCTTTCGCTTGCATTGCCGCACGATGGCGCCTTTGCAACAATGTGAGTAAAAAGTTATTTTTGAGTTATGAAAAATAATTTAAGTTTAGACATCTTAAACTGGTTAGTTTTATGATACACACTAAAATAGCTTTTTGGCAAATAATGTTTCCAAGTCACAACCGGAAAACGCAATTTATTCATTAAAACGTATTTCCTGAATCAGTCTATGCTTCTAAGTACTTTAATATGATATTTGAAGCCATGATTTTTTGATGCAGAGGTCTATTAGTCATAATGCTAGAATATTAGGCGGCGTATATTGTGCAGAAATGCTAATTTATAAATAGAAGAATATTTTTACTAAGAGCTCGACCATGATATCTCATACTTCGTGAAAAATGGATGGCTAAAAACAGTTCTGTGCTTTTTAACTAAAAGTGTTGTTTCTTGCACAGCTGCATTTAGTAATGTCTGCATTATTGGGATTTTCCAAACTACTTTCTCCTAATTTAAGAATATTACGTTTTGAAGAAAGCCATACGAAAAAGCTGCATCATCAACCAAAGTAAACCTTAATCATTTTATCGACCACACTTATTTCCGTATGCTGTGCGTAATGGCGGGGTGGCAACTCATATAGTAATCAAAAGGCGAAAGACCCTGCCAGCTTCGAACTACCGGAATATCTCACCTTTGTTTTGTGACCACAAATGTTCTCTATTACATTTAATAGCTTCATATACGTAGACTATCGTTTGAAAATTCAACCCTAACCCAGTAGGTTTGCAACAATTTCGATAAACTAACACGTGTCAAAAAAAAATAAATGCAAATTACAAAATCTGCCGCCTATTAATCGATTTCATCTGGTTGAGACACCATCAGTTGCATACGTAATTTTATTCAAATAGAGTCTTATTCGATTTCAATAAGATGGCATAAGCACCCCATGATGTTGCAATAAAATAAAGTCTGTTTGTGATAACATTTTGCGACAGATTTTGCAAGTTTTTAGCCAAGTCACATTGTTTTTGCAGCAGTGCTTCCCAGTCTTTTGCAGCCCGCAAACCACTTTCCTTGAGGTTGTTTCGGCGGAAATACCAAAATATTGCGGGAAAACGGCATTTAAAAAATTGAGGTTGAAGGACATATCAACAACGAATGAAATTTACCGTCGATGATAAAACTTGATCTCATAATCAAAAAATTATTGAAATTTTTCAAGAAAAGTTTTAGATAAGCCTCGAGAAACTATGATATTTTGAAATGCTTTGTCGCACCGCTGGTAGGAAACTGCTTTGTCGCAGGTATCGGTAGAAGCCGGAAACGCAACAGAGTAATTAAGCCTGTAAGCAAATAAAAGACCTTAAATCGTGCTTGAGAAGAATTTTGCGCTAACACGATAAGATGTTTTTAACTTTTTCAACCTGTCCAACTCGAAAGAAGAGGAGGGCTTGAAAAATTGCAAGGTAACTTTACCGTCTTGGAGACGTCAGCCACTCGAACGTGTTCGCGAGATTGTCGCAAGTCATAGTTAACACACAAAAAGCTTTACAACAAACCACGCTTTCAATCAGCCTTGCCGCGTGCAGTGAAAGATAAAGTGCTCAAAAACTCGGGTGTCTTTCGATGGATCTATAGCTCAATCAATCTCGCCATATTGCAAGAGATCAAGCCTTATGTTTAGTAGAAAGAAGGTTTTTGTAAAAGAATGACTACATACTATAGATAAGGAGAGATTTCCAAAAGAAATAAAGTTTTACTCATTTCTTTGGAAATGGATTGTAAGTCCATTCTCCTTTCATTCAACTCATTCGCAGTACATTATAACCACAACACAGAAATCTGCTGATTCGACGATTCCTCATTTGTTTTGGGTACTCTAGCCTAAATTTGAGGTGTAATTAGCAAAACCAACATCTTTGTTTTACCTCGAAACCCACTACACTTTGTTTAAATGAAGTCAAGCGCGTGAACAGGAAGCATGATGGTAGAGCTTTGTTTGATCGCTTTCTTTTCGCTGACTGCCAGCTTTTTTTACATTATTCGCAAAAATTTTGTATTCTTCCAGAAAATATTACTATTACCGAGCATTTGTTATTAAAAGCACGTGGTTTCATTGATTACCTAAATTTTAGTGTATACACGTCAGTAATATAAAGCTTTTCCTACAAAGAATTCTTGTACTACCAAGTTTTTTATTAACGAGGTCGCTTTTATGATTTGCTTGAGTCGTGTTTGGATTTCAGTTTCGAATCACAAACTACGTATATTTTGTATTCTCCAGCCCCGCAAAAACTTTTGCAGTTTACACATACATCCGCTTGCGTATCGAGGGAGTTTCAAATGGGACGGGGGGGGGTACATAAAAGCTAATGAAGTTGATTTTTTGCATTGCTGTCAAGCCCCCAAGCGGGATCATGACACAATAGTCCCTTTAAATACCCCCGGTTGAGCATGAATGGACGTGTGCTTGGTCTCCTGCCGGAGTAAAGAATATCACAGGCACAGCGCAATTCCCCTGCAAGTTGAATGCGTGCAAGCAGATCTTATTTCAACATAACAACCAAAGTTTGTTTCCAATTAGTCCCGAACTTCACGGTAATAAAAAAGAAGCTGTTGCACATAAAACAGGTGTTCGAATCCACCCCAGGGTTGCAGACGTAATGCACTTCTACAGCAAGCGTTGCAATCGGGCGGAAAAAACCACCGATTTGATCCTTTTTCGAAACACAGAACCGAAGGTGTAAATGCTGGCTTCAAACTCGCAACCTCGCGTTGCCGAACCAAAGTAAAAGTGCTCAGCCCTAATGCCTTTCAGGACCGGTCGGTGGACAGAAATTTGAATAGCTATTGTCCTGGAGACAAGTTGCTTCCAGGTTGAGCCTATAGCTGACCAGGAAATTTTTAGTTGCACTACGATGCGACCGTAGAAGCGACCGTTTTACATTCGGTAGACTTGGGTTTAATTCCCTTGATGAGCCATACCAATAATATCAAAAACGGTTCACAGGTCTCCTACATTACTTTCACTACTTAGACCAATATGAAGAATGAGATGTGAATCCAGTTTACGCGGCCACGCCTAAAATATTATCGGGCGCTATCAATCGTTGCTGCCAAAAACGCCAAAAACTTCATGTTGTTTTTTTTCGATAGGTCTCCGCAATTTTCAAAAAAAAGCGTTTGTAGGGGTTACTGTAGGAGGCCCGGTTCACTGGAAAAGCGTTTGTGTTTGATTGCAATTTAGGCTAAATCATAGTATCGTTGATATGGGATCTTACCCGAGTAAATTCACGCTTACGCTAAAATTAATGATCTTGTCTTATTTATTTTAGTCTTTAAAAAGCCTGAAATGACTTTTTCAGCTTCTTTTGTTCTCAATAAAATTGCATTAAACAAAAATAGCTATGTTTAAATTAACTGCTGCAGAGTTAAATAAAATCTTATTTTTCCATTTATAGCAATTGTATTATTCACAAAGGATTTTATATAACAACTTGATTATTGGTTTGGTCTAGTGACATTCTTTTCAATATTGCCATAAGACAGATAATACTTTTTTCTCCAGCCTCTATTTATTGAATTCATTTTCAGTTTAAAATTACGGTTAAGTGCCAGCTTCAACTGGTCAATTAGTCTGATACTTGGTCGGGCGTTCGCCAATGATTAGGCTGTGTCCTACCTAAAAGTGTTGCTATGGACTGGATTTTTGTTCTTTCCTCCCTTTTGAAAGCCTTCTATTACATGTTACTTTTCCCTAAATTGTGCAAATATCTGAGAAATGCTTCAAGATAAAAACACGAATCTGTGAAAGAACAAACATACAAGCTATTTAAAAAAGCAATGTTCCTTAAAATATTAGTCGATGTCTTCAAGGCTATGTTTTAATAAATTGGTCCGCTCACCCCATCTCCCATTCTAACAATGAGTCCATCTTTTACTTCTGCAGTGATTTGCACTTTTTTCAAAATTAATCACCATTTTAAAACCATTCTTGCGCACTTTTTATCTCTTCCTTGAAACCTATTCTTTGAGTAAGCTGTGACATTTCTAAGATGATTTTAACCTTCGAAGTTCATGCTTTTCATTTTTACAGCAAGGCGGTTTTTAGTAAGCATACATTGTTTTACCACTTTCCCATTGCCAGTTTCATGGCTCAGCTTTTCCTTTGATCCTTTTGATCGCCACACAAATCATTTATGTTTTCTTAAAATGGGATACGTGACATCACAATTGAATTGGTTTAACAAAAAGCTGAGCCATTGAGATAGCAATGAGAAGACGGTGATATGCTTCTGCTATCACAAATCGCTTAAAATCAGTTACTGAGATTACTTCACCAAGCTTCGATTTACTGGAAAAGTTTACGCAGTAGCTTTGCGAGCTATTCAACAAATAGCGCAAGCCTTTACAATTGTGGTGTCACAAAAGTAAGAGAAAACGAGCATCTTGTGATGCTATAAAAGTTATCCTTGGTCACTTGAACCGCACCATTCACTTAACAAACGAACGAAATTTGGTGCAAGGCATGGTGGTTTGAGCGTACACTTTACAAGCTGTAGGCTGGGCTTCAATCCATTCTTGGCGAGTCAAAGCTATTCAAAGTGCTTCTACTTTACTCTCAGCCATAGAAGTAACGTGGAAAACAAAATATAAAGTCGATTTTACGCAGTCCTGGCTAAGAATACGCTGGAACTAAACAAATAGTAGCGCTGAAAACGTATCTAAAAACTGCATACCATTCCTGGCTACTAAGATTACAGAAACAGTTTATTATGATCATTCTGCAGTATTTTCCATTCAAATCAGTGGATATCTAAACTTTAAAAAATGACTTAATTTTGTAAATCATCAAACACATTGGAAGAAAATAAAATCTTTGGTTTGCAAATGAAGCTAATCTTTGATCGATCAAATCATACGAGCAAATTTTGAATCTATAAAAAAGTAGATTGTCAATACAGTGAAAAAGAGTTACTTTTAATGGAGCTTTCATGTTAAAGTTTGTACTCGAGAGTCAGCTTGCTTGACTCTCAGGTTTGTTAATTTTATGCGGTATGTCCTACCAAAGTATTAATCAACTAACCATAGTACTAATCTACTAACCATAGTAGTAATCTAGTAACTTCAATCATGATCTGCTTGGACAAGCTTAGTATTTACTAAGATACGGTGAGATATTTAACAAGTTAGCATAAAATAAAACAACAAATTGTGAATACCAGAAAATACATAAATTTTCTCTTGATTTAAATAAATCAACCATTAAAATGAAAAAGGAATATTTTATGATTTGCTAGATTTGTGGGAAAAACTGTATTTATTGATTTAGCCAGTTTCTGAATTCTTGGTTCCAAGGATGTAACAGTGAGCTGAAGACAGTGGCGGTGGGATGTTTACTGTTTGCTGTTTATTGGCATGCTCCAACCCACTAAAAGGCTCTGAAAATCAAAGAAGCGGATGTGTTTGCTTCAATTTGAACATATAGCCTCCCTTCAATTTGAAAAAATATTTAGCAAAAAATGCACATTATATGTCCGTGAAAGTGGTTGCAAGGGTGTAGCTATAAAAATATTTGAACAGTGGTCAAGTTTCTGCTCAAACTGTTGATATCAGAAAGGGTTGATGAGAAGTTTGATCAAAATTCTGACTTTTTACCTCACGTTTTTTCGATTTTTCAGCAATATTTTGCAACTTATGAAACGGCATTTATTGGCTGCAAAGTTTACTTGGCTAAAGACACTTAAATGAATAAATTTCGTTTTAAACGATATCAATTTAAAAAGAAAGCTAATGAAGTTGAAAGTTTAAAGTGAAATCGAAAGCAACTGACAGACGTGTGAACAATTGCCCCGATGCCACAAAATGTCTGGCTACTTTACTTGAAAATAGCTTGACACAAAGATTAAGTCCAAGAAACTTCGGCATGACAGCATCACTTTCTTGGCCCTCCAGCGGCAACCCTTATAGTTTACTCATCAATGATTCTAAGGACTAGCTTCAACTGCCAAAAGGTGCCGACTTGTACTGAAGTACGCCAGCTTGAATAGTCCACGGCGTGAGCGTCGTTTGCTTCCAAGCTCCATTTTTGAGTTATGAGTAATGACGTTCGTAACTATAAGTGGTGACCGACTTGAAGGCGGTCAAATCATTTGCAGTTTCTCAAACTCGTAATTCATCTTGAGTTCAATAATAAGTTGAAAAAGTTCTCACAACCATAATCGGCATGAATCTTAGTTTATTCACAAAAGCAATAAAAAGTAGATCGTTATTCTAATTGCGCCACTTTTTGACCTGGCAAGATATGATGTCGCAATAGACTAATTCATTTGATTTTTAATTATAAGGTTGAATCATACGTTTTTATTAATGCCCACAATAACGCCAAGCAGTTAAATCATTATGGTTAATGGACCAAAAATATTTGGCATATTATCAGTTCTGATTCATTAAATTTATGAACAAAGGCCAATTTTGTCAGACAATAGCATAGAAGCACCCGTGCGCATAGCGCAAACATGCATCGGGCGTAAATTGATGTCTGAAAGTACAAAACAGACAATTTAGTTTTCAAAAGAGGTTTAAGCAGACAATTAATGTAACGATTTTAACTTCGCATACCGCAATAAATGACAGCTACATAATCGCTAACTTACCGTGCACGTGCACAAACGAACACGATTTTGATTAATGCAGGGAACTTTGGTCAATACAAGTGAATTAATCTACGCAAGCTTAAAGATAGTTTTACTACTAACAAGAAAACTTATGAACGTTTACATGTTTGATCGCTTTTAACTACGTTTCTTGGATCCGGACACACGCCTTAAAACTTACAAATCTTGACTTTTTTTTAACAATTTTCCTGTGGCGGGTGCGAATCTTGAGTTCGAATTATTTCGTCCAAAAATTTGGTTTTGTTTATGCCATCTTTGTCTTTTTATTGATTTTATTTTCATTTTGCAAGCTTGCATCGTAACGTCAGAAACGCCGAGTGTAAAGCAATTGTTTAGAACTGCTTCGGATTTGTCTTGTTTTAACCTTTTTTTTCAATTATTTACTGGTTATTGGAATCCTTTCAGCGGAAGAAATCATTGCAAAATTGCCTTTTTCTTGGCAACAAAAACGCAGTCTTTGGCAGTGACGTACTGTAAGTTTTTCCATCTACATCATCATCGTACAACAATATCAGCATAAATAAAAACTAGCTTAGTAAGATTCGAACTGGTGATCTGCCCTCTGCCCCACCGACCGCCAAGTATGAGCCAAGCTTTCGATGGTGACGTGTTCACGCCGCTGGAAGGTTCATTCAAAAATTTAAATGATTTTGGCATAATAGCAGTTTTAAAGATTCAAACTCGAAATTTCGGGGTTCTGGATTTCGAAGTTTACCGAGATGGCTTCTTTGATGGATATTTCATCTTTATCGATCTTTGATACCCTGGAGATGTGGTGGGCTGAAAAAAAATAAGAAGATTGGTTAGCACATCACGTTTTGCCAAAAGTTTCAATTTATGACTTTTTAAACGTTTTTATAGCTTTAGCACTTCATTTAATCGGCGAATTGCTATGTAATTACTTCAAAGCAATTAAAAATCGATTTAATTTGACATAAATTGGGGGTTCTGTTGCTCATAAAACATTAAAACTTTCAAAGTGATGTGGGTCAAAACAAAGGATTTTTACTCGTTTAACTAAATTGGAACAATACAGCAAACATTTCTTACTATTTACTTGATTTACTGCACAAATAGTTGTCGCAAAACAACAAAACGAAAACAGTTTTAGTGACTAGTGCATTGTAAACATGCTGTTAATCGCATGGTTTCGAAAGCACGAAGAGCGAAAGTAGGTCGCGGTGCAACAATTTGGTTTTGTGTTCCCATATCTTTTAATAACTTGTTTCGAAATAGCTATAGCAAAAGTGAGTTATACTGATAACAACAGTGTAATGTTTATCTGCTATATTGCCCAGTTTCGAAAGCACATTAGGAGAAAGTTGGTTGAATTGTAGCATACACTTTTAACCCAACATGTTTTTTAATAAAGCATTGAAAACTTGTCTAAAACGGCTATAGGAAAAGTAAAACACATCGAAAACTATGGCATGATACTTAAACTGTATTTGCCACACTCGCTGTATTTTAAGTAATGCAATGCTTGGCCCCGATACAAGAACTCTCAAAGTTAACTGCGCAAACTATGTAATCTGGGGGGGGGGAGATGCACAAGGGACCTCCTACCCCCATACAAAGCGAGGCCACGATTTCAGGGACCTCACATTCAAGGCCGGAACCAACAATCAAGTTTTGCTTCGGTGTCATATTAACTTGCGATCAAACAAGATAAATTTCTACCGGTGTTCTCGCTCGAGAGGAAAGATCGCGTCACTGCTCGCAACATTTTTAAACCATCTTTTTGTTTGTAGTTTTGTCGGTTACTTTAATGAACCAGATCCATTGCTATTCGGAGAACTGATCCGGTTGCATTTTCGTCTAGACAGAAAATTGCCATTTCATAGCCAAGACTAAATGCTCTTCACTGAATGATTTATGGGAGCAAATTGGCCTGTCACAGAGCGGTAAGCTGTTGGTGAAGCTGAGAAATTTGCTTACTTCCAATTCCATGTCGCAAAAGCTTTGTTATCGACAATAGGCTATCGCTGTTTGATGTTAATCGTTTATTTTAAGTGTTGTTAAGCTGCGATCATTAGTGACTTGACATTTGCAGCATTCAGAAACCACCCTGACTAATGACGACAAAACCAGGATGACTCCTTCTCTTGCCAAAAAATCGAGGCCGCGATTTCACCAGCTTGATTATTCTTTCTCTTCCTTGGAATACAAAGTCAATAAACGCTAATTTTAGATTTACCCCTGAAGCCAAATCAAAATCAGGCCAGGGTCAAGCAAAAGTCCATTCTGCTCCAGCCACAAATGAAATACAGTCTGAAAATTGGCAACCCCACCATCAACAAGACGCACAGTGATTGGTAGTTGTACTAGTTGTCTCTTGCGTCATGTCGGCCGAGCACATTCGGTATTGTTACCCCGTGGATCACTTGTAAACCCTCTGCTTTTTTAAGACTTTGTAGTAAAATTACTTTGTGTCGACAGTACCGGAAAGTACGAAGAAAAACTGCAAAAAGAAAATAATCTCTATGGACTGCATAACAAACACTATAAAAGAAACCAAGTTTACCAAACAGTTCCAACATTAACAGGATTTTTGGATTTTTGAATGCTATTCGCTTTTGCTAACAAACTTGTAACAAAAGGTTTACGTTCAACACTTTTGCAGCCTTTTCTTAAAGGCTAAAGGCAGATAATCAAGAGCCACAACTCGCAAGCATTGGTAGCAAGCCGCACCGCGTGATATATTTGAGTTTTATTTATTATATTGTCACATTGTGGGAAAGTTATTACGCACAACAATGGTCATTGTTTGGTCATGTCAGCACTGGTTCTCAGCCGCGTTCGCTAGTTTTGCGGTGATGTGAGCTTCCTTCAAGTCACGTGGTCAGAACTTGATAGCCAAATGTTTTGTTTCAGCGCGATTTGACGTGAGAAAATTGAGCAATGCTGGCCTTACAAGCCAGCGCACGAAATTAGTTTGGGTGTTTGTGGAGACCTACGGCCGATAAAAACCAAAACAAAGCATTCAAAAGTCCTTTATCGGATTACAATAAAGTTACAAGGCTATTTAATCGCGCAGATAGTTCAACTGGGTTTCCAAACTCAATTCAAACTGTTGCCTGATTTACATTATCTTTGACAGTTACAACACAGTATATTTTGTAGAAACTTTTAGAAATTTATATGTGTTGAGACGATTGGAGCAAATTAAAATTGATTATAGCGGCTTCACCACTTCTTCCATTAAATACTTTAAAAACCAACGATGTACATTGGGGTTTTTATCTTCAATCGATTGGCTCCCAATGGCATTTTTTGAAGGTGAGATACGCAGCTGACTTGTCACTAAAAAGTTCTTCATGCATAGTTGTTTATCGTTTTTTAAATCCATTTTACAAATTTTTTCTGTTGTAGAAACGAATTTGATTTTCTAGATTTAATTTCACAAATTTCCGTGAATAGCAACCGATTTATTTTTCACGTGGGCTAATTCTCGTCCTTTTTCAATTTTTACAGACAGTTCCGGGTGTCAGGGACTGTAATGACGTCATCAACTGCGTATATGCGCTGGAAGTGTTGATTCAATTGTTTTAAAACGCTGATGTAGTTATCATCAGCGTTGTAAAGGTCTCTTTTTTTTGCAATGATTAGAAGAAAAACACATGATTTCATTGTTGGCATGAGCAGACAATACTCCCATGCACATTGCATATTCAGCAATAAAAGCAGAAATTATCTTAATGGCATGTTAATTTCACCAGCGAACACAATCATGAGGCAAGAAAAGGAAAAAAACTGCTTCCGTTGTAACTACTTGAAGCAAAACGACAATGTCCTTATACAGGAAACAAGTTAAGATTCAATTTACCGGCATAACTTACCATCTTTGATGAAATGACCTCGTCGCATTTTGTTCTTCAGACTTGCAGGGGCGTAACAGAAACTCGAAGCATTACACAATTGTCTAGACTTGCTTCGGACCCTCTAAGGTTGAGTATTCGGCAAGAACTGCCCGATATATCGCTTCAGTTGCACTTCTTAGAAAAGCAAAGCAGGGGAAACTAACGAACGTGTCTTTCCAAAAGCACATTGAGACGCTGGTCGTGAACTATGAGCGCACAATTGTTGTCTGTGTGTGAGGAGTAATCTAGCCCGCTTGAACTCGCAGTTGAACTCTCGATTCTCTTTACCCACGCAAGACACCTGCAGACTTTGATCTCGTGGTTGGACGTTGAAGCCTCAGAATGACTGCAAATCAAAAATTTACTTTGGAAATTTTCCAGTCTGGTCGCCATTATTGCGATGGGAATACAATGTGCCAGCAGCACCAATAACTGCGAAGCAGGTCCGGTGATGTTTTAGTACAGCTTTTCCTAAACTATGGGTCGTGGGCGCAATTTCAGTAGGTTGCAAAAGTCATTCAAAATTTAGATTAATGCATGCTTTGTCTCAAATAATTTAAATGAAAATTAGCATCTTAATTACAAGTTTTGCTTTCGCTGTACTTTTTTCCAAGTACTTCGAAGTACATGTAGAATTATGTGGGACTCGAAAATTTATGTTTTGAAAAGTGGGTCGTGACTTGAAAAACTTTTGGGACCACTGGCCTAGTACGTTGTTGCTATTGTTCTGCCACTCACGTTCATCGTTCATCAACATCAGTTTTATATTTCCTCCTCTACATTACTACTATTGATGGGCCCCATACAGAAGATCTGCGAACACTATTTTTACAGCCTTTGGTATGACTCGATATGGGAATTGAATCCTGGTCTTCCTACTGCAAAGCAGATGCTTTAACCACTACACTACCGTCGCCGGTCATGCTGTGGTAAACCGAAAAATGTTTTCTTGTAACTGGAGGTTAAAAATAGCGGGGGTACGACTTAGCTGATCTTCAATGCAGCAAGTCTAACCAGTAGCATAATGTTGCAAAATTCCTGTGTAGAGTTTCTTTTCACGGAAACAGTATGTTGACATTTTGCTGCTGGCATGGAGCGATTTAATTGCAGGAAATACAATAAACGTTAAGCGCATTTTAATACAATATTTCCATAAAAGAAAAACATGTCTTGAGCGAAAAGTAGCGGCTAATAACTTGACCTATAAAGCCTTAGAATCAGATTTTGATTGCCCTGTGCGTAATAACAAAATGTTATTTTTTGGCTTCATTTGCTTTTAAATTGCATGCTTTATGCCACTGTAGCTGCTTTTACTTGTCATTATTTATATTTATGCTCTTACTGTTGCACAAAAATGTTAAGAAAACATTGAACACTTGAAAGTTTTTGCACTCAGTTATCTTCAAAAATAACCACCAAAACGGCTTTCAAAAATCAGCAAATAAAAAATCTTACGAAATTTTTGACGCTTTTTAACGGCAACGGCTTCAAGCTCCAAAAGTAAATAACCGTAACTGAGTTAGTTTGATTCCGTGTTTCCTTCTCAGTATTCCTTTTTGCTGAACGCCAAGCAAATGATCCGCGAATACCGCTTTCAAAACTAGTATGCAATTCGATCAGGTAATTGAACCCAAGCCTACCATTCGCAAAGCGTTGGCTCTAGTTTACAATCACTGCCCCCTCGATGGTCAAAACATCGACATATAACCCCTTAATTAGGAGTCAGTATCGCATAATTAAAAATTTTTTCAGGAAAAATGATCAAATTTCAAGGTGGTATAGACCGGTGGTGCACAACACAGGGCACGCGTGCCCAATGTGGCACGCCATAAGCTCGAACATGGCATGCCAACGGTCTGGTAAAAAGTAATTCTGGTAAATGGAATAAATTGTTATAACTCACGTTTAAATCGAAATAAACTTAAATCACCATGTTATTCACACGGTGCTAGCTCGTGGTCCTGTTATCAGAAGGTAGTGGCTGAAAATAAGTGAGTAGGCAGGTGGCTTGAAGGCTGAGCAGGGTTAATTACGACATGGAGTTGAATCTGAACAGCGCCACGCAGTGTTGTAAAGAATAATCGGTGCCGGTTTCGTATGTGATCTACTCACATGTTTCAAGTTTAACCTGTGATCTACTGAATTTAACCCTAACTTTAAGGCCAAACTCTAACCATGATCGTAACCCTAAGCCTAACCCTAAGCCTAAGCCTAACCATCCATATTTCTCGGGTAAATCACATACTAAACCAACACCGAATAATCTCTAAAAAAAAGTCAGCACCTAGATGTAGAGCATGATCAAGCTTGCAGCGGTACCAAACAATTCCCAGCACTCTGCTGGTGCGTCGCACATCCAATGTCGTCTTTCAAATGCGCCTCATCAAAAAGTTTGAATACCACTGATTTAAAGCGTGAGTGATTTCAAATAATGTATGTTACCCAACTTGTTGCATGTGTGTGCTACAAAAATAAAATCGAAAAAATTCTCATTCAATCATATGTCGGCCCGCACGTTATACGTACATATAAGATTGGCCCTGCACCAAGTTTGAGTTGGCACCCCTGGTACAGACCTTTGAAAAATATGCCTTTTGTTCTCGAGAAAAGAAGAGAGGAAAAGATTTTAGTTCAATTAGGCTCGCAAGTTCTTTCTAGTTCTCTTCTCTTCTTTAAAAACGGACATATTGAATGTTAAATGATGTGTCGATAGTTAAATTGATAGTTAGGTAAACAAGCCTTACCAAGCTGCGCCAAAAGATAAAATGATATTCGCAACTCCCCGTAATAGGTTGGTGCTCAGCTTATTGCGGAGACCTGCGAATACCGTTTTAATTCTTAGCAACAGAAACAAAATAGTTCTCGGCAATATAAAACACCTGCTTGGTTTTCCGCAATAAGAATAAAATGGAAAAAAAAGCATGAAACCAAATTTACTCCCTCATGATTACAATACATCCAGGCGCTAAAAATGGCCAAAGAATGCTTGCAATTCGTTGTAGCAGCCAACCCTTTATCATCTTTTTTTCATTTTTTTGAACTTTCTTGATACAGTTTTTAAAAAGCTGTTTTGCCAGAAATCATTTGCAAAGCGAGCCAATATTAAAGTTTGGCAGTCTATCATCAACAAATTAGGTCCATTTGTATACATATTTGATGCAATAATGTTTCAAAAACGATTGTTCAAATAAAAAATGACTTTACGTACATGTATATTGTTTTCAGACCTAAATTCAAATTAAAAATTTTGTCTTTTTCTCCAAAACATCAATATCTCTAGTGTAGTCGATCCTCATCCAATAATTTTATTTGGGTAGTGAATAGATTATTCTAATTGGCCCTATGATGGCACGGTCATCTTTGAATATATGTTGATTGTCAATTCTCCTGGTATTTTTGTTTGCTGCTGCAGGTAAACCAGACCGATGTAAACAAAAATAAGCAATTTCATAGAGAAAAATTATAGCCAGTGACCGTAAAAACTCGATTTTACAGGGCTTATCTTTAAAAATTATTTGTTAAATCACAAATGTAAACAATAGTCATAGATAGGGATGGGGTGAAATCTTCCTATTTTTATTTAGATATATCTAGAGTCAGTAACCTTTGGAACGAATTTGAAGGGTCCTGGGATAGATTTCTCCTTTTCTAAATGCATAGTTTGTTGCATCACATTTTTTATTTGCTTTCTCCTTTGCTTAATTGCAGCAGTGAAATTGTTATGTTTACATTGAAAACATACATTGCGCGCTTTGCTCGAAAGTAACTACGCACGTTTCCAGACTGTTTGCTAAGCGTTTAAAAAGGAAAAAAAGCCGGAGTGATTTTGACGTCTGCGTTGTGAGCGCAAGCAATTGATACGTAGCGAGTTTTTCAAAACAAATCCAAGGAGAAATAGCTCGATTGTGCGCGCAGCACCATGCCAGACGGATTCATTTTGGTCCTTTTATTTACTGGCAAAGGAGAACCGGCAATTGCTTTACAAAGCAATCTTGGCAATTACGTAGCTTCTATAAAAGCTATTTTCAATATCCTAATCACTTAATTACAAATGGCAGCAAACTCGAGAGTAAACAACAATATTGTACCATAGTAACGAATGTATTTTTATGAAAGAATTTGAAAATAGACATTACGTAATACGCAATAACAGTCAGCATTATTTCCAAGCTTCAAATACAGAATTTTTTGGGGAAAATTTAAAATCTATGATGTTTGCAAAAGACGCCTTCCGAACCAGCTCAACTTTTCCGCTTTTATCCTTTTCAAAACCTGAAAGGAGGAATGGTTTCCAGCATCTTTTCTTCAATAGGTCAATTCCTGTTTTATTTTCTCAAATACACAAGTGTATCCCTTGTTGTTTATCCGCAAGATGAATCGTTTTTCGTTTTGTACCAAGCATCAACAATAACATATTTTTGGCTACGCCTGCCGCATGCAGCAAATTTTCAAAGTTTGTGATGATTGTCCTTATGTTTACAAATTTTCTCGTTTTATAGCAATTAAAAAAACACGTTCTGTCCCTGCCCAAATAACATTTACTGCTTAGAAGTTAATTTACTTTAATGTAGAAGTGACTTTTTGATAACTATAGTGCCATATGGACTAGTTTAGCCTGTGCGGTACTGTGGTAGTTACCTTTTTTGTTTGTTGCTGCCTAAGCACAACGAGCAAATAGTGGCAAAAATTTGGCGAAAAAAGCTGCAAATTTTCTCGAGCACATTTCCGAAAAGAGGCAACTAACTGATGCAGATTCACCCGCACTGATAAGCATATCAAAAATCGATAAAAATGGAAAGCGAGGGATATCATTACCACTTTTAGAGCCATAAAGGCATTAGTTCGACGAATATTACTCTCCCAATTCTCACATTCTCACAAAAGCAGTTACCAACAGTTATCAAGAGTTTTGCCTATTGCGAATATGGTGGTAAATTTTTCAACACCAATTTTCGCCAACACAGATTTGTCATGTGCCTTTTTTATTTTAAAGCATTTGAAGCGCAAAAGTTTTATCTGCCTCGATTCAACTTTGTGCTGACAATGTAAGTGCTCAGCTCATAGCCAAAGTTAGCGTCCACGATCTGATGTAAAAATCCCGCCAAAACATTTAAAAAATTTTTAAAAGGTACGTCTAACGTCATACAAACTTGTGGAAGAAAAAGTTTATGACGTTAAGTAATGCGATTGTGACGTACTGTTTTCACGAATTACTGCTTTTCCACTTTTGTTCGAAAAGCTTTGTTATGGAATGTGTTGACTCAAGGAGTTATGACATTGCACGTTACCTCACAATACGCCAAGTTGACTTTACAAACCAAAAGCAAACAGCTGGACCTTGCTCAATCAACTTTTCACTGAAAATGACTGCAAACAGAACACAGCAATTTACACGAAGCATTACATGATGTTATTTTTCGCATTTCAAGTGCTTAGAAAGTGTTTTTTAATTTTTTTGAAAAACGATGTATTTCATCCGCAAAGTGCAGCCACTTACTTTTAATCAGCAACTCGGTTTCAATGTGGAGTCAAGCCACTTTTTCTTGAAACTTTTCGGTAACAGTGACCGCAAGAAGCAATGTTTACGGCAACAACAATCGAATGGCCATGTGCGCAGGCTTCATACTAGTTGAGTTGTTAGGCTTTTGGAAAAAGCACATCACAATGATTTCCTCTGCTTCACGGGTTCTAACGAGCAGTAAATTTAATGAGAGTAGACTGCATTAACTGAATAGTAAATCACGTTTTAGTGTACTCAACAAGTTCGAAGGGTTTGCCACAAGTAACTTAAGCATTAACTAAATAGCAAAGGCACGTCACAACGATTTCCTCTGCTTCACGGGTTTTAACGAAAAGTAAATTTGGTGAAAGTAATGCCAAGCCGAATGCTGAAACTTGGAAACTCCATAGCAGGTCTGGGCAACTACGTTAAGCTTTTTTGTCACCTTCCTGGAAGTCTCCCTAATAAAAAATGCATTGAAAAAACTTCTGAGAGCAAAGACTGGTGATATTGCGACAACGATAACTCACAACAATCCGTTTTGAATTTAAAAAATTCTTGCCCTAAGTGAAACCACAAATTATGATTAATTACGTGGCTGTGACGTCATGTCACGCGATAATTAGCTTGCGTTTTGTTGTTTTAGCATGCTAATTTTAGTCTTCAAAAAAATCTTTAAACTTAAGATTACCAATTATAGCATCTGCTACTAACCGAACACACAAGGTAAGCCAAAAATTGATGATTTTGAAACATTTTTCTGATAAAAATATTATCACTTAGGTTAAATCGAAATACATTTTTAAAGCAAGCTTGCAAGGAATTCATCAAAAAGTCGTTGCTGTCAGAGGAAAAATATCAGCAATTCCTCTTTTATTGTCCTCTGCAAAAAATAATAAGTTTGTATTTTGAAAGAAAATAAGGCAAAGTGGAGTGCCAGGGGAGATTATGTTAAACAATTAATTCTTTGTACTGAATGTCAGTCGGGCTCAATCAGTGGTTTCCAGCGGATTTCTGTAGATTTTCTTTTCCTCCTTTCCCTGCCTCTTTTCTCAGCAGAAACGAGTGAAAAATTTGATTTATAGGTATTTACACCCAGTTCCCGTTTTTGAGATCCATTATTCGAATTACTTGTTTTGATATCTCAAGAGGTTTCAAAAGTGCCACCAAAACAATCACAGAAAATTCAAAAAGGTTTTCAGCCACCGTTGTATTCACTTTGAGACGTGTTCTCAAGAAGTATTTCTTAAAATACGGTCTATATAAAGTGTTCACCCTAAATTTATTTCTACTTCAAGGATGTTTTCCAAACAAGGGTCATTTTCTAAAATTGTGTCACCCGGGGTACACCGCCTTTTTTTCGAGGCACTGCCCGTGCCTCGCCTTCCTAAAACTATCTACAGCCTCACCCGATTGCCACAGCCTCTTCAAGGGCTTTTCATTTCCTTACACAAAGTCTTTGCAAATTTACCATTAAAAGACACTCATATGTAGCACCATAAAGTGGTCTGTTGATAATGAGAGCTAATGAGCATTAAAACGTTCTTGCCTAATTGAGTCTACTTTGACAAGGCAGTAATCTAATTACTCGCAAGGCATCCATAGTTTTTAAGCGCATAATAGTCGATCATTACAGCTTGGCTTTTTGTGATATTAAAAATCTAGATCAACTAAAAAAATGCCTAATGAAGAGAAATGCCTTCTTTGCTGACTTGATGATACTTTTTATAGCAGTGAAGGTCAGTCATTTAGACATCCTAACGTCATAGTTTTGATAATCTAATGTATAATCAGCTAAGATTACCATTTCATATCAATCGTTTTCGCATAATACCACCCAACGAGCTTCACTTTGCAATTGATATAGTTTAAGCAAATAAACATGCAAGAACATTGGAAATTCAACTCATATGTTTCAAACGGAAGCTCTTTTGCCCAGCAGATTTGTTTTATTTTTGAAGATAACTAATTTGCTACATATGCAGTCAGCGTGGTTTAGAGCAAGAGTTCCCAAACTGTGGGTTGCAGTCCAGGTGGGGTAGCCTATGATTTTAAAAAACATGTTCTCCAAAAAAAAGGTTTCCTCATTGTGCTTGGAACTGAAAATAACAGAAATAAAATTTTGATCTCCAAAAAAAGAAAGATCTTCAATTCTCTTTTGAAACGATGCACCTAAGGACAGTGTTCCAAATACTTATTCAATTGGACTTTTGTTTAAATTGGGGTCGCCCATACAATAGTTTGGGGACCACTGGTCTAGAGCAGCGGTTTCCACAATCGGCGCGACATAAATCGAACAAAATTTTCGTACTTAGTTGGTCGCAAAAAAGGTCTCCAACTTCGGCGCAGGCAAAATCAGCGCCAAAAAACGGCTTGAGCCTCCTGTTCGGGAAGATCAGGTCGTCGCAGATGTTCAAAGGGAACTCAGACAAAAAAATGGGAGCTTTTGATCCACAGAGTTAAAGCATTGGGTATGGGGACTTGGTATCGCGTGATTACGAGTTTACTGCGCTGTCACTCTCTCGCGAACGGCGCTATGCGACGATCTCGTCTGCTTGACGGAATCGAACAAACATTACATTTGTCGAAATCACAACCAAGCAATTAAATTGCAACAATAAAACTTGAAATCTCTGAAGCAGATCTGCACAGGTCACCGTAGTCCAAATTTTCCATCTCGGTTGCTCTCCGGCGGCTACGGCGGCTCCGGCGGCTCTGGAGAATAAAATGCAATAAATAAAAATCGAAAGTGTAATCAGTAGATGAAATTGTGCTATTAAAAAAAGCCCAAAGATTAAAATACACCATTAAGTCACTTTTGCAAACGTGTCTTTTAATCACAAATATGCTTGTACCTAAAGCAGGATTCAGTTTCGACCTACATTCAGATATTTTCCCAGAACAGAAAAGATCTGCAACACGTTTTGCCTCATCAGAAATAGCAATCCCGAAAAGATTTAGTCTGGACAGGTTCTAATACATTTTTTGGCAAAAATGTTAATTTTAGTAGCGGCCTGCCACATACTGGAGGTGAGGTCTTCAAAATACGGCCCGACAACATCTCAATCTGAAAAATATAGTAAAAACTTTTTCAAAGACATTTTACAAAAATACGACTAAATCATTGTAAAGACGTTTTTTAAAGATGTTGAAAAGTTTTTTTAGTTACTCCCCATCCAGATATATTCTAATTAAGGAACTTGGCTTGAAGCACGATCTGAATATTCCCGTTCCACTCTCTGCCGTTTTTTTAAGAACTCCCTGTGCAACAATTTAAAGTTCAATGCTTGTGTCGAGACTGAAGTTGTTGTGCGCTTTAGAAAAGAATCTTTGTCGAAAGTACTTGTGGTAGAAATACACTGTGCTGTAGTACTGGTAATTCCAAAGCCAAATATCATTGGATGACTGCAGGGTAAACAATATCACGTTCTATTTCAGCAAAGGCGAACACTCAAAGCTGTTCCGCTACATCAGTGTCAGTGGTGAAAATAGCAGAAACTTACAAGTCGCGCTCTATCGAAGCAGAGAGCGTTTTACAGCAATTTTACGTCAAACTCCTTTCAATCTGGTTGGCGAAAGCAATTTGATTCGTTCAAATAAAGTTTTTAAGCCGACCAATAATAAATTCTTTCTTCAAACTCAAGCGGGCTCGCTTATCAATCACTTGAGCTTGCGCTATCGCGTTTTACAAGTGCAATAGACCAACGCCGAGCAGTTCGCTTGTCAGCACCTTGTTGGATTCGCCTGAACTGTTGAAGTGTAAACCTTTATTTAGAAAACATGACCTCATTTTACATTAGTAAAAAAAATTGATATTTTGACATTTTGTCCCCCGCTATCTTCTTGCAGGTGGTGATAAGTATCATTTTCATGTTTTTTGCTTCGAATGACACACATACAACAACTTATTTTGATGATTGCTGAAAAATGAAACCTTTCCGAGTCATCAGCAGATTAGTTCATGCAATTTAAAATATTTACTTGGATTTCGTTATCAACTGCGTTAATGACGTAAGAATCAACCAATAATCAAATGTTACATATATGTAATCTTCAAGGGGTTGAAAAGTGACCCAGGACATTTTGTCAAATTTCATTCTGCCTTGTCACAGTCTCTCTTTTACTCTGTTTTTGGGTCTTTTTTACAACAGTTGCTTGTCCAGGCTAAGTGGGAGTTACCCCAATCCGTGATCTACCACCACGTCTTCTATTGACAAGAAGAAGATGGAGAAGATCCAGATGTGGCTTTTCTTTGTATTTTGTCAAGTAGCCGTTTTTTGTTTGTTTTGATTAAAACTGCATCATTTTTTAATGTCATGGAAAGAGAACAAACCATAAAATGAAAAATTTTCTAAAAAGTCTTCAAGCATTAAATGCGATGACCAAGTTGACCGGAGCGTTTGGTAGACTGCGAAGTGACCTTAACGTCTTTCAGTCAACAGTCACATGTAAGTCATTACGATTGGTGCAAGCCATAACAATCAATTAAACGTGAACTTGAAATGAATTACATGTATGTTATGGTTCCGCTTCGCCATTCTGCATGCAGCGTAACTTTGCGAACGTCCATTCCTCAGAATTCCGAGTGACCGTTGGAGTCCGCTTCCTTCATCAGATCGATTCTTCCAAATTAACTTCTAGATATACGATCTTGCAGGAAAGAACATTTTCATAAAGATATATTTTTATAGCAGAGGAATGAAACTAGAGAAGAATGTTTTCGCAAATAAATCGATTCATTAGAGCGAGCTTGATCGATTGGTAGTCAGTCAAAAATCCATTAACGGTCGTAATTGAAAGTTTATTTAATGTTCTGCCCCCCGATGGAATAATGGTTAGAGCGTTTTCCTAGAGTGTAAAGGGTTGCTCGATTAAATCTCAGATTAGGGGTTCTCACCCTTTATTCTCTCATGTACCCTTTGGCAAATTTCAAAAGTAAAATTTACCCCCCAAATTCCTGTAACTGCTCCAATGCAATGCTGTAACTGCTTTTGCTAACAAAATTTACCCCCAAGGCAGGTTGAATTTGCTCCCAAAGGGTAAATTTACCCCCGGTTAAGAACCCCTGCCATAGACCATGTCGCACAACACGCTAAAATATCCTATTCGCATCTTTCCTGCACCCTGAGCAAATAAATCCTGTTCAGTACAGAGGCGGCGTATGATTTTGTCATTTGCTTCATTCTAGTTTAGTCACAAGTCGTGTGCCAATTGCAAGGTGGCCAAAGTTGGTCGCTGGGCCTCGGTGCAAATCATGCTTAAAACAGTGGGGTTAAGAAAAATGGCACGTTTACTCGTTGTGCCATTTGTAGGTAGTCTATAAAAATTGCTTTATGCGATTCCTGCACATGCTCGATTACTTGTCCGTGGCAGACAGGCGATGGAGCAGACCAGTTATCCAACTTACTCATGAAATAAAAATTAGAAATTATCTAAAATATACCTCAGAAACCACTGGGTTATGTAAGATCTGCTATTAGAAATAAAGCCTTAAGCCAAGATTTGTGTTTTCAGTTGAAATAATTGATTGCATCACTTTCATAACACACGGGAAAAGGAACAAAAAGCTTAAAGCTACAAATACTGATTCATGGTCTTGATTATGTTGTGTTTTGTATCCACGTACAATAAACTTGATGAATTACTTTCGTTTATTTAATGCT
This sequence comes from Trididemnum clinides, assembly GCA_963675345.1. Taxonomy (NCBI): domain Eukaryota; kingdom Metazoa; phylum Chordata; class Ascidiacea; order Aplousobranchia; family Didemnidae; genus Trididemnum; species Trididemnum clinides. The sequence goes on along the minus strand of OY776302.1, from coordinate 5,957,432 downwards.
GGTCTGTTTTTACAGTCTTTTGTTTATTTATGCCACCGGCAGTTTACTTAGAGCTTAAAATCAATCCAAATATGACCTTATGATATCCAACCGAGGTTTACCCATAGTTTTTCCACCAACTAGCTAGAGCGTAAAGTTCATCTTTGTCTTGAGCAATTTTCGCGGGGGAGGTATACGTCTCTTCCGGTTACCCTCGTGGCCAATGGGCTTTTTGATGAGGGATGATCCCGACAATCTGGTCGCTATGGCGATTCGTTGTTACGATTATGAATTCAATATTATGATTGTAATGTTGTGCCCAAAGGGCTTTGTTTAAGATGAGCTGCAGCTCTTCTCGCCACAGTCCACACATTTCGCCTTCAGTTCTCATCAGTGGCATTGCTAAAGAAGAAGTGAAGAATGTTTCTTGACGGCTGCAACGAGCTACCGTTCATTTATTCGGCCAGTTTACCCTCCCCAAAGCAGCTCGTTTGCCAAAATAACAGAGTAACATATCGGCATAGCGAAACGTCCATTGCATTGACCCAAGGTGACCTAATTTGAGATTCTATAAGCATTTTGTTACAAATCGCATTTTTTCTAGTACCCTTTTTAATGGGGTCTCCGCGCTATTAACTTGATAAAAGGTCGTTAGCAGCCGTTTATAGACGGCTCGGTTTGCTTCAGTGTTTAAATATAAATTGGCTAAATGATCATACAAGCATTTGACAACGCAAGTTCGCTATCGGCGTATTTTTCAATTTCATTGAAAAATAGCAAAACCATTTTTGTTTTTTGTCACACAAAATTTCAGATATTTGAGTTTTGTAGAGAAAAGCAAACAATCGGTTGTCTCTTCATCTCCAACCTGAATACCCTGTTGGATACGATTCAGGTTTGCGATGAGTAATTTCTTATGCCGACGCGATGACGTAGTGACTAATGCGCCGGTTTTGCAGTTGGTGGATGGGTTTCATTGTCCTGGTCGAGTCATACCAAAGGTGGTATCAAAGGTATTTAAAAAGTGGTATCCACAGCTTCCCTGCTTGGCGCTCGGCATTCAAAGGGAAGCTGTAGAGAACAAGCGGGCAAGTTCGTTTGTTGTGCCCTTGAGCAAGGCACTTAACGGGACGCCCCCACCTTTATGTGAAAGACAGGTGGTCCAGTTTTCCCTTCGAAGAGAGAGTTGTGGGCAGGAAGGGCATTTGACCGTAAAAACAAAAATGTCATGAAATGCAGACTGCTGCTGTAGCGATCCCAAAATTGGGAATTAAGTCACCGGCGACCCCATACATATGGAAATAAAGCCAGAAAGGAGAAAGAGGTGAATAATTTCTTTTGGGTAAGAAGGAAATTAAACTAGTAAAAGCAAAAACGTCAAAAAAGTTAAAATTTTAATATCCGAAAGCTTTTCGGCAGGTTTTGATTGAAACTCCGGTCCAGTCCTTGAGGAAATACTCCACTTCAGGGCCTTTACATTACTATGATGACCCCATCGAAAAAAAGAGTTTGAGTAACAACAACATGAGGGCAAGCCATTAGGAAACACAAGATTCTTTTTCAGTGTAAGGAGGATTTGTGCTCTACTGAAAAAAGTACTTACTTATAGGTCATTTTTGCTAAAATCATTATGCTTTGATAGTAATCTGAAAGATTGCTGCACATAGTAAAACTTTTATACAAATGTTAATTATTTGATTCTCCGTAAAGCACTTATTGTTTGTTTATAAACGTCACAAAGAACGAGTGTTGTATGAATCGTCAAAAATTCCATGACATAATTTGTCGAAACCACAACCATTGAGCAAATCTTCCTAAGAGGCTTGCACCCACAAGAGACTACTGTTCTCATTACGTGAGTAATTAAAGTCAATTCATCTGTTATTAAAATCAATAATTTCATTTTTATTTGTTTTAAGTTTTGGTCCCATTTTTTGAGTTTATTTCATTTTTGTCGTTTAGTGATTTCTGATTTCATATTTTGTCTAATTATTTTGTAATTAGCATAAACCAAAAATTGTTTTTAGCATTTTCAAAATGCATTTTGACTTAATCGATCAATTAAAAGTTGTTCTCTCTTTATTCTCTTGAAAATAGTACAACTAATTACCTTTCCAAACGTTAATTAGACAAGAGGTCTTTTATCGTGCTATAAATATTACCCTTACGTATTGATGCGAAAATCACCATCACCATTTTTGAGGCAACTGCGTAAAATTGTTGCTGATACAATTAAAATTTAATTTTACTTTTCAGATATATAGAGTAAATACCTGACCAAAGTATTTTCAAAATGATATCTAATTAGGAAGTCGATTTTCTACAGTCAATTCGCCAAATACAGTTTCTCATTAGCTCTCTAACTAATCCTATTTTGAATTACGTCGTTACGCGCCTTTTTTGGTGGTATATAAGAACAAACAATCCACGGCCAAGCTTTATATATTAAATTTAGCCAACTATAATCATAATCTACCAAATTTTGCGTCATTGTTTTGAAAGGTAAATCAGCCAATCACATTGCTAAGATTCAACTGCTAAAAATGGCTACAACATTGACACTGTAAACATCCGGTTTTAGGCTGCACCATTGCCCAAATGATACTCTATAAGGTCCTGAATGTTATCACCAAAACGTTTACGAGCTTTCTTCTTGGTGAAGGCATAGAAACTAGAAAACTTTAATGATAAAAACTGTAGGTTTCAAAACAAAGTTGCTGCAAACACAAACGACGGCGCAAATTTTAAAAAAAGTGATAATTTGAGGATTGTGATGCACCTTCGGTATCACAAACGTGGTCTAGCATTCCAGGAAGGTCGGAGCGGATCGTGGTTACGCGTCCCACTCTTACGCGCTAGATAAAGGCTTTTTGGTGTAGTCAAGTAGACATACTCTTCTGCACAGCGCATGCGCAGCAACTGAGGTCAAAAGTCAATTTTCCGTCAAGCTGAAAGTAACATTAAAATGCTGGCGAAAATGGATGGCAGCTTGTGATATTTTAAGAGGTTTGTTTAGTATATTACGTGTAGTCGACAGCACGATTGAATGCGTTGGAGCGGCGCTTGTGGTGACAATGATGGTGCGTTCGAATCTCACCAAGATTGCACTGTTGTACCTCTTGTGAACCTCTTGTTGTACGTCTTTGAGGCAATACCTTGCTCGCTTTGCTTGAGTAAAAATGCGTTGCGCCGGTTATTGGCGCTAACTCCGAAGCCGGTATGAACACCAACATGCTTTAGCAAAACCGATAAAAGGTTTTTCCAGGGTCAGAGGATAAAAACACGAAACAAAAGCTTACGTGGAAAGCACTTACGAGTATACGATCATTGAACTTGCGCAGGCGAATTCCTCGTACTTGACTTTCGACTCGTCATTTAACTTGAATCTTTTTTGCGCATTTAGTTTTTAAAAAGGTGCCTGTATTTCTGCTGCACCCTACCTTTTTTCGGTTTTTTCAAATGCCAACATTTGCGTAAAAGATTGACATCGTAATTATAATAAAGTACCACATTTCGTCACTGCGTCAACACAGCTTTGCATAAACTATCGTTGTCCTAAACTGCTTGCCAGCAATAAAATTGAGTTTGGCAATTTTATGATTTCATAATAACAATTGTTTAATTACCAGTGTAACAGCCAGTCATCAGTGGCCAACGCAAAGCCTATTGACTCCTTATTACGTCATTTTCAAAAAGTTGTATGACGAAATCTCCCAGCCTTGTTTCCCCGTGATGGTGAAACACGTTTGCATAAGAGGCGAAAGGTTTTTACTAAATTGTAAAAACAAATCTTTTCATAAGTCTTATTAGGTAGGTTGTGTCAACAAGCCTATTTGTTAAAAGCTAAATTGTAAGAATTAACGTGTATGACTGATTCATTTACATTTCAACATTTCGATGTAAAAAAAGAATGAAAAGAGGACTTCTTTCTGATTCTTAATAAAGAAAATATAACCACAACACTGGATAAGTTTTTATTAAAATGTTTCATTTTAATACAAACAGTATCACCAATTTCATGTTTATTCATGAATGAAATACGCTTGAAAGTTACGTTACAGCTAAATGTTGCCAACTGTATGAATTATATAACAAATTATATCACACTTCTTATTAAATCTTTTAAAATTAACATAATTTTGATGGATAAGATGCTTTTATGCTGTACTTCTAGTTTTATGCCGTCCTATATATGCAAACCGGCGACAGTCTACCTGTACGACGGCGTGGTGGTTGGAACGTTTGCTTCGCAGTTGGTAGACCTGGAGTTCATTTCCCAAGTCGTGTGATACCAAAAGACTTTAAAAAATAGTATTTACAGCTTTCCTGTTTAGCGCTCGTTGCAAAAGGGATAGTGTGGAGAACAAGCCGGTTAGCTTGCTTGTTGTATCCTTGGGCAAGATACTTAACGGGATGCCTCCATCTCTATGTGGCAGACAGGTGGCAATGAGCTAGTAGAAGAGATGGGCGCACTAACCTCTCATAAGCCCACTGCAAGGATATGAGGAAGAGGAGTTGTCTCTGCTCTCAAATCTCCCGACGACTCACCAGTCCTGGGATAACTTGAGTTAATATGTGCAAAATTCGGTCGATCGCATGATCGTGAGTACCGACACCAATTGATTGCGTTGCCAGATTTAAAAGCAATGGTCCCTGACCCGAGATATGTGACTCATCAGAGTTTCACAATAAATATTTGGGAGTTCCACAAATCATTTCAGTTAGATCCATTGCATAGGGCTTTGCAGTTGTGACGTATTAAGACCAAAGGAAACTGAGGTGGGAGCATTTTCAAAAACACTTTCGTACAATCAGGGGTTGGGTACGGTAAGGAATTATGGTACGGTAGGATTTTGAAGAAAAATACGGTACAAAATTACGTTCCGTATTTTCTGTTATACTACGGTGCGGTACGAAAATACGGTGTTATTTTTTTCTGTACCGTACCGCACTCCTCTCGGAGACCTAATGTAAAGTCTCCAAAAGGCTTACTTCATTGAAACTAAAAGTCACACAAAGTTCCAACTTCACAGCTGCAAAAAAATTGCGTTATTTGTGGCGTAAAATTCAAGCAGTTGCTACAAGTTTGACCTTACTTGAATTTATTTACTGTACTTATAAGTCCAATGGATTGGGTACGGTATGGTTGAATTTTAAAGAAAACTAAGGTATAAAATTAAGTACTGTATTTTAATAAAGTACGAAATTCCAGTACAATATTTTGTAGAAGTACGGAGTACGGAAAACCACTTCGAACTCTACCGCACCTACCGTATTTGCCGGTGTATAAGTCGACTCGTTGTATTAGTCGACCCCCTAAAATTCGACGGAAATTTACGATTTTATGATGAATACAAAGTTGAATTTCATGACTCGGTGTATAAGTCGAGGTCGATTTTTTTAGGTCGATTTTTGATCGAAAAAGGTCGACTTATACACCGGCAAATACGGTAATTGCCTGCGGACAACAGTGGTCCGTTTTAATTTGAGGCCGGGTTTGCAGGTTTAGTTCGCCACTTTTATTCTTCGGTTTCAGGAAAGCCTTTTATCGATCATAGAGAAACATCTTAATAATCAGACATGCTTCCGGGTTACCAATACTACTACAAGCAGTGCAGCCACGCTGGGGGGATTCCCAAGAGCGCAACAACCTGGCCTTGCGCAGTTTGAACTGTGGCCACTGCGGTTTGAACGCCACTGGTCGCAGTTCAAACCGCGTTCAAAGGCGCTCGACTAGGCTGCCGACGCCCCAATCAGGTTTTCCAGGGTTCAGAACAAAAAAAAAGGTTGAAAATTACAATTCTTAGGAGCAATATATGAAGATCATTTACCACGGAGCAGTGTGAAAAGTTAATAACGATTACCGTTGGTTTCAATACCACCGGAATTGTTTTTTAGCTTTCAAGTGACTCCAATTTTTAACTACACATGAATACAAATCTTCGTGAGAAAGTTTCCTCTTGTATTCAGCAGAGGTGAGACTCGGCATAGCACTGAACAGCTACACAAATCAACCGCAGTTGTCCGACAAATCTCTTAATGCTGCAGTCTCGGCACATACTGCGTTGCAAAACGGGGGACTTTTTTCACTCCTTTCCACTAAATAAACCTTTGTTTATAATTATTATTGCATCACATATTACTCGATATGCCACGAAACTGGACCGATACAGGAGTAATGTATTGTATTCATTTTGAGTTCGAATTCGAAGAACTGTTTTTAAGACTGTTGGATGTTTTCCAGTCGTAGTTATTAAACGTTTGGTGGGGCTTATTTTAAGCAATCAGCACACATGCTTCTCTTTTAAAAATTGTCTCAATTTTCCTTATAAGTACCCAAGACAAAAAACGTATTCAAGCTACTAGTCATCGTTTTGCAAATAGACGTGGGGTGTTTCGTTCGTCGTCTAGGTCTAACATGTTTAGACAGATAATACTTTAATGAGTAATGGTTTCTTTTTACAAAGGCTTTTTAAAACTACTAATCAAATAAAGCTGACGATAGTATGCAGAAGTAGGCATGACTGTATATCTTTAATATGTTTTGCGGAATTGGCTATGACTCGCTTTTTGCGAAGCGCGATGAAAACGCTGATTGCAGCCAAACTATCGCACTGAAGCTGATGCAGCCTCCACCAAGCTGCATTGGGGCAAAGAGCATTACCACAGTTACTTCATTTCAGCAACAGAGAAGTGCTTTTGTAGTTGAGTTCAATCCTTGGGAATTTGATGTTTTATCTCACCTTAAGGGGGAGACTCAACCTTAGAGAGAGTGCTTCTTTTATTTAAAGCAGTGGCCAACAAACCTTTGTAAAGGTAGCCAGAATTCATCTTAGGTCTTCGCTGAAGGCTCATTCAGCGTTGAAGAGCCCTAATTGAGACAAAGACTGAAAATAATTACCACAGTTTCTCACTAAAGTCTTTTTTTCGGAGATTAACTTTTTGAAAGTACTTAGATTGTCTAGATTTTGAGCAAATACTTGTTCAAGCAAATGTTTTGATGTTTTTCTCTGCTCATTTAAATGGATGACCTTTCTTTAGAGATCGAATTAAAATCTTCATTTAATTTTATAAGTTAGTGACCTTTGCTTCTCATATCACGCGCCCACAATTGCAAGCAGTGAGCAGCCCCATAGAAAGTGTCAGCGGACCCAAAATGTTGCGACACATGCCATTGCCACGGACCAATAATCTAGTACGTTATTTTTTAAGGCGTAAAGACAGCGACCATGGTGCTAAGCACAGGAAAATTGCCTTGAATGCAACGGAGTTTCCGAGTTTCAGCAATTAGAAACAATGACTTGACGCCGTCAGCGCGGGCCTTGAACGCTTCATCAGTCGATTATGTCGGTCAAAAGGCGGTTTTCCAATTCCATCGATCACGGTATCCTTTGTTGGCCATTCATCGATATTGTGGCGCAAGAAGAGGACTGTATTGTGCAAGACAGCCTTTAATTAGCCAATTGACAAATTAGGCGAGCTTTGCAGGTGAATGACTATGAAATGAACAGAATTAAATCCTTGTTTCAGAAGGTTGCTCGAGTGCATTTTCTCAAATGTTTGTCTTACTCCAAAATAATTACTGCAGGAAATGAGGAAAATTATTTTCGTTGTGTGCTAACTGTGGCATGGTCGATGAGTCATGGCCAGTTTACAGCAGCGAATTAGCACGTTTCAAACACAAATCCTGTTTTAATTCGACAGCAAAATCTGGAGCCACTTGTCACTGCATTTGTTTGGCTCAAGTCAAGCCGGTTTCCTTGCTCGCTCGACAAGCCCACTCTGAAACATTTCCTTTATGTATTTTTGTGCGCGCCCTTCAATTCTTTCTCACAAATTATGATAAAAACGCTGGTTCATCATAGCTTCCCAAGATGTTTTGAAAGCGCATATTGGGTGGTATATGGCCTATACCAGGGGCCGGAAACCTACGCCTCGCGGGCCGTATCCAGCCTGTGAACTGACCTATGCGGCCCGTCGTTTAAATATTTGTTTTCGATTCTTCTCTTCGCTCTTTGTACGGGCAAGATCTATTTTTTTTGGAGAAGCATTTCAGATTATAAACTTCTCGTTGGCCCTTTTGGCTAGTCTTTAGTTAGACCGGTAACAATTATTGAATTCAAGTTGCTATTATTGCTACTAGCAATACACCGTTGAACATAATAACACAATATATTTAGAAAATTCAAACGTTTTCAGCGATGAAAACGTTTGAATTTTGTAAATATAATGTGTTATTATGTTCAATAGTGTATTGCTAGTAGCAATAATAGCAACTTGGATACTAAAAGTCACCTCTCTACCGAAATTGAATTATTGAATTGTTCTTAATTTGAAGAACAGCGTGTTGAAAAATATAAAAGTGCTCAGTTGTAAGAGATGAAAGCGTTGTGAATAAATCATACTTCTATTGGCAAGGTAACACAATGAGTGCTGCATTAGGCGCAACACATCAAGAAAAGGAAGTAATCCGAGCGCTGGTAGAGTGGGCTTTTGACTGCGGCTCCTAATTTGATGCCTACCTGTGGTCTAAACTGTGATTCCTTGACATATTTTCATTGTTATTGAATTTTACAAATGAAAGCACCTTGTATAGCTGGTTTCACGATTTACACAAAAATATTTAAAAATGAGTTCTTCCCTGCTCACTCACCCTAGCCAAGCAGTTACATTCTTCGTTTTTTAAGGAAATTTAAGTTTGTTGCCTCTGATTTAATGCTTTGCTCCAGACCAATATCCTTTGTTAATTCGAACTCTAATAATATCAATTATGACGTAAGAATGAGATCATAGAAAACGTTGCAACAATTGAATTTTTTTCCAGTAAAACAATAGTTAGATTTAACGTAATAAGCATGTGATCTTATACCATTTTAAGAAAAAAAAAAAAGTAATGAAACCCCATAGTAAAGTGACGTCATTTGATTTCTCCTTATAGCTTTTCTATTATTATTATTGTGTGCACTTTGTCATGCTACGCGCCAACTGCTGTTGATGCATTTCTCATAGCGATGTAGTGCCTCTAGTGTCAGCTGACTTTTAAAAGAGCCAAAGACATGTTTTGCATTGTTATCAGTAGTATGGAAAATAAGATATACAAGTTGCACATTTCGCTCATTTTCAGCTCTGTGATGCCATGGCATTAAACGCATTTAAATCCCATTGCTTTTTTAGTAAAAGAAAGAGAAAGGGCTTCTTACCTTTCTCCCTTCTCCAAAAAATAGCATTAATATTAGATTTTATTGACAAAAAATTGTTAAAACATCCTCTTTAACAGCTTTTAGACAGTTGCCTACCCTCATCATTTCTCATTGATGGGATGGTGCAGATGCTCTGCGTCCTCTTCGCAGTCGGTAGACTTGGGTTCAATTTTCTTGTCAAGAATTTAAAATGACATTCATAAACCTCTTGTTTTGCGCTCAGCAGTAGAATATAATGTGGAGGATGTAATAAGAAAAGGAGTTTTTTCAAGCGCGATTGTGAAATTGCAATTGGCCTCATACAAAGGCCTGAGCTCGTTGGCGTCAAGCAACAACCCTCTCCTCCTCTCTGTCTCCTCGATTCAAACCAATTTGGGATCTGAGTAATTTTTATTAACATTTAAAATATTGTTCGTTTTGCATTGCTTACTTGAAAAAGCAAAAGAGTTGCCTAAATACGTTATTTCGAAAGCTTTTCTGCTTGTTTGATCATAATACGTATGCAATGAATTTTTCTTATTCAAAATAACTATTGCATCATAATGACCTCTTTATATTTCCTTCCTGTCTTTGCTGAATTACTTAAAGTTCTCAAAAAGTTTTGTATGTTTTGAAGGCTATATTTTCTTTGTCTAATAGTTAGTACGCTACAGAGAAATTTTGTATATTCTTCTGACAATTACGCGAATATTTTTGACATCAGTTTTGGTGACCTAATTTTCTTTCCCTGTTTAAAGCAGTTACTATAATTGGTTTTAATAACCAATTGGAAACACCATCCTATTTCAGTAAATCGACAACAGCCAATACCAACTCAAGCCATGAACGAATATAAATAAATTTCGACAAATCATATTTAAGAATCGAAAAATCAAAAATTGCATTTTATCAGCACAGAAAGAGTTGCTTTATTTGAGCTTATTAAATTCTTCTAATTATGTTTCTTTAATAACACAACGAAGGCACGACTTTGGCTTTGAGATGACGATATTGACAATTTGACAGAAGAAATAGCACAGATAATATTCTCTAAGGCACCAATTCAAATTAAAACATTTATTACCACAACAAATTAGAAAATATTCAAGTCAAAAAGAGGTCAAACTCTTTAAATAGCATTTTGGCATTTGCAAATATGAGATCTTTTAAGACAACGGGAAGTGCTACCGTCTAACAACTATACCGATTTCAAATTTGGCTTTGAATATAGTCAATACGTTTAACATAAAAATAGTATTTCGATCTAAATCTACAATGCGTTCTCTGCTGTTCTGCTGTTGTTGTAATTGACAAAAGATGTGTTGTAATAGAAATTATATTGTTGCCGTTAGCATATTATCTCCATGCTGGTGAATCTAAATATAATTTTTTAATTATTGATTTAAATAGAAAAAAAAATCAAGCAACAATATCAAGTTGATTACTTGGAGCCATTTGTTTGTTTCTGCTGAAGTAACTTCACGTTGCTGACGTAGTTTCATTGTGAATTCAAATTTTCTCCTCTCTATTTGTTGAAAAACTTTTCAAGTTATTGTCCCAAAACACAACTGAATGACTGAGCGGAGATCTGGCTTATTAATAAAACTAAATTTTATTGAAACTAGATTCTCACTAAAATTGTTACTTTTGTTGCTAGTCAAGTCTAGATATTATCAAAAGTCAATTTTGGAGGGAAGTTTTGTATTTTACTGAGAGAATTTTTTATCATAGCTTAAAATCTACTCTCAGGAAAACCCTTCCGAAAATCGATTGGCTTTAATGCCGGCCTCGGGGTTATCGGTATTGCCTGCAGAGCTTACAGTGCATTTACACCATTGAGTATAAATTGTAAACATGCAGGATGAAATTCTAAAGGACTCTTTGAAGACACCACCGAAGCGGGTTGCCAAAAGTCCCTGAAAAAATATTTATTACAATCTATGTTATTTAGTAAATTTCTCAAATTCTAACCGAATTTCCACGTGGTTTCCCCAAAAAAGTAAACCTTTCAAATTTCGCTTCTAGAATTCGATTGTCTACCGCAAAACCTTCATTGTTTATCGCATGAGTACCGAAAACGCAGCAGCTCTGATATAAAGAAACCAAACAAGGAATGGCTCTTGTTCTTATTGATTCAAAAACTAAAGTAGAAGGCGTTGGCAAGAAGAAACCACAAAAAAGCATGAAACGTGCCAATCGTGGCGGAGCGCAAAATTAAACGCTCTTATTATAACTGAACCTTGACTTTGATTGATATCTAGCAATAACTTACTTTTAATTTCTGGTCAAGATTGCGGTAATAATTGTAGAATATTGACAAAATGAAAAATAAAAAGCAGATTGCCAACACAAGAAAAGGAATTTTGCTGTGAAATATTTTTTCTTAAATTGAAATACCAAGCATTTGAATATCCATTCTTCTTCCTTTAGTTTGAACGAAATTTGGCAAGAACATTTTCGCACAATAATACAAAAATCAAAGTCATTATGCGGCTATAAATCTTTTATTTGCGACATTTCACCAAACACTGACAGCATTTTCAACTTACACACTCCATGTTTACCATATGATTTGCCAGTAGGAATGTATTTGGGAATATGAGTTGTACTGTAAAGGTTGCTAATTCCAGAAATTATAAGTGTACTGTATAAGTTGATAATTCCGACAATATTTGACGAAACGTCACAGATAAAACATTTACAGCAGCGTTACTGACTCTCAGTTTTGTGTTGAAAATTGCCAGAGCCCCATATTCGTTTCCTCCCAAGTTTTCAATTAACTCTATTGACGTAATTTACATTCTTGGAATTTTTAATAAGTTTTGTCTTATCTTTTATCTATATCTCATGGTAGAAGCAGATTAGTACTTGGCTTGTTTTTGGTGATCTTGCTATGATTGTGATTTCTTCATTGAGCCAAGATAATTGTTTTATCTACATTCATTACAAGCGAAGCTATCATTCATTTATTTGTTGTGACTGCACGACAAATTTCTATCAGCTTTGCACCGTACCTGGCACGGGCATCGTAAACGCCAACTTTTCACTGCTTTCTTGGTAATGTACTCTAACTTTTTCTACTACAGATACAAAAACTAAATATCAAAACAAAACTATCATTTGATCAAGACACTTAATCAAAAACAACAAAAATTTGGAAGATAAGTTGATTTTAAAGCTTGTGCCCTTGCAATTGTATTTCATAGTAGCCGCGCAGCTTCTCGCGCAAACAACATTTGAGAAAAGCCACCTCCACGGTCAAAATTTTGCGTAAAATTCGCCTTATCTTTATTTGGACTGTGTTGTTTAGAATTTTTCCATTTCAAAATTTTTGGCGTAATTTTCTCCAGAAATTAGACGATCTATATGATAAACGCAAAAACTACTTTGGTAAACATAAAAGTTAGCGAAATGGTGGATTTCGGATTCCCAGAACGATATCAAAGAAAAGGGCAGTCATTGCACGTGCACCAAAGATAAATTGAGAAATATTTTTGATCCCATAGAATCCTTTTATAGTGTGATGCACCAAACTTGTTTTACTGGTCAAACGCAAAAAGAAAGGGGAGGTTCAGGAGACTGCAGAATGACCTCGCAGGTTTCAAGTCAGTAATCACCCACACGTGTGGTTGCGGTCAGTAAAAGCCAAATTTTACACCCAAGCCGGAAGAGCTTTCGCAAATGCCAGGACAGTTTTGATTTGCCACTGTCTTAGTATCAGTTGCTCTATGTACAACTATAAAGTTTTTCTTTATCTGAACAATAAAGAGATTAAGGCATTTGTTTGATTATGTGGGATGTAAAATTTTTTAAATTAAAAGTCAACAAGCTTAAAAATAGATCATAGATTATTTATGATGCCAGATTTTCTTTGAGTTGTGTGCTGCAATAACAACCTTTCATTAAACTTAGTTGTCATATAACTTAAAATTTCAGCCATTTTTTCTTTAAGATGCGGGTCATGTCACCACAAGAATTTATATTTTGTTTATGCTGCTAATTAGAATGTGTAAGTCAGTTAGAAACCTTGCTCTGCGTGTTATGTCAAAAGCCTACGTAACCTTTCACATTTTCTAACTAAAAAGATCTTTGATGAAAGCTTGGCCGAAGAATTGAATCCACGTCTACTTATTCTAATGAGTCTTGAACTTAATTTTCTTGTAAATTTATGAAGAAAATATTGCCCACACAATTTTATCTGTGTTCTCAGAAACGGAAAATGAGGAAGAGAATGTCACAATTGACTCATATATACTGCCATTACTAAGTACGGTAATCTAATGTTAACCGCTTTCAAAAATTGATGCACAACTGTATGACATAGCATTGAAGGAGATATGCTGTAGTATTACTCTTTGCAGGAAGTAGTACAAAACTGTACGATAATGCTATACCTTTTCTCTATTACAGATAACCTGAATGTCATTTTGAAAACTATCAAAATGCCAGCTACTTTTTATCCGTATGACATAAACATCTACATTGGTGTGTACACAACAGATGAAACCACACTTCTAAAATGCATATTAACCAGTTTCTAATGCTCTTTGCCATATTTATCTGATTGCAGTTAGACACGTATTTCAACCAACTCATAAATGCGTACTGCGATTTGTTTATGTTTCAACCAAGTGATCATCTTTCAGTTTGAATATTTCAACAAATGAAAAATCAGATTCATACTTCCTCAGAGCAAATTTGATTGGTCGGAGGTGTACGCGGGTAATAGGGTGCGTCGATTTCACTTTCTTTTTTTCCGCGCTTCAAACGTGCGGTTTCGAGATATGTCCACCACTACACACCCACTTTCAAATCACACTTTCAAACTCCTGAGCAACGCAGCACTTCAAATTCCGGATGCTATTTCCAGCTAAAATCAATGGCGCTTTTATGGAGTCTTGAATTGCAGATCTTTTGCTGTAAAATCCGTAACGATTACTTCTATGTCACAGCAGCCGCTAGCGTTGTACCTTGTGCTTCATGTGTATCTCCTGTCATAGGAAAAATGTTTCCGCTTATGCGTAAAACAACTTGCGTTTGAAGTTTAAACCCATCAGAGAGAAAACTTCTGCTATGGAGGCAGATGCGATAAGAAGAGAAGCTGACGGAGCTGAAATTCCGTTCTTAGTATACTGATCTCCAAACGAATGGTTTTCAGTTCAATAAGTACTCGGAATTCATCGTCTTGTTCCGTCTTACCCAACTTTCGGGCCTTTACCTATCTTGTCATCTCCAATATTCCTGAATGGGGTCAACCCTACTACATCCCTCCCCCTTAACAAAATCTTATTCACACTCCTTTCCAAAGACTGCAAATGCAAAAAGAAGTCAGCAAGCATCATCAATTTATTGGCTACTGTGAAAATGAGATCACGTGCAACTTGGTAAAGCATAGTCAACTTTATACTTTAGCCTTTGCTTAAAACAGTTTTGATATCACAAATGTCATTATGAAAACATAAACGACGGTTGCGAAATGCTAATTATCTTTAGCAAGAGCAAGGCTGCAAGTCTGGCTGCGAAAATGCTGTAAATATTGTTGTTTCCAGAGATATTTAAACCCAACATCGTCGTAGGCTAATATCAACAATAAAACTGTTTTTGTTTTTGTGGCGTGATTATGACATCAAAATGGCTAATAGTACGTCATTTCAAGTTTATTCACATAGCAAACAATCGTTTGTTTGCTCACACATAGTGAGTCACAATGGTTGGTGACAACAACTAAATAATGGGTGATCTCAATGTTGCTGAACCCCTAACTGGACCTGGTATTTTGTCGGTTTTAACAATACAACAACCATTCACAGACAACAATCTTTTCACATATGTGGTCCAATGCACCAAAGGTTGTATGAAATAAAATGTAGAACTGTTAGCTCTTTTTTTGCAACGAGTTTTTAGCTGCAGAATACGTTTTGATTACGGTGAAAAAATTTAGTTTTGCTTTATTCTTCTCATTACTTTAATAGCTAAACGCCATTTAAGCAGGAAATCTACGAATACCATTTTTAAAAATTATTGGTATTGTCTGGCAAGGAATTGAACCCAAATCAATGTTGCACCCAATGGTTTGTAAAAAATATTGCTTGAGAAAATGTGACAAGATTTTGTAACTACACAAAACGTCAGGGGAAGCAAGTGGCTAAAGCGTCCTCATCCTATCTGGTAGTCCTAAATTAGCTCTTCTCGTGTGGTCATAGCAAAGCCATGGAAAATAGTTTTCACCGGTCATTTGCTCGTCGTTCGATATTACGAGTGATGTGGAGAACGCAATATAAAACATAATTTACTTGGTCGTAGTTGAAATATGTCATGGCGCTGAAACTGTCGTTAAAACGAAATAGCACCGAAATTAGCACCATATTGTGCCTACTTCAAAGTGAAATAAATCTCTGAAAAAATGTCTGCAAAATTGTTTTTTGTTTTAAATTTTTGCCAAAGTCATAGAATAAAGATATTTGATGTAAAATATTAAAATTGCAAGTGTTATGCGTTTAGTGGAGAGTGCCATCCACGGCTTATATCTCGAAGCAAGAAACTAATTGCACTTCCGTGCTGCCAAGCCGCACGGCTTATAATGGCGTGGTGTAATCGAATCGCACCAAGCCAAATGTTGTCGGGTTGAAAGCATTAAACGTTAAAAAAGATAAATTTTCGACAAAAATTTCCGATAAGCAAATTGATAGTATCTGATATTTAGTTTGTGATGAGTCAGTGTATTGAGTATAAGCAAATTTCACGCTCTACAAAACTACCCTGAGCTAAATAACTTAAGAGATTTAGATCTGTTACAAACGTCAGTAAAACCAATGATGACAAAACAAATGCAAATTGCAAAGCCATACAAGCGCTATTCAAATATTGTCACAACAGTTAAAAAAGTAAATTGTTAATTATTTCAAAAAAAACCTCCCCAAAAAAATAAAATGAGAATTTATTCGAATCATTGAGCACAGCATGAATGAGAAGGTTGCGAATCTGCTAAGTGATCTTAACATCTTCGTGTCAGCTGTCATTCAATCATGCCTCTGCGGTTGGTGTTGGCCGCAGCTTACATGTATAATCAAGGCACGAGCTTTAAAGCATTCAGTCGAGTTGAAGACAACGCAACGCCTGAGCTTTGAACTCGCGGTTTTTCGATCATAGGAGTCACATGCAGTCTATTGCCCGACACCACCGACACACCCACATATCCTTATTTGGCCATTGGTCGAATGGGGTTGAGCTATATTTCACCATTGTTCATGAGACAATACTGCAGTCACAGTGTATTGACACAGGCTAATTTCATTTTTGAGATAAGTTGTTATTGAGTTAATCATTATCTTTATTTCGGGAATTTTGAATTTTGTTTACTTTTCGTGACAATATGTGTGCAGTAACTTATGCTGATTAATAAGCTCACAAACATTGCGTTAAAACATCAGACAGAGAATTATTTGCTTGTTATTATGAATGGATTGCTGCCGTTGCAATATTTTTACGTCATAGATTGCTCACAAAAAAAGCTTTCTCAAGTCTCTTAGATTTTGAATCAATGATTTCTAACCAAGTTTTGGTAAGGTCAATTTTTGAAAGCATTTCTGGGCGAATAATTTTTCAAGTTGTCATAGGTATAATCGGCCCAGCTCCGGAATTACCTGTACTGCTGGCACTGTGTATTTATAACGCAAGCTGTGCGGCCAAGCAGGAAAAATCGCTTCGTAGAGTGGAGTTGCTTGAAGGTAACGTTTTGAGATCTTTCAAGAAAAATTGTAAAACTTAACCACATCTATCGCTCGCAAGTGCACTTATAAGTGCATATCCTCATATTTAGTTGGCTTAGCTATGATTCATAACTTATATCTCCTAATGACGCAGTATTATGACGTTTTAATCCTTTTTGCAAGCTAATAAAGATGGGTTTACGTTTGGCCCATTAAGAATATTTGCAAGTGGCTTCAACTTATTGTTTATGGGTAAATACGGGGATGAAAAGGGGACCGTCGACTGATATGATGCCTCCATCGAGTAGATGTGAAAACAAGCACATTGTCGAAGGACTGAACAGCTTTTCTATTACTTTTTGCTAGCAGGATCATATTAGGCTGAAATTATGCAGCGTTATTCGATGAGTAAAAGTTGCCAAGGCAATAACCTTAATTTTTGGAAAGCAAGTATTTCAGAGTGACTTTTTTTGACATTTGCAGATGCAAAACAAAGTGAAAACCTTTTTCTTTCGATATCAAGTTCTACCAGACAAGTTCTGGGGAGCAAAACTTCATGCTCTGTCGTGTTTCGAGCACCATTGCTCCAAACTTTCGACTTGCACACGCACTACGAGCGTAAGCAGAAGCAAATTAAATAAAAACATGCCATAAAAACAGCAACACATTCATGAAAATTGCTTTTGAACTGCACAAGTAAAAGCTATCTCCAACCGCTGCGCGGTCCGTTTTCAAGCAATAGATCGCCTGCAACTAGAGACATCTTGCGGATTAAAAGTATCACTTCAATCGTTGCTCATCAAAAAACTAGGGTTACGAATCGAAGAATTTTCTAGATAACCCAACATGGGACGAAAATTTAAGGAAAAACATCAAACTTTTGAAAGTTCTTCTTAAAAGGCTGCCAAAAGGTCCATAACCGAGTAATGCGAAAGCATAAAACTTGTTCAGCTCTTAGATGTGATGAAAGCTGTTTAGCAAGAACTTTTTGCGACACACTCTTGAGTTTCGCAGAGGGGAGAGCGGAGCAAACTTTAATCCGAATCGGTATCAAGATGTTGCTCAGTAGAAACTTTTTCTTGTGCAATAAAAGATCAATTTCATATTTTTTCTTCAACTTTGGATTTCAGTGTTTTCGTGTACAACTACTTTCTCCTTCATTTGGTTTAAATATCATTATTTTTTTTTACCTTGACGCTGCACATTTGTAAGATCAATGAACGGTGGCAGCCAAAGCCATTTCGACGAAATTTACTTCAGAACTTAAAAATACAAAATACAGTTATTTTAGTTTAATTATCTCTCTTGTGGAATATCAAAAACATCAAGAACATTTGGAACTTCAAAGGTTTTTGTGACTACGCCATTAACTCATACTTTTACTGAAAAGTGCTGTATATGACGAATACTGGACTGGAGCCGACGCGCTGCGTTGGCAGCGATGATAACCCCGAAGCAAGTCTGAGCAGAAATTTATTTCCGCGACAGGCGAAGGAAAATAAAGAAAGCTCTGTATTCTGTTGATGGGGTCAGAATGACAGAAACGACAAACGTGCTGAGGTTGAAGAAAACTTACAAGTGTACTTAACGCAAAGTGTTTTCGGTAAAAATCTGTTTATACGTCGCAACAGCGGAAAAAACAAAATGACAGCTGCAATTACTGTCACGTCTCAATGCTTTGCAGAGAGCGGCATCATTATAGGGTAATCGCATTGAGAATGAAGTTATTCCTGCTTAAAAGGACGATTTGGAGAATAAACTACTTGATTGATGTCGCTAGATTCAGTGACGTATATAAATTTTTGCTTAAAGAGAAGTTATACCTACGCTACTCAAACTGCGGCTCTTTTAACTCGTGATGTTTTAGTGTGCGGTGATGTAGTGTAGGGGTGTGTAACCTACTGTGCGATACGTTAAGTTTTGTGGCCGGTGGAAGGGTGAAAATGCCTGATTTTGAGCTTTGCAAATGATGGGCTTCGATAAAAAATAAGGCCACCATCCGCTATTTAGACGGAAAATGCGTCAATTTAAAAGTAGAATCGCTCTTTCAATGCTGGCTGCTATTGTTTTTCCCTCTTTACTTTAGCAAGCGTGTCGCACTGTGAGTTAGACGGACGTTTGCAGTTGCTTCTTCCGACATTGCAAAAACTTTTGTGATTTAATACATAGAACAACTTGTGTTTCATTTAAACTTGTTTTGGAATTAATGTAAACACGGCTTATTTCTACCACAATCCTTGCTAAGGGTTGTGAGCGAAACAGTTGTAGTTTGCGACAGCGTCTGTTATTGAATACTAGAATGTCTTCTACAGTTTTAAATTTTCTTTTGAATTTGTCCTTTGATTCGGGCGTTTAGTGCGTGTAGTCCATTTCTCGTTTCTGCAAAGTGTTTATCATGGCGCCCCGCCTAATATTTTTTTGGTTAAAGATAAGTTTAGGTGTTTTGACAGTCATTAATGATCGCTCAGAATAGCTGAACCACGTCAATTCGGTAGTAGCTGTCGAGAAATTAGTTAGTGATGTCTGTAGTGAAAAAATTAATTTGCAGAACGTGTCTCAATCTATGTATTATTTTTATTATTCCTTCCTTAATCGCCCTTGTCTGCTTACTAGTCTTGCAATCATTTATTTCCAAAGCATCTTACTTCTGCGTGACGAAAATAGATTCTCATAGCATTTAAATAAAGGGTACCATATTTTCTAGCAGTAAGGGCAGGAAATTCGACGGGAATTACCTCGACAATTAACTATTTTAAGAAAGCGAAAACTTGATTTGGGAATCAACCACTAGTAGTCTTACTGTTTATCGTCCTTGAGGCACGGCTACATGCAGTGGGGTGGCGTGGGTTTTGGTCGTCCTACGCCTAAGCAAAAACTGCCGCTCCATTTCCGATCGAGCAAACCATAAATGCCGGTGTTTAAATCCTGCTTTCAGACACAGCCATAATTTTGTTTCTCTCGGTCAAAAATGGCTGCTCTCTTTTTAAGTGGCCACCCAGTGCGTACCGCTCACTTCTGACTACGCTAGTGGCTACGTGGACTACTGCAGTAACGATTGCGACAAAGAAGAGCTGCAGCAGCACGGCGGCAAAAGTTCAGTCTGTTTCAGCATCCCTTGACAAGTGGAGCAGGAAAGTTGAGGATATTTTTGCAGCGCTTTCGGTGCTTTCTTCTGGCTTGTAATGGCGACGTTCTGAGTACAGCGCCCTCGTCCTTTCTACGGTTCTGTGCCTTTGGCAAAGGTGATTGGCCGCGCTTCCTGTGATTGAAACGCACTGTTCCAACAAAACTGCTAACTCCGAAGCAGGTTGGAACTGCAGCTGTTTAATATTGTAGTTTTTTCATAATAATTGGAAAGCATCACGGCCGACGTCGCCAAAATCGCAGTGCTTGAAAGTTTAGCCGTGCTCCCGACAAAAATGCTTGCGAAATTAGAATTCATTTACACATGCACTTGAAAAATGAAAAAGAACTCGTTATTTGCGAAGAGTGTTTAAAAAACTGTTTATCCCCACCAAGTATCTCACAGCACTTCGGATGGGACCAACGTTTCCACCACCCAAGCGTTGAATAATGTAACTCTACTTAGAATCTAACCCAAACAGCTAGCTTTCAGTAGAATGTTATATCGCAGCTTAAACTTGTTGCAGCTTTTAAAGACATGAAAGCCAAGACTTTTGCAAAATAGAAACACTTTTGCTGCTGCACATTGACTATTACCAAATATAGACATACTAAATGCCCGTTTGTTTACAAACGGACTTACTCAATAGCCAGTTACGGCGTCTATGACGTCAGAATGCAGTTATTATTTTGCATTCATGACGTCACAAGCTTAGTACTGGATTAAAGGATAAACTTCCTACGAAATGAAAGTTAGAACCTAAACAACTGGTTTATTAACTTCGATGTAAAACTGTTGAATGTCAAAAGCAGGCTAAAAATGGCGAGGTTAATATTAAAAAAGTTGCTGCGTTTATCGACTTGCAATGAGTTGTCATTATGGTTTTTGTAAACCGACAAACGATTGATACAACTTTGCCTAATCAAGCAGGCCCCCCCACCAAAAAATATAGTTTTTAATTATGTTTATTTATTCATTACGTTTTCAAACACTAGCCTTGCAGGAAAGCGGCAGTGGCTCTAAGCGTAAGGGAATTGTCCAGACTTGCTTCGGAGTCTTCAAAGGTCGACATCGCACTTGAACAGCTCAGCTTTTAACCAATCCGATACTTGTTTGAAGCCCTAGGTCTATCGAAGCCTTTTTACATTAATTTTTATAGGGAAAATTAATGAGAAGTGCCTTTGCCGAGAGCACTACAACACAGACATTGTGAGATTTGAGCGCATGATCTTTCGATCATGGACCAAGAACGCATCTACCAACTTGAACAGTCTTTTTTCGCCGGAAGACTATTTCACTATTCGTTTTCCAAGGCGAGAATGAAGAAAAACCAGTCAAGACAGACCTTGCAGACAACAGTTTCACTTCCTCATTTAAATTTCAGCAAAATGCTGTTAATACGCGGAATTCGTCCGAAGATAACGAGTTTAACTGACACAGCCTTTAGAAGTGGTTTAGAATGAATGGTTTAAGGCCGGTATTAGCGATTGGATGTCTGATCAACAATAAAATTTGATACTCCGTATTTTCCTTTGCGCCCGCAAAGGTCAAGACGTAAAATTTACACCACAAGTTCAGATTTTGAATCAGGTGTAATATTATCCGGCATAAACGTAAAACCAATGACCTTTGGCACAACTTTTGAACTCAAAGACTAAATAACAACACGTTCGTCGTCTATGATCTCCTGAAAAGGTAATGTTGTTTCAAATTTATTTATTCTCCATGGTTCAACAACACTCGAAGATCATTAATTGCAAGATTGTTAAAACTTAAATGTCTTGCAGTTCCTATTTACGTGATCTCGAAGCGTAAACAGAAACATGCTTTGTTTGAACACGCGCTTGCATATAGAAGTATTGTGTGCTTGTTTTGGCGAAACAAACAAATAAATAAAAATTAGATGTGATTGTGTTCGGACGTCTTGCTGATGAAAATCGGTAAAAGCAAGGTCTGTTAGCCCTAGGTACACACAAACCGAAGAACTTCCATTTCGGCCGTGAAAAGATCTTTTTGCTAGAGATTTTATTTTTTAAGCGAGATGGCATCAAGCCAATCACCCCTAAACAAGTAAAAATCTTTTCCTATTGCCGACGCTTGATTACCTTTTTGGAGAGCAGTTACTATGCAGCAAAATGAGCCTTACAAGTTGATTTTGTGAGCTTTCAAAGTACGCTTCGATTTCCACTCTGAAACTAAGACTTTTATGAGGTACTCGCAAGTGGCGGTGTCACGTCAAATGGTTAGAGCTGGCGTGGAAAGCTGTTTTTTTAAAACGCGATACATCCATTGCCAAGCGCAGCGTCGCAGCCAGAAGCAAATTTTGAGGAAGTGGCAAAAATATAAAAGTTGTTGGATGATTATTGTTTTTTTGTTTGGGATCAACTTTTTGAAAGTGGTTATTTTTCTATCTTCGACCCCTGGCGAAGGTGAAGACCTTTTTTGGAGATCAACTCTGCAAACGTGACTGTTTTCATACTTTTCGCCCAAAATGCCTTCCTTTCTTCATTCCTTGATTAGATTTAAATAATTGGAGGGGCATGGCCCTTTGAACTCCCTTCCCTAGCTCCACCATGTAAGTGCATCACGAAAACCTTTTGGCATAACATCTTTTTCCAAACCAATTTTAAATTCAGCACAACCAACAACTGAGTAATATTCTGTCAACATCACAAACAAAACTCAACACCCTAAATCAGCTTGTACGGCAAAATAGAAACTTGTTTTTACACACCAGTCAATAAAAGGATTATGACGCAATAATCATGTTTACGCGTCGGCTTACGTCATTTTCACAAGCTCGTTCAGTGGAAATTGCTTTTGTTTCTTTGGCTGTGGAGGGTTTGGTCAATGGGTTAATCTCGATCAAACTGATCAGGTTTTTGGGAATGCTTGAAATCAGCGAATCGCGAGTTACGAAAAACGTGATAAAATTGTTGAGCAACTCAACAATTGCTCGAAAAACAGACGTGGAGTGGCCTAAGTCTGTCGAGTACCGGTATAGTGCCTACTTAGCCAAGAAGCAATTAGCAAAAGCACTCTTGGCCCAGGGTAACAACTAGACAACTTCAGTTTTAAAACTTTAATTGCCTGAACGATAAGGTAAAAAAGGTCATGGCTGTTAGGAAACACTTAGCTAGCTTTCAAAACGAAAAAAAATTCTCAACTCAAGAATATCACGTATTTGCTAACCTTTACATTCCTAGACCTGTTTTTAATTTAAGGCGCACGAGCTAAACAAAAAATAAAGCAATAAATGCCTCCTGACGCTCAGGAAGTTGCGTGTTTGCGGACTTGAAGCTCATTTTCATTCGTATGATGCCTGAGCTAAAAAGCAGGTTTTGTTTTGTCGACGTACGCGCTTTCACGATGAAGCAAAGCATGTTCGCTTCGACGCACTGGTGTCGAGCTTGCGTTTATCTGCATTGCAACGTTGGGCTAATGGGCGCATGACCCAACGTTCGCCTCTCAGCACCTCCATAAAGTTTGCACGAAAATAGTAGAGACGCTCTTCGCCACGGTGCGCCTGTGACTTTGAGAAATTGAAGTTCATCAGCTTAGGTTAACCGTAAATAACTAACTGGGGAAGCAAAGGACGACAAAGACCGACACTGTGTTGTAGTAATAGGAGCGTCGATCCGCAATACAGTCGGTAGGCCTGGCTTCGATTCCATTGTGAAGTCATACAAAAGACTTGCAATGTGGAAGGTGATCTGTGAGAACAAGACCGTGAGAACCGCAATCCTTACACCCGGTCAGGTTGATGGTCACCTCAAAGAACATCATTCAAAAAATCGAACTTTAAAAAAGTAGATGTGCTACAAAAAAAAAAGAAAAACGTTTCAACCTTCAATTGGATATTTGACATGAAAATATAGACCGAAAAAATATTGATATTCAAAAATAAGGTCTTCATCTTCGATGCGGTTTAAATTTCGTCACAAAAAAGACAGCAATGACTCCATGTTATCCTCCTTTTTACGAAAAGCTTGGTTGTGTCCTTGCTTGGTGGTCTACAGCAGCAAACAACGTTTATATTTGTGTTTTGGTTACGTTGTCCGCTATCTAGGTGGTTGTTTAGTTTGTTGCGTTGCTAGTCATCATTTACTGCTCAATAATGTTTGTTTTACATGACAGAATTTTTCAAATTCTCTGAATTTCATTTTCTTTTTAAGCCATATTCGTCGAAAGAAAAGGTGGAAATAATTTCCTTTTTCGATGATTTTTGCTGACTAACATTTTGTAATGAAAGTGATTAGGCTTTTTCTTCCTACAATAAATATTTGAATGTTTTTCTTTAAATTTGCAAAGTCATTTCCAGTACAACCAAAATGACTTGGCAGCATTAACCTGTAAGCGGCCGATTTGGCCGACAAAACTCTAATAATGGCAAAAGATTGAGTGCAAAGATTTTATTAAAGCTCACTAACAAGAATTTTTGGCTTGCACATAATAGAAATTACGTATATCTGTGTATTAGGCTTGTACGAAGAGCTTTGATATCAGGAAGACCAAGCACCATCACCCCTATACAACAATTTGAACTTCAGATATTTTACAGTTAGATAAAGCAATAATATTAATCTCCCGAAGATATCGCCTGATCAAACTAAATTAAAAACATCCACCCTATTTGAAAAAATTCTTCCAGTTTGACTGCTGCTTCAACCTTTGGTCTACTTTGCACCCAATGTACAAAAGAAAGTGCAAAGGATAGTAGTATTTCGACTCGGTATAGATTCAATGTCTGTTTGAATAATTGCTGTTTGGCAAATTTTGTTAAACCACTAGAGAGCATGAGATATAATTGTCAAATACTTATGCGGTTGCATAGAAAGCTTTGTGTTAGTATCCGCTGCATGAGTTCATCTTCGAAAAATGATCTGCTGCAGAGGCAGAGCACTTAATACGGCAACGATTCCCAACAAGCAGAAGCAATTGTCCTTTGTAAAGGCACAACGACAACGAAACAGATTCCGACATCATCTAGCTTTGTAGAGAGGCGTAAATCTCAAGAACTATTTTATTTTGGTATGCTGTAGCTACAGATTGTTTACCAAAAAAATTGTTCGAAAAAGTCATGACTCATGTAGGAGGCAAAATTTACATGTTTACCTTATTTTATAGATTAGCATAGCGATGTTTTGGAAACTTATAAAGCTGTTACCATTGATGAGTCATATAAATCTTGAAGTATTTTTAAACATGCAATGATAAATCTTTTTTTGTACTCGGCTAAACCGTGGGATTAAAGGTCAAGTTTAAGAATTAGCTACGAATACAGTTGCGTCACTACAGTCAGCGACATTCCCATCGATAAACAGTTAGCTACCATCAATTAATGATGATAAATGTTTTCAAGATGAGTTGCTTCGAATGGGGGTCTCGTTTTTTCTTTGTGACGTTGTTGCTTGAAAGTTACCTAATGAATAACACTCTAAATTTTAAGCTACTTTCGCAAACGCAACCAATAAACTCTTCCGGTTACGTCAGCTTGCAGCGTCACGTTGAAAAGCCCTTTGTCACGCGCCAGCAATATTTTTGCATCATTCAACCTTTGACCTGGGTTATTACGCAAGAGAAAAAGCTCCAAGAAAGTCTTTTGGACCAAAAACACACTGCATCGAGAATTTTTCTCGGGAAGCTTATGGCATAGGCCGTATTGGCATAGGCCGTATTGGCATAGGTGGTTGGCATAGATGCCTTGGTGGTTGGCATAGATGCCTTGGTGGTTGGCATAGATGCCTTGGTGGTTGGCATAGATGCCTTGGTGGTTGGCATAGATGCCTTGGTGGTTGGCATAGATGCCTTGGTGGTTGGCATAGATGCCTTGGTGGTTGGCATAGATGCCTTGGTGGTTGGCATAGATGCCTTGGTGGTTGGCATAGATGCCTTGGTGGTTGGCATAGATGCCTTGGTGGTTGGCATAGATGCCTTGGTGGTTGGCATAGATGCCTTGGTGGTTGGCATAGATGCCTTGGTGGTTGGCATAGATGCCTTGGTGGTTGGCATAGATGCCTTGGCGTCGCTTGGTGGTTGGCATAGACCGTATTAGCATCATTTGCTGTACCATACATAGCTTTACGAAAAGTTCATTTGCAGATATGTAGATGCTAACCAGTGATTAGCTGGGATAAGAAGTCTTCGCGATATTGAAGAACAATTTAAAAGATTCCCGCAGGAAGGCTTGATGTTAATTTTCATTAGGAACGAGTCTCTTTTGCTATTAGAATAGGTTTCAAAATAAAAATGATGTTTTTGGTACTTTGGTTAATTTATGATGCAAATCATAGGAGACGATACACAGCACGAATACGAAAAACCCTTGAGTCACATTTAGGAAAGAGAATGAATGAAGCTTTCCTTCTTCCTCACTGCAACTCATTAACTCAAAGCAATTTAACCATATGCTGTGTCAAGGTATACAGGCATTTTTAATTTCGTATTTCTGTCGCTTAATATCGTTCTTTTTTTTGCCTAGCTTCAAAATCCATTGGGTCAGATCCTTCTGCCATTGAAACCAATTGCAATATGATCTTGCGCAGCGACATCTAACGGTGCGGCACTGCAATGTAATGTTTCTAGATATCTCATAAAATGGAGTTTTTTGTTGTCGATTACTGTTTTCTTGCGACGTTGTTATTATTAAATTGAGTTGGAGCCAATTGGTCTCTTATTTTGTCTTAGTTCCGAGCTACATATATTTTACAGCTTATATTAACTGTAATAACCAGGTAGAAAGATTATTATTACATTTCTGTGATGCTTTGTCAGGTTTAAAGCCATCTAAGCTTAGTTTTTCAAAAAATGTTTCATCTTAAAAAATTCACAAATAAAAGCTGATTTGAAACAACATCAAACTCAAATCCGCAACGTTGTAATCTTGAAAATTACATCTCGCTTTTTTTCAAAGAACTTCTGGATTTGCCTAACAACAAATGCGAACGCGATGTTTACGAGTGATATCGGGTAAGGATTAAGAACCGGCCCGTCATTGTCATTCAAGTAAATATCTTGCTTTTCATGTTTTCTGTGTTCTAGGGCAGGGGTGCACAATCTACGGCCCATCATGTAAAATTTTTTGGCCAGTGGAATGATTTTGTGGCCAAAGGTGAATGTCAACTTAGACAATGTTACTTTGTAGATATTGAATTTCACAAAAAAATCCTTGAACTTGCAATATGGATGTGAATTGCGTAAAACTAGGCTTTGCAAATACTGATATCCAAAAAAAAGTAAAGGTCTTGACGTTTAGCGTGCATGTAAAATAAGATCAGCCAGTTTGTGAACAAAGAGCTCGTCCGCGTCACATGCGTTACATACAGTAGTTTTACGCTAATGTTTCGTTGACAAATTCTGACAGGCCCACGTAATTTCGCAACTAGTCTAAAATTGGCCCGTCTGCAAAAAGGTTACACATCCCTATTCTAGGATACAGGCTCGATCACGTGAGGGTTATTCAGGGTCTAGACATATGATGTTACGCAATCTCTCAGTGAATATCAGTCCATAGTATGAAATTTTTCATATTGACGCGTTGTGCTTCTTATAGGGAAGAGTGAAATGTTGTGGTTATTGTCGTTGTTGTTATGGAAAAGGACTCTTTTTCGCGAAAAAGCTTACATTGATCAATATTTTATTCAAAAATTGTTATAGTTACGTTGTTACTGCTGAGCTCGTTCAAGAGCAGCTATAGATCATTAGCGCCATACGCGTCCAATTTCAAAGCAAACAGGGCAACAAAAAATGAATAAGAGTTTTAAACTTGGTTGATATTAACAATGTTTCAAGGCGTGGTAATGGCTTTCCAGCCAAAAGGTTGTGATTGCAATCTTTGTTTAAAATTGTGTTTTGAGGTTCTAAATGATTGGTTTACTTTATGACACAGCTGTTTCAATATATTGAACATTTTTGTTCAAGTTTTGAACATTTTCAGTTGATCATACGGTCCACTCTAAAGATTTAAAAATGTCATACTTCTACTTAAATTTTAAATTGCAAATGAATTCAAAACTGTAGTTGGCCATTTAAAAGCACATAAACTCGCTGATTATAAAACAATAGTTCTGCTAATGACGAAATAAACATATGCAAATGTAATGCTGAAGTACCTTAGAATACAATTAACACACAGACAGCATATTGACATTACTGTAGATCAGAACACATTAACTAAAAACGAACAACTGTATTAGCATATAACTGTGTGTTTTGCTTTGGTTTTTTTATGAATAATCCTTGTGATTGCAGATTGTTGATATCACTGCAGTGCTTAGTGCTTCGAAGAAGCGAACACCTACTGCAGCTTAACTACCGTCACAAGATTGATATCTAATCATACTCATCTCATGATAGAAGCACAGTAGAGGCTGGCTAGTTTAGTGCTGTCATAAAGTAGTGAGTTGAAATCGTTTAGAATTTAAGTAGAAAAAATGTTTAACGTACCAAAGCTGCTAGGTATTTTAACGCTACTGAGAAAAAAAGCGACTTTCTTCGATGACAATGTTTCGCTGAAAGGCAACAATGCTGAAAATTGGTCATCCATTTGTATTATCACATGCATTGCTTGTCTGTTTTTAGTTCGACTGACCTACTAGCACAGGTAGACTGCTAAGCCTTACCACCTGTTTGCCATGTAAAGGCGATTTTTTAAGTGCCTTTTTCACAGGCGCAAAAGAGCGAACTTGGCGAACTTATTTTCTCTTTATCTTTTTGTCCTGAGCTCCATGTAGGAAACTTGCGAAGTTTTTTGAAATCTTTGGAATGACTCGGTATAGGCTTGAACCTTCAAGTTATTGCATTTTGATTGGACGCTCTAACCACTACTGTATATGTCATCACAGACAGTGATGTTAATCGACGACAAAACTATCGGTAAACTGTAGTGAACGAAACTGCACAATAAAGTTTGTGTAACATGTCTGCCTGTTTACTATTTAAGGTTCTGATCCTGTTTTAGATCAATATTTTGACTTCGGTCTTTTGGCTTCTCCACTTCACCTAGTATGAGCTGCTTTATTGGTTCAACGTTTACTCACGCTTACCTATAAGTTGGGATGCTTTAGCAAAAGCACGGTGAGTGATTCTGAAGTAGGCTGCAATGTTTAGGGTGGATATGGGATGCAGCTGTGCCAGAAGGACCGGCAGTTCCGAAATGCCCTAGCAGTATGGTCATGGTTGTGCCCTGTGGAAATGCGCTTTGGGATGCTTTCATTTATTTGGCGGATTCTAACAGTAAATTTAATGAAAGCAATAACTGCCAGTTCGAGCGGGCTGCTGAAACTGCGAAGCAGGTTTGTCAATGGTCCTGTGTTATATTTCATTGTCGGTCTTTTGCGAATTTCGAGAATAAAAATGCAATAAATTAAATAGACAAAGGTTTTTTGCTGATCGCAAAATAAAAGAGTAAAACTAACTGACCTAACCTTCCTCTACATTCCTGTCGCTCTTACATTATGGCGCCGTGATAAGCTTAGCTTGAAAACATTGCTAATTTAAATCGCGTTCATAAATATTTACAAAAAACAAATACACCTACGTAAAATATTTCTTGTCTTGTTTGCAAATTCTGAGAAACAACTCCGCTTTGAAAGTGGAATTTTTAGATTAATAATTTGAATTTTGATTACCCGAGCTGACAAGTTTTGCGATGAAACGAGATAAGTTTTACATTCGGAGGTCAATCTTTAAAAAAGGTAGAAACACTGCAAACAAACATGCATTTATCTACCAAGAGAGTTTAACGACCTCCCCTTCCCCCGGTTTCTTTTAAATGTAGTTTTGGTTTTTGTAAGTTTACAGAGTCCCATTTCGGCCATCACCTTTGAAAAAAACACTTCATCAGCTTTTGCGTCACGCAGATGTTAAAGTCGTTTAGCTATTGCGTCATAAAAGTTGCTCTAGAGCAACTAATTCAAGCCGAAATCATAAAACTTATCAATGATAAATTTAGATGATAAATTACCTTGCTTGTTCAAGAATTCTTTTTGGTTTACGTTATTTATGAGGTTAAATGCATTTAAAAGGCTTCCTTTCTGTAGAAAAGGTTGCGGAGTAATTAAGCTGCTCGATGAACATCAAGTAATAAAGCATCTTTCAAAGGTTATAAATGGTCAGTAAAGCATTAGATTGGGTTAGCAATTGCTTTTTCATTGCTTTCATTTCCCCATTATTAGAGGCACAAGATGCACAGAACGTTACCTATCATGTTTTGTTCTAAAATATCTGTAATGACGCATTGCAACCCTTTTTCATAGGCAGCAAACTCAGTTTATTTTTGGCATTTTTCAGAACTTGTTTATTACAATCTATTTTCAGAGAAAAACTAATTTAAAAGCTTCACAGTAAAATAAGAAACCAAAAAGAACTTTTACCTGTATGATGTGAGTGACGTCATGTGACGTTGCCGCCGAAAAAAATTTTTGTTTGAATTTAACCGTATTTTGCAAAGCCAAAAGGGAAACTTACGATAGTAGTATGTCAAATTGCATCCGACTTAAATAGTTCAGCTATTATGCAGCACAAATTTTCTTGGGAAACTTGCCTCATAGCCCCAAATAAACTTGACTCAGTGGCAACACTGGTTCGGGCTGTCCGCCGGGCAATTATTTTGAGGATAGCGGTTTTAAAAATTGTCTTTAAGAAATTGAACGTTATCCTCTAAAAGAGTGGTTTTTTACTATTCATTGATTTATTGACCATATCATTTCCCAAAATTTTGAAAATTGAAAATTTTCCCGAAATTAATTTTCCAAGTTGATCTCGGGTGTCACGGGACTTTATGACGTCAGTGCGCCGTAGAGCAGATCATTGAGTTGACAGCGAAGATGAGAGCGATAAGGCGCGGTTCGCAATAGTGCAGTACTGAGTTCATTACCCGAGTGATTGCTTTGTTGGTTTGCTCTTGTGAAAGGCGCTTTGTGACAATATCCTCCCCTTAGTTGCTCTATAGGCAGTAGAAATTCAGTGCGCTGGTAGCGCTAGTATCTTTAAAGCAAATGAAACTGCATTTTATTGATTTTTTGGCGCTTTTTTTCGCAGCAGTTTCAGCGCCATGATGCATTTTATTCATAACCGAAAAATTCAGTTTCAGATTTCGTCTTCCACGTCGCTCCTATTGCTGTGAATCAAGCAGGAGGTCTAAGAATACCATTTTTAAAGCCTTACCGTTGTCTCGACAAGGGGATATCAGAAGTTATTTTAGGTTTGAATTATCTTGTGATCTCAACAAAAAATGCTGGTGTAAACGATGTGAAAAAAACAGCTAGAAGCCATAAAACGCGAAGTGCAAGTTTTCTCATTCCTTTTTCTTGTGTTGAAAGCAACTAACTCAACTGAAAAAGCTTTATTCGCTAAAACTTTATATTACTAAAAGTTAAGGCAAAAACCTAAGAAAGAAAATATACAAAAGCTCCCACAACTAAACTGTTTTTCGTTTTATCTAAACTACAACGTTAGCAGCGTTTAGCGGAATCCGCTTTCACTGCTATCCGTTTCAACTTAGTTCAGGTCTCAGATTTTCTCTATTCTCACGATCTTGCAAGTTATGACAAAACAAGAAATGGGTTTGGCAACTTGCATCCAAAGCTTTGCTGCGAAAAGATCAAAAAAATTGATTTGTTAGACAATCGTATTAATTGTAACTTGATAATCCAATGAAATGAATTTACGAAAATACCATCTGCTATACGCATGCAAAACCAATGTGGGTGTTGGCTGTATGGGTTATAAATACCACAAAATCAAATACCTGGTGATACCAACACAAACAATGTTGTCTAAAGTCTATTCAAATTTCTTTGTAAACGCTTCCGTCAAATTTTGGTTTCCGCTTTAAGAAACTGTGACAATTCAAAAAAAGCTCTTTATGAAATAAAATATTACCAAAAAAGCTTTTAAAAATTTTATTAACAAAAGTTGAATTTTGTTAGAGAATACCAATTGTTTTTTGAGCTTAAATAATGAAACTTTTTAAGCAGTTGCAAACATTAGCGGATTTAATCTGAGAAAGTGTGAAAACTTTTGCACAATCTACCCAATTTTTAAAATGGCAAGTTCAAAATGAAATGAAAAGATTTTGTGAGAAACGAGTTTGAAATGGGGTCAAAAAATTTTAGTTTTATGCAGAAACACCTTTAAAGTTTTTGGTGTTTCAAGACACTATCAAATTTTTTGTGTTTTGAAACATTCTCAATTTTTTGTGGTCTGAGACGCCTATAGTTTTTGGCGCATTAACATTTTTTCTCTTTTCGGACACTCTTAAAATGGAGTGATGATCTTTGTTTAGCAATATTTATGGCTTCCTTTATCCATCTCTAATTCTTCGATCTGCCAGCATCAGTGACATGCAGCTGTCAGTAGAGCGAACCACAGACCACATATTTTGTTGTTCTCCAGCTGTGACAGTCGACTGGTCTGTTTGATGGCGAAACAATCGAATGAGTGTTCAAAATGCACCACAGAGCTGTTCCCTCTAAAATTAATCTTCTTACACAAACTAAGGTTTAAAGATTTTTGCCTTTAAGCAAAACCGGTACAGAAGCCGTTTCCGTGAAAGAGAATTCCCTATGGACCAGAAAGTTCCTCGAAAAGTTATCAGGTACTAAAAAGTTAAAAACTGAAAAGTAATGTACCACCAATGATGTCACTAGGGATACTCATGGGGACACTCCAGCAACTAAAAAAATTGAAAAAAGATACAAAAAGGGATGCTTGTGGAAATTTTCGGGTGATATTTTCGAGATGGCTTCTGCTATTAGGAAATCTAGTGGCCTCGTTCCAAGTTTTGTTAAAGCCTGCCCCCACCTTTCGAACAAGTGCTTGTGCCTTGTAATGGCGGATTGACATAGTGTCAAACATCGGAAACTGGCCCTGGTTGTATTCTTTCGAAACCAAGCGGCCTAATAAATCATCAGAATTCGTCGTCATCAGAATTTAATTTTTATGACCTGCATTATATTTCCATTTGATAGTATTTCGAGAAACCTGATGCCGAAACGGCCTTAAAATATCTAGCAGCGATTCCTTGCTTCGATTCGCAACGATACGTCCGCATTGGCAAGAAGTTTTATTTTCAGTTGTTAATGGAGCTGTATATAAACGCAACCTGAACTGGCTTCCTCTGCATTTTTATGTAATGTGTACCATTAACTTCTAAGAAGCTTTTTTTTACAAAGCACTTTTAAGCTAATGCCTATTCCTTAATGCTCTACTTGTATTAGCTGCAAGATGATGCAATCAATGACACCACAACTAGGCAACGCGCCAGTTGAAGAGTCGGTAGAACTGGGTTGGATTCACTTGTGAAGTTATTAAAGATTTTATGAGTAGTATTTTTAAAACGTCTCGTTCAGCAAGAAAAGCGATGTGAACAATGAGCCATGAAACCAATTTTATTCAGCCATGTTTAAAATATGTCCCGACGTAAAAAATAGTTCCAGAGAAAACTCTCAAAAAAATCCATGAAAATTCAATCTGCCACAAGATCTTGCTTTTAGCATGTTCGTTTGAAGAGGCGTCATCCGCTGATTCATCCTTCCACAACAGCAGCAGTTTCTAGACATATTTCAGTCATGACTAAGCAAATTTGCTTTCACTTTTTATTCTCTATGTTACTCTTATTGCTGGATGCCAAGTTATAGATCTGTGGAGGCCACTTTTAAAATCTGTGTTATCACTCCTCAAGGGAATTCAACTGAAATCAACCAACCATGATGTGGATGTTTTAGCCACTACCGTTCACCACCTCGTCGGTGCCTTCTGAATTTTTAAAAAGATTGATTATTTTGATGATGGGTTTGGGTTAGCCTGTAACTTGCTTATAGCTTGTTTGTGAGGTCAATGATTGCAGTGCTGTATCTTTAATTATAATTGAAAAAAAACCGAAACTTTTTTATTCATAAGTGTGAACTTAAAGGAAGTGTTATGGTGACATCTCATACAGGCGAAACCGCTGGAAATAACAGCTTTTGTAAATTAATTGAACGTTATTTCAACTGAGCATTGCTATTAGACAACGTCTATTTTTATTCTCTAACTATCTCGGTCACCAAATAATTTGAAGAACGAATTGCACCATTTCTAATTTTGTCATCTTCTTGACAGACGTCATGCACTTGCTTTCAAAACAACTCTTTATAAGGAAAAATAGCATTTTATGCAGCGCTGCTGCAAAAAAACAGGAACAATGAATGCCCATTGGACAAACTTATACTCAAAATGAGAAAACTTCGTAGGCAAAACGGAAAAAATTATTTTGAGATCCGCTTGATTTGATTCGATGACAAAAAACAAGAGGAGTTTAATGAAAAACGGAACATTTTTGTTAACTATTTATTGACACACAGTTTAAAAGGTGATTTTTCTTCTTGTGCAATATGGTAAAAGTTTGACTTCTTTTTGGCGGCAATATTTATACTGATGTGGATTTCAACCTCCCAGTTTGGCATCGAAATTTGTATTTTCAGTTGTAAATGCTTTTATTTCATACTAGTCTAAACGGCAAATTCAATTATTTCCATGAAGTTCAAAAAGTTAAGCAAAAATGGCAGTCAACAGTCTGCTATTCCAGACTGGTATGCAGTTCCATCATATTGCCTAACCAGTCTGCGAGATATAAACATTAAACAACGACAAAAACTGTTTTTGTAATGCATGTTATCGTTTCTTTCATATTGATGGTGTCTCGACTATTACTCAACTCTCAGCGTTTGGGTAAAAATGAATGAGGAAAAGTTGTAGCAAAATACTTGTTAGCAACTTTCAGAGTTTACTTCGCATTTGTAAA
Organism: Trididemnum clinides; assembly: GCA_963675345.1. Classification (NCBI taxonomy): domain Eukaryota; kingdom Metazoa; phylum Chordata; class Ascidiacea; order Aplousobranchia; family Didemnidae; genus Trididemnum; species Trididemnum clinides. The sequence continues at coordinate 5,922,656 of OY776302.1, read as the reverse complement.
TGAGTTTCATATCTTTAGGAAATTTTTTACCTTATAGAGACTGGTAGTGACACCATACTAATTACGAAGACATTTTTACGCATGGGTTACACTAATGCCTTTTAAACACAACAGAAAGTGATTTCACAATTGAAATCAGTATCACAACTAAATAAAAAGCTTTGTTTCGTACTTTCCCAAACACGCCTAGCCACTGCTTTTCATAAAGTTAATAAGCAGTTGTACAACTTCAAAAGCTGTTGATTCAAAAATTAGTTTTGGTCAGGGATTTGCTTAAGAAGAGAAACAGGCCCATCAAAGAGGGTTTGAGATCATGTCTTTTCTAAGTCTTTGCGCAGTTTTGCGCAGCTTGGGTACGTGATAGTCTGTTGCAATAATTCTTGCAGCTTAAAGCAAGTTGTCAAGTTTGTGTGTCTAAAGGAGAGACGAGATCAGGTATTAGTTCAATAGAAGGGTATTTGTAATAAATTTGGAGTTGTCAAGCTTCCTTGCCAGATAATGATTAAATTGCCGTCTGTTGCTGTTTTTCTCTAAAAATATCAAGATTCAAAAAAACATCAGTTATTAAATGGAGCTCTTCACAAATCATGTGACGCTTTTTTAAGAGTATTGAATTTTTAACACCCACTCCACTCATGTGATGCATTATGACGTTTTGTTAACCCCCTTCTCACTCAAGTGACGCGTTATGTAAAAAAGTACTCAAGCAAAGTAAGCACTCAAAAGTACTCAAAAAAACTACTCTAGCAAACTTTTATTATTATTCGGATTTGCCACGAAAATCTGTTCAATTATCAAAAGAAAACTAATTCTTTTTAATGTAACAGAAAGTTTGTCATGTAGTAACGATCTCTCTTATCCCCCCTCTCACCCATATAACACCACTACGATAGTTTTACTACCCCTGGAGGGGGCATCATAGGATAATTGAACGGCTCCAGTAGTTACATACAAGTATTCATCGAATACACAACTATCTACTTTAAGCATTGCCGGCTGAAAGATCACGTTTTCTCAAAGTGTCTTCACCAAGAACAAAGCAACTTTGGAGCCATACTGGCATTAAACCCGGACTACACGGTGGTGAGCAACCGTTTCGTGGCAAGGAACTACACTGCCTCAATCGATTGCTACGCGTCCCATCTTCCTAAATTAGTTACCTCTGAAAAGGGCAACTGTTACCTCACCGCAACGATTATGACAGAACAAATCGTTGATTACATCGAAGATGATTAGACAAATATTTGATACAAAAAAAATATATGACAATAAGCTTTTACTTTTCGAGTATGTAGCGACCAGTTGAAGATTTCAACACTTTAAAACAAAAGACTATGTTATTTGGAGAAGCTTTTAATATTTTGTCGTGACACTAACTAATTGTAAAGTCATGTATGACGTCACGTAGAATATTTGTCGAGGATCGCTTCTCTTTTTTAACCTTTAAGATTAGAAACGCTCGCGCAAAGCGATCGATGATTGGTTAAAAACATCTTCATCGTGATAACGTTGCTAGGCTTGTTGCACCAGAATTCAATCTCAGTACAGTAAACTACTCGCCGTCAAAATCGGTATGGTTGTCCGGATGAAGTAACCTTTTTTCCGTAGGTCATTGCTTCCTTCTTCATACCAGGTGTTCTTAGGGTTGTTGAGGTGTCACGGATCTTATCACAAGAAGCAAAATCTGGGGATCAACTTTATCTCAAAATTTTTGACAGCTTCTGTCACAAAAATCACAAAAATATCCCTTTGGCAAGATCATTAAAAAACTCTATCTGTCAGTGTGGAAGTTTTTCTAAACCACTTGGGGGCACAGTTTCTTTTCCCTCTTTCTGGTTGCGCTTTCGCCACATAGGGTTTCACACAAAACTTATATTCGCCTATCAAGAAAAACGTTGCTTTAAGGTAAAAAAAATCACACATTTTCCTGATCGAATTTTGTTTTATGCACCGTTATTCGCGGATCCAAAAGCAAGTACTCCTGTTTGTGCCAGAGAGAAGAAGATCATACAACACCGAGAAGAATAAACAACCTAACACCTGAGGGTAAAGTGCCCCGAATCCTTCGAGATTCGCTCATTCTTTCCTCAAAAAATGCATGCAACAAAATTGCATAATTAAATTGAACAATTCTTTGAATAATTTCTTGGTGGCCCATAACTTTGATGCGGCTTTTATATCTCGATAGTGGCACTGATTTAAGCGTCACGAAAAGTTTCTTGCGAATAAAAATTGTCAAAGCTTCATCAAAAATTTATTTTTTTTCTTCATCAACTACAAAGACGGCTCGCAATTGTAATTATTGTATTTTTTGGTTTTCTTTGTTAAAGCTTTAGTTAAGCAAAACCTTTTTAAGGTTATTATATAATTTCAGAACGTGACTGTATTTTTAAAAATAATTTCTGGTATAGTCCATTAATTAGTCTTTCTGATCACTAATCAGTGCAAAGGTTACAATACCTTAATCAATTGAAGTATATTTTCAAGCAATTTCAATTGTGCCCGCTTTCTTGACCAATATTGTAAAATATATTTTTATGTTGGTCTTAATGCACTTTTAAAGCACTTCATCCCTTATTGTAAAAGCAATTAATCAGGACAAAGTTTAACAATGTTGACAGTTGTAGTCAATCAGCTTAGTCAGTTGTACTTAAGGCTTACGACTGATCAAGTTGCGGTTTGTTACAAAGCAAAGCTTACTGTTACAAAATAACATCTTCAGGAAGGGTCAATTAATCTTATTCAACAAATTTGGCTGTTTTAAAGCAAAGACATTAGGTTGCCAATCGCACTGGTGAGACCTGATAGGTCGAAACAGTGTCACTGTCTGCAGTTTGCTCAAAGTGCGTCACTGCCCTTTAGTATGAACGAAAAAAGACATCTCTTCTACAAATATCTAAGAAATTACATAATATAGAGGGAGCTAGTGACCAATTAGCAGTTTTCAGGCAATCTTTTTTAGGGAGGGATCTGCCTTCAGCATCACATTAAGGTAAAATAGAAAATTTGCTGAAAAAATAATCACCGACGTCATACTGCACAAAGTAACAATCCATTACAACATGGCCGCAACCAGTCTCAACGTTATTGGGTCTCGTCAGATACGCATTGGATCTCGTCAGGTGTAGAAGACATACAACAATAAAAATGCAAATACACTACAGATTTGCTCTGGTGTGCAAAAAGACGATGTAATACCAAACAATAAAATACAGCAATACCTGTATTGAAGGGGTGTCATTTAAGGACGCACACAGATGATATGGACAAAAAGTCACATCCGTAACCTCGAAATGGGGTGAGGGATGACTGTTGTTATTATCATCATCATATGTGTTTGCGTCCTTAAATATGACCTCCTTCATAAAAATATTACTTTGTTTTATTGTTTTTATTGCATCGTCCTTTTGCACAGAATGGCATATTTGTAGTGTATTTGCATTTTCATTATTGTGTGTTTTTGCACGAGCCTGACGAGAGCCAACTACGCCGAGAACGGTTGTGGATTACTGACATATTGTAATATATTGTTGTATTGTGCAGTAAGTTGTTGGTGATCATTTTTAAGCAAATTTTCTTGTTGACCTGATCTAAAAAGTTATAATCGTCGTTTGAATTTTTTGTTTCATAGCGACATTTGGCGGAAGTTTGATGAATTTGTTTTGACTTTGCCTGTATTGCCTAGGATCATGTAGTTAGGCAGAACAAGCAGGTTCTTGGTGAACAACTTGAAATGGCAACGGGTGACAGGATTCTTTGCTTGAGACAAGAAGAAGGTATCCCTCACTTGTCGTTGCTTCCAGATCTCCCTTGGGCAAGATGTAGAATCCGATAGCCTTTCCTCTAAGGATCACAACTTTTTTATGACTGCCTACTACGGCAGCAGCAAATCCTAATCTTTTTGTGACATCATACAGTATGTTCACTCTGTTGTTTAATATGCGTTTTTCCCCTACTGTTAGCTATGCGTTTTTCTTTGTTTGTAAGTATTTTGTTCTTTCTTTCCGTACGTCTTGATCAAGGAGCGATGGTCATGCTTCAAATTCAGTTTGGTCGAAGGAAATGCAGTTACGCATGCTTTAACGTGTATTATTTTGCCGTCTACTCCTTTTTCCATTTGCTGCTGTTTGATTTTGATTTCAATTAAACAAAAATATATCACCAAATAAATGAATAAATAAATAGACGAAATAAATTGTATTTCAAAGAGAACGAAAAATGCTTCAAGACCAGGGTCGATTCAAAGGACACAGGTCGTGAGAGTTCACCGTGCCTCGGGTTGGAAGAGGGTGCTTTGATCTGGAGATGAAGATCTTGTTCTGTTTTGGTTTATTTTTTAAAAACTTGTCATCTATTGGGAAAAATTTTGGTTGGCTCTTACAAGCAAGAACCTTTTAAGAAGATGCACCTAAAACCTCGCTAGACTAGGGTAAATTCCACCCTACATGAAGTTGTTGCCGGTGCTATCTTTGAGGAGAAAAGCACAGTTTATAGTCTTAACTTTCTGAAATAGGATCTGTACTACAGAGGCCAGAAAAAGAGCATGAGAAACTGCTTGTAGTAAGGTGCAACATACCGGCGGTTCTGGAAGCTTCGAGGCGGATCTACCGCTACGTTGTAGAATGCTTATCCAAAGGTTTCACGTGACCAAAGGACAAAAGTACATAACTCGACTCTTCCTTTCGACCCGGGGGTCTTGTCATGCAGCGCTTCTTCTGCCAACGGTATGACTTGCATAGATTTGAAAAAAGACCGTTGATGACGTTTGGCACTTCGATTGAGATTTCATAATATGAATATGTGTGACGTCAAGATTGCTTTAGGCAAAATTTTGGTCACAAAGCTTGCAAAGAAAGCGCAGCAACAGGAATTCAGGAGGAAAGTGCTTTTAGAATTAATCTTTCACCTGCATGCGCCTCCACCACCTTTCTGCATTATTGGATCAAAAGAGCCTTCATTACTCTCATTACCAGTCATATCATACATGTATTTTTATTGCATCAAATTGGGACGGCACGAGGAATTTCTAAACTTGATATAATAGGTTTTTGTTTTTTGAAAAAAACTTTCAAGTTTTTTCTTAAAGTAGAGTGACGATGATTATTTTCGAGTAGTTTTTTTGCTAACAAAGAGAAGTTTTTTGCGCTTTATGAAAGTCGCGGAAGTTGGAATTATTTGACTAAAAATTAGGATTGTCCATGCTTTTGCAGGTTATAGGTAGATCAACACCGATTACTGTTTGGTGGTATGACTGGCTAATCCAGTGGCATTTGACTTACAAATGCTCGTCGAAAAAGCCATTTTACAATGTTAAAAAGAAGCATTCTGCTAAAAAAACGAATTTTGCAGCATCAGATTACTTTTTTTACCACATACAGGCACTGATTTCTGTGCGGTAGATCACATCAGTGCAGTACAAACAAAAATTAGAGTTGTTTTTCTAAGTTGACGGTTGTTTTTGCGCTGATAATATGACGTCATATTTTTTATTATGTGTCAAAATAATGGGAGGTTGTTTCGGAATTATGAGATAATAGTAACTGGCCATTAAGCGGTTGTGGGTAATAAAACCTAGCTCGGTGTCTTAATGACTTGAGTCAACTCGATGGAAAGTCATAAAATGACCATTAATCGATTGCGTCACCCCAGATAAGCAGGACGCAACACAAAAATGACCAGTGTTCTTATGACATCACCTTCGTCGTGTCCTTCTTATTGTGACGCAAAGCTTGTTTACGCAAATGCTACCTTTGTTTAGTCATGTGAATCTGACTCGCCCCTTATATCAGGACCTCTAGCCCCGCTTCTGCTTTTTGTCCACACCGGGTAACAGCCCTTGGTCTGCCTTTTTTTCCAAATATTGAAATGATTCATTTCGGTTGTAAACGATTAAGGATGGCGACTGCTTTGCGATAAGATCGTTTTTACGTTTATGCGTCAATTGTTACGTCATACTGTGACACATTAATCGCAGACGCGATATCGCAGCGGCGTTGGCCAAACAGATATTTTTGACTGATTTAATTTGTTTAAATACAAAATGAATGGATTAGTGTGGGGATTGCAAATTATGCTGTTCGGGCCAATAGTGGTCGAAAAACTAGTCCGAGTTTCATATTTACGAGCAGAGTTATTAGTTTTCCACCAGGAATTCTTTTTCATCGTTTCGACGCTGCTCATTCTTTTATTCCTGCCTATGCTTTCATGCTCTATTTACAAGCATTTTTTGGACTGGTTTACAGCGACTGATAGACTGCTTGACTTCATCACTTGCATTTCACGTACAGAAGTAGATATCCCCCGGTCACCGTTGTACACAGCAAGCAAACTTGTCGTTTTTTTCACACTATCCTTTTCGCACTGAGTGTCAAGTGGGAAAGCGATGAACGCCATTTTTAAAGTCTGCAGTTTGACTCGACAAGAAAACTGAGCCCAAGTCCATCAACTTTCCCCCCCTTCCGCGGTTTCGACGTCGCTGAGTTGCCAGAGTTGTCCAGAGTGAGAGGGGATGTGCCAGTTGCCAGAGTTGTCCAGAGGGAGAGGAGGGGGGATGTCGAGGGGGAGAGTTGGCCAACGCTGAGTTGTCCAGAGGAGATGTAAACATTGGTTGGTAGTAAAAGGATGTAAACCTTAATCTTGTCGTATTGCAGACGTAGCTCGGAAAAAACAATGCAGCTCAAACATGAACTTATGCAAAGTATGGTTGCATGGTTATCTCGTCTGTGGTTTGCACCAAAATTGCTGATTTGATACAAATTTTTCAAAGTTCCTTTCCTTTGTAGGTTTGTGAACGTGCTCTATAGCATTAGAACCTTGGATTAAACCTTTAGTAAAATATGCGATTTAACTCTATATTCGGTGTAGCAGGTACGACTTTCTCACAAAAAGTTGATTGTGGGCACATAATGCAAAAAGCACACTATTGCTTCTATTTTTCAGGAATAAGCGAAGGCAAAGTCAGAAGGAAAATCAAGAAGGATCACAATTTATCTTTTTGCTTGCAATGATGACATCATGGCTGTTTAGTCCTTAAAAAAAGACCAAACACCTTCAGGTAGCCTCATCTCTGCTTTGATAGGGGTGTGCAGCAGCGTACTCTGTCAGCTACAAGAAAGCGCGAACGTCAAGAGAATAACGTTCTAACTTCACACATTGGTGTTCCTCTTGTGCAGTGGTTTCCAACGAGTGGGTCACAATGCAAAGCTGAGTCGCCTAAAAATTTTTTTTAAGCGCTTGATGTTGAAAGAGTCCCATATATTATTGCTTCAATGTTTTCTATCAACTCTTTGTGCCGCTTTAAGTTGATAAAAAGCAATGAAGAAATTATATATTGAGTGAAGACTTTAGCAATTATATACTTGTCTATGTAAATTTAAGCAATATAAACTGCTGTCAAAGTCATTTTATGCAACTTAAAAACGTAAAATTTTCCAAAAAATCTAAACAAACGTGGATTAAAACATTATGATTTTAGTCGAGATTTTTCTTAAAATTTAAAAAATTTGGCCTTTGCCAAATTCCGAAGTGGGTCTAAACACAACCACCTTCTATTTATACCCGCAAAAATTTCTCGTGACCACAAAACAAAAAAAATATACCAACAATTTTTTTGACTTTTCCCTAATGTGTTGACGTTGCAGAATGGAATTGGGCGACCAAATGTATCTTGTAAAATTAGTTAATAGAAGTTGCAATTAAAGCCATTTCGTAAAATTCCAAACAAACGTGAATTGGAACATCGAAATTTTGGTCAAACTTTTGCTGAAGATATCAAAATTTTTAGAAAAATTACCTTCAATCAAATTTAGTTCTGGCTATGCCCTTGCCGCAAAATTTGGGGTAGAACCTTTTACACTCTCTCAGTTGATATCTACGTCTTTCAAAACAGGCACTGATTTAATCAACTTGGCACAATAACCTTAAGCTTGCAATGGTTCTTATGCATGGTAGTTGCAAAAAATTTTCGTGAGCGGCATGCTCTTACTAGGGCATCCACGTGGCAAACTTCACACTTACATAGAGCAGATATCTGGAAATTGAAGTTACAACGTGAAATCTATTGTCTGAAAAGCATTTTCTGCTTGTGGTTCTATCAAAGTTTCACAGCAAAAAATCCTTCATACTCGCACAAGAAAGACGTGCTGTATTTGCTGTTTACTTTTGAATTGTTGCAAATACACTAACGAGAAAAAGGTCTTTTTGCTGAAATACTACTTTTGAAAAAAGTACGCTTGCTTACGCTTGCAGGGTGCGCTCACGAAAGTCAAAGTAAAATGCTTCGTGATACTTTTGATATCAGTTAAACAAAATTAAACAAACCGGTGCTACTTAGGCTTAATCCTAATTCAGTCTGCTTTTGAACGAGTAACTTTGTGATATCTTCACAAAACTTTTTGCGCCTGTGTTTCAAAAGTTGTACTTTTCTGACGTTGCTGTTGTTTATTTACGAAAAGACTTTGAATTTGTGAGAAATTGGAGATCTTTTAATACCACTAAGTACTCTGGGCGTGTCATTTCCAATTTGAAAGTCTTTTGACAAATTTTTAAACTTAAATTAATCTTTAAATATTGAAGTTTTACGTCGCAACATGAAAGATAAATGAATTACGTAACATAAACCAACAAATCTCTTCCAAGGCAATTTAAGAATTATTTAAAGCCTTGCTGTAATGGCTGTTGTCGTGCTAAAAATAAACCTTTTCTTATTCAAAATAATTTAGATAATCTTCATGTAAATTGGTTTTTGTACATGAAAATTGCTAAAACTTTAGTGGTTTTATAACGTTAAAAATCTGATATACGGGTCTGATGAAGCATAATCAACAAAACTAAAAATATCTAGCAAATAATTTAGCTTCAAAGAAAGTTAGTTATTTCTAAATGTACATTTTCCAAACCAAACATATCAGTTTTTCCTCAATGTAAACTGTGTAAGTATATCAGTGGAAAAACAATTGAAAAAAAACACTTGCTGGTAATTTTGAATGCAAAAGTTTTTCGCAATTGTTGCAGTTTTATAAGTGTCTTCCACACAACAAAAAATTTGACAGTCTAAATGAGATCAAAATCCAAAGAGCGTAGACTTACGTTGATATAAAAGAACCGCAAACAAGACAAGATTTAATGTAGGACCCTCGCACAGTTATGTTCACAAACAAAATGCTTTTCTTTGCTATTTAATTAAAAAAGCTATCACTGATTCGTTTGTTTTTTCCTAATTACCTGCTTGTGCTTTTCATACAAACTTTTCGAAATACATGACGTCATAGGCGTAAAAGTAGGAAGCTGGGGGCGACTGAAATCGCTTTCAGACAGTTTTCAGCCCCCAGAAACCTCAAATATAGGAAAATTGCTCTCTGTGGAAAACCTGAAAAGGTCTTTGCTTGAGTTTGCAGCTGAAATTAGAAATATAGTAAGTCTCTAAAACTTGATCTCTAAAAACAAGGTCCTCAACTTTGATTTAGAACAAAAATTCCTACAGTTCTCCGTACAAAACAAAAGTGTTACGCCTATATATGACACCGCAATTAATCACTTTTAAGTTTTAGGTGAGTTGTAGCCCTTGATTTAATGTTTTTATAATGGACCGATAATCATCAAGAAAAATGCAAGGGGGCCATCCACTTTGCAAAAATTTGCGAACCAATGGTTTTACGAGCTCATGCGGGTGACTGCTAATTTGAAAGGCACAAGCAGTTCAAGCCATTTCATAAACTCTTTTCATATCGTGTTATATTTGTTGAGCTCACTGGCTATATTATTGCGAAAATAATTGGAAAACAGAAAGTGGTACGTCAGAGAGTACGTACAACAAGCAGCCAATTGAAAGGTGCGAAATTAAAAGGCTTGTTTTGAGAGTAAAGTTAGTCATAGCTTAAACCTATCTTTATTGTGAGTTGTATGTTTTTGCTTTTGCTAAAGAGTGAGTAAGACATTTATTTGCAATAAAGTTGTCAAAACAAGGTCCTTTATTTTTACAATTTCAGATAATCTTCTCATTCCAGCTTCGAAAAGCTTTTGTTAATGAATATTTAATGGAGCTATTTTGTTGCTACCAAGAATCTACTCAGGCAAACGATAAAGCCAACCCCGAGTGAACTGTGTCATGAGGTAATTAATAACTAGCAATAAGCAATTGTGATCCAACAAGCTGATAAGACAGCTCGATTGATTTGTACACTACCATCAATCACTATTTTCATTCGAAACATACGGGTAAAGACTGGCTCCCAGTTACAAGGCTTTTTGTTTTGTTTTGTTTTGTTTTGTTGTTTTGTTTGGACAAAAATATTTCTTGCAACAGCTTGCGCTTTAGAGCAAAATAAACCAACCGCGATAGATCCATTAGCGCACCGAAAATTTAGAAAAAGGAGGGATATAAAGGCCAATCATGATGATTTTTTAGTAAAAGCAAATCAAACTGATTTCCTTGCTTTGTGGTCACTACCAGGCTGCCCCCTTCTTCCAAATTACGGCAATGAAGACATGCCCTCTTGTGAAGGTGTTTTGCGACAATTTCCTTGCGGTTCTAATACGCTGTGCCAGTAATACTGATAACTCATAAGCAGGTGTGAACTTAAGTTGTTTGATGAAGAATAGGATAGATAACAACAGTCGACAATGTAAAATAGCTCCACTGATCGTGGCGTGCTGTAATTGCAATGATCAAAGATCTACGATCATGCGTTCGTTTCTCACCGTGGTAGCCATGTTGTGTTCTTGGAAAGGCATTTTGCGATTATTTTCTCTTGCTTGGCGAAGTCCAACAAGGAGTATACGAATTGGAAATAATTTCAAGCAATTCAAGCAGAAAACTTGGAAACTTGTAAGCAGGTCTACATGACTGCCTTTTATTTGGCGCCTTTATTGCTGCCCGGCGAGTCTGAAAAAAAAATGATATAAAAAATGCAAAACCTATTTAGTACTTTATTTCTGTATTTCACCGTGAAGGTTTTTGTTTTTTAAAAACAACATCCCCAACTCAGACTTAATCCTTTGTTTGACTTGTTTTCAAACAGCGGCTGATAAGATTAAGAAGCTTAATGTGAGCTAAGTCTGAGTATCATCTTAACACAAAACTGTTCGCAAGCTTGACAAGCTAGTTAAGTTTTTAAGTTAGAACAAAGTACCGTTTTTCAACATTTTTTCCGAGCTTTCGTCCAAATCCAATTGTGCGCCTGTTTCTCGTCACTGCAGTCAAGCTAAGCTATCTCAAATTTTTTGTAAGAAATGGAATTAAGATTCTTTGAAGATCAAACAGGCCACTGCAAAGTTGACAAGTTGTCAGGCGTTTAGCAAAAAGTCTCAGTATTAACTGCGGGAGGGATGGGGGTGGCTTGCAGAGAAGCCAGCAGGTGAAGGAAAGATGCATATTGGCAAAGACTACGGTTTTTAAGAACTTAGAAAAGAGTAGAACCCACATCTTTTAATACATATGTTTTACACTTCTTTGAAACTTATGGGAAATCCCTCGTGCAACTATTTTTCAGGACACACCGTAGGTTAAAGAAGAGGAGAAAGCAACAATTACTTCCTGTCCAAAAACATTTAAAGTTGTTAGCGTGATAAACAAAACACCGGCTTGGCGAAATCCACCTTCTTTGCAAACCTATTTTAGGAAAGCACTCCTACACTAGTTCTTTAATAAATTAGAGTCGTGTGTCTTTGACGCAAAACAAACGGAAATCCCGTAGATCGAAATCTGATGCTTGAGTCAGAATGGCTATGCGAGCACAATGATAGCTGTCACGTGACTTATAGGCAATTCTGACGTGCGCAAGGCTTCAGCCAACAATACAATATCCAGAAAAATTTAATTCTTTTGCGTTTGCTCAAAATGTAGTGTGTTATCTTTATAGTTGACATATTTACAAATGTTGTGAACAACTTCAACGTTACTTGGAGTCGAAAAGCAAGAAGAAAAAAACACTCCCTTGGGGGCACAGCAAGAAGAAAGAACAAACCCTCTCAAGGGGGCAAAAAGAAGGAGAAAGATACCCTCTCAGCACAGCTGTACCTCATCCTAATAAAAAATTGATGATCTAAAACTTCTTTTTTGTTGAGAAAACTCAAAAAAAGCGTGATTTTTAAAAGTTTTGGTCTTCATTAGTGAAGTTCACTTCTAAAAATTCTTTCAAGTTAGAGGCTGTGACATTCTCGCATAAAAGCAGTTTCCACTCTTGCTTTTCCAGTGTTCATCTTATGTTTTTTGCGTTTCGAAAGATGATCTAGAAGGTGTTGTTCTTTTACATTGTTTATTCTATGCGTCAGTATGTCTCTTTAAACTTTAGAGTCTTGAGAAAACGTACGAGAGAGAACGTAACAGACTGTCAAAACTTGGTTATGTCAACGAAGAACTGGCAACCAAAAACTAGTAGATTAGGCGGCCCAGGCCAGTTTTTCACTTGTATTACGGTGAAACAACACTATTAATGCCAACTCACTCCAAATCTTTTGTTTTGCGATTTGCCTGTGTACACAGCTTTTCTAGCTATTGGCGCCACCATATGGTACTTTTAAAACACAATTGGCTTTTCCCTTATTAGCACTACTCACATAGTGACTCATCCAGGTCAGTCGAGGATAGCGACAGACCTTCCATGAACTTTCGCGCCGACACGATTCGTTTCAATTTTCAATTTACATACGCCGATAACTCAATGCTTTAAGTAAACATTCCCAAAGGACATTTGCGGCCGCGCCTTTTACTGGAAAAAACGGGCAGCTGTTTTCTAGCGGAATATGTAAACAACCCAAGCGCTGACGGTCACTTTAGAAAGAATTTTCATCGTAAAAAAGATGCTCGCTATTAGACAAACTTTCACGCGTTGCTCTTCTCTAATTAAACTATCTATCACTCTTGTTGTGATTGGTCATTGAAGATTTTCTAGATTTAGAACAACGAAAGATCGATGAGTACACATGAAATGTGTCCGAGGACGCTAACAAGCGATCGGCAGGATAGCAAAAGACTCCCCTTATCCCAGTTACTTTGTCTAAAAAAAATGAAATTCTTCTACTTAGAGCAGTGGTTCTTAACCGTTCGCCTCTTGCATCGCTTTAAAATCACCAACTAATCCTTGCACCCTCTTCTAGAATTGCATTTTACCGCTCTTGTACATATTCAAGGTGACCTTGTACATTTCCAAAGTGAAATTAAAATTCTGTAATTTTCTATAGGTAAAATTGATACCTGTTACATTTATAATAACCGCGTATTTATAAAACCAAACTCCATGAATTAGCATCCACGCACCTCTTATGGGTGCGAGCGCCCCTCGTTTAAAAACCCTGACTTAGAGAAATGCATCATATTTGTTACAAGAAAAATCATTGTAGTTTTGATTGTTGTTAATCTCCTCAGGAATTTAGCCAGAGCCAAACTTTGGGTGAGTTCAAAAATTTCACTATCATTAGTATTTATTTAAATGCATAGTATTCAAATAGTCGTCATATGCACTTATCCAAATATCATCATCAGTATTTTATCAAATACCTCAGCCGCGGAGCGGGGGGTGGCTGAATCGGTTAAGTCATGCTATACAACAGTGGTGGGTTTAGGATGAGGCAAGTGAGGCTGCTGCCTCTGACTTCTCTTTTTAGGGAGCCTCTCTTAAAGAATAAGGGCCCCTCTTTCCAGACATATCCGAAATTTCGGAGAGGGTTTAAAATCTTTGACCTCCAAAAAGTAGATCTCTCGACAAGTTGTTTTCCATAAAAAAGACCATCACATGGCATGGCTTTGACAACAGGTCTTTTTCAGCTCTTCGCAAAAGTGATCTTCAAGAAAAGATCATTGCCCGCACTTAGACTAATATGTATACGGTTTGGCTTATTGTGGCTTCCAAGGAAAAAAACAAATAATGGTCTTCAATTAGAACTTGAGTAGTTGGGGGATCCCCATCAATTCTTGCCTCAGACCCCTAAAATCCTTGATCCACCACTTCTCAACAGCTACATGCCGTGATCATTGTTGGACAGCTGAAGTTGATGCAGACTCGAGTCCCACTCTCTGCATTGTTTTCAACATGCTGAGAGTTCGAAGACCTAAAGGTGGATCCAATTACTTGTTCTTTTGATATATTAGTATGTGATACGAATTAAATGTGATCACTTCTGATTATACAAGGCATATTGCTAGACAGACCAATTCAGTATCTGCTCATAGCTTAGGCTTCAACAAACTGCACCGCTAATCAAAGGTAAAAGGCGCTGTTTTATTCCTTAGACAGTTTTGAACTTGCAACTGTACTAATATCGATATATGAAGACGCCTTTGTGACAAGCGAAATGTCCGTTCTCGTTCCCAATATTTTTGGGATACACAGCTGACACAGCCCTAGGGTACTTTTAGAAATAGCTTCTTTTCCTTTCTAAATATCTCTGTTCAAAAAATCTAACATCAATAGGTTCAAAAACCAAACAAATCAAAAATAGAATCATCAAGTTAACAATTCATTCCTTTATCCTCTGATAACGAAAAGCCTTTACCAAATAAAAAGATATTAACTTTACGGTAGTTTTGTTTTTTCGAACGATTGGCGCTAACTTGGATTGATAATTCGAGCTTTGCACTAGTGTCAGATCTGCAAATAGATTGATTGACCTCAGCAAGAGCGTCTTAGAAAATTACTTTCGAGACCAAAAGAAAACAAAGTTTTTTAAAAGGATTTTAGGTAAGAGTTTTTAAAAGAATTCAACTTTTCGAATTAGTAAAGAAGATTGTTATGTATTTTTTAACCAGAATCTTAATCGCACCATCTTAATCCGAACTAATTTAGGTCTTGGTCGTTACGAAAATAAAAATTTTTATTGTACGGGTATGCGGGTATTTTAATTGAGTGATTGCGAACATATGTCATAAAAAAACAACTTTTAAGACTACTTTTTTAAAGACATTACAAAGCTTTTATTTTTTAACTGCTTGACGCCATCTACTGACTAAAATTTTTTTTGATCATTATTTTTTGCCGCAAGTAAACGGTACCGTTGTCTATACATCGACATTAGGAGCGGCTTAAAATGCAGATCTTCAGTAAAAAAAATTCTGTGCTGCTAGTTTATTTATCACATTTTGCTGTGAGGTATGTCAATATTTATTGTTTTGTTGGTAGATTTTTCCCTTTGTAATTTTGAAAATGTTGAAATAAAAGTTTTTGCAGGCAGATTTATTTCTTGAATTTGGGACTAGCTTTAACTTCGCAAAGGAGTCTGCTGATGGCATGTTATTTAAAGAAATGTGAGTCAGTAGTTTCCATTTTCTGGTTATATGTGCTTGCATTTTTTCTAGTGCACTAATGAAAAAAATAATACATTTATTGTGCTATCCGTTGAAGCCAAGCCAGTATAATAATTTAATCGACGTTTTTAAACCACCAATATCATGTCATATAGCGGTACAGGTACCAGCAGCTTTACTGGCTAACTACAGGTTGTTGATCTACTGGTAGTCTGTGGATGGTGGAAGTTTTTTCTTACCTGTGTCAGTACTTAGCCGCATTCACCAACAATTTAATCTGTTACTATGTTAGGCCAACCATACGTCCTCTTCTAAGAGGATTTGTCCCCTTTTTTCTAAAAATATGAATGGTCCTCCGAGGACACTCCATTTTTTTTACAATTTAGATTTTTATTTCTTACACTGCTCTATTGCAAATCCGTAACAACACCCATTGATAATTTTTCGTTCTGTTGTTACATCACAAATGTAATAATGAATTTAAATTTTCACGAGTAACTTTCGCTTGTCAGACGTTAAGAACAGTAATTGCGAGAAAGAAAAGTAAACCAGTTGAGTTGAGACTTTGAGAGAGCATGTAGCAGTGACTGTAGGGCGTAGATTTTTCTGATAAAGTAAACGAGTTGTGATAAAGTAAATAAAGCTAAAGAATAAATAATGCCAAAGAGGAAAAGTGTGTTTTACGATGAACTACGGCAGAAGTATCCTTGTTTCAAAAAAGGACGTAGCGACTTTGAAGCTGAATGCATTACTTGTGGATATGGAACATTTATTTCTGTGGCAAACAAAGGCAGTATTAGCCTCGATGACCATATTAAAACCACAAAACATAAACAAGCTATTAGAGGTGAAACTTCATCTTCTAAAATGACTGACTATTTTTGTAAACCTGGCACTAAGTCAGAAGATGAAGTTGCAGCTGCCGAAGCCACCATGGCATTTCATACTGTAAAGCACCATTACAGCTATAAATCTAACGACTGCACATCCACTTTGATGGCAAAGATATTTCCTGATTCTAGCACTGCAAAGAAGTTCTCTTGTGCTCGCACAAAGATTGAAGCCATCATAAATAACGTACTTGCTCCAGCGTCTGTTCAATGTGTGCTGAATGATATAGAAAAACATGAGATTATGCATCTCGGAGTATCCACTGATGGCAGCAATCACAAATCTACAAAACTTTTTCCTATTGTCATACAATATTTTGACTGGAAAAATGGAGGCATGCAGTCTAAATTGCTTGACGTCAGAAGCCTTAAAGACGAAACATCTTTGACTATTGCAAATGAAGTTAAGGAAACACTGAAGAAAAGGAGGCTCTTTGACAAATGCATTTCCTTTACTGGTGATAATTGCAACACCAATTTTGGTGGTATACACCAAAAGAGAAGAAACAACGTTTTTACTCATTTGAAAAGTGAGGTACCTACTTTGGTTGGGGTAGGTTGCCCAGCACATATTCTGAACAACTGTTTACACCACGGTGTAAATCAAATGAGTCTTGATCTTGAAAGTATTATTTACAGGACCTATCAGCATTTTTCCATTTATACTGTTCGTACAGAGCAGTTGAAAGATTACTGTGTATTTGTGGAAATAGAGTACAAGAAACTCCTTTCCCACAGCGTGACCAGAAGCTTTCACTTTATCCTAGCCTTTCTAGAATGATCCATATGTAACCTGCTATTCAGTCTTATTTCTTGTCCATTGACAAGCCACCTGTTCTTCTAAAACATTTTTTTGAAAATTCGCTGAGTGAACTTTATTTGAAACATCTGCAATCCTTTGTAGATGTTTTTCATGAACACCTCCAAAACATTGAACAATCAAAAATATCTCTTGTTGAAGTTGTTGCTAATCAAGACTCTGTAAAGACAATCATTCACCAAAGGAAAAGACAGATGTTTGTATCTGTTCAAGTTAAATCAAAACTGGCAGAACTCAGAGAAGAGGGAAAAGAGCAGGAGCGTGATTTATTCATGTCTAATGTATCTTCATTGTACGATTCCTGTGTTGCCTATTTGGATGAATGAACCACTTCATTTGCCGAATTCAAATGTTTTGACTGGATGATCTTGTCCGAAATTAAAGAATGAGATAACGTTGAACGATGCGTGAGGTATCTGGCAAAGAAAAACGTTGGTGTTGATGATGCTAAACTGTTCGATCAATACCAAAACTTGTGCAAATTTGTGCTAAGCCGGCTTGAAACTGACGAAGTCGCGTTTTCTGAAATGAAGACCCATGAAAAATGAACAGAATATTTCAAACATTGCAGAACCATAGAGTTCTATAGTGAACTGTTAAAAATCGCCCAATTCTTTTTCTGCATTATGGCTCACAATGCAAATGTAGAACGCATATTTTCTATGATGCAGACACAATGGTGCAAGGAAAGAGACAGCCTTTTAGCTGAGTCCGTTTGTAACATCTTAAAGGTTATGTACAACTCCAATCATATTTCGTGTAAGCAATTTTATGATGACGTTAAAGCTGATCCTTCCTTATTGAAAAAAGTTAAGGGAACCGCAAAATATTCATGGGATCAATCTGACTAATAAATTTGTGTTAACATAGTAACTATGTTAACTAAGTTATGGTAAAACTACGGCAGATTGTTTTCATATCACATTTGTTTTGTGTTACAGATATACATTTAATTGACAGTGACTGAAATAAGAGAGTTGATTACAATTCTTAATCAAAAGCATGTTCAAGAAACATTTACAAGGAGAAGAAGCTCTAAACAAAGCGTTGTTAAAAGTTTATAGTCCTAAAAAAGACATTGTTACTAAATTGAAGCACTTGAGAATTATTATTGGTTGGTATTCACATTGTTAATATTAGGCAGTGGCTATTTTGCCATCGACGGCAATTTACCCTCAGAGACCATTTTGCCGTGAGTTATTTGTGATTGGTCAATCTTAACGACGTACTAAACGTGACTTTTGGTCGTTTCTGATTGGTCAATTTTAAAAACCAATTAAAAAAATTTTGCACCCCCAGGTTTCTATCCCCCACTGTGCACACTCCCTTCCAGTGTACACTGCCCCGTACATTTACATATCGGGCTTGCCCCTTCAGTGTACACTGCCTTTCTTTTAAAGCCCTGCCAGCTGAGATAACCCACAACCATGGTATCTCAAGACCAGCGCTCTATCCACTACACAACAGTGTCACTGGAGTAATAATAGCAAATTTGGTTATATAAACACACATGAATGATTAAGGCAAAATAGATTCCAAGGGCAAATTGCCGTCGATGGCAAAATAGCCACTGCCTTAATATTACGTTACATCTCAGAATACAATGTTCTTAAAACATTTTTTTGTTACTTACTCCTTTAAAACCATATTAAAGTCATGGTCTCTGTAGTTTTTATCCAAGCATAGAGTGAAATTTCAATCACTTCTCAGGGCAACACCAAATAAATTGTCCAATTACAACAATATGAAAATACTTACGCAAATAAAGAAAAGCCACCTTACAAGTTGTGGAAATTGCTGAAATACGGAAATTCACGGAAATGCCTCGTTTAACTGAATTTAGTTACTTTATTTTAGCCTATTGGGTGGTAACTGTTTGTAATTTTATAACTTTCATTACTTTCCATATTACTCTATTTCTATAGATGGTTGTTTCTTTGTGTTTCTGTCAATCAGCTGTTCATAAATTTTTGTATTGGCAGTGGCTATTTCGCTGTCGATGGCAATTTGCCCTTGGAATCTATTTTGCTGTAATCATTCACGTGTGTTTATATACCGTATATACCCGTGTATAAGGCGACCCCGTGTATAAGTCGATACGCATTTTAAGACAAGAAATTGCATCATTAAAGGTATTACCCGTGTATTAGTCGACTCCGCAATTTGCGAATATTTTGGAATAATTACTAGTAACTTGAAGCACAAATCGGGTAGCTGATTGAACAATTCAACACGTGCATTTTGTTGGACTACTGTTAAGTCAATACTACCGTATACTGTGTACTTTAACATATTTGTATATTGCATGTATGCCAGTATTAATGATGTATGGTAATAAAGTACCGGTAATAATGGAGTTTTCTTTTCATACCACATACAACTCGACTCAGCAGCAACATGTCCAAAAACATTACCCGTGTATAAGTCGACCCCTGAAATTTTATCTTAAAATCGGGACCCAGAAACTCGACTTATACACGGGTATATACGGTAGCCGTATTTGCTCTAATTACGCCAGTGACACAGTAGTGTAGTGGATAGTGCGCTGGTCTTGAGATACCATGGTTGCAGGTTCGAATCTCAGCTGGCAGCTGCATTTAAAGAAAGGCAGTGCACACCGAAGGGGCAGGCCCGGTATGTAAATGTACAAGGCAGTGTACACTGGAAGGGAGTGTACAGGGTGGGGGATAGAAACCTGGGGGTGCAAAATTTTTTTAATTGGTTTCTAAAAGTGACCAATCAGAAACGACCAAAAGTCACATGTTTAGTACATCATTTAGATTGACCAATCACAAATAACTCACGGCAAAATGGTCTCTGAGGGTAAATTGCCATTGACGGCAAAATAGTTACTGCCTTTTGTATTACCTTGATGCAATTACTTCATATATCAATCTGTATTTCTGTAAATCTGGATTTGTATATTTTGGTGTTGCCCTCCTGAAATAAGGAATTACTGAATTATGGAAAAACTAGCAACTAAAAAAAGCAGTAGTTGCATAAATGCAGAAATTTATGGAAGTTGATAAAAACTAGAAATATAACCACCCAATCGAGTCAAATTTAATATTGAGTTAAAATTACCCTATGCATTTCTGGAAGTTTTCATCATTTTTGTAATTGGCTTGATATTTTTTCTTTACTTTTGTAAGAATTTTCGTATTTTAGCATTGCCTTTTTAGAAAGAGTTATTGTAATTCCATGTTTTGGTATGGATTTTTGTAAATCTAGATTTTCATATTTTAGTGCTGTGCTATGAACCCAGTTGAATATTCTTTGGTCAATTAAGTAATTTAAGCCATGGAGTTGCTAATTATAGGCCTGTCTATATTAGATTTATAAAAAAATTTCTATTGAAAATAAATTAGCTCCGTGGCACAGTGTAATGAGCATTGGACTTGTTAATGAAGGATAGCAAGTTGACTACTCAAAGCATTCTGTTGCAAATGGAATAGGGTAGTAAAGCTGTTGTTTGCATTAATACCCTCGTTTTGGGCTCAAATTATAGCTTGTGCCCACTGCAGTGGTATGTATGGATGACTGCTGACTCAAAGGGCGAAGTCTGGAAGGTCATTTCAAAGTCATCCAAACCTGCTATTTCTCTTCCATCTGACTAGTTCTCATCATTTGATTTTATGTTCATTTTGTTTTAAATGCTCTATTGTGAGCATGAGCTATATTTTGGTATTAATTGATTTGAATTGAAATTTATATCGTAAGGCTATTTTGTTTTAGGCATATTATCCTTTACTACTAGGCTATGTTAAAATGCAACTTGGACCTAATTTATTGAAAGTACTGTAGCTTAATACACAGATAAGCCTCCAAAAGTTTTGTTAACTTTTTATAATTATTTTTTAGACAACAGTTCTAAAAACGAACTTTTTGAATACTTTCAGAAGAGTTATTCAATGATATATTACATATTTTTTGAAAACTTTCTCCTGGCTGAAGCAAATTTGAAAATTAGAGGATGTAAGTCAAAGCAGGGTGAGAATTCCTAAACATTTTTACTGTCTCGTTATATGTTAATTGCTAGATCATCGAGCACAGAAAGAGGAATTGCTTGGCATTCTTTCTCTTTTTCAGGTAAGACATGACAAATTTTTTTAAATTGTTGATAAATTAATTATTTATTTAAACTGCAATTTGATAGTCTGAAAAATTATAAGCCTATCCCAGGCAGGCCTAATTTGCATAGGATGCTAGACAGGCCTAACCATCCCAGACAAACTAACTTGCGTAACATCACTCATCAAAATTTACTGGTGCTGAAAGTTTATTTAGAACTAAAACATTCTTACAAAATTATTTGGTTTAGGTTGACTTATAACGTAGAAACAAAATATTTAGCATAAGATTTTTTTTTATGTTTGGGTAAAGCAGATCGTTGTTTTTAGCTTTTGAACATTTTACTAGCAACAGAAGTATAAATAGGCGATATGACTGAAATGCTTGATATCAATGCCATTTAGCTGGCATTAACATCAAGTATTTCAGTCATATATTTAAGTATAAATATAATATATGCTTTTTATTGTAGCTGATCTTGATAAATCTGCCTGATCTCATTCATAGAAGATGGCAATACCAGAGCATTCGTAAGTTTGACTTCATACTGTGTATTAAACTTGAAGAGTTCAATTTGACGATGAAATGAACTGTAGCAAACATTTATGCAAATGCTGTTTAAAGTAATCTGCGTCGAATATGGCAGCCAGTAAACTAGTAAGCATTTTATTTCAAAACATTTCGCCTTATACTTAAAATGGAGATCCATGTCAGCCTGTCCTGGCATCAAACGGTAGTTACACATATGAATGTGCAGTGTGGCTTAATCAGATACTTGCGCCACTACAAAAACACCCAACCAACATTAATGACACTTTTAATTTTGTTTCCAGATTATCAAAAATCAATCTGAGTTCAACTCGCGTGGCTTCATTTGATGTTATTAGTCTCTTCACAAACATTCCACTAGATTTCGCTGTTAACTTAGTTTTACAAAACTTCTGCTCTGATAGCGGAGTGACGTTGTTTCCCGCCCTTAACAAACCTCAATTCAAAAAGTTATTAATCTGGACGACCAAGAATATTACTTGGACATTTACCGATCAGTACTGTAAACAGATTTACAGAGTTGCAATGGGATTTCTTTTAGCCCCACTTTTGGGTGATATGTGCATGAACTAGATTGTTGATCAAACAAAAAAGATATATCCACAATCAATTCAATTTTGTAGATATGTTGACGACTGCTTCACATTGTTTTCAAATCAAAATGATATCCTACGCTTTTATCAACAACTTAACAAGATGCTTGTCGATACACAATTTACTTGCAATAAATCACCAAATGTCTTTTGTAGATGTTTGGATAGAGAGTGGCGACGACAAATTAAAACTAAATAGTTACTGAAAACCCACCAACATTGGACAATACATCAATTGGCAAAGTTTTGTACCCCCTCTTCACAAGCTAAATTTAATTAAGAGTCTACTGCACTGAGCTTATAGCACATGCAACTCGTACAACTTAATTCATAAAGATTTTCAAAAAATTGTTTCTATACTGAAAAGCATTATTTTTTAACAAGCCACATGTATCAACCGAAAGCTCCAATTCAGATTGTGCTACCGATAACGGTTGTGCTGCACCAATCAGCGGTACGGTACTGCACCAATCAACGTGGTGGTGCAGCCGCCTCAACGTGGTGGTGCGGTCCCCGACCCCATTTGGGTTGGGTCGAAATGGCTGTTGGCCTTCCCGAGGGTCCCATTTACCCTGGGCACTCCCCTTTATTTTTTTGCCATGCTGCCCCCTGAGCGACCGCAGAAGAGCAGCTCACAGCTTCTTCAAAATCGGTCGCCTGTTTTCTCTTTTTCTTTTCTCATGCCCTTCTGTTGCCCTTCGTTGTCTCCTCATTCTTCTCCTTCTCTTGATGAGCGGTAACATTCATCCAAACCCTGGCCCCATCTTTCCTTGCTCTGTGTGCGCTGGAAATGTGACCTTGTGGGGCAAGTCAGTGCAATGCTGCACTTGCTCCAAATGAGTCCATCTAAAGTGCTCACAACTTTTCCTCCAAATTCAGAGCTCTTGGCAGCTCTCACTCCTGGAGCTTCCCCCTGCCGTAACACTGTGACTCTCTCCTCGGACTCCTCCGACATGTATACCTCCTGTACAATCAGGCCCTGCCTCTGCCAAAGCTGCTCTCTCGTCCCACCCTCGTCTCCAAACCTTTTATCCCCCAATCTGCCCATTTTATATCTTTTCCCTCTGCCCCTTTACCACCGTCCCTTGCTCCTGGCTGTCCTTCTACGCCTCCTACCTCCTCTCCCGCCTTCCTGAATCTCTTAGGGTTCTTCAATGGAATGCTGGAGGTCTTCAAGCCAGGACCACTGAACTACTTCACTTTCTCTCATCCCATCCTGTCGACCTTATCTGCATCCAGGAATCCAATCTTAACTCATCTTCCTCTTTCCGATTTCCTGGATTCTCTGCTCTGCGATCTAATCACACCCACTCCCGGTCTGGCATTCTCTCTTCTGATACCACGCACGCTAGTGGCGGCGTGATCATTTTCGTCAGGCAGGGCTTATCCTTTTCTGAACTTCCTACCTCCTCTCTTTCTTTGCTTGATCCCTACTCTGGTTATGTAGGGGTCAACATCTCTCTTAACAACTCCTCCTCGCTGTCTTTTCTTAATGTGTATGCTCCCCCTATTTGCTCCTACCCAACGGATGGCAGAACCGACTCCCTTTCTCCCTCCATTCTTCCCTGCTCCAGAAATCTCTTCATTCCGGGGGACTTCAATTGCCATCACCCCCTCTGTGACTCAAGAGGAACTTCCGACCCCCACAGGGAGGAAGTATTCGACTGGTTCATCTCCTCTGACCTCCTCCCCCCCAATGACCCTAACACACCCACCCTTCTACATCGCTCCTCTCCTGACATCTCCTTTGCTCCCTCTACTCTTGCCCTTTGTTGCTCCTGGGAGGTGCTTCAGGACCTGGGTTCTGACCACCTACCAATTCTTCTATCTGTCCCTCTCTCTCTCCGGCCAATCGCCCCAACGAGCGTCCGCCATCCTTCAATTTTCAGGAAGCTCGTTGGGATGGGTTTGCCTCCTACTTTGACTGTCACTGTCCTGCAGAGGAATACTCGTCTCTTTCCTCTGCTGCTGCTCTTTTTACCTTTCTGGCATTGAATGTGGCCAAATCTTCCATTCCTTTTGGCCGCATCAAACGCCCTCTTAAAGCCTGGTGGTCTGCTGAGGTGGAAAGTGCGGTTAGTGAAAGACGTAAGGCTTTCGCTCACGCACACAGAAGTGATGAATATCGCCAGGCTTACATCTCCGCTTCTCGACGCGCCTCGTCAGTCATCGCCAAGGCCAAGGCGGAGGCATGGCAGACGACTCGCTCTTCTCTTTCACCTAAATCTAACCCTAAATCTGTGCACTCTCTTTTTTGCTATATTGCTGGCTCTCCTTCCTCGTCTTCCTCCTCTCCTAACTTCCCCAACTGCTCTTCTCCCAGGGAATCGGCTTTGGTCTATGCCGCTTACCTGAGATCCCACTTTTCCGTTTCTCAGCCAGAGGCTACCTCTCTGAGCTCCGCCGAGCCACGTGCCCTTTGGAGTCTCACTCGTCCTTTTGCTCTCCTTTCTCTCCCGCTGAATTTCTTGCGGCTGCCTCCAACCTCTCCTCGTCCACTGCCACTGGCCCAGACAAAGTTTTCTATCCCATGCTAAAGCATCTTCCTCGCTCTGGCATGGATTTTCTTCTTCACATCTTCTATCTCTCCTGGTCTTCGCATTCCTTTCCTTCCATCTGGAAGACACCTTCTATTATTCCCATCCACAAGATGGGAAAGCCTCTCGACTGTCCTGCTTCCTTTTCGCCTATCTCTCACCTTCTGCGTATCAAAGCTGTTTGAACGCATCATTCTATTCCGTCTATTCTTCTTACTGGAATCTAATTCCATTCTCTTTCCCCGCCAGGCCGGTTTCCGCCCTGGACGGTCTACATTTGATCAAATTCTGTATCTTTCTCAGTCCATATCGGATGGGTTTAACAAACCCAGGCCGGGCTCTCGGACAATCCTGTCTACTATTGATTTCTCGAAAGCTTTTGACTCTGTCTGGCATCCCGCCCTTTTCCACAAACTCATTTCGGCTGGCCTCCCTCCTTGCTTTGCTCGTTGGACTCCATCTTTCCTTTCTGACAGGTATGCTTGTGTGGTTTATCAAAATCACAAAAGTCGTTGCTTTCGAGTCCGTCGAGGTGTTCCGCAAGGATCCATTCTTGGTCCTGTTCTTTTCTCTCTCTTCATTAATGATCTTCCGGCCTCTCTGCCTTCTTCCGTCAGCTGCTCTTTTTACGCTGACGATCTGGCCATTTGGTCCTCCTCCCCCTCGGTCCCCACTGCGGTGGATGCCTCACAAGGAGCTCTGTTTCGATTGGAGCGCTGGTCTGAGTACTGGTGTCTTCTTCTCAATCCGAGCAAATGTGAGGCCTCCTTCTTTTCAGGGATCCCCACCAAGCTAACCTCCAGCCCAATTTCCTCTTGCTCGGTTCCCGCCTCCGTTTCAACCCAACTTTTCTCGGGGTCACCTTCGACCGCACTCTTTCCTTTTCTAAACATGTATTTTCACTGAAGGCCAAGTTTTTCCCACGTCTCAAGGCCTTACGCTGTATCTCTGCTTCCTCACGGGGCCCCTCTAAGGAGTCCCTCTCTCTTTTCTGTATAAATCTTTTCTTCGGCCCCTTCTCGCTTGCGTTTCACCCAGATGGTTTCCTTTCCTAAGCGCTACCAATATCACCAAATTGGAACGCCTCCACCGAGCGGCCAGTCGCGCCATCACCCGCTGCCTCTCGTCCCTTATTCCTCTTCCTCTCTCCGAGGCTTCTCCACCTCCCCTACGAGTCACCCTGATTCTTTTCACTCTTTTATCTTATGAGCGGGCTCTTCGTCTCCCAACCTCCTTTCCCATTTCAGGTTTGGCCAGACTTGGAGTGAAACCAAGACTTTGCAGATCGTTCCGGAGAGCTTTTGCGTCCACTCACCCACTCATGCTTCCTTCTACTTGTTCTAGGGAGGCTCTTCTTGCTTGCCCTCGCTTTCTTCCTTGGAATCTGCCTTCATTCACCGTAGAGTCCACCCTTTCCTCTCGATGCTCTCGCTCTAATCCTCCTCTCACCCGCCAAGGTGCGGCTCTCGCCCACCTTGACTCTCTCCCCCTCGTGATCTGGTACTATCGACATACGGCTCTGTTCCTTTTTCTTTTGACAAGAGCGGCTCTGGCGTCCTTGCCATCTGCTTTCTCTGTGGCACTGAGGCCACTCTTTCCTTTTCAGCAGGCCCAGTTTGCTCAAGTTTTTCCGCTGAAGCCTACGCCATTCTGCACGCTCTTTGCTGGTGTCGGCAGCACCAACAAGCCTGCCAATTCTTTTCTCTTCTCCTCCTATTTGATTCTCGTTCTGTCCTCTCCACCCTGTCCTCTCCTCCATCTTTCCTTTTATCTCAAACTCTGTGGCAGATCTGGCAGGAACTGTCTTCTCTCTCCTCCTGCTCTATCAGGCTACAATGGGTCCCCGGACACTCGTTTCTTCTGGGGAACGACGCGGCTGATGAGCTGGCCAGATGGGGAGCGCTACTTGCGCCCTCCGCAATCCCCTGTAGTCTCTCTCTTCTTATCTCTCGTATCCACTCTTGTATTTTTTCGGACTGGAGGCGTACTATCTCATCAAAATTCTTTGACACACAAGTTCCCTCGATTTCCACTGAGGAACTTGTGCTCCCTCGTCATGCTCGCTGTGTTCTCTCTCGTCTACGCTGCAACGGACACAGTCTTCTTTTAGGTTCTTATCTCTCTAGGATCGGCAGAATCGAGAATCCTTCCTGCAGCGCCTGTGGACACTCATCCCAGCGCACATCTCATTCTACACTGTCCGGCTACGGACTCTTTGTGCCGCTCACTCTTTGGCAACTCTCTGTCTCTCTGGTCCAGACCCTGGGGATCGATGGTCTTCCGCAATGCCCCCATCCCTCGGAAAGGGTCGGGTAAACAACAACAAAAACATAACAGTTGTGATAATCTTGGAGCCATTACCAACGAAAAAGAAACTTTTCTTCTGCAATTTCTCTATCTTAACAAAGTATAAATTAAAAGGGAAAAAGAAATCCGAAAATTCAGAGCTGAAAACTCCTTAAAAATTTCACTTTAGTTTAATCCTCGCCATGTACAATATTGGCAACCACTTCAAATCTAAAAAAGGTCAAGCACTTGCACAATTTAAGAGTTATATGCAAACTAAACTGCTCTTGTGGTCAATCCTTCATGGGTCAAACTCGTCGTAATCTTATCACGAGAATCAATGACCACAAACCACGTGGAATATCTATCAAGAATTAGACGTTGCAAAGCAGCTCATACTAAATCCTAATCACAGCATTAATTTCAACTCTCCAGTGGTAATTGGACACAGCTGTAGCTATAACCTATAGGAAGCTACTTATCCCAAAATACAACCCCTTGTTGAACCTAGATGAAACGTTTCACCCAATTTACTTATTTAATACGTAACTGATTCACCCATTGTCTTGGTTTTAGTGTAAAATACTGTAGCTGTTTAATGTTGAAATGTGAATACCTGTACTACATTGAAATTCAAGTACTTTCTATTGTTTTATTTAATTTTAAATCATCTCAATTAGAATTCTCTTAGCCAAGTTATTGCAATCGTTTTGTATTAGTCTTTCTTTGTTTCATAACAATCGTGGTAGTTTTAGTTGTTTAAGCGGTGCAGCAGCTCACAAAATTTAACCTAGCCTAGATGGCAACATTTAATTACAACTGATGATGCTCTAAGTATGAAGCGAAACGTTTTGAAATGAAATGTTTACTATTAATAGTTTGCTGGCTGTCATATTTCTGCTGAGATATGTGAAGAAGGCTTATTTTTATGCTACTGCTTAAAGTAGTTGCGTAAATTTTTTTTCGCCGAGTCTTGTCGGAATCCCCATTTGCATGCGGCTGGCATATTAAAACTTCTAGGCAATTTCTGCTTACCTCACCGTGAGCATTAAACTGCGAAAAGAAGTAAATCTGTGCTCATTTATTTTCAATTGCGTGTTGCTTTTCACGCTTGCAGGACAACTACAGTTGCAATAAGCATACGATAATCGTTCAGATTTTTGAGTATCAACAACCCGCTTGAATTGTTTCTTTCAGATAGAATTTCTGCTTATTACAATTTCACATTGCACATTACAGTGTCTTTTCCTAGGATTAACAATGCTGATTTTTTGCGTTGCACTTTTGCGCTTCAGGGAGAAAATGAAAAATTTGTTTCAGCTTTGGACGATTATGATTTCCAAAAAATGGCTCTCGACAATGTCGGCGTTTGGCACTTGGTGCATTTAACCAAGCTTTTTGTTACAACGTATTATAATTTTTCCAGTTTTTAGATTCGATTTTTAGAAGACTTCTGCATCCCCGGAATTCAGTCAAGGTTGGAGTTATGTTTAACATTTACGCATTTTCTTTTGTGTGGTTTTTCTGTTCTGATGAATTTTGTTTCTCACGTTTCGTTATGATGCCTTTTCCAAATTTGAATACAAAAGATAGTCTGGCTTACAAAAGAGCTAGAAAGCTTCTAAACTTACGGCTGATTTACGTAAGCGGAAGTAGAAGCAAGTGTCAGCATTTTATCAAGTTTTACAAGCAGTAATGTCACTTAGGATTGGAGAGCTTTATGTAGTTATCATTACAAAAGCACCAGACGCATTTCATCGCATTAAATATGTGTACTCTGCAGGTTCGGGCTGAAGCCATCCAACTTTTCTTGCTCTGGCTTAGTGCTCTACAGGAAAACACGTTACCTGAGACCCTAACGTTGTACAAGGACTTTGTTGCTGGAATACATTTTCATAGAAAGTCAACTTTGCTCTCTCTGGCTTTTCATGATCCAAATCAAAACTGTCAGTTGATCTGTTTTATTCTGCGTTCAAGGCCTGGCTTGAGAGAGAGAAATTGGTTTGCAACAAAACATTTTTTCCTCAAATGAATTCCAATCACTTAAGGGCTGCTTTAATGAGCTTTTCTATATGGGTTCAATTTTTGCTCTCTTTATACAAACCTCGCCTTGTCTGAATATTGGTTGCATACAATTAGAATGTATAAATACATTGAGGTTCTACCACTGACTATCAAATGTCCCTGTTTCGATGTCACATTAAGTGTATTGTTTAGAATAAACTTCTTACGACAACATTTCCCTGCGTAGCTTTTGGCATTGAGGAGTCTATTAGAGTGCGGGAATGATAAATTGTATAAAGTCTCTGAATGACACTTAGAGATAGGAACACTTTTGGTAAGATTTCTCACCTTCCCTACCAATTCCTAGAACAACCATTACTTTTGGCAACAGTTTTTTTAGAGACAGAATTTGGTCTCGATACTCTGCTTGTTTTCCATCCCTGGCTTAGTGTTTACAAATTGTTCCCTTTGAAAAAATGCTGTTTGAGGTTTGGATATTTCGTCAGAGCATGCAGTGTGAAATATGTTTTTCAAAAGCAAAGAAGCGAGATAAAAACTTGATCAACTCATCAAACTAATCGATGTCTAAGCGTTTCGATGACTACCAACTAACCTCACGATTTTCGAGGCAGCAGCCATCCGTGCATGTTACGATCAAAGCAAGTGATTGTGTGAACCCGAAACGTGAGGTTTATTGCAAGTTCCGATTTTTTTCGACCATGTCGCAAGCAACGCAACGCTTTGTGTGCTCAACTCGCAGTCTTGCGACGACGAGTTCAATGTTCAGCCCATTGCACCTTACTGCTGACCAGAACAAACCAGCACTACGACCACGCTAGTGTACGCACGCGAAAATCGTTTTTTAACACAAGTAGTTAAATTCGCTAGATCTTTTCTTGGGTAACGTTGCGGTTAAAGATAAAGTTCAATCGCTGTCGTTAACTTGGCGCGGTTGACGAAGTGTCAGACTTGTTGAAAAAGACTGTCGGCTGAGTGGTCAGAGCGTTACGTGCAATGCGGCGTGGCCGGGCAGAACCGACATTAAAGCTTACGTTTCGGGTTTAAACATTAGCGTACGCCCCTGCTTCGACAATTATGCTGATTCAAAAGTCGCAAGGTCATTCCCCAGTCTCCCAAACTCTCTGTTTTTGTAAACCTTGCACCTAATTGGCAAAGCAGCATACGGGCGTAAGGGGCATTAACAATTTATTAAAATGAATATGCCAGGAAACAATGATGAGTATACCACCCAACCAATTTAGACGAGGCCATCCCTGGGCGCGTTTCGTCTTTTTGGACTCATCAGCAGGGCCCGTCACGTCGCAAGCAAAAGTAACCCACTTATTAACGTTATCCTTAAAAAAAAAAATCCAACTATGCACATGCAGAAGCACTGAGACTTCAACCGACGACGTATTGCGTTGCTTGGCAGGGCGGGTTGACAAATTGTTGATTTTGGCTGCATATCCACTGGGAGATCAGTTTACACACTGATCTGAAAAAGCAGATTAAACGCTGCATATATAGCCTAGCGCCTTGTCTTTGCAATGCCATCACGCTCGCGGCGAGTGCGTTGACAATTTTCACTGTAGGAGGCCCGGTTTACTGCGAAGTGAGATAGAGTGAAAATTCGTTGGCATGGATTTGCTCGACACGTCTATCAAAGGTCGCCCGGCTCCCACCTTGTGAATTGTCAACGCACTCGCCGCGAGCGTGATGGCATTGCAAAGACAAGGCGCTAGGCTATATATGCAGCGTTTAATCTGCTTTTTCAGATCAGTGTGTAAACTGATCTCCCAGTGGATATGCAGCCAAAATCAACAATTTGTCAACCCGCCCTGCCAAGCAACGCAATACGTCGTCGGTTGAAGTCTCAGTGCTTCTGCATGTGCATAGTTGGATTTTTTTTTTTAAGGATAACGTTAATAAGTGGGTTACTTTTGCTTGCGACGTGACGGGCCCTGCTGATGAGTCCAAAAAGACGAAACGCGTCCAGGGATGGCCTCGTCTAAATTGGTTGGGTGGTATACTCATCATTGTTTCCTGGCATATTCATTTTAATAAATTGTTAATGCCCCTTACGCCCGTATGCTGCTTTGCCAATTAGGTGCAAGGTTTACAATTTCAATATCTTCGCCTATAATTTTCAAATCTCTGTTTTTGCTGTGTTTGATGAGTGGAATAAGTTTTCATTATTTTTTAATACAGTAGAATTTGCCTACAACGGCATCTCATGAGAGTCAAAAAAATGACAAAATGCATTAATTTGATTGAACAAAAAAGTATATTAACTACACAGATTTTACCATTGTAATGAAAAATCACCAAGATGAGGTTACTCGTCCTGAAAATACAACGTACAATTGATCTGCAATGAAATGTGGTTTGTGCAGTTGGCTACATTATACAGTTTCATTGTTGGCAAAAAAGTCGTAAAAATTTTCAGCTGCTATAATTTTTAGACGGATTTTTTTTTTTGATTCTTTTGCAATTTTTGAGTCGTTCGTAGTCTTACCACTGCTAAATCGGCTATCAATTTCATATTTTTCCAAAGGGGAAATATCTTCGTTTGCTGGCATTTTACTTTTCAAGATTTTTTTCAATTGCCGCACTGTATTCTGTACTTACTGCGACTTCCAGTTGACACTGTTTGTAATATTGTTTGAGTCGCTTGCGGATATTTTAGACATGTTGTTGATCTACTATTAAGTCCTGATGCCGAAAACGTGCATTGCAGTAACAAAAAAAATAACATACTACTGGCAAGCTAGAGTGTTCACTGAATTGAACGATATTATTGTTAGTAGCAGAGTGATGGCCTAGATTACTGCTACAAACGAACAATTCGTCTGGGATACAAGTAAAGGTGCTGTTAAACGCGAATTATCGTTTTAGGGTTATTGACGAGCTTTGATATACGAAAGCAGATGGGAATTCTGCCGGGAGTGTGCGAAAGATGACTGTGTAGGCCAGTTGGCGTTCAAACCGAAGCCATTATAGACGAATTCTACTGTGATTTTTAATTTTAAAACCTGCCAAATGGCACTACAAGTTAATTTTGGTCCTTCATTGTTATATAGCTTACGCATTAAACAATCCTTTTTTTAAAAACATTTTTCATGAATTTTTATTTACGTTTGCTTTAACTTACCGAAGATGGAATCGCGAAAAAATCTATCCAGTGATAACTCTTAGTTTCAGTTACTCCTGTGACATTGACCTTTCTCCTTCCCTCAACTGCCGGAGACAAGGTAATTCACAATGAAGCGAAACACCTATTGGATGTTACTTTGCAGAGCATGACTTCTCAAGTAATTACCGATTGTGATTGAAATGCACCCATAGGCCAAGGACAAGTTGTTGGTAACTTTAAGGAAAGTTTCCTTCAAATCTCGCAAAAGTAGATCTAGGCTTTGAATTAAGCTGCTTTGCCAAACGTTTTTGTGTCACATTGATCAGTGGCGGTTTTGCGGTACATGAAAAGAGCTAGAGCGAAGAGGATGTGGTGGCATTCCAATTCTTGAGCAGTTAAAACGTATTTACTCTTAACTGTTCTCTTTTGGCGTGGTCATCATTGAATCATATCATCTTTGAAAAGTAGTTTTCACTGGATCAAAAAAGGGGAAGCTGATCATCCATCATGTTGTAAGAGCCGGCTGTTGGCTACCTAGCAAAAATTGAAATGTCAGTCCGCCTTATTTGCGGCGGTTTGAAATTTGTATTGATTGATGCATTTGAAACAAGCCTTCGGTTTTGCTTAGATTGATCTAGATTGAGTTTGTGACGGGTGTATATTTGATGTCCATCGTGTCGCCATTCCTAGAAAGAGGAGTAGTAAACCTAGCTCGAAGCAGTAAAGCACAACTTCGATGTTACCGTAGCAATTTCTTTATCTCGCCCTAACAGAACTTCTGTCAATTTGGGTGAAACCGTAGTACCTGAAAACATGCCTTTAGAAGAAGACGTTGAGTGGAGGCGTAATTTTTTCGAAGCATTAAACTTTATAGAAAATAAACTAGACGAGCGGTTTGACCAGCCGGGCATAAAAGAGGCCGCGACTAGAGGCAATATTTTTGTTAATTCTGCCCAAGTTAAGTGAGTGTGTGAGCAAAGTACAGCTTTCACCTAACATTGAAAAGTCCCGATTTACGACGGACCTGACGTTATTGGGTGATTTAAAAACGAGGAACGATTCTTTCCCTTTGTATTGAATATTGCCATATTTGTTGGGTTCCGTTTGTGCTTGTCCGTGTGAGCAACGTCCACAGATCATCCTCAGCATTTAAAAGATTAAAGACGTGGCTTAGGAATATGTCACAAAAAAGATTGACGCTCCTGGTTTGATGCATGTATATTCAGCTATCTTTGACAGAATTGACATACATGTTCCAGTACAATAATTTAACAAAACCAATTTTGAAAGAAAATCCAATATAGATAAGACAGTACGCCTCCCGTCCTAGAAAAGAAACGATGCGTCAGATCAGAGAAAAGAGACTACAGAAGGCAGGAGTAGAGCACCCCGCCTGGCCAAATTATCAGCCGCGCCCTTGCCCGGAAGAAATAAGTATCTGGGGATCCATTTAGTCTGATAGTAAAGAAGGAGAGAGAAGACAGTTTCTGTCAGATCTGCCATAGAGTTTGAGTTAAAAGGAAAGACGGGGGGGAGGACATTATGTCGAAGGTCGAGCGAGAGTCAGAGAGGAGTAAAAGAGATATGGCAGACTTGTTGGTGCTCAGAGAACTTGCAGAATGGCGCAGGCTAAACAGAAACGCTAAACAAACTGGACCTGCCGAAAAGGAGAGAGTGGCCTCAGCGCCACAGAGCTAACAGTTGGCAAGGACGCCAAAGCTGTTTTAGCCAAAAGGAAAAGGAACATAACCGTCTCTCCGGATTACCAGATAGGAGAGAGTCAAGATAAGTGAGAGTTTCAACTTAGCGAGAAAAGGAGATGGGAGGTCAAAGCGGGAACAGAAAAGGAAAGAGTCAGCTCCCCAGTGAAAAAGGTGGGTTTCACGGAGGTGAAAGAGAACAAGCAAAGATAACCTCCATAGGAAAAGTGGAAGGGAGCTCGAGCGGGTAAGCGGACGCAAAAGCTATCCGCGAGGATCTGGAGAGTCTTGATTTCACTCCAAGTTTGGTCAAATCTGAAATAGGAAAGGAAGTTGGATAACAAAGGACCCGCTCATAAGATGACAGGGCGAAATGAGTCGGAGTGACTCATGAAGACGTCTCAAAGAGGATAAATGGGTCAGGGGAAGACAAGAAGCAGCCGGTGATGCCGCAAGTAGCTACTCGATGAAGGCATTCCAACGTCGTAACGTTGGTAACCCTAAGGAAAAGAAACAATCCGAGTGATGCATAAGTGAGAAGGGGCCGAAGAAAAGTTTTGTGCAGACGAGAGAGAAACTCCTTAGGCCTTATAAGGAAGCAGAGTTACAGCGTAAGGTCTTGATACGAGGAAAGAACTTTGCGCTCAGCAAATATACATGTTTAGAAAAGGAAAGATGCTGTCGAAAGTATTCCTAAGTAAAGTTGAAGTGGAATTGAAACAAAGGGAGGAGGTGGAGTGAAGATTATCTTGGTGGGGATCCACTGAGAAGAAAAGGGTCATAAATTTGCTCGGATTGAGAGAAAGATACCAGAACTTCTTGTTTAGCCTCCACCGCAGCACGGAGCGAGGGAAAGGAGGACCAAATGGTCAGGTCGTCAGTATAAAGAGTACAGCTGATGGAAGGCGGTAGAGAAGCAGGAAGATCATTGATGAAAGGAAAGAAAAGTACATGGCCAAGAACGGTTCCCTGCGGAAGACCTCGACGGACTCGAAAGAAGCGATTTTTGTGATTTTGAAAAACCACGCAAGCGTGCCCATCAAAAAGGAAAGAGTGAGTCCAACGAGCAAAGCAAAGAGGAAGGCCAGTCGAAATAAATTTGTGGAAAAAGTACGGGATACCAGACAGGGTCGAAAGCTTTAGAGAAGTCGATCGTAGCAAAAATCGTTCTAGAGCCAGACTTGGATATGTTAAACCAGAATTTGATCAAGAGTAGACCGTTCAGGGTGGAAACCGGCTTGGCGGGGAGAGAATAAAGTTAGATTCCAGGAAAAAGAGTAGATGCGATGGAATGGTGCGTTTAAAAAGCTTTGAGATGCGGGAGGTGAGTGTAATTGGCGGAAAAGAAGCAGGAGAGTCGAGAGACTTTCCCATCCTATGGATGGGTCTAAGAAAAGATATCTTCCAGGTGAAAGTTAAGTAATTATAGACCAGGAGAGAATGAAAATGTAAAGAAGAATATCCATACCAGAGCGAGGAAGGTGCAATAGCATTGAATAGGTGACTTTGTCTGGGCCAGTAGCAATAGAGGAGGAGAGGCTTATGGCAGCCGCGAGAAATTTAGTGGAAGAGAAGAGGGAGCAGAAAGAGGAATGAGATTCTCTAAGGCACGTGGCCCGTCGGAGTTTAGACAAGTGGCTTCTGGCTCTGCTACGCAAGGCCTTTGGCCGGGAGACAGAAAAGCTAGATCTCAGGTAGTCGGTGTAGACCAAAGCCGACTCCTTGGGAGAAGAACAGTTGGGAAAGTTAGAAAAGGAGTAAGAAGAGCCAGCGACAGAACGGCGGAGGGAGTTGACTGATTTAAAATCAGGTTTAGGAGAGAGAGAGACGAGCATGTCGCCTACCATGGCAATGATAGACGAGGCATGTCGGGAGGTAGAGATGTAAGCCTAACGATCTTCGTCACTTCTTTGAGCGGCAGCAAAAGCCTTACGTTTTTTTACCGTTTCTTCCGCTTCAGGAGACCACAAGACTTGGGGATGGCCTATGACGCTACCGAAAGGAATGGAAAATTTGACCGCATACAATGTTAGAGAAGTAAAGAGCAGCAGCAGAGAAAGAGAGAAATAATTCACTGCAGATAGGCAGTGAGAGTCAAAGTGATCAGAGCCCAAGTCTTGAAGCACCTCCCTGGTGCAAAGGAGATGTCGGGAGAAGGGTAGGAGTGTCACGGTCATGGAGGGAATGATGTCAGGAGAGATGATCCAATTGAATGCTTCCTTCCCACGGGGTCAGAAGTACTTTAAGTCCCAGAGGGCGTGATGACAAATAATGTACCCTAGAATGAAGAAATTTCTGGAGAAAGAAAAGATGGAAAGGAAAGAGAAGTTAATTCTGCTATCCGTCGAAGAGGAGCAAATAGGGGAAGCACATTCCTTTAGAAGAGAGAGCGAGGAAGAGTTATGTAGTGAGATGTTGATCTTTATATAGGCAGAGTAGCTGTCAAGCGAACCAACAACTGCCTCAACGTGGTGTTGCGGTCCCGGCCCTGTTTTGGGTTGAAACGCAGTCGGCCTTCTCGAGGATCTTGGTTACCCCAGATTCTCTTTTCATGTAATCTTTTTTCGCCGTGCAACACTCAGTCTCTTTGAAATGGGTTGCCTGTCTCCTACGGCCTCGACCCGTTTTCTATCTGGCCCCCACTTTGCCGAAGCAGCGCTCCCACCCAACTTTGCTTGCAAACATTCTATCCTCCTGCCCATTTTGTAGCTCCTCTCTCTGTCCCTTCGCCGCCCTCCTATGTTTATGGCTGTTCTTCTACATCTGCTTCCTTTTCCTCCCCTGAATGGCTCCGGGTTCTTCAGTGGAACGCCGGAGGTCTTTGAGGCAGAACCACTAAACTTCTCCACTTTATCTCGCTTTATCCCATAGATCTTATTTACATCTAGGAATTCAACTTCCACTTTTCTGATCGTTGGATACTCTGCTCTTCGATCTGATCGCACTCACTCTCAGTCTGGCATTCTTTCTCTTGATGACTCGCACGCCAGCGGTGGTGTCATCATTTTCGTCAGGCAGGGCTTATCCTTTTCTAAACTCTCTTTCGTCTCTCTCTCTCTCTCTGGCGTTTGTTTCTAGTGTTAACACAAGTTTTAGCTAACGTCCAAATCGTAAAAATAGCGATAATGCTTTTTTACGGTCTTACATTAACCCGAAATGCCATCAATGCTTTTACATATTCAGCACCATATTGGCGTTTGCATATTTTAACGTTAAGTCTTCCTCTAATAATATTACTTTTAAAATCATTACAATCTTGAATTACAGTATTTATCCTCTGGTTACAGGAAAGCTGAGACGAAAAAAGTTTCCCAAACACTACCACCAAAAACCGTATCGGTATTAACTCTAAATCTCACGAATGGAGCCAACGTTTTACAGCGCAGAGCAACGCTGCAGAATGACTTAATGCAATTGTAGGTTCGGTTCCTCAAGTGGAAAGATAACGAGACTCAGCACTTGAATGGCTTTTTGTTTTTATGGAATATGTTTGTCAAATTCTTTGTTCTGAAGGCTTTTCCACACTTAAGCGCCGGAGTCAAGTCACTGTCCGTATATTATGGTAAGTCGTATCATACCGCGCAAAACTAAACAAATCATTTCAATTAGAAAAGACACTTTTGTTATCTTGGCTGGTTACCCTGCTTGTGGTAGAAATGTAGTGTGCCAGCAGAACTTTCAAGTTAGTCTGCGCACAAATTGTTCTTTGCGTCGTAAAAGTAATTACTAGTATTAATAGACTTGGACACTCCTCTCGGGGAGAATTTTTTTTTTCCTCTTCCGGGAAGAATGAGAGTTGAAACAAGGCTTGCCCAAGCAAACATCGTTGAATGGATTGCGTCATTCTGCGGGTTGAAAGAAAAGTTGAAACTTTCGAAAGACGAGTAAGTTTTGGTGAAAGCAACAGTAGAAACTTGATATCTATAGATCAACTATGAAACGAAGCTTCCACATTGAATAATTCTCCCTCAATTGTTCAACCCATCTTCATTGTTTTTTGCTGCAATGGGTGTGTCGTAGTAGACTTCTGGTGGCTAGATGTTTCGAAATGTAACCTGGTTCTCTCGCTGTTGTTGCCAAAATATAGCTTCTGGGCGGAAGAATCTGCTATTGAACTACAAGCAGCTTTGCTGGCCAATCTTATAATTAAAACAACAGCGTTTCCACAAGTTGCTGCTGTTGCTCACAGTCGCCCTTACTAAGATAACCATCAGTCCAATGGAAGATCAGTGTTATGTGAAAGAACTACTGTATTAGCCGTTTTTTCAATATCTTTAAAATCAAGTTTGATTTTATTTTGATGTGCAAGATAAAACTAAATTCGCACCCGGTTTAATGAGAAGCTAATAGCAAGACCTTGCAAGTATGGTGTGAGACCAATTCTGAGCCCAAGTATAGTTATATAATGCTTATAAAATGACTTTGATATAAAGTATTTGCTAATAAGATTTTTTTGCATCATTTTACTTTCTTTTTTTTCAGGCTGAGACGTGCTGCTTCAGTGTATGTCTACCAACACACGCTCGCTTTTGCAGCAGACTTTTTTTTCTGGAACAGCGCAGCTTCTTAAATTCTAGGCGTCCTTCCTTGAGAAAGCTAATGATAATTTTAATGAAGCTTTGAACTTTAACGGTGTGGTCATTTGTTCAATCTGACGACGATTGTACTATCGTTCCTTTATAAAACACAATTTGGAGTATTTTTGGCATTGCCAACTGGGAAGTAAATGTCAACACAACGTTGACAATGTGCAAATATTTTAATCGACAAAATCTTTTCCTCTGTTAGGCCTTGTTGGTTAAAAAGGTAACTCAAATACTTCTAAATTAAGTGAAAAAGAGTCGAATGCGTATCAAGAAACGAAAACACCGGCTTCATTCGAAGCGTCCAGGTAGGAAAGTCATTTCAAATAGTTTGTTGGCGTTAAAGAACGCTAAAATAACTTGGAAGGAAACAATTTGCTTTTATATTTTTTAAAGACATAGAAATTGGTACGCTCCCCAGTAACTCTGAAACTTGGAGCTTACGATCCAGCAGAAGTAGCTGCAATACCATGCTACAGATAAAAGTAGAACTGCGTTCTGTACGTACCGGTTGTAGCAAGAGACCAAACGCGTCAGTGCATTCAAGTTACAACCCGCGCAAGTAGCTGTTGCATGTAGTGGACCTAGAAAATAACTTTATAATTGGCCCACCGGGCGTATTCATATAGATAATTTCGAACATGAAAGAAGGCCGTTGGTCGCTGGACCCCCACATCTGACCTTTCAAATGTAGTGGAAAGAAAAGTATATGTGTTAGGAATATATATATGGTATTTTTGGTTTTTATAACCGTTTGTTTAAATACAGTGTCTTAAGTCAAATCCGCGCTTGGACCATAATGCAAGATCTCATGATTATCTGTGATTGTATTAGCTTGCTGTGACCACGTATTTCCGGTTTGAAAACAAGTTAAACAGTGGTTTTCGAATTTTTCTAAAATTTTAAAATATTCCAAACGCAATTTTATGGGTTATTCTCTGCCCAATATAAAATCAAAGAGCTACAAATAACAACCAAACACTTGAAAGTGATTGCTTGTGGCGTCACCTTTAGTGCGAGATCCGTATAAAAAGCGGAAACAAGCGAATGATTACGAAAATCAGATGAAGTCTTCTGCAATTAAGAGAAAGATCGCAGCATTACCTGTAACTGGACTGATGATATTAAAGCGGTCAATAGGCAAACGCCTGTTGCTCAAAAACGGTTCACCCCTTGAGTTTTTTTTGGTGTCGCAGAGTTGTAGTAGGCATGAAGCAAGTGTAGAAGACATGATATTGTGGGAGAAGCTTTTGACCTTGAGAGCATTGCTGTTCATCCCTTGATGCTGAATGACAGTTTTCTGGTTTCGATTTTTACTTAGGCTACGTATTGCTTGACACTTGCACGTAATGACACATTCAAGTTGTCTTTTTTTGTTTTAGACTGTCACTATCTGCCAAAAAATCACAAATAAAGGATCATTTATTTGAAGAAACGTAAGAAACTTACGTAAAATTATTTTTAAACGTGGTCGATGTTATAATTTGTAAGACACTCTCAAAGGATGAAACATAATCACACCTAAAAATGAGCTTAGCTAATCTGAGAAAAATATTACAAACAGTGAACTAGTAAACATTTTATTCCATAATCTTTCGCTTTATTAGATTTAACTTAGTCTAGTTAAATTAGGTAAAGTTAAATTTAATAAGGCGAATTAAAGTTAAATTAATTAAATTTAACTTAGTAACATTTAATGGCAACTGATGATGCTTTAAGTATAAAGCGAAACGTTTTGAAATAAAATGTTTACTAGTTCAGTGGCTGTAACATTTTGACTCAAATAATCACACATGTTTGAACTTTTCTACTTCGAAGGGTTGCGGGGACAATATGCCGCAAAGTTTCCTGTTCACGTTAAGATCCCCACGTATATGTATCTGCTA
The DNA here is from genome assembly GCA_963675345.1 of Trididemnum clinides. Lineage (NCBI taxonomy): Eukaryota > Metazoa > Chordata > Ascidiacea > Aplousobranchia > Didemnidae > Trididemnum > Trididemnum clinides. The sequence continues at coordinate 5,882,366 of OY776302.1, read as the reverse complement.
ATCTAGTTCAATGTCAAATTTTGACCTAGCCAGGGTAGTTGTACCGTATAACTCAATTAACTCACACTTTTGTTAGTGGTTGACCACAGATATTTTTTCTGCTACTTCGGCCAGTAGAAGTTAACATTGTGGTTGCTACCTGACCCTTTTCTTTGGATGGGGACATGGCGGAAGACCGTGGACCTCCAGAAACTGGAAAACTTCTGGCCGGAACCACAGGTCGTAAATAGAGAAAGAATTGCCAAAGAACGTGGTTTGCAAAGAGCTTGTAGCAGAAGAGCACAGAATGAGATGAGAAGTATCCTGAGTTGGGCGACCACAGGCAGGGAAATGAGTTACTCAGCTGAGCCTTCATTCGGCATTCAGCTTTTTTTGGCTAAACCAACAAAGCTGAGACCTTTCAATGCAAAAGAGTAATAACAATGATTTCAGCGTTACGTTTTCCTCGCAAGATAATCTGCCTTTAGAGCAAGCACGATAAGCTGCTTTAGACCAATATTGAAGTAACATATAAAGTTTTTGGCGCTGTTTAAGTGCAATGTTACTTTTAGCGTCACGACATATTTTACTCGTGACTGAGTAACGGCGGGTTCATATTTCATTCTTTATATTACTCCTATTGCTGAGCGCAATGAAGGAGATCTATGCATACCATTTTTTAAGTCTGGTATGACTCGACAAAGAAACTGAACCCAGAACTGCAAACAACTAAACGTACGTTTTGACCGATGGGATTAGGTGTGGATCTGACCTGTCTACAGATTTCAAGATCAATTGTTCGGCCTCTACAGTACAAAAAACAATGTTATCTTCTCGTTTAAGATTTGTGAGTTCTGATGTTGTACATGTTTGCCACTCGCTTCCTGCTTTGACGGGATCTTGATGGAGCTGCGGGTAGAACTTTTACCTCAAATGTCTTTGGTTTCTGGTTCAAACTTTTGACCAAAACTTGTTTAAAAGTGAAATTTACAGTTTCTTTGCTTGGTGCTCAACACGAAAAGAGTTGTGATCGGAAAAGCGGACGAGGGTGCTCCTGTGTGAAAGGCATTGACAGGATTTCAGGTGTAGTCAATAGGTGGCGTAGCCGAGCATGCGTGCGTACCGCTCAGGCTAAAAACTTGCTGACAGAGCATTAGCTCACATACAAGAACCATCTGCTTTTGCATTAGGCTTGATCAGTAAACAAGATTTTTAATTCCAGATGCAAAAAAAACCAGTCGCTTTTGGATTTTATGAATATTACATTACGTGCTTAAATTCACAGGATCAGGGATTTTCCCTAGCAATGGCCTTGGAGTTTTCTTGCCACCCACCTCATATTGCTTTTAAGTGGTGAAAATACGACTTTAAATTTAGCTACTACTTTCAGTTTAGAAAGTCGGACACCAGACCATCTTGCTGTTATATTTAATCAGTCATGTCACAGTGTTTCGCCGCATCCCGAAGAAAACGTGGAAGTTCAGTCGAGTTTAAATTCTAATGCATCGAGCGACCGAGTGAGTAGCACCACGTGCTTCATCGGATTACAATAGGGAAGTTACTCAGTGTTCATCCAACATGTCCTAATGAATAACTACTGATCTCCTACCGATGGCAACTGCCTAGTTGGCTTTGGTAGCCGTGGAACTACTATTCTATGTATGACTGGTTCAAAATGCCTTCCGCTTTTCCTTGATTCGATCAGCATGTTCCTACTTGTTTAATATAGGTTTCTGTGTTAGCTTGAATCTTCAAATCACACAGTGCCTTCGTTTTAAGCAATAACGCACGTTTTGTCGCAGATGCGCAGTGTCGTAATTGTGTCGGGTTTAGGCCACCAGTCTAAAACCAGTTCTCACGCTGATGAGCTCGTCATTCAAGCTGTTCTGCAGTCAAGTCAGAAAAATATCGACTTGATCCATCAAGTCTTCAGACAGGTTTGTCGTTTTGAAGAAGTGTTTATAAGACAATCTACGTAGTGTTAATGCTTTAAGAAATTAATGTCACTTCTTCTTCGTTGCTGCAGTGCTATAGCCAAAAAATAAAATGGAGGCTGGATCTTTGACCAAAATCACGTTTATTTTAAATAAGATTTTTTAGTTTTCAAGATGACTAACATAGGCCTTCTTTTCGTCTTGATGCTGCAAATTTATCAGAAGTGTTGAGGACTATGGCCCCTCAATGCTCTTTTGTTTACCTCCATAATTGTTAAAGCCTTGCACAACGACTTTGTTTCGGCAGTAACTGACAACTTCATATTGGAAGCATAGGTTGAAAAAATGTCAAACAACTGGAAAGAATCCAATCACTAAAGGATGGTGGTATTTAACTCGATGTCATTGCTTTTTTAGGCTTTCCTTCTGCCAATTAACGAAAAAAATGTTCTTAAAAAAGTGATCAAAGTTTACCAGACATGGCTTCAGGTAACAAACTTTCTGTCAAAAACGAGTTATGGTTTTCCTCCGGCCATAAATATTGGCATCCAGCGATTGCAACAGCAGTGCATGAAAATCAGTAGCACATTAGTAAGAGCTTACGGGGGGGCATCTTATGCATCTATTTACTACTCAGGTGATTGCTACATAATTGTGCCCTTCTGAGAAGCGTATTACTGCAGTTTTTAGATGTTTTGCCGCAACTGTAGGGTTATTAACAATTTTATAAACTTTAAAAAATTTTTCGTTTCAAAAATGTAGTTTCCTCCTACATTTCTACTGCATAGAATTATCTACTCTTGTTGTCACCCGACCTTTCCTAGGCATTGGGGCATGGCGAAAGGCTATGAAGCTCCAGAAGTGGAGCAACTTAAATCAGCTTATTACTTTCTTAATTAAGTGGGTGCATTCTTTTTACACGTACTGCAGCATGAAGAGGAGGTAGAGGTAATTGTGCGTCAGGTTGTAGCACTCTTGCAAGGTTCTTCAACCGACATAACATGACACCTCACTTCGTGTGTGAGCCACCGTTATATGAATTCCCGTTCTCTCGACTACAAGGAAAGAGTGACATAAAATTTTCATCGGTTTTAGTCCTGCATTAGTCTCTATTTGTTTAATAAAAGTTATTTTTTTGCTTCAGAATAGCGAAACTCCAGTTTTTACGCCCGTCCATCTCCCACATATCAGTACAGTGAGTAATATCAAAAGCTAGCTCGGAACGTTTTAAAATCATAACCGAGGGTATTTTGCACCGTTTTAGTTATGTCTCTACAATATACACTTGGAGATAATTTTCTACGATTTGCTCCAGTGCGTGAGGCAGAAATGAAGTTTTTCAACAGTAGTCATAACTGCGACCCGGTTAAACACGCTTCGTAGTTGCGACTACTGTTGGAACGCTTGCAGCGGGTTATTTATAGACTGCCGAATGGGTTATTTTTATTCTACGGTTAGAGTAAGATCTTTTCCGTTATGTTCTATACACAACCGCAAAGATCTTACTCTAACTCACTGGTTCTCAACCGGTGGGCTATGGCCCACAGCACGCAGTTCGGGTGGGCCACAGGCGTTTGCGTACTTTAATAATGGGTTTGCAAGCCGAATGAGGTTGAGAAACACTGGCGCATATGGACAGCCATACGGACCAGCACCCATAAATTGCAAGCGCAACGCCTTTATTTACCTTTGTAAATCAGCTCCGATTCCGCCCGTGGACTGGCCATCCTCGGCACTGGGGAGGTAATAACCTCTTTGTTTTTGGAGATCACATCACGGTCGTAATCAAAGTGGGCCACAAAAATATGTAACCCCCTTAAAGTGGTCTACGGCTCACCTAAAAGGTTGGCCACGGCAATAAACTGGCCCACAAAAATTTGTGGCTCTTCAAAATTGGCCACTGCACGAAAAAGGTTGAGAACCACTGCTCTAACCGTAATAAAAATACCGTGACTTGAGGATAGAAATACACGACTCTAAATTGCTTTTTGTTGTGTGTTAAAATACGAACAAAAAATTGAGGATGCTAACTGTGTTATAACTTGCTACTTTGAAGCTCACTTTTACGAGCGACTTTTTTCTTTTGCCCGACGATGCCAAAATTTCTAAATCCAGCAAAGAAACAAAATTCCGTGGCTACAGTGAAATGGAGAGTGCTGAAACTATCACACAGGTGAGGAGGAAGTCCTTTTCTTAGACAAAACAATCTCAAAAAATCTCTAACTGACTGCACTAGTTAGGCGAATACATCTCAATGGCTTAGTTCAATGGTAGTTGTGTAAGCTTCCCATATTTATGAATCCTGGTGCAGAAAACGAAATATTTTTTTTCTTTTTCTAAAAAAAGTTATGAACTGACATCCAAAACGTTGCTGTCATCCTTTGAAGCACACGAGCATGTTGTTTTGTTGTGGCACCGGTGGTGCTTATGTGCTTAGGCTATAGAGGTCTAATGCATTTTTTGTCATAATTGAGTAGATTTTGTTTTATATTTCATCCTTCATTTTCTATTGCTGAGCACCAAGTTGGAGATCTGTGAATACTAATTATAAAGTATTTGGTATGACTCGATCAAAGAATTGAACCCACATTTACCGGCGGCAAAGCATACGCTCTGATCGTTGCGCCGACCAGGAACACTTCACTACCATGTAATGAAGGAATGCGTAGCTTGCGATCGCAGAAAAACATTTCTTGAATAAAACACTAAGGACTGTCAAGTTTCCTATCCTTGACGTTGACAAGTCGCGAACTTATTACTACTTACTCAAGTCAACACTAATTTTGATTATGATCAAGCAATAAAGAAACGTTCAAATTTCTGGCCCAGAAGTGGATTACTTAGCAACGTGTTGAGGTTATACTACATTTATTTTGAAACAGATGCATTGTGTGGCATGTGACATTCAGTATCTCACCGCAAACCTAATCAAGCAAGTGTCGATCATTCAGCTAGGAGAAGCGGCGGTTCATTTAAATCCATTGGTAGAATTGCTAGTTCCTCCACTGCCGACATCAATATGGCCGTATGTCATTCGTGGGGGTCCAAAACTTGCCCTATACTGCATAATGGGTTGGCGCTTTTATTATTCTAACCCGGTGAAACACTAATGAAAGTTACCTTTATTTCTGAAGGTATATTTAGAACTAAAATCGATTTCCGTTTGAAAATGTATGACCTTTATATACTTTATCCACTTATTTAGATGCCTGACGAGCCTAATCGAACTTGTCAAATCTTTTTGATCAATTCCATGATTATTTTCACGAAAGAATTTCCGTACACTGCAGGAAACTATGCGCGAATACGGGTATGAGAATTTTACTTCGTACTAAGTAGTTGAGGCTGTATTTAGGGGCCTTTAATTCCTGCAATCGGTGAAAAACGTTTTTGTCCACTGCTCCCAGTTTATGGTTACAGGCCTATTTTTCAACCTTGCCCAAATTGTAAAAGTTAATTTTTATTGAGTCTTGAAGTGATTGACTTGGTTATGGCTGTTTTCAATTTACAAGTTTTCCTATTCACATTTTTGACAATGCAAATGCAATTCCTCTGTTTCAGGGGGTCTGTGGAACAGCACTCACACGATCCTTCAACTACCTAGCGATTTCCAGCTGCAAATGCTAAGTCAGCCGGCTCATTGCAGTTAAACTGTTTGTTTCCACCAATCTTCCGGATCGCGAGGCATACAAGGAAACCAATATCTGGCTCTGATTCTTTTTCATTGCTTGTTTTATATCGCGTGTTCTGCTGAGAAGGAAAATCACCATAAAATGCCTTTTCCCTAGAATCCGCTGCATTTATTTAGAGTTTTGAAAGCATTTAAAACATGTTATGATGTGTTCAAGTTATACTAAATAGCTTTTTGATGGCATGGAACTACAATATAATGTGATAAACATGCTGACTACTGTCGGATATCCTACATTGAGTTACTTAGAACTTTTCTAATCATCTTGGATTTGTTCACAGTGTTGAGGCTCTGACTTTTTTTACAGTCATTCAAGCTTTCTGACCTTCAACTAACGTTTTGTTATCTAGAACTATTTGACCCTGATTGTCATCAAAGCTCGCGTGTTTATAAATGAAGTTGGCCTTTACAGATAGAAATGGATCTAGATTTTTGCTTTGAATAGATGACTTTCCAGTACCCAATATGATTACACACCCAATATATCTATGTCGCAGGATTCTTATATTTCCTGCTATTTGGTGTTTCATCGTGAAGTACCTTTCCCAAACACACATTGACGTAGCCATCGCTGAGTTTGAACGCACGAGCATTGCTGCCGTATAGGGCAGTTTAACCTACTCGGTCACGTCATCGGCTTGACAGTGACATTCAGGTTGAACGTGAATGACCGGCAAAGAAGGCTAGTAGCACGTATTTTATTTCTGCAGGCTGACTTCTGCAAGCATATTTTGAAAGTTTATCGCCAGATGGTAATAAACCTGCATCTATCGGATCAAACCTGGATTATGATGCTACGGTTCCTTATTTTTATTGCCAGCATAGTGATGACGCCAAAACAGAGGTCTCCTGATTCGTCGATCAGCTTTGTGACAGCACAGTCACGTATCACTGCATCTATACTGCAAGTAGGAGATGTAGTGTGTTGCATTTGCAGTGGTATAGTGATAGGTAATCTTTCCTGACTGCAAAAGGAAAGATCATGAATTGGAAACTTAATAAAAGCACCATTGATATCCGTCTGGAAGGGTATGCGGTGTTTACAGTGCTGTGACGTCCCAGTAACGGTCTTGCTTGAAAGTGTAGCAGTGGACATACATTGAATTATCCCGTTCTTGCCGGCAAAAACGCGGAAAAAAATGACAAAAATTGAGAAGCATTGCCGCAATGCTACTAATATTCGTTATTTTAAAGGAAAAAGTTTACTAAAATTTTAATCCATGTTTTTTAGGTATATTTTGCCTCTCACAATAAATTCAATTGCAATTTTTAACTAATTTTGCACAAACATGGTAAAGTCAATGTGCTCCAAAGTGTGAAAAAAAATGTTAAAAAATAATATTATTGTCTGTAAGTGCACCTTACCGAAAATATTCATGGGTTTACTCAAAAATTGCTCAGCATAGAAATCGGTCCGAAAACATTGGCTGGGACCTCAGGATGCATGGCTGATTTTTTAATTGGGTTCTGCATCATATGTCGGTTAACCCTTTAAGGATTATATTTTGATTTATAAACTTTGAGACAATTCCCTAATTGCTTGGTAACAACAAAATTATAATGAATTTCAGAAAAATTGTTATTAGGCCTACACCATAATATAACAATAAATAATCATGCACCATATGTATTACATTATCACTCAAAGGGTTAAGTAAGTATAATTCTGTGTATGTATCAACCAAAATGGGGCCAATGCGCTCCGTATGTGACATCTTGTCAGGTTGATGCTGGGCCCTCTTGTTTCAGAGGAGATGGAGCAAACAGAAATCAACTACAGTAGAACGCCGATTATCCGAACTAATTGGGACCAAGGGTGGTTTGGATAATCCAATAACAATGCCAATATTGTTGCGCACTGCCAGAAAAGAAACCCTCACTTCTATTGCTAGTTGATCTATAGTCTCAAGCTTTGTCTCAATCGTCACTACATTCCGTTTTCTTTTTATGGAAGACATAGTCACTAGATTAGTTTGAAACTTAAAAGCTTTTGCAGATAAACACAGTCCGTTATCAAGCGCAGATAGCGATTTCTCAAAATAAGAATGTAGATGCGCTTTTATGACGTTTGTTAGAGAGCGTTCGCATAATCGGCCTTCTACTGTATACTTTATGGTATAGATTGGTAATAATATCTGCAATGCCTATGATTGTACTTTTTTTGTTTTGGAAAAACGTTTATGCAAATTTAGACTCTTTTTCTGTCTTGGATCAAAGCAAGTCTCCACGTTTCTGTTCCACAAGTTCTGTGGGATGATCTTGTGCATTTGCTGTCACAGCATTGTGAGTTTAAAGAACTGGTGACAGAATGGGCCGTAAGTGTTGAAAATGTTTAGTGAAGTTAATTATACTTTTATTGTAGGTATTCTGCTTGTAAGCTTATGCTCTGTTTGCTAGTCTTTTGTCAGACTTGCCCACCTCAACGGGTAGACTGCTTCGCCCCTCGACCTGTCTGCTACATAAAGATGGGGTATCCTGTTAAATGCTTTACTCCAGAACACAGCAAGCGAGCCTCCCTGCTTTTCCTCCACACTATCCCCTTTTGTGCCTAGCGTCAAAAAGGGACAGTGTGGAGGCCGTTATAAAGCTTTTGGTGAAACTCGGCATCGGAATTGAACTCTGCTGTACGGACTGGAGAGCGGACGCCCAAACCTGACGTTTAGCACTAATTCTATGTTCTACTTTATCGTAGTACATAGAATGCAAAGAGACTTTTACATTCATACATAGAAAAACTTGCTCTTAGATGCGATTTTGCAGCATTTCCAAAGCCTTTCGTTTAGTAGACGGTTTTAGTTGGCTAAAACAGACAACCCAGAGAGATAAGTGTTGCGCAAAGTCAAAAGCTAATGTAAGATTTTCGCTCAACTCCGCCGCACTGCACTGCCTTCAGCAGGCGTACGCTGAAGTATTTTGTTTCTCCTATTATTATGCTAAAAGCCAACTTTGAGTGAGCATTTTTTGGAACAAAATAAACAGCAAACCATACAGGCTTGGGCATGCGCTTTTATCATGTTGTTGGAGTAAACTGGCAGAAATAATTTAGCCCCACCACGTGTGTATAAACTAATCTTTCGTCCAACGTTTTACTTATCAAATAGTTGAGGTTTCCATCCTCTTGAATTCCTCTTTCGCACGTTTTTTAAATCATTATCGTCTATGCAAAAAACACAAAACGTATTTTCGATTTAAATACTTTTTGACCCGTCAGAGGAAAAAGCTTGGTCTAAAATTTCCTGAACAATGTTTGATCGATATGACTATGCACATGCATTTATGATATCACAACGGGAGACAACAAAAATAAACTAGTAGTAAATGTGTGGAACTGTCTTGAAATAAGTATTCTATTGCGTACACTTGATTTCAGAAAATTTAAATCTCTCTGTTGTAAACAATAGCTCGGCTGTAAAGCAGTTAGAACATTTATTTTGAGTGCAGAAGGTTGCTAGTTCAAATCACGTCCGAGTCGCACTAAAGACTTTTTCTCTGGTTTCACTGTTTGGCGCCTATTAGAAGGTGACGGGAGAAAAAACTGTCAACTTTGTGTTCTTGAAAAAGCATTTAACAAGGTTCCTCCATCTTTATGTGGCAGATAGGTGGCGGGGTCTAGAAGTCTTTCCGTAGTAGTGCCTCAGGTTGAGTGAAGACTAGCAAAGTCAGCTTTCACGCATCAACAAACCATCAAACTTTTTTTCTAACAGTTGGAAATTTTCCATTGGAGAAAAATTTCATTTGGTTTGATACAACTGTCCTGAGAATCATGCTTTAACATCAATTTCTTTTAAGCAGTTTAAGTACTTTCTTGCCCCAGAGCAAAGGAGTGTTTATTTTGTAGAGCATATTGGAACTTATCACCAGAGCTATGTCTCGGTACGTTTATAATCTTGAACTAACGGATCTGCCGTTGGATCGCCTTACTGAGCAAAAAACAAAGAAGATCAAAGCAACTGGTAGCAAGTATGGCGGTTTTGACGGACCAGTGATTAAGTTTAATTGATTCTCTGGTCAGAGAATTGCTTTTACAGTTATACATAGACAAATGGTGTTAAACCTGCATTGTAGTTGCGAATACTATTGGCGTTGTCCATGTCCACGACGAGCTCTGGAACGAGGCAGGTAAATCACCATAAAGCACTTTTACCAAGATGCTGCAAGCACCGTTGAGCAATTATTCGGTGTTTAACGCTGCTTCCCTTACCCCGCGTTTCTTAAAAATATTTGCGCAATACGTCAACAAACAGCCTTAAACCAGTTGACAGTACACACCGTTTCGATCTATCAGGTCTCATCAGTGCATAAGGCAACGACGTGGGAAGCCTGGGCTGTAATTAAATGTAGGATCCACAGGTGTTAAGTTCTTCGACATGCTTTAATTCTCTGGCTAACCGCCAGTGATCAACTGCACTGATGGGATCAGATATAGGTTGAAACAGCATGCATTGTCTGTAGTTCCACTCCAAAGCGAATTGCCGGCTTCTTGTGTGATTAAACAGCTTAAGTTAACAGATGTACCTTGAGATCACGAGATATACCGATCACTTTTAGCGTCCTTGCTTCTGTCGCTTCCCCAAAAAATCGTTACAAAATCAAAAAGACTAGTAACTTGGTTTTTACAGTGTAGATACCATCAAGCTGAAACAGAAGTCAATATATGAGGCAGCGTTAAACGACAGCATTGATCAGACTGCGTGTGATGGAAGCTGCAAACGAATTTCAGTTGAGAGTAACTCGCGATCGAGAAGCTCCTCTTACGATGACTCCCCGGGATCAATAGAAAGAGATAAACTTGGACGGGACGATGCGGATAGCCGGAAGGTTTCAAGTGAGAGAGTTTGTGGTATCATTCTGGCGCAGGTGCTTGTATCTGCTTTAGACAGTAGGCATGCCATTACCGCTGGTGCAATGCATTGTCGCCAGAATAGTGCCGTCAAGCACGAGATATTGCACAGAGCAGTTACTACATGCATATAACAACTTGTGTTTAGACCAGAGGTTTTCAACTTATACGAATTTCTGACGCACTAATCTATTCTATAAAATTAAACCACGCACTCCATATGTCGACCTTAAAAAAACTCTCTAGAAAAGGTTATCACGTTGAAAATAGAGACAAAAGCCCTCTGCGTAAGTTGACCTCCAAAATACAGAGGTCCTTAAGTCAATGATAAAGACAAAAGCTCTCAACACAGGTCGATTTCCAAAAATGTCATCAAGGATATAAATTTGTGATGGCCTTACTTTTTCCTGACGACGCTCCAGTTTTGAATCTCTGGTTTAGACCATCTTGGAAGTTGCCACTGCAGCAGTGCATTTCTACGACACACATCAATCGAGCAAGGAAAGATTTTACGAAATACTAGTTAATCAAAAATGCATTGGCGTTCGTTGCTAGTGTGCAGCTGGAAACCAACTGTTTAGTTGTGCTTTACAGCGATACCTATTGTTGTGATGTTTGCCCTTCTTTTCTTCTAGACGGAGGAGTGGTTTGAAAAGGTTATCCAGGTTCATATACCGCACACCTAATCAAGCAAAGGGAATGCCGCTGCTATTTTGAACCAATACAAATTGCATGCTGGTAGCCCGCCATCAATGCGGACTGCTAGTGGCAGGTAGCTAGCAGGTGCTGCTCACGACATGCTGGGTGGGCAGCTTCATCAATCTAACCTGTGAAGCACGTGAGAACAATACCCCATCAACGACGTTTGATGGAGGCCATTGACTCAGAAGACCATAAAGTCTTATCACGCCACGACCTCTATACTTCGTACTTGATGATACAAATACATTCCTGCACGCTATCGTGGTAACTCTTTTCAGTTGATTTTCCGGTTTATTATGCGACTACATCCGAGACGGAGGTGCATAATCAACCATTGTTTATTGACACAGATGCCAAGAAGTTGCAATACGACAACTCTGTGGAAACGCTTAATAATAGCGGTTGGTGAGAATTTGTGTGCAGCATAGGCAATGAGTTTTTAATTTGGATTATAAATGCATTTGCGTTTTCACAAATATCCCTTGATTTTTATGGCACGCAGATAAATCATCTCTTAGAGCGCTTTGAATATGCACCAGAAATATTCAGATTGAAGGACACTTGCTACTGGGAGTTAATTTAAAGAGCAGGTATGGGAAAGGCAGCAATAATGCTGTCTCAGGGGGGAAATTTGGACTTACGCCTATATACATCAATACTAGGTATTACTAAGGTAATATTGCGCTATGTCAAGCAAGAATCAAAATTGTTTTCTTCCTATTTTTGTCCAGCTACGCGCTTGATTGATCGTCGTCGTAGTAATTACGTTTAGACTTGGAAGGAATGTAGTACATGGCAAAAATCGGTAGAAATGATGTAAAACGGCGGCACAATTACGGATTACTTTGTTTAGAAAAGAAGGTTCCGTCAAGTATTTTACATCCATTAGATACATTCTCGTCTAGCAGTTCCGTCGCGAAGAAAGATAAGCTTAGCATTTCATTTGCTGAACACGAACAAGGTAGCTTTACAATAGAAATAAGAACCTGCGTCATACGTATCATCATAAGACGGTGTGCTGTGAATTGCGTGGTGTGGCCGCATTTTCATTCTCCAACCTCGCAGAACAAGCGACCGTTGTGCTAAAAGTAGGATGATTCTCCGTACCTCCTTTGGTGCTTCCAAGCTCCAACATTCCACTTGAATTGGCTCCTATTCCAATAAATTTACTGATAGAATCCAAGCTCCAGCGTTCCACTTGAATTGGCTCCTATTCCAATAAATTTACTGATAGAATCTATCTAGCCGAAGAAGTAATCGTAAAGGTCTTTCCAAAGAGCGCAACATTGCTGCCACCGTGAGTTTTGAGCACTAGACAACTCCACTGTAGTCGCTTTAAAAGAATATATTAATCATCTCGACCACCTTGCTGTCGCAAGTTGTTTAGTGTCCTAGCATATTTAGCTTAGTTGAGTAGCTAGTCTTCATTAGATGGCTACGTTTGGTGATGAGTTAGTTAATGGCTGATGCTAAACAGTTCGGTACGCGAAGTACATTGTCTGCTACAACTGTTGCATGTGAAGCATTCGTTGGATAGGGACGTAAATGACGGCAGTGGCTTTGTCTTCAGGCAAAGACACCACAGTGTTCACCTTCTGCTATACGTCACTGGGCGCCGTTGCTTCCTGTCAGCAATTCATGACTATCAGTTGCAATCTAGCACCTCTTTATGGTGGATTCTATGTGATCTTTGTATCTCCTGTGTAGTGACCACCAGCATGACAATGCTCTTTGTATAATCTTAAAAATAGCCGGGAGAATAAAGCTACACCGCTCTTTTTGTTACCTCATAATTTATTAACCTCGGAAGCTCAGTGACAAAATCGTCCGCTTTGCAAGCAGTACTTCTGTGTTCGGTTCTCTTGCCGAGTCATTCCAGAGACGCGAAAAGGAAATTCACTGATCTCGTGCTTAGCATTAGGTGTAATGTGGGGGGTGAACTGTGAAACCGAATTTGTTCGGCCATGATTAAAAGATGTTCTGGTGCAGGAAAAACATGTTTTGTATCTTTTAACGCTGCAGTATGGCAAGAACCTCGTGTGCAAGAAAACAATGACCAACTTTATCACAAAATTTTGAAAAAGGAAGAATCAGCTTTACAACCACAAAACTGGGATGACATGTACGACAAGGCATGTTTGTTTTGATTTTAATTGAGAAAGACAGTTAAGGTGTGCTTGCAATTTGATTGAACATTATTTACGAAAAGCAATTAATTGGCTGTTTCACTGTATGATTGTCAAAAATAGCTGCAGAAAAGAAGTGCAGATACTTTTTTTACTTAATGTATCTCCATTTTTGTTTGAAAAATAATATCGTAACTCGACCTCAATGTTAAAGCTCCCAACTTGTTCATAACCAGACTTGAAGTGTTGGAACCCATATCCATATCATCCAGTGCAACATTGTTCATTGCTTTATAGTTAATTGATGTGGATTCGCATTCCACTTCCAGCCTTGTAATTAATAGGCTTAGGGTTATAAGACCCAGAGCAGCTCCAGTTATTGTTTTTCTTGATACAGTAAAGTTTTCTTGATGCAGATGTGATATGACAAACTTTTCACTTCTAGAAAGCATAGTGCTAGATGGACTGATGCAGTCACTGCTAAAGTTTAGGCCACAGCAAGTTGTAACTTTATTATTATAAACTCTGTGTGTCTCTATTTTTCGATCACGGAAAATTTGTACGATCTTGCAAAAAACAAATTGCGTCAAACAGGGTTTAGAATAACCACTATGTGTTTCTATTACAAGCAGCGCCACCAAGCGACGAAATTTATGAGATGCCTTTTGTAAAAGGAAAAGCTTTCACTTTATACGGACAACAATCAATGTATTTGACAATTTAACTGCAATGTGGCAAATCGTAGTGCATTTTCACAATTTGACTGCCTTTGATAAATTGTAACGCAATATGACAAATCGTATCACAATTTGTCAATGGGTGATGCAATTTAACAAATCGACTGCAATATGACAAATTGTAAATTTCTCCTTACAACACGCACGTGCAGATTTGCTGGTTGTCCTGTCGATTAAGTAATAGCTTTTATAAGTACAAATGCATATTTAAGAGTCAACCTTGTCAAGCATAATGTTTAGGGTGTTCCAGAAGTCGCGCAACATGCAGATTTATTCGATTTTTATGAAAATACATATGAATCACAATTTTATTGATCCTAATCATAACAAATGTTCAAATTGTTCACCCTCTGCATTGACATATGCATTCATTCTCTTCATAAAACTGTCTTTTACAGCTTGGAAATTTGGAGAGAGTTGTTGAGAAAAAAAGAAACAACCAAACCGGGACCTGTTTCATAGGGGTTAAGCATTTTGTATTCATTTTACATGGTTGGCGATATTTGTAATCTGTAACAGCAGTATGCATATGACATGAAGTTTGTCCCCTGCAAAGTTTCTTAGCAAACTAGGTCCATGAAAAGAAGTTTTTTTCCACAATTCATTCTTGGCGTTAAAACGCCAATCTTCCTGCATTATCTCGGAATAAAATCTTGTACAACTTGTATTCGGACCCATGGACGAAAAATCGATTTCCTTAGTTCGTTAAAGGTTTATTTTTGTTATTGGCAATTAGTTTTTTTTGTAAATATTTCTTTCTACAATTTACAGCCTACATAAGGAATTTTTTTATTTATCAACTGTTGTCTCATGTAATCCATTCTGCCACTCTTGCATTTTTGTATCAGCCGGCTGAAATCATCCTCTCTTTTTGAGCTAAATCTAAACCAGAAGCTAAAAATAGAGTTGGGTCGTTCAAAGGCACCAAAGCAATATTTGATAAGGTATTTTTGTAAACTTCTGGAGGGCTTTGCCATTTTATCTCTTATAATCTTTTTGTGTGACATCAGCTCTAAAGCTTTCACTTTCACCAACAAACTTTGACAGCGCTTGGGCCACTTCGTCTATGGCCTACACGTTATTGAAGAATTTGCGTGAGAATTCACGACGCTTCGAAAGCAAAGCAAATTTTATATCATATAATTTAAATACAAGAATAACTCTGAAATACTTAATTTCAAAAAAAGATCTTCACCTTTGAGACAAAAAGGCAATCCCCCCGTCCCATACAAAACAAAGTGTAACGCCTATGCTTCACAACTTATAGGTAAATACAAAATTACCAATTATCAGTGGCGTACCCACGGCGGACTCTGGGGGTCAAACTTCTCCCTCCCCATTACTATTGATGGTATACAATCGTTTCACTTAATAAATACAATTTCTTTTAAAAATCCATCCAAGCATTAGCCTGAAACTTGTTCTAGAAAGCATGAAAATGCTTATTTTTTAGTGTAATATGATCTTCCAGTTGAGTTGGTTCAAAAATCTTCCAGTTGAAATGGTCCAGTAAAGATTTTCCAGTTAAGTCGTTCAGTAAAGATCTTCAAGTTAAGTTCTACTCTAAAATGATCAAAATTTTTTTTTCAAAAAGTATTTCTCCCTTAATGTTTTGCCCCCCCGAAGCAGGTTGAGCTCATTTATTTTATAACGTCACTTGAAAATGAAATTGTCCTTAGCCTACTTAATGCTCTACCACCCCCACAAACTCTGATTCTGAGAAGCCAACAAAGAGTAAGGCCTATGATCCAACCCACAACAAAATTATGACCAAAGATTTTTTAAGCATGCGAAAGCATGACTTGCGATGGCTGGTGAGGAAATACATCCTTTTTGGAACTATCGCGAGTGTTGAATCTTTGAGATAACCGTCGACAAATAAAATAATTCGTTAGGTGGACTGGAAATGGTGAAAAGTTCTATTTACAAAAAAGAACATTCTACGGGGAAATTGTAAGAGAGCAGTTAAAATTTCGTCATCGAAATCCAACTAATTGCCAATAACAAAAATAAACCTGTAGCGGACTGAGGAAATCGATTTTTTTGCTTATGATTCTGAAAAGAAGTTGTACAAGATTTTATTCCGAGATAATGCAGGAAGATTGGCGTTTTAACGTCAGGAATGAACTGTGGGAAAAAACTTCTTTTCATGGACCTAGTTTGCTAAGAAACTTTGCAGGGGACAAACTTCATGTCATATGCATACTGCTGTTACAGATTACAAATATCGCCAACCATGTAAAATGAATACAAAATGCTTAACCCCTATGAAACAGGTCCCGGTTTGGTTGTTTCTTTTTTTCTCAACAACTCTCTCCAAATTTCTAAGCTTAAAAACTTAAAAAATCTTTCTTTATAATAATTCAGCAAATAAAAGAAAAAGCTTTTGCTCAGCGATTGTCGAATCCATGTCCAATTGCGTACAAGTCGGCGACGCTGTAGCGGTTTCGAACCCGGTTTTTATGTTTACAGTGTTTTTGATCTAAGTTGTCTTGCATCGCCTTATCTTTTTAGCTCTTTTGGTTGATTTCTTTGTTTGCGCAGTTTAGTTAATTAGGGCACATTTTAAGTTTTTGATTTTGCTTAAAGCATGTTTTGGAATTCTTTAAATCATTTGACTTTGCTTTTACGTTGTTCAATTCAATGCAATTTAGCTCAGTTCAGTTGGTTCCGTTTTGTTGAGTTTCATTCGGTTCGGATGTTCTTTTTTTGAAATCGTTAATAAATACATCCATTCTTTTGTTAAACAATTTGATCGACAGTTTTAAGTAAGATCGCCAGTTAACCAAACTGGTGATCGCTACAGTGCAATCCACTAATCTATATTGAACTTGACAAGGTTGACTCTTAAATATGTATTTGTACTTACAAAAGCTATTACTTAATCGACAAGACAACCAGCAAACCTGCATGCGCATGTTGAAAGGAGAAATTTACAATTTGTCAAATTGTGATACGATTTGTCGAATTGCATTACGGTTTGCCAAATTGCAGTCAAATTGGATTGATTATTGTTCGTATACAGTAAAAGCTATTCTTTTTACAAAAGGTGGCTTTTAGAATATAGCCAAAAAGCGCTTGTACAAGACTACAACAACACAAAGTAATTGTGATCGTTATCTAATACCTTTTCTTCTTTTTTCTAAAAAAAAAACAACTGCTCTGTCAGTGGTACGGAACTTTTGTATAACTGTTTCGCCCTCTAAGAACTGTTTAAGTAA
This sequence comes from Trididemnum clinides, assembly GCA_963675345.1. Lineage (NCBI taxonomy): Eukaryota > Metazoa > Chordata > Ascidiacea > Aplousobranchia > Didemnidae > Trididemnum > Trididemnum clinides. Next base: position 5,865,136 of record OY776302.1, on the reverse strand, counting down.
AGCAAATAAACATTTGATTCGACACCACCGTCGACGAGAGCGTCACTAAATGCTTTTTTATAAGCTATATTCAAAAAAGGTTATTTTGTTGCTTATTTTCTGTTTCTTTTCATTATTCGTTTCTTTACGTTCTAGTTTTCTTCCAGTACCTGCAGCATATCTAGCAATGGGAGATTCTCATTTGATGTAGAACCCTTCAAATCATCTACAGAAAGTCTACATTACGGAATCAACGGTGAGGAAGCTTAATACAGAAAGGTTGTGTGTTAGAATTTGCCATGGCGAGCAAACAAATTGCATTTTACGCCACTTGTACCTAGTGACAATGAGAACCCAAAAACAAGTTTCAATAAAATAAAGAGTAAGGTAAAGAAACCAACCAGTTTCGTATTTTTTTTCGGTAGAAAATTAGACCCTGCCACACGAAAATTACCAAAACGAAAATCGACATTAAGTGATCAGGCAAAATTTGGAAGCCTTGCACCGGTCTGGCCTACTTGTCCTACGTTTAGCGCTCCATCGCTGTTCTGCGAGTTCAAAAAGATGAAATTCAATATAAAACAGCGTTTTCCAACCATTGGATCGCGAAGTTCTATCGGGAAAGCCGTGCAGTATGTCAAAATGTTACCGTTTTCTGTATCTAACTAAGAGATTTGAAAATAAAGTTTTCTGTGATTCTATTATTAGATAAACTTTCCTATTGACATTTTATATATATAAGCTTAAAATTAACAGCATCAGTTGAAAGGACCGATGGCGGAGTGGCATAAACCGCATGAAGCAATTCATGTGATCGTCGGTTCAATACCTTAGTCCACCTGACGAGTTCTAATACGAACGAAACCGGTCGTGGAGGTGGTATTTTATTCAACTGATTGCAGCTAGCCTATACGCCTTAATATCAATTAATTAAAATCTTAAACAGGCTAACACCAGCTCCTATAATTCGTATTTCCTATTGGCGGTTATTTGCGCGCGCTCCAAACTACTGGCATATTTATCAGCTATTTGCGCGCGCTCCAAACGTTTTGTAGTCGTTTTGGCGTTATATCTCAGTGGTTCCTCAAATACACTATTACGTCAGTAAAAGAAAGTCGCGCGCTGAAAAGTTTGGCAAGCATTGATATGGAGCAACGGGGCAGCAATAATTATTATACTTTCAGGAAAAATATCAAAATCGTATGACCCTGGTATTTTAATGGGGGAGTTTCAGCTTAGTGGTAAACATACAGCACATCATCATCATCATCACAAAAGGAGAAGCGAACTTGAAAATCTGGTTGATAATGAATTTCTTCTGTTGCATCGCGCGTACAGACCGACCAGGTAATGTCCGCCTTGTCGCTGTGCCCTTGAGAAAAGCGCGAAACGGCAATTTTCCTAGTTGTTAGAAATGCTTGTGATCGAAATGTGCTGTACCAGCTGCTCTGGTAACTGTACCAGCTGCACCGATAACTGCACTAGCTGCAACGGTAACTCCGAAGCATGTACGAGTACAGATGATGTTGTTGGCAACGTGGCGCGATGCAGAGAGCGTTTGCCTGGTGATCAAAAGACCGCGAGTTAAATGCTCAGAGCGTAACGTTGCCTGTGGCATTGGTAAGTAGAATCGGCTTTACATTAAAAACCTTTTTCGGGTTCAAATTTTGGCTTACGTCGACTTTAACGACATATATTTGTGACTGCTCGCTAGGAGACCGTAATGTCGTTTGCAATCTCCCAAACTCGGTGTTTATCTTATGCTCCGTGACCTAAGTATTTTCTTACAGTATCAGCGAAATTTTCTCCAGCAAATAAAATATATAGAAGGATTTATAAACCATGACGAAACTTTCGTTCTTAAATAGCAATTATTTGAACGACATTGGACTGGTGGGACGACCAAAAATGGTACTGTTTGAATTGACCTACGGTGCCCTGAGAAGTTGGTTCTAATCAGTATTTGTACACATTTCAAAATGACGTTACCCGACTCTACTATGCCTGGATTTATGGTTGACGGCCACAGCTTTTTGATTATAACACGCAGTTTCGTGTGAAGATTCGTAGAATTTTGTGATGAAAACAACCAAAATTCTGCTTTACTTTTAATTTACATTTTTCATGGCCATTGCGTTGTCAAAATTTTTAACTTGGCAGGTTATTGCTTTACATGTATAACGCTGAAGCTGCTCAGGTTTTTCTCTTAATGTCATTTTAAGATAGTTTAATTGCGCACAAGCATTTCTTTCTACACCAGGTTCACGAGCCAATCATTTATTTTTATCAACAGCTATGTGCATGAGGGCATAATTGCGAGTTAATTTTTTTAAACGTAAGTAACGTGTTTCTGAAGGTTGACTCTCATACAACCTTCACATTTTTTCTACTACTTACCTTTACAAACAGGATAAATTTTTCGTCGCAGTTTTAGTTCATGTGCAACGAGTTAGATCAAAAGTTAATTGCAGATGAAGTTAGGATCAAAAGAATGCGTGTAGAAATTGGATTTTCTACGTAAATATTTGATTCTGCTTCGGCGAAAACTTTACTTTGCTTCACTGCTGCAATAAAACATTAAATAATGTGGTTCCCATCGCGTATATGATGTACTTTCTTGCAGAACCTTTCCTAGAGCATCTGTTTCGGAGCCGGTGAGTCCTGAAGTCGAACTGTCGCCAGAACCTGCCGAGAAATCTCCGGCCAACTTTACGCCAAGTCACCAAGCTTCTGAAGACACACTTGCAAAAGGAAATGAAGTGCCACTACCTGAGATTCCAGAAGAAGAGGAAGAAGAAAAAAAACATGAAACAACTGGGCCTCGAGCCCCAATCTCTGGTGAGCAGGAATTGCAATATCATGGGAACCGCAAGGCCCATACTTTCAAGCCATGATAAAACATTAACTTATGTTATATTTCTTAGTTTGGCCATTGAAATACTACAGTTGAAATGGAGCTTGGCATGTCTATACTTGCTTCTGCGTTTCCGATATTTTTGTTTACTTTTTTTCTTCCTTTGGACAGAGGCACAGTACAAAGTTGTTTTCTAGCTTAACACCGCAAACCCTATCACAATCGGGTTAGGGCAAAGCTGTATTGCATTTTCAAACAGTCATGAATACAACGCACAGACTGGTTACCTTTGCCACCAACTAGGGGTTTACCGTTGATGACTGACTAAACGTCGCCTCTTGCGTCATGCTGAGTGAGCAGCTTCACTATTCTAACCCGGTGTAGCTCGATGCTATTATTCGCACCACGCTCTTGCAACAAACACTGCAGTCGAGCTAAGGACATCGCCAAGGCTGTGCAACGCGCAGCCTCTCTGGACTCATTCTCACGATTGCGAGGTAGTCCCACAATGCTAAACTTCATGCTTTGGTAACTCATTCTCACGATTGCGAGGTAGTCCCACAATGCTAAACTTCATGCTTTGGTAACTCATTCTCACGATTGCGAGGTAGTCCCACAATGCTAAACTTCATGCTTTGGTAACTCATTCTCACGATTGCGAGGTAGTCCCACAATGCTGAACTTCATGCTTTGGTAACTCATTCTCACGATTGCGAGGTAGTCCCACAATGCTAAACTTCATGCTTTGGTAACTCATTCTCACGATTGCGAGGTAGTCCCACAATGCTAAACTTCATGCTTTGGTAACTCATTCTCACGATTGCGAGGTAGTCCCACAATGCTGAACTTCATGCTTTGGTAACTCATTCTCACGATTGCGAGGTAGTCCCACAATGCTAAACTTCATGCTTTGGTAACTCATTCTCACGATTGCGAGGTAGTCCCACAATGCTGAACTTCATGCTTTGGTTTCCCAGTCAAGCTAGTTTCCCAACTTCCAACAAGAATCTAGATAGGTTGGCAAACTCAAATGGAGATAGATGGTGGGAATATGTGCTGAGAAGAGATGATGATAGTGTTTTGAAAGTTGCCTACATCTTGAAGTGAGTGGAAAGAGAAATCGAGGACAGTCAAAGAAGACCTGGAAGAAGCAAATCAAAAAGGATAGAAAGAAAATTGGTTTAAAGACGGAGGATGCCCTGAATTGAGCGATGTGGCGAGATGAAAAGCAAAGAATTGCTGAAGGAATGTAGTGAATTCGGTCAAGTCCGTCAAGGGAGCAAAACCGAATAAAGACTGAATAACTTTTACTACTACCTACGTCCACCATTATCTCAATGCAGTTTTCTCCATTTTCTTTTCGCAAAACGTGCCCAAACTACCTCTATCTTAAATCACTCAGCTTGGTTTTTGTTCTGCCCACATATACTGTTCCTCGTATATATTCATTTTTATAATTTTATCCATTCTAATAACCTCCCATTGAAAAGTGCAGCGCCTTTTATTCTTCCTCTTCCGGTTTTGCTTCTTGCCTTTTTAGTCGGTGATACCGTTTCTGGCTCGTACATTATTGGTGGTCTGGTCACAATCTCATATACTTTTACTTTAGCAGATACCCTTCTATCACATATTTCACCTGTACTTCCTCCATTCATTCCATCCAGCTAAGACTTCTTTACCTTTCCACCATGCTCTCTATTTGCACAGTTATTTCTTCCAAGTGCTCAAACTCTGTTCCTTAGTCGGTTCTGCACCTTTCAACTGCTCTATGTCACCGTATTCATTTTTATTCGTTCACTAATACACCCGTTTATTCGTTCACTAATACACCCGTTTGCTTTGGCCAACTTTCATTCCTCCTTTTTCTGACGCATCTTCCCAGCTTTCAAGCTTTGCCATCACTTCTTTTTTTTCCTCATGAAACAACATTGTCTGCCTTAATATCATAGTCCATGGAGACTCCTTTCTGATCTCATTGGTCCACCTTCATACTTGCTACCTTCGTGCACGTCTTGTACCATACTCACATACTTCTCCGTCACTCAAGCAAACGGTACCTCAGTCCTTCTCGTGGCATGGTGTCATATGCCTTGGCCAAGTCCATTAGAAAAAGTTGATGTATAGTTGACGCAGTGATTATGAAGCGTTTTAGTATTTCTTAAGAAACAGTGAATGAACAATTGACTGAATGGCAGCAAGAGGAAGCCACATAGGAAAATTTATATGCTTTATCACGATTCGTGATAAGGGTGAGTGGGATTCGTGCCTACAGCCTTCCGAATATCGATCAAATGCTTTGAGGTAATGCACCGGTCAGATCTCGCATGCATTTGGCCGGTAATCAGAAGGCTGGTTTTGAATCCCCTTGCTATCGTTATTAGCGATCGCTTTACTCCATGATAAGTACATAGGTGGCCCCAATTACACAAAAAACTACTGTCATACTCAAAGTCATGTTAATGTCACACGTTTGGATTCTTTTTCTTAAAAAAGTCTGCAGTGATTCTTTATTCAATTTCTGAAGTTGTGACAAAGCCAGCTTTTAGAAAGATTTCAAGAGATTTGAATGCTTCACCGGTTTATAACATTGTCGCGAACAAGGGCCACCATTTGTGGTGACAATGATTGGTTATGTTACGGTGCACTTTGAAAAGGCACTTTCCGTGCTTGTGACAGAAATGCACGTGGCCAGCAGTATTGTAACTCCGAAGCAGGTCTAAACACAACGATACTTTCCATAACCGACAAAAAGAATTTTCTGTTCCCGCAGGACAAACATGATAAGTCATAATAACAAGAACAGTAAAGCTACTCATCCAGCATGCCCTCGGCGGCAAATGGAGGCACCGACCAATGGCAATCAATTTTGTTGGAGGCAGAAGTGCGATTAATATTCACAACTAATTCGAAATTGACTGCAGCTTTACTATGGCCTGATCTGATGATAGGTTTGAGGTGTGAATCTGAACTACAGTTGCTAGACGTGTCTTCATTCCGAGGCAGAGAAAGTGTAAACACAACAACAAGAGGATGATTATTAATCCAACCCCCAAAAACGTAAAACTACAATTTTTTCTGTATTTTATTCCAACACCTGCTGATGACTTTAAATTGAGTGAAGAATTGTATTTGTTCTTCTGCTGCTTAATTCTCTTTAACAATCTAATGCGATTATATTTTTACAGAATACTCTCTGGCTGCTAATCCCAGCATAATGCTGATGGTTGCCGGGCACCGTGGTTGGTCTCCTGTAACTGCCGTTGTGTTGTGGCGTCGCATGCTAGGAATACTGGGCGATGTGAATGAAATAAAAAACCCGGACATACACCAACGCGTATTCAAGCACCTGAACGAACTGTGGGACGTTTTATTTAAAGTAGGATTACATCAGAAACATGCATGTTTTGCCGAATAGCATTGTTCTACTTTATAATAACTCCAGGTTGTACGATGCTGGTGCTGTGTATGATATGTGCCAATACCTGCCGCTGCATCGAATATTTACTACAATGCAGCCAAATTTGAGGCTAGATTTTTTGAAGCAACTGTGTGTTGTTATTGTTGTTGTTGTTGTTATACTCCTTCCGAGTGACGGGGGCATGGCGGAAGACCATCGAGCCCCAGAAGCCAGGCAACTTCCCAGGGCCTGGACCAGAGGTCGTAGAGAGACAGATAGTCGCCAAAAAGCGAGCGGCGCAAAGAGTCTGTAGCTGTACAGTGCAGAATGAGATGAGAGGTGTCCTGGGACGAGTGTCCACAGGCGCTGCAGGAAGGATTCTCGATTCTGCCAATCCTAGAGAGATAAGCACTTAACAGAAGGCTGTGTCTGTTGCTGTGAAGACGATAGAGGACACAGCGAGCATGACGAGGAAACACAAGTTCCTCGGTGGAAACTGAGGAAACCTGCGTGTCAAAGAATTTGGATGAGACAGTACGCCTCCAGTCCGAGAAAAGGGACGAGTGGATACGAGAGATAAGAGGAGAGAGACTACAAGGGATTCCAGAGGGTACAAGTAGCGCTCCCCGTCTGGCCAGCTCATCAAACACGTTATTCCCCAGAAGAAACGAGTGACCGGGGACCCATTGTAGCCTGATAGTACGGGAGGAGAAAGAAGACAGTTCCTGCCAGATTTGCCAAAGAGTTTCAGGTAAAAGGAAAGACGGAGGAGAGGACAGAGTGGCGAGGACGGAGCGAAAGTCAGAGAGGAGAAGAGAAGAGAATTGGCAGACTTGTTGGTGCTGCCGAGGCCAGCGGAGAGCTTGCAGAATGACGCGGGCTTCAGCGGAAAAACTTAAACATACTGGGCCTGCCGAAAAGGAAAAAGTGGCCTCAGTACCACAACTTGTAATTGTGTTGTTACACAAGTTGTTTGTGCTTTTGTAGTATGACATATGAGATGTCACAATTTTTTCCTAAGTTACGCCATACTATTGGCAATAGACGCTCAGTTTTTGAACAGCATTTTACTTCAATTTTCTGATGTTTTCCTGGCGAGTACCAATAGACTTTGGGCTAGGTTGTCAACAGCCGCATCAACGTGGTCGTGCAGTCCCCGACCCCGATCGGGTTGGGTCGAAATGGCTGTTGGACTTCCCGAGGGTCCCAGTTACCCCGGGCACTCCCCTTCATTTTTTCGCTATGCTGCCTTCTGAACGATCGCAGAAGGGCAGCACACCGCTTCCTTAAAATCGGTCGCCTGTTTTCTCTTTGTCTTTTCTCTTGCCCATTTTCGTCTCCTTATTCTTCTCCTTCTTTTGATGAGCGGTAACGTTCATCCCAACCCTGGTCCCATCTTTCCCTGCTTTGTGTGCGCTGGAAATGTGACTTGGCGGGGCAAGTCAGTGCAATGCTGCACTTGCTCCAAATGGATCCATCTAAGGTGCTCACAACTTTTTCTCTCAAAATTCAGAACTCTTGACAACTCTCACTCTTGGAGCTGCCCCTCTGCCGTGTCTCCACTCGTAACACTGTGACTCTCTCCTCGGACTCCTCCGACACGTATACCTCCACTGTGCAATCTAGCCCTTCGTCTGCTAATGCTGCACTCCCGCCCAACCGTCGTCTTCAAATCTCTTATTCCCCGTAGGCCCATTCTGTATCTTCTCCCTCTTTGCCCTTCACCATTGCCCCTTGCTCCTGACTGTACTTCTACGTCTTCTGCCTCCTCTTCCCTCCCTGACTCTCTCAGGGTTCTTCAATGGAATGCTGGAGGCCTTCGAGCCAGGAGTACTGAGCTTCTTCACTTTCTTTCGTCCCATTCTGTCGACCTTATCTGTATCCAGGAATCCAATCTTAACTCATCTTCCTCTTTCCCGATTCCTGGATTCTCTGCTCTGCGATCTGATCGCAGCCACTCAAGTTCTGATATTTTTTCTACTTATGTCACCGACGCTAGCGGCGGCGTCATCATTTTCGTCAGGCAGGGCTTATCTTTCTATGAACTTTCTACCTCCTCGCTTTCTTTCCTTGATCCCTACTATGATTATGTAGGGATCAACATCTCTCTAAACAACTTCTCCTCGCTTTCATTTTTTAATGTTTACACCCCCCTATGTGCTCCTCTCCGACGGATGGCAGATCTGACTCCTTTTCTCCCTCTATTCTCGCCTTCTCCAGAAATCTCTTCATTCTGGGGGACTTCAATTGCCACAACCCCCTCTGGGACTCCAGAGGTACTTCTGACCCCTGCAGGGAGGAAGTATTCGACTGGGTCATCTCCTCTGACCTCCTCCCCCTCAATGACCATGACGCACCCACCCTTGTACATCGCTCCACTGGCAGTCGCTCCTCCCCTGACATTTTCTTTGCTCCCTCCTCTCTTGCCCTTTCTTGCTCCTGGGAGGTGCTTCAGGACCTGGTTTCTGATCAACAACCAATTCTTCTATCTGCCCCTCTCTCTCCAGTCTTTCGCCCCAACGAACGTTCCCTTTTCCTTCAACTTTCAGAAAGCTCGCTGGGATGACTTTGCCTTCTACTTTGGCTCTCACTATTCTTTTGCAGAGGAATACTCGTCTCTTTCCTCTGCTGCTGCTCTTTTCACCTCTCTGGCACTGAATGCGGCCAAATCTTCCATTCCTTTCGGCCGCATCAAACGCCCTCCTAAAGCCTGGTGGTCTGCTGAGGTGGAAAGTGCGGTTAGTGAAAGACGTAAGGCTTACATCTCCGCTTCTCGACGCGCCTCGTCAGTCATCGCCAAGGCCAAGGCGGAGGCATGGCAGACGACTCGCTCTTCTCTTTCACCCAAATCTAACCCTAAATCTGTACACTCTCTTCTTCGCTCCATGGTTGGCTCTTCTTCCTCGTCTTCCTCCTCTCCTAATTTTTCAAACTGTTCTTCTCCCAGGGAATCGGCTTCGGTCTACACCGCCTACCTGAGATCCCACTTTTCCGTTTCTCAGTCAAAGACCCTGCGTAGCAGAGCCAGAGGCTACCTTTCTGAGCTCCGCCAAGCCACGTGTCCTGAGGAGTCTCACTCGTCCTTTTGCTCTCCTTTCTCTCCCGCTGAATTTCTTGAGGCTGCCTCCAACCTCTCCTCGTCCACTGCCACTGGCCCAAACAAAATTGCCTATCCCATGCTAAAGCATCTTCTTCGCTCCGGCATGGATTTTCTTCTTCATATCTTCAATCTCTCCTGGACTTTGCATTCCTTTCCTTCCATCTGAAAAACATCTTCTATTATTCCCATCCACAAGATGGAAAAGCTTCTCGACTGTCCTGCTTCCTTCCGGCTTATCTCTTTCACCTCCTGCGTCTCCAAGCTTTTTGAACGCATCATTCTATCCCGTCTACTCTTCTTTCTGGAATCTAATTCCATTCTCTCTCTCCGCCAGGCCAGTTTCCGCCCTGGACGGTCTACACTTGATCAAATTCTGTACCTTTCCCAGTCCATTTCGGATGGGTTTAACAAACCCAGGCCGGGCTCTCGGACGATCCTGTCTACTATCGATTTCTCTAAAGCTTTTGACTCTGTCTGGCATCCCACCCTTTTCCACAAGCTTATTTCGGCTGGCCTCCCTCCTTGCTTTGCTCGTTGGACTCAATCTTTCCTTTTTGATAGGCGCGCTTCTCTGGTTATCAAAATCACAAAAGTCGTTCCTTCCGAGTCCGTCGAGGTGTTCCGCAAGGATCCATTCTTGGTCCTGTTCTTTTCTCTCTCTTCATTAATGATCTTCCGGCCTCTCTGCCTTCTTCCGTCAGCTGCTCATTTTACGCTGACGATCTGGCCATTTGGTCCTCCTCCCCCTCGGTCCCCACTGTGGTGGATGCCTCACAAGGAGCTCTGTTTCGATTGGAGCGCTGGTCTGAGTACTGGTGTCTTCTTCTCAATCCGAGCAAATGTGAGGCCTGCCTTTTCTCAGTGGATTTCCACCAAGCTAACCTCCAGCCCAATTTCCTCTTGCTCGGTTCCCGCCTCCGTTTCAACCCAACTTTTCTCGGGGTCACCTTCGACCGCACTCTTTCCTTTTCTAAACATGTATCTTCGCTGAAGGCCAAATTTTTTTCACGTGTCAAGGCCTTACGCTGTATCTCTGCTTCCTCACGGGGCCCCTCTCTTTTCTGAATAAATCTTTTCTTCGGTCCCTTCTCGCTTATGCTTCACCCAGATGGTTTCCTTTCCTAAGCGTCACCAATTCCACCAAATTGGAACGCCTCCACCGAGCGGCCAGTCGCGCCATCACCGGCTACCTCTCGTCCTCCCCTATCCCACTTCTTCTCTCCGAGGCTTCTCCACCTCTCCTACGAGTCACCCTGACTCATTTCACTCTTTTATCTTATGAGCGGGCTCTTCGTCTCCCAACCTCCTTTCCCATTTCAGGTTTGGCCAGACTTAGAGTGAAACCAAGACTTTGCAGATCGTTCCAGAGAGCTTTTGCGTCCACTCACCCGCTCATGCTTCCTTCTACTTGTTCTAGGGAGGCTCTTCTTGCATGCCCTCGCTTTCTTCCTTGGAATCTGCCTTCGTTCACCGTAGAGTCCACCCTTTTCTCTTCATGCTCCCGCTCTGATCTCCTTTTCTCTCGCCAAGGTGCGGCTCTCGTCCACCTTGACTCTCTCCCCCTCATGATCTGGTACTCTGGACTAACGGCTCTGTTCCTTTTCCTTTTGGCAAGAGCGGCTCTGGCGTACTTGCCAACTGCTCTCTCTGTGGCACTGAGGCCACTCTTTCCTTTTCAGCAGGCCCAGTTTGCTCAAGTTTTTCCGCTGAAGCCTACGCCATTCTGCACGCTCTTTGCTGGTGTCGGCAGCACCAACAAGCCTGCCAATTCTCTTCTCTTCTCCTCCTATCTGATTCTCGTTCTGTTCTCGCCACTCTGTCCTCTCCTCCGTCTTTCCTTTTACCTGAAACTCTGTGGCAGATCTGGCAGGAACTGTCTTCTCTGTTCTGTTCTATCAGGCTACAATGGGTCCCCGGACATTTGTTTCTCCCGGGGAACGACGCGGCTGATGAGCTGGCCAGACGGGGAGCGCTACTTGCACCCTCTGCAATCTCTTGTAGTCTCTCTCCTTATATCTCTCGTATACACTCTTGTATTTTTTCGGACTAGAGGCGTACTGTCTCATCGAAATCCATTGACACGCAGGTTCCCTCGATTTCCACCGAGGAACTTGTGTTTCCTCGTCATGCTCGCGGTGTCCTCTCTCGTCCACGCTGCAACGGACACAGCCTACTGTTAAGTTCTTATCTCTCTAGGATTGGCAGAATCGAGAATCCTTCCTGCAGCGCCTGTGGACACTCGTCCCACGACATCTCTCATCTCATTCTGCACTGTCCAGCTACGGACTCTTTGCGCCGCTCACTCTTTGGCGACTATCTGTCTCTCTACGACCTCTGGTCCAGGCCTCGGGGAGTTGCCCGGCTTCTGGGGCTCGATGGTCTTCCGCCATGCCCCCGTCACTCGGAAGGGGTCGGGTAAACAACAACAACTTCAGTATTAGCATTACGGATGATTTTTTTTAACAGGCTCGGTTTAAAAATATAAAAAACTTGTATAACCTAGACACTAGTTAACACTTTAAGCATGTAAGTATAGGTATTTTACCCTGTTCCAGTTGTACAGCTTTTGTTTGCACTATTTGATGATCGAGTATCTATGGGAGACTAAAGGAACCATGCCTTATTGAACTACATCTATGTTTGAGTAAAATCAGTTCCCACTAAGAGGTTTAATTCGTTCTTTTTAAATTTTGAATCCCGTTAGCTAAGCTTTGATTTTTCTACATCAAAGAATTCACTAAATTTTTTTGTATGAAATTAAAAAGTTGCAGTGAGAGCCGTATCATTCACCTTAAGATACAAATTGTACCTGAAGAAAGGATAAAAACTATGATTTTGGTCGAAAAGTCGTGTGAAATGTCCAAAATTTGAGAAAAAATGTGCCCCCATTCCTCCCTGATGTTTTTCTGGCTACGCCCTCGTTATTGGCCATGTATTGAGCCGTAAGCTTTGAGATAGACACTGTATTGGCAATGTCATTTTAAAATCCATATATTGCCATATTGATTGCTATATTTAAGCGATTTCAAAAGTCAACTCCAAAATGTGTTCGTAGATGTACGAACGGCAAATAAGTCTAATCGATTTTAGCTCAAAGCTGTCAATTATATTTAATTCAACATGCTGTTACCTGTGTAATATATAGCTTTCATCAAACAGCTTCGAAAAGCTGCTGACGGCAGACGTACTGGCAGAACTGCAGACGTACTGGTAGAACTGCATTTGTAAATACATGATTTTGGAGCAAACAAACAGATTCTAGATAAATAGTTTTATTCAAGTCTTCAGATAAACTGTTCACAAGAACTTTTGAGGATTTTTGAAAGATATAACAGACCAGCAGCTTGGGTGAAACCCGCCAACTCAACCCCAAAAAGAAGCTTGGCAGGAACCCGGACTGCAAAATAGGCAATCGCACTTAGGCTTCTATTACTATAGACTTACCGTGTTTGATGGCGTAAAAACGAGATGAAGTGGTACAAAAGGGATTTTGACTAGTACAGTATTTCCAAGGTGTTCGCAAAATAGAGTTGTGAACTTTCGCATGACAAGATAAAAAGTTTTTTCTGCAGCATCTGTTTAGGGTAAGCAAACGGGACGCAGATAAAAAGGAAACCTATGGTAGACCTACGTTTACCACTCCGGTGCTTAAATTACCATAAACGATGATGTCTTACAAAATTTATCTGTTCCTTCCAGCAAGTAAAAAGGCACAAAGTCAAAGTTGGGGATAGGCGTCGTGATGGGTTTGTTTTACGATTACAGAAACAAGTTATTTGGTGATACGCTCTATATAGGCCTTCTTAGAACTTTCTTCAACAATAATTGTCACTCTAAATTCTTTGGCTGCACCTATGTTCCTTAGTCCCTGAATGGAACAAAAAGGGTTGTAAATCAGTGGCGGATCAGGATCCGCGGACTCATCCCCCCACCACTCTTTCTTGGTCTTGGTTTTCTGAACATTTTTGTATATGTATCAAAAAATAACTGTGTTCAAAAATTTACACTTTGAAAAATTTACATCCACAAAGAGGTCGATTGATATTGCGTCAAAATATACTTCCCACTTTTTCCAATACAAATATCGAGATTCGCTATTGCTATACTTCTTGCATTCATCACCCAATTGATTTTATAACCCAGGTTTTTGTACTAAAGAAGAGGATAATTCTGCAACATTTCACATTTAAACTCGGAGTTTTGTTCCACTTTGCTGTTCATGACAAAAACCTCCTGGGGGTTAAAAGCAGTTAGGCGCACCTCCTGACTGTACTAAAAACGTATTCTAACGTCCACCTACCACCTATCCATGTAACGTACCACCTACCTACTACCTAAATTCCACCTACAGTTCAGTTTTTGTAATTATCATACTTGCCATTGCAATATCGAACAACACATTTAAACCGGTACGTTAATGCTGTTATACATAATTGTACATTATACCAGTAATAGGTTTTGCTTTGCTATGTGTTTGTTTTCAAAACGGCAGTGGTTCCACTTCGGGTAATAAGTACAGCTGCTACCTACCGGTGTACTCACCAAAGTAGTTCCGGACAGCATTGTAACGAAAAGTGATTTCTTTAAACGTTCAGGAAAAAATATAAAGCGATGCCCAAAGAAACATTTAAATGCTTAATCGCTTGTAGCATCGTCGATAGCGCTAAAATTGAGAGAGAATTATTTATATTTTGTGAAAAAATTTCAATCGCTTTTGCTTCAGTAAGTACTTTTTGAGATAAGAAAAAACAAACTTTAGAATTAATCGTTAATAACGACGGCATCTTAGTTCCCGAAAGAGTGACATTTCTTGGAGTGGGCAAGTGGCATGCTGGCTTTCGTTTAGCACAAGACTGCTCTTCGTGGTCATAAAATGCAAATTAAAAAAAATCGATCTTCAGTTATAACGTCATCAATTCCATTGTGAAATTTGTCACAGAATGGATATAAGTCGAGCCAAGTTTCATATTTGTACACCCAATGGTTTCTGAGGAGTTAACGTAGACAGGCCGAATTGCGCTTTATAGTATAGATTTTTAAAGCTTCATAAAACATCGTTATTTTGCTGATATGAAATATTAGTGCGCAGCATGAGGAAAAGAGCGCCAAATAATGGCGAAGACTGTTTTAACGTCGAACCTCATGATGGCAGTGTTGTGCTCTTCGAAAAGGCACTCTTTGCTTTGTGTAGCCTAACAATCAGTGAATCATCGGAAATGATTTAAAGCAATTCAAGTTTAACCTTGAAACTTGTTAACTCTGAAGCAGGTCCGGACAATTATTTCTCTGCGTTTAGCACCATTGCGGTCGGTCTGTGGGTCTGGAAGGTAAAAAAATCTAACGAACTAAGTAAATAAACAGAAGTATCGTCTCTGCCATGTTTACATCCGAAGTTGTGTCTTGTAAACGGTGGGAAATTTCTTTTTACTGAAAACTTTTATAAAGCACAAATATATTGATCTTGCGCATTTTTTTAACTGCAATGGTCTGTTAGCGTCAAGGCATATTTTAATCACGACTTAGCAAATTCATTTTCACAGTTTACCTTCTTCATTTGTTCTATTTCTGAGCAGGAGATCTGCAAATACCATTTTCTAAGTCTTTGGCATGACTTGACAACGGAATTGAACCAAAATCTACCGACAGCTCATACAGTACAAGGACACGGTCGCAAGGATGAATGGGCGTGCTAAAATGCAGGCCTTCTTTGAAGAAAAAGCTTGTACCTTGCTTGCATACATCTTTTGCTGTTCGCAATCTGCTGCCTGCAAGGTTTTCCAGCAACTGAAAAACAAAAATAAGCTACGTAAACTACATTATACTGACGTGTATAGATCTATGCTGTGTTTAGTTTAGCCTAGCAACCATTAGTATCCTGTTGTACCTGGCACATAAAATAGAGTTGTAAAAAAATAGAAAACCGTGCTTTCTGTTAATCATTAACAACGTCGTGCTATGGAAAACGTAGCAAGCATTTTGGAGTTATTAATGAGTTCATGTACATGTGGAATTTGAAATTGATCGTTTTATTTTCAACAATAATGTTTTCAAACTGTCAATTTAAAGTTGCGACCAGTATAAAGTTTTGAAAGGAGTAGTACAAGTTTGTAATTACAAAGACTAGATGTTAAAGTGTAGCCTGTTAATATAAAGCATTGCATTTTGCAAGCGATGTTTAATCTGCTGACCATCACGGCCGTGTAGCAGTTAAAGCATCAGGATTGCAGGTGCTATATCTGGATTAATTTTCTTGTCCAGTCATTGCAAAAACTTAAAACTGGTGCTTACTGCCTTCCTACTTGGCAATGAGAGTAATGTAAAGAATAAGATATGGAGTCGAACTTATTTTGTCGTGATTAAAACATTTGTGTTGGAGTTAAAAGACGTTCGCTGCAAAAAAGATTCAGGAACCCAGATTGATATTTCAACGTAGCATGCCTATTGCCTGTGTTCTAAAATTGAGATTTTCATCGCGATTTCTCCAAACTCTACTTAAACCCAAACGTTTTCTATATTTTTGTACTTCGCCTATTTGACAAGCTTAGCAGAGTTGAAAATGCATAAATTCTATAAGCTGGTAAAAGGTATTAGCACTAATTTGACGATTGCTAATTGCTTTTTTTAGCCTATGGTGTAGGTCTCAAAATTACATTTTAATAACTTGTAGGCTACGCTTCGTTGTAATAATTGCTAGGTTACTAAAATAATTGTAACGCTATTATTTGATATTATTACGTCGGAATTGAGTTAATTTGTAATCAATTTTCAAGCAAGATAAAGGGTAACTACACCCAGTAGCTGTTAGGTGTTTGAGCAATAATTTCTTATTGTGACAGTTCTTGCTTTTCGTTGAGTGGTAATGACTGTTTCAGAGGAGGCGTGTAACGGCATTTTATGTCAGCAGCAAAACGTTTGGTTGGATGGGATTGTTACAGCATCCGTTCTATCACGTGATAACAAGTGACGCAGTTTAGCTACTGAGAAACGTAGTGCACGTGTGGAGAAAAGTGGTTCACAAACCTGAATTCCACACCTTGACAATCATCAGTGAATATATGGCTCAGAAGGCGCACCGAGTTACAATAACAATCGCAACTGCTGACACGACGAAAGGGGTAGAAGTTGTTGTTGTTGTTTACCCGACCCCTTCCGAGTGACGGGGGCATGGCGGAAGACCATCGAGCCCCAGAAGCCAGGCAACTCCCCAAGGCCTGGACCAGAGGTCGTAGAGAGACAGATAGTCGCCAAAGAGTGAGCGGCGCAAAGAGTCCGTAGCTGGACAGTGCAGAATGAGATGAGAGATGTCGTGGGACGAGTGTCCACAGGCGCTGCAGGAAGGATTCTCGATTCTGCCAATCCTAGAGAGATAAAAACTTAACAGTAGGCTGTGTCCGTTGCAGCGTGGACGAGAGAGGACACCGCGAGCATGACGAGGAAACACAAGTTCCTCGGTGGAAATCGAGGGAACCTGCGTGTCAAAGGATTTCGATGAGACAGTACGCCTCCAGTCCGAAAAAATACAAGAGTGGATACGAGAGATATAAGGAGAGAGACTACAAGAGATTGCAGAGGGTGCAAGTAGCGCTCCCCGTCTGGCCAGCTCATCAGCCGCGTCGTTCCCCGGGAGAAACAAATGTCCGGGGACCCATTGTAGCCTGATAGAACAGAACAGAGAAGACAGTTCCTGCCAGATCTGCCACAGAGTTTCAGGTAAAAGGAAAGACGGAGGAGAGGACAGAGTGGCGAGAACAGAACGAGAATCAGATAGGAGGAGAAGAGAAGAGAATTGGCAGGCTTGTTGGTGCTGCCGACACCAGCAAAGAGCGTGCAGAATGGCGTAGGCTTCAGCGGAAAAACTTGAGCAAACTGGGCCTGCTGAAAAGGAAAGAGTGGCCTCAGTGCCACAGAGAGAGCAGTTGGCAAGTACGCCAGAGCCGCTCTTGCCAAAAGGAAAAGGAACAGAGCCGTTAGTCCAGAGTACCAGATCATGAAGGGGAGAGAGTCAAGGTGGACGAGAGCCGCACTTTGGCAAGAGAAAAGGAGATCAGAGCGGGAGCATGAAGAGAAAAGGGTGGACTCTACGGTGAACGAAGGCAGATTCCAAGGAAGAAAGCGAGGGCATGCAAGAAGAGCCTCCCTAGAAGAGGTAGAAGGAAGCATGAGCGGGTGAGTGGACGCAAAAGCTCTCTGGAACGATCTGCAAAGTCTTGGTTTCACTCTAAGTCTGGCCAAACCTGAAATGGGAAAGGAGGTTGGGAGACGAAGAGCCCGCTCATAAGATAAAAGAGTGAAATGAGTCAGGGTGACTCGTAGGGGAGGTGGAGAAGCCTCGGAGAGAAGAAGTGGGATAGGGGAGGACGAGAGGCAGCCGATGATGGCGCGACTGGCCGCTCGGTGGAGGCGTTCCAATTTGGTGGAATTGGTGACGCTTAGGAAAGGAAACCATCTGGGTGAAGCATAAGCGAGAAGGGACCGAAGAAAAGATTTATTCAGAAAAGAGAGGGGCCCCGTGAGGAAGCAGAGATACAGCGTAAGGCCTTGACACGTGAAAAAAATTTGGCCTTCAGCGAAGATACATGTTTAGAAAAGGAAAGAGTGCGGTCGAAGGTGACCCCGAGAAAAGTTGGGTTGAAACGGAGGCGGGAACCGAGCAAGAGGAAATTGGGCTGGAGGTTAGCTTGGTGGAAATCCACTGAGAAAAGGCAGGCCTCACATTTGCTCGGATTGAGAAGAAGACACCAGTACTCAGACCAGCGCTCCAATCGAAACAGAGCTCCTTGTGAGGCATCCACCGCAGTGGGGACCGAGGGGAGGAGGACCAAATGGCCAGATCGTCAGTGTAAAAAGAGCAGCTGACGGAAGAAGGCAGAGAGGCCGGAAGATCATTAATGAAGAGAGAGAAAAGAACAGGACCAAGAATGGATCCTTGCGGAACACCTCGACGGACTCGAAAGGAACGACTTGCCTATCAGAAAGGAAAGATGGAGTCCAACGAGCAAAGCAAGGAGGGAGGCCAGCCGAAATGAGTTTGTGGAAAAGGGTGGGATGCCAGACAGAGTCAAAAGCTTTAGAGAAATCAATAGTAGACAGGATCGTCCGAGAGCCCGGCCTGGGTTTGTTAAACCCATCCGAAATAGACTGGGAAAGGAACAGAATTTGATCAAGTGTAGACCGATCTGGCGGGGAGAGAGAATGGAATTAGATTCCAGAAAGAATGGGGCTAAGGAATGGGTTAATCGCGAACGTGGCGTGCATTATTGGGCTCGGGTCGGGCGCGATAAGGGTTGTGACAAGATCGTTTGGGCAATGTATTTAACTAAGGTTAGATGGTTGAGGTTACGGTTACACTTTAATTATACTATTTGGTTTCTGCTTGCGTGCGCAAACGCATTGCTGCTGACCGTACTCCAGTGTACAAAGGCGAATGTTGCTGAAAGTACTTCAGCGTACGCAAGCGTATTGTTGTTGACCGTACTCCTGCGTACGAAGACGTATTGTTGCTGAAAGTACTCCAGCGTACAAAGGCGTATCATTGGTTAACGTACTCCAGCGTACGAAGGCGTATTGTTGCTAACGTACTCCAGCGTACCAAGGTGTATTGTTGGTTAACGTACTCCTGCGTGCGAAGGCTTCTTGTTGGTTAACGTACTCCTGCGTACGAAGTCGTATTGTTGCTTAACGTACTCCAGCGTACAAAGGCGTATTGTTGGTTAACGTACTCCTACGTACGAAGACGTATTGTTGCTTAACGTACTCTAGCCTACGAAGGCGTATTGTTTGTTAACGTACTCCAGCGTACGAAGGCGTATTGTTGTTGAACGTACTCTAGCGTAAGAAAGCGTATTGTTGCTGAACGTACTCCAGCGTATAAAGGCGTATGGTTGCTTAACGTACTCCAGCGCACGAAGGTGTATTGTAGCTGAATGTGCTCCAACAACACACGCAGACGTATTGTAGCTGAAAATACTCCAGCTTTTAATGCTTGTTAATGCTAAACGCATTCCATCCTACGCAGACGAATTGCCGGTGAAAATGCTGCAACGTACGCATAAGTATTGCTGAAATACTCCAGCGTACGTAGACGTGTTGTGGTTGAAAGTACATGCATTTGTACAACCTGCAAATTGACATAAATTAAGTATTTTTGCCAATATTGGGTTGGTCTTTCCGGAGGTGATCATTTGATGTGATTCTGTCACTTCACAGTGAGCCTCGAAAAGCTGTTAGAAAAGGCTTTTCAAATCAATTTTGATATGTAGCACCAATAATGCACAGGTTTGTTTGTTTAACATTATCAATGCGTTAGAAAAAAGCTGGCTTGTGCTGAGTAATGAACAAAAATGAAGAAGAGATTTCGTTCCATTTTCGGCAATTCCAATTCATCTTTGAACACTATCGATGAAAATACGAAACCAAGACCGACTACACCAGCTCAATTTTCAGTCACGAATAAAAACATTCCAATCAAGAAGCAGATCGTTAAATCGTGCAGCGAACAGGGATTCAGTTGTTCCAATGAAGAAAGGAGCAAGCATGCGGATATCAAGCGAAGATATAAATCGCTCTCTGACTCGCACGACATTGAAGCAGACGCGGTCGAACAAAACTTTTCTACAGAGAGTTCTTCTTCCACCGAGAGTCTTAATACCATGGACTCTCACTTTGACCCGAAGCTGGCAATAATCCGTTCCTCTTCAGTTTCGTTTTCTTCTTTTCCGTGGCTCGCAAGAAACAATCGTACGTCAATTGCCCGTCGTGAAGCAAATGACATCATAGAACACGTAATGCCTTGGTTAGAACTCTTTTGCGCCAGATTAAATAGAAATTTGACTAGTGAGAGGAAAAGTGCAGGCTTACTCTTTTTTGTATTGTGCTACCTGACATACATAGCCTGCTGTTTCTTTAAGAAACGTGGTTGGGGCAGCAGTCCTAGGATTTTCCTGTAAGTTTCTTGCGAATGTAGATTGTAGGCCTACACATTTGAATCAATTTTCCCCTACAAATTCGTTTTCTTCACTGTGTTTAAACATTGCCGATGGTGATGATTTTAAACCTTGTGCGAAATTTTGGAGGTAAAATAGTCTTAGATAGCATATTGTTTCATAAAGATTCGCTTACACGCTGATCATAGCCTGGATTGGCAATACACTTTGTTGCCATCTGCTTTGACCAGAAAATAAACACGCTGGGAAAAAATGATGCTTTCGCCGTAAATTGGAAAGTCTTATTCTCAAAGTAAGGTAAATGCCCTCTTCTTTAGAGATGTATATTCATTCGTAACTACGGAGAAGACGTTTATTTGGGAGATCCAACAATTTAATTTAAGAAATTCTAAGACAAAAACGATTTCCAAGAAAAAATAAATTCACTACGCAAAAATAAGCACGTTAATTACAAATTAGCACTCTTTTATTTTCTGAGACGGTGTTACTAAAAATAGCATAAATCTTTGAGGTCTTGAAAATATATTCTTGAAAATAAGCACAAAAATGAAATAACAAATTACAAAATATTCAATGGGCAGCCATATAAGACAGCTACAACAATTAAATGAGAGGCGATGGGTCTAATAATTTTGCTTGGCTTACCGGATGTGGTCCGCAGGTTGCCGACTCCTGGATTATGCCTTAACAACATGAGTTTCCCATGTATAACCAAAGAAAAACAAGTTATGCGATTTTTTTTATTAGCCAATGGCTTTTTTGCAGTCGACTAGTTTTGAGCGATCGGTTCATGAAGAATGCCTACAACTTTTAGCTCTCTGCAAAAGCAAAGAGGCTTTGAACCACTTATGCAATTTCGAATTAAGTGTAAAAAACTGATGACCTTTACTCTGCAGATGCGACAAAACATTGGTGTTGCTTGTGACGGAGAGACTGATCAGAATGAGGCCGCTGCTGTCCAAGAACAAATGACTCCTCCTTTACAAATGCTGTCACCATGGGCTTTTAAGGTATGTGATATTGAATAAATGTCAACTGCTTCAAAGGCGCATGAAGGTCTCGCTGGTTCCTCTTGCATTGTACTTTTTATTTTCATCATCGCTACCGCATCTTAACTCACTCGTGCGGTTATGAGTTCGGTTCTAGCATAGCTGTTGCGATGTATTCGTGAAAAAGGCGTCTTGCGGTAATATTTGCTGCTTGATCAAAGTTTTTGTATTGAATGCACAGTGCTGCCAGTGTGGTAACTTCGAAAGGGGCAAAGCACAAGTTGTTATCTGTATGACTGCAAAGATATTTATCTTTTCTTGCGATGTTGTTTGTACTGGGGTCAAATATCTGAGACTACTTCGAGCAGTCACGTGATTGTGCAGACGTCCTTTTCCGCAAATCGATTCCTCTTAGGTAGGAAAAGATGGGCTTTTGTTCTTCTGTACTATACCTCGAACGTCGCAGATTGTTTCCTGTGATTGAGCTATACCATTGTAAGTCAATTCGCTTGTAAGCTAAATCACTGCGTGACAATAGAATAGACAAATCGACTTTTTCTTTCTATTGCTGTTACTTAAAGTACCACAGATATAGCTTTTCTTGAAAACTTCGCCAATTGCTATGAAATTATGGAAATCAACGTAAAGCAGACGATCGGTCCATGGTGTCATTTTTTTGTTGTGCTAATTTGTTTAATGACGATGCTGTTCATACACATTGATATGTTAAATTGAAAGTCTGCTCGTAGTGCATTGCATAAAAGATAAAATTATTCTTTAAACAAGAAACATTCAACAACGTAGCATTGCCGCAGGCTTCCCCTATCATGTCAAGACTGACAACACTCTGAGAGTCACGTGGTCTTCCTGTTTTAGTAATTTTGAAATCGTTAACTGATTCTTGAAATTTCAAGTAAACGTGACGCAAATAATTCTAGCCTAACAGCCGTTCACTTTAGCTGCGATCGAGTGTATTGCTGTTGCTGTAGATACATGATTGCTTATGATGGTGACGCAGGGTCGTTTGCGTCTTTGTTTTTAAAGCACTGTTTTATAGTCTTGCTTAGAGTAGAAAAGTTACAGGTTTTTGCATTTTTTTACGTTTTTAGCCCAACATCCTTAGAAAGCATTAATTGCTTTTGGAAAACAATTTTTGAAAATATAATTCAGCTTGATCATATAAATCTGCTGCTTTCAGCAAGTTTATCACTTCAAAAAATCGATTTTTTTAACGAATATTTGAAAGACGTGACAGTAGCTGCATGAGGAATGCCACATTCATTATGGCATGCTTCCTGTTTTAAGATTTGGTAGCTAACTG
Source organism: Trididemnum clinides (assembly GCA_963675345.1). Lineage (NCBI taxonomy): Eukaryota > Metazoa > Chordata > Ascidiacea > Aplousobranchia > Didemnidae > Trididemnum > Trididemnum clinides. The sequence goes on along the minus strand of OY776302.1, from coordinate 5,842,553 downwards.
GTTAAGCTGAATCCTTGCGTGAATGAAAAACGCTTTTATTTATTGAAGGCAAATTAATTAGATGATTATTGCAGTGCTTTTGCGGTCTTAAGCTGTATATATATATGTATATTAAATTCGTGGCTACTAGCTGGCTAGGAATGCACAGTGTTTGTGCTCAGTATGAATTATAGACACAGTTTTTAATCAAAAAAGTGCGAATCTCGGTACCGCAAACTTCGAACCCGGTCTGAACACAACTTGTTTTGTTTATTACCGTCGCGGTTTTAGCGGTACCATATGATCAAGAGGACTAAACCAATAGGTATTTTGCGAAAGCAGTTTGGTATTGCCGGTAAGTGAAGCAATAGTTTAACGCTAGTTTAACGTGATTTGACTGGATTGTATTATGTTAAATGTGTTTGACCCGATATGAGTTGCAGCGGAAGTTGGAAACGATTCCAAACTGCTATAAACGTAGCACTAACTAATTGCGAGCAGAGTTTAGCTAAAGCAAGCAAATCAATGTTATCTGAGTGACAGTGGTGTCTAATTTAAAATCAAATTTATGAAGCGAGTACGGAGTGGTGTAGGTTTAAAGCATTGTTTCATAGCAAACTCTATTACAGGTTTAGACATTGATCATGCGGCGTACATGTACCAACGTGCTACCATCATACTTCTTGAGCGGGCAAGCTTTTAAATCTGTGTTGTTCTTGAATATCGATGACACTTGACCGTAGGCTCAACCTGATCAAGTGTTCGAACCCCGCCATGACTGCGTTGCGCTGCCCTTGATATAGGCACTTTGCGATGATTCTTCCGCCTGGCGGAATTTACCGAGCAGTTCCATTATTGGAAGTGGTTCCAACTAATTCTCGCGAAATATTGAAACGTCGTAGCAAATTGGACATTTATTCTACGTTAAGCCCCAATGTATTGCCTCCGAGTCTGGGTGCAACACAATTACATCTACTTTTATACATGTGCTTTTTGGGATCACCATGTGATTGTACATTGTGTAGGTCTGTTTTAGGTTTCCATTTACAGTTAGTAACAGCTTTCCACGTCGCAGGCGGCTTCAAATATTCCTGAATCACACAGAGAAGGAAAGCTTTATGCTTTTCAAATTCTGTGTAAGATGACTCTACAAAGAGATCACGATATCCCGTTGGAGAGGGAACATTTGGCACAGTATTACACAGTCCTTCATCAAGCATTACATTCTGAAGATGAGGTGAGCGTGAGGACTGGTTATAAACCACAAAATGAAAGCATCTGTTCAATATTTTGGATTTGTGTCTACAACACAGTTATGAATTATTACCAACTTAAAAGAATGATATATTTTTTTATGGAATAAGAACCCTGAAGCAGAAACAGCTGTGGTTCCGTTATTAGTGTTTCTCAATTTGTGGATTATGTTTTAGAACGTTGTTAACACGGTGATAGAAAACTGCCACCACTTCTTCCTTCACTGTTTACCGGGGTCTTCATTGTTGCTTCCCGACTTTTTGTCAGCTTGCCAGACCATGTCTTCTTTGCCAGATATGCAGGTATGGTGTGGTTACGGATATGGGGATGCGTACTGCATGTTCACTCTAGATGTTTCCTGTTTTGTATTCAAAAACTGATACAAAAAAGATTAAAAACTACCATCAATAAATTCAAATATCAATCCAATGAACTGTTTATTAAAGCTTTTTGGAGCATATTGGTCGGTTGCACAAACTGCAGGTTAAAAATATAATTTAAACACTTTATTGATATTCTAAAATAAACTTCCCTCGTTTTAAAAATAAAGATTAAAGATTTTGTAAAATAAGCCACTTGACATGGCTGTGTTCGTTCTTGTTTGTTCTTATTTTGAACAACTTTTTATTTGTGCACTCTCTACCATTTTTCTTTTTGCCGCATTTTTGTGCTTGTCATCGTATCTAGCTGATCATTATTGCGCTTTGATGAGTTGGCACGAAAGTTAAAAAAGGATAAAATCTTGAAAATACATTAACACATATTTATATGTCAACAATTTGAACGTGTACCTCAATAAACTGGTTGGTTTTGGCAACAAAGCGTTTTGACGTTAAATTTTCGTTTAAAAGTTTTGTGATGTAATTATGTGAAAACATCTTGTTTTATGCAAACTCCCTCATAGTTTAGTTTTATAAATAAAAAAGTTGATATTGAATATCCATCGATATTAAAATTTAATTTTTATGCCAAAAATAGGATAAAAAAATTTAGAATGGAACCTAGTCCAGAAAGTATGGCAACGAAAAAAGCTAATACCTTTAATAAGAGTGCGAAAAAATCAGTCTAAAGTCGGTCGTTAGTTTATTAAAACGTAAAGCTGACTCCGTCTAAAGGGTATCGTTAGTTACTATCAATGAGCAACGTTTATAAAAGTATCATTTTAGCTAAAAATAGTCTTTTGATACAACCACGTTTGTATTTAAATAAACGTCTGCTGATTTTATTCTTTGGTAAAACTGTTCGCCAAAGTCAACAGATTACAATTTAATCGTGTCTCTTTTTGTGATGCAGTGTACCACTCAAAGAGTTTATAGTATAGCACCTTCGATACGGATGGAATCCTCGTACCAAAGTGATAGCATGCACCACGCGCGTGATATTTGCGAAGGAATTTGTAGTAAAATGATGCTACATTTTTCATATTATTGCAAATATGGGTTTTGGGCTTTTGGTGATGACGGGGCAGGCCCTGCTGATGAGTCCAAAAGGACGAAACGCGTCCTGGGATGGTCTCGTCAAATTATGGGAGGAAGGCTTTTATTATTTTGCTATACTATTACTTTGTGAAATAACCGCGTCATTCGCGTGAACATGCATATAAAGCGCGTAGATTGCCTTTCTAACTCAATAAATCGATCTTTTTGTGGTAGTCACGAGTTGTAACCATGCGAATTACTTATTTGGTGCTTTTAAAGGCATTTAAAAAGTCTTTAAAGGTAATACTTAAGTAATTTATGTGGTTACAATTTGCCGGCATAAAAACGAGAAACAGGATTTAGTTTAATTAATGTTATAACTGCTTTTTCATTGGTTGCCTACATCGTTGTTCATCGTAGTTAAGTGTTTGTTCATAATCGCGTGGATGTGGCTCCATCCACGTTGTCTTTGTGCTACACTCTTGGAAAAGAGTGTTTTTGTGTTACAGTTGTTTTTGCGTTACACTCTTGGAAAAGAGTGTTTTTGTGTTACGCTGTATGACACAGCCCAGCTTTGTTTTCAATGCTTGAGTTTGAACAATAGCACTGGCAACTCCATAGCAAGTCTGAAGACAAGTTGTTGTGCCATTGCAAAGCTTGTTCTAGAAGCGGAGGAAAAGTAACCAACATTAAATTGCTTCCAGGCGCCCAAAGTTGAAGCTCAATCAATCGTGGGGTCAATGATATTCTTTCCTACCATGTACAACAACCTTCCAGCTTTAGATCCAAACTCTGCAGACTTGGCTTTACAAACCTGTGAAACTCTAAAGGTATTTTAACTAAAACAACAATATCTTACATAACTGGGAACAAAGCGAGACGTTACGGCATGCAAGGCTACTTAAATACGCATATCAATGGAAATAGTTCAGATTAATTTATGGAAACATTTTTTGAGATAAAAAGGTGAAAACAGCGATGTCTACTATTTGCTATGAAGTTTATAACTACGGACTCACTTTCATCATCAAGGACTGAGAGTTTGGGAGACTGTGAATTAATCCTTTAGTGTTCGAATTTTTGATCTCCCATACTTGTCCTTTTTATCAACTTAGCCGTAGTTTTGAATCCTAAACGTGAGCTTAAAAGCAAACGGCGATTCCATTAGTCTTTGTCACATGCAACGTAACGCTCTGAGTGCTGAAATCGCAAACTTCCGATCACAAGTTGGTCGCTTTGTCCACTGCGCCGCATTGTCGACAATTTTTGAAATTCACTTGAAGTGAAATTTCCAGGATCAACTCGTTGGAACGCTCTTGCAAGCGAGCAAGAACGAACAATTAGCCGTCGCTCGCATGGCCGCGCTTGCTAACATCGGGCTGTGGCTGTACGGCGAGCTAACATCGGATCAGCCACATTCAAGAGTTAAAGAAGCGATTAATGTATTACTTGTGTCATTAAAAGTAAGATATTTTGCATTACATGGGCTATATCTTATGAATCTGCCTTGAAAAGTTACTGTTTATCCCTTCTTTTCCTTTGTGCGGTGCGGGCTTTCAAAGAGCTTAACTTCAAAATTTACATCGCAAACGGATTTGTAATCGGGCAAAGAAACAGCTTCAATCCATTTTGTGAGGGTCATGAATACAAGTTGAACGCTGATAACCTTAGGCTCGCGCTCTGTCATAGTTGGGCAGTGGGCAGCCCATCCATTCCATATGCAGAGAGAGCAGCATCACTATGAAGCACTTGTGAGGGTCGCCGGGAACTCTCAGAATTCTCCGTGCACCTCGAAATTTTCTGTTACACCTTTATAATTTCTGCAGCAATGTTGCTTAATTTGCGATACAAAGAGCACCGGGCCTGTAGCAGCGCTGCTTCATTAGGTCTGCGCATTAGTTGCTCTGTGTATAACTGCAAAAGTTTTCTCGTCACATGAAAAATAAATTCTCTCCTAATTTAATGATAAAATTTTATCCAGGCAAGCTGTTCATTGTTCTTTGCAAGTGCTTTCATTGCTTTTGTTTTAGATCACTAACATCGCTGAAGCTGCTTGTTTTCAACTGCGACTTTTACGCCATTGCTCTGAGGTCATGGAGAATTCGATGCCCGGCATACCAGGGCGCATCGTTGAAGTAAGTTTAAACTTTTAATTGCACTTTCATATAATTGTTGCCAAGTTCGGGAAGCAGAACCGAGAAAATGTTTTTCTAGCCCATTAGATAGGACATAACTATCACCGTAATTGCTCGTAGGAAGCTAGATACTGCTACCAACCAAGAGACCGAAATTATCCGTCTCATCAAACAGCGGCTGTTGTACAGCTCTAGTCGTTAGCGTGTGGCAGATGCTTACAGAACTGTTTTGACCTTTAAGGTCTTATCGGAGCATTTACGACATGAGTTAAAACCTTTTCGCTTGTAAAAAGGAATCATTCTGTGTATTAACACAAACATGGAGACTTGCTAATGAAGAAAGAGGGTTATTTTTGCTCAGAAAAGTTACGCTGTGGTACTTCGAAAAGTCGAACATTCATGATACTGTTACCAAGTGATTAAAATATAATGCTGTTTTATTCGTTGCATAAATACATGTATTTGGTGGTGCCTTGAAGTGATCGTGATATAGGGATGATCGCTCGCAGTAAGTTTATATGAATTTGTCTGGGATTTTGCCTATTTCGTACTGAAGTAAGTTTCCATCACAGGCTTTCTGTCACCAGTCCCAGGACAAAGCAGTGAAGGTTTCTTGCCTTGTATTACCAATATTTTTCACAGGTTCTCATCGTGACAGCTGCCTCTCTTCTCAACCAAGACCCGAAAAAGGTCGAGCAACACAGCAAGGTGGACTTTGTTTATTGTACTTTAAAGAGAAATACACTTTTGTAGAAAATCACCCTGCTTGGTTGTACTCCTTGTAGTTGAGATTTATTGCGTCGGCAGTATTAGTGACTCTGAAGGAGATCTGAACATAACTTGTTCGTACGATAAACCAACAAAAGGTTTTCCCAAAACTAAACAAGATCGGTTTTGTCTGAAGGGAATTAAATATTTACATAAAACGAAAACGCGGAATAACATTTGTAGCTTACTGCTTGAAAATAGCATGGGTTTAATTCTCATTGTTTTTTTACTCCTATGTTGTTTTTCAGTTAATAATTTGTCTGCTGTACGCCATCTTGGAATGGAGCATGGCCATACCGTTTGATAAGCTGTGCAACAGTCTATGCTCCAAGATAGAGAAGCCACTCCTTTGGGCTGTATTTACTGTGAGTGCGTTTGCAGGATACTTCGCAGTCTCTCTCACTGCTTATCTGTCAAAGAGGTCCTTCTTAAGTCGGCAACTTGGTCGTGTGCGGCAGCCCTAGCCGAGTGTTCGAATCTCATCAAGGCTGCGTTGTTGGCCTTTGGGAAAAGCAAGTTACAGCAGTTTTATTACCTCCAAAGGAAGTCTGAACTCAAAGTTGTTGTTTAACCACTAATCAGTGTCACCGTTTTGAGCTTATTTCCTAGACTGATCGTATTATTGGGTTAAACGCTCACCTTGTCATAAAAACCATCACAAAATTCGATTTTATAAAAATTTCTTTACAAGAAAGGATATTCAACCTGAAAACGAGCGATAACATTATTTTTTAGAAGATTGTCCGTATTGCACAAAAGCGTGCTTATTTTTGATTCAGGTAGATGGTAATCATGAGTATAAGCGACAAAAAATTTACCCCTGATTGGAAGATGAAAAAATGTGGTGGGTGACGAAACCTTAAATTTGCCGGTTTTGGGTTTAACGCGATTGTGTTTGTCAGGTGCTCCGGTTCGCTGCTTTGGGAAAAGAATCAAACGCTCCTACGAAAAGCACCATGACTTTGTCTGATCTGGCGACTTTCGACTTCAGCTCTGTTTCCTCGCCGAATAAAGCACGAGAAGTGCCCAGCGGCTCAGCCAATCAAAGTAAACCAAAGGTCAAACCAAAAAAAGCAGGTCAGAAAGATCAGTGTTGGACTGAAATTTAAACCTCTGCTATTCAACTCTTAATTATAAAATAAAATGCTTTAAACACCATATAATTGGCTAGCGAGAGCAAATGTGATTTAAACTTATCAAAAGGCTACACTTTCCTACGTACGAATTGAAATGGGTCGTGGCATCTCGGACCTTGTCAGACTTGCGTTTGTTTTTGTTTTTCATCAGCTCTCTTAGAAGTCTCAGCAGTTGCATATGGGACAACTGGTGTTCCGACGTGCGTCGGAGTTACCAGTACTGTAGGCGCACTGTGAGAGGCCGAAAAACGCTTTCCAGGGGCACAGCAATGCAGAAATAATGCGGGCTGTCAACACGCAATCTCTTACTTGCGATTTAGCGCCCTATTGCACCGGACTATGTAGCCATCTATCGCCCTGCGATTCTACATTCGTGACTGATTCGCAATGGACTGCCGCTTTCCCTTAGCCCAGCGATGGACAAACTATGGCCCGCTAGAGTGTTTTGTGCGGCCCGCCAACACTTGCAGAAACTTTCATATATTTTATTTAATATGACAGAGATGGCCACACTTGCCCTACAAAAGAGCCGAAAACGATGGAAGCCATCATTGAAAGAGCCGCTAGGCAATTCTTAGTTTGAATTGACGCATTTTTGTCCAAATAGAGGGGGATGACCTTTTTTTTGGAGAATATCATTTTCTAAGCCCACAATTAGGCATTTGCATCCGACCACCGGCATTGCATGCAGCTGTTGCAAGATCTTAAGCCCTGGCCCTCGGTCAACTCTTAAATGGTCAATGCGGCCCTGCGGCTAAAAAGCTTGTCCTAGCCTGATCTTGCTTAGGTTTGTGGTGTGGACAAGAATATAATCGTTTCGTGCCATGCCTTCATTCTAAGGTAGAGGAAGGGATAAACAACACAAGATCATCTTGTTTCTTCACTAGTCATCTTTTAACTGCCCTATTTAGACTCGTGCCCTGTTCTGCAATCAACTGCAAACATGGCTATAAAACATCTGACAAATTACCTGGGACACTTTCCCTTGGCCAGAGGCACGACTGTTCTGTCATCAGTGGTCAGCGAAAACCATGACATATATGGAGGTGAGGATGAACTCTCATCGTCTTTATTCAACTCTCCGGAAGTGCAGGTTGGTTGAAGTCATTATTGGTTGATAATGATTGGGTAGCTTTTTCGAAGGAGGATGAACGTTGGATGCAGCTTCGAACTACATGTGTCTAAAGATTTTCATTTTAATTTGATTGAAATAGAAGTTTGATATGCATTGATATCGTTAGCTGATGGTGCATTGGCAACTCTTGTTTGAGTTTATTAGATACTCAAACGGATGTGACATTGTTGTTTTCATTGCGAGGTTGATTCTCATTTGAGGTTCTTCAACTGGTTAGTTAGAATAGCAAAGCTGCTCACCCGGCCTGTTGTAAGAGGCAATTTTGCGTGTTCACCTGAGGCAATCCGACTCGGTGGCGGGCTACCTGTCTGCAGTTTGTATTTAGGACTAGTTCGAAATGGAATGGCGGTTTCTTTTACCTGAATCTTTATTAATTTTCAAACTTTCTAGTGATGTCTCATTTTGAGTCTGCGTTACTAGGAAAAAGACGTATCAATAAGAAAACTTCTCATTGGTTTTAAGCAACTTACTCTTTGAAGCAGTATTGGTGATCTACAATTTTTTATGTTTCAGTTTTTAGTTTGCAATGACAAATGTCTTCTTTCAGTGGTTGATATACCTGCCGAGGTGAGAAAATTATTGTAAGGGTGTCAATCAAAATCATTGTTTTACGTCATGCTTTCTGCTTTGTATAGAAATTACAGGTTACTGCTGAGGTGTATGTCTACTTCTAGTTGCCTGCTTTAAACCGTAGTTCATTAACAAACAAGTCTTCAAATTGATTTTCTGATTAACACCAAATTACCAATTAATCTGTATCTTGAAGATATTGCAACACTGATTGGTAGTGATCGACGTAACTTGTATGTAAAGTTTTAAAAGTAAAGTAAAGAAAGCTGCGAAGAAACAAACTGTTAGAAGGGGAGTGTGCAATTTGAAAAACTATGTGAGAGCAAGATTTCGAGAAAAAGTCTGGGAGTTAGTTAACTTTGACCTGCCTGATTTATGGATTATTTTAAGAATTAGTTTGCAAAGACCTGTGATTTATTCTGCTTGTGTCACTATACGCCGCTCAACCAGCATACCACACATGTTCAGCACATCAGATCTTGGTTTCACGCTTCGGGTAGAAGAAGGCGGATCAGTAGGTATTTAATCCTTTGAATCCCTCCGCATTTACATATCGTAGAGGCATCTTTGCAATTGCTTGTCAGCGTTTTACAGCATTTAATGTCAAGCGGTAGGGATAAGACCAAATATACCACTTCTTGGTTGGAACAAGACCAAATACGCCACCAAATATACCACTTCTTGGTTGGAACAAGACCAAATACGCCACTTGTAGCTGGATGATAAACACGAAGTATGTGGCAGGAAAAAGGTTTCGTGGAAATACGTCGTGAAGGAATGAGGAGGAAAAGGCAGCTATAAAGCAAAAGAAAGTTGTACATAAAAGGATTTGTGCGTGAGTTGATCGGAAGAAAACGAGGACGCTTAGAAGAGATAGAAAAAGTTTTAGCGATAATGACAGAAAAAAAATTTGATAAGAGTACATGAAGATCATGAATAAAAAGAATAATCAAAATTCAATGACCGAAGCTTATCTTCTTCTTCTTTCGTTTGAGGGCTCATCGCAGATTTTCGGCTAGATGTTGAAGCCAGATTGTATTATCGGTGACGTTAGTGAGGTTCTTGACGGTGTTAGGTAAACGAAGGAGATTGCAATCGAACAAGATGTGCTCCACATTTTGGGTAGCAGCTCCGCACGCACATGAGGCTGATGTTCTGAGTCCCCACTTGTGAATTTCTACACCAAACCGCCCCACTCCAGTTATAAGGCGATTTAGAATAACCCATAGTTTCTGAGGCAAGTCGGATCCAGGTGGTGCGGTGGGATTGAAGGTTAGCGTCAGCTGTTTAGGGCGTTGGTGTTTAGCCCACTATTCGCTCCAGGCCTCAATGATATTGTGGTCGCAGTGATGGTGTTCTGATGCGTGACGGGAGAAGGGGTGGCGTGACAGACGTTGTGGGCGTAGGCTCTGTGGGTCAGGTACCAGACTGTGCAGTGGGTGTGCTTCGTTGGCCCATGTGTGGTGAGATATTTTGTTGATGGCATAGTTTTTTCCCAGCTTGACTGGGGCAGTTCCTAAGAGTACAGGGAGATGTGTGGGGGTGGGTTTCACGCATACGGGTATGATCCTCATGGAGCCGCTTATGATCCTCATTCAGGAATACGTCCAGCTTTTTGGTATGGGAACTTCGGCTCCATACTGGAATGGCATACTCTGCGCTACTGTAAACAATTGCAGTGGCTGCTGTTCGGAGGATTTTAGCATTTGCACCCCAAGTTGACCCAGACAGGCATCGGATGAAGTTGTTTTCTGCCATCACTCTTCTACGTAGACCTTCTATGTGTTTATATGTTAGCTGTTGTCCAATGTTACTCGGAGGCATTTATGGCGTGGGTTGTGAGGAAGTGTGGTTCCATGGCCGCAGATGTAAGACCGAAGCTTACGTGGTGGAGGGACCAATCGAGAAAATTGCTTCGGAGGAAAAGATGGAAGCTACAAGGGAAAAGAAACTGGACCCTCTGAAGTATGTGCAGAAATGATATTTGCCAGCGGAGAAATAGAAATTGACGCGAAGACGAAAGTTTTCCAACATGTGTTGTAGGGAAAGTAATGCTGTATGAGTTCCAAACTATTGTGTCGGTGCCAGTATGAGTTCCAAACTATTGTGTCGGTGCCAGTCCTCAGGAAAAAAGGTGGCGTGAAGAAGAGTGATGCTTGCAGGAGAGTGAAGTTGTTAGAGCATGTCATGAAGATCATCGAAAGATGCTGGAAAGAAAGATGCGAGCACTGACAAATGTTAATGCAGTGCAATGTTGTTATGCCGGGTAGAGAAACAGCAGCAGTCGTATTTACTGTAAGCACAATGAGAGAGAAATATTTATAGACAAGGAGAGAAGCTGTACATGTGCTTTGTGGGTGTTGCGAAGGCATTCGATAGAGTCCTAACATGATAGAGTGGGCGATAAATTAGCAGTCATCCAGCGTGTCGTGAAAAGCAATTATGGGCTACCTACGTTTGTCGGTCTTTCTTTCAGGTGGCTGTTATACCAATTTCTATTGATAACTAGTTCGAAATTGCTGGCGTGGCCTCTTGACCAATCAACATATTCCTATTTGCTTAATTGACTTTGCGATGTGAGGCTTGGATGTTTGTTTTACGCCGCATCTCCATCCTAAGAAAGATGAGGCATAATATGCTTGTGGCTGCTTCACCGTCGTAATTGTGGCTATTTTCTGTTAGGTCAAGGTACCCGGCGGTGGGCCTACGGCAGGCATGATTACGTCAGATCGATGCATTCGGTTTATAGTGCGGGACGTAGGAGGAAAGTATTGTTGGGATTGTTTCGTTCTTCACGGACCACCTGGTGGCGCTAAGCGTTCTGCACCCGGTAAGTACACTGACACGTCGTGGTGCTGGTGCAATGTCTGCATCAGTTTTGAATTCTGTGCTTTTGGCAAAGCCGTTTTCAGGCAATTTCGCTCTGCTTGATTGCACTTTCAGAAATAAAAACATGCTGGACTCGCAGTATATTGAACTATAGAGTAAATATCACTAAAACTAACTTTTGAGTGGGTATGACTAAAAGTTGAAAAAATATTTTTGTGATGAAAAAATAAAAATACAAAACGAAATAAAGCATGAGGATTAATTTACAATGTAATATCTACCGAATGCAATGCAACGTGTTGACCTCTTAACCAGCAGTCTTGTGATGAAAAATCTAACACTCTGTTAATGGCGTCATGCTGCTGACCAACTAGCGCTCACCTATTGTTACCAGAGAAGTTTTAAAAGCAACAGTTCGCTCTCGTTTTGTCCTTAGCTATATGCCAGGTATTACCTGTACAATACACTCACCACAAGAGTGCGCTGGAGATTAGCGCAGACAGCAAACGTAACTCACAAAAATATATTAATGTGCTCAAGTGGTGCTGCTATCTAGGTCGTCACGTGGTCTGGGAAAATGACAATTGCCTTCACGTAGCCTCTCTTGTAAATAACACGGAAAGCAAGCAAAAGTGTGTACGCCCGAACCACTACGGTAGTGCAGTAGAAAGTGGCTTAGCGCTTTGGGTCGTGACAGCACCGCTGCCAAAAAGTATCAAAGGCCCTGCGTGTTGTCGCTCAACGCAGGGAGGCTCGCTTCTTCCATATCCATCTACCGCTGATCACCTACTGCCTCAATTATCTTTTGATAAACAATTAGACGATTTTGTGTTTGCAGTCATTTCCAAACCAGTTTCCGTAGTTGATAACACGCTGAAATCCGTCCCTAAGAATGTTGATGAAAGTTACATTGATTTTGCCAACCAGCATTCCAAAGTGAAGCCTGTAATTAAAAACTTTCCTCTGCCAAATGTAAATCTTTCATGCACCAACGAACATGATAAACTGGACCAGGTAACTGTTGAGTTAAACAATCACTTAATGCAAATAAAAAGAATTTGTATTCAGTGGCAACCTACTGCTTACAACTAAGAAATCGGCTGCGATACAATCGTGAAAAGTATTTTTTATAGAATTTTTTTCCTTTCTCGCAGTCATTTAATCCTTTGCCATCCAAGATCATCCCTGGGATGACAAAAAAATTTGTGTAACTCAGTCCTACATCATTCCTGAGAAAATATAGGTGGTGCAGTCGCTTTGCCGTCCAAGTTCATCCCTAGGTTGCTAAACAAATTTCTGCCACTCAGAATAAACATTCGAACATAGAAAAGAAACGATATAATCATTAAACAAAAATTAGAACTGTTGGAAAAATTTTTTGTAAAAAATTGGACTGCAAAGGTCTGCTCCGTTGACAACCGATGACACGATCCTGGAAAGAACTTTTGGGAAAATTTTCTTTCTTTCTCGCAGTCATTCTCCGCTGGCAACCGATAAGAAACTCTAACCACAGATCCTATCACAAACGATACAGATGATCTTGCAGTTTGGTAATGAAATATTTCTCTTACATGAGGTGCCATTGGTAAAATGCAACTTTCCTGTGTTCTAAAGTAATGTGCTATAATATAAAAGAATGCTTTTTTCACCATTTTTATGTAATACATGTATATTCAGGGCTTCCTACGACCATAAATCACAATCATTGATCACAGGAAAAAGTTATTTTTTCTATTATTTTTTTAAGGTCGTTCAGAATTTTTTCCAAGTATTTGCATTTATCGACTTTTGTTGAGCTAAATGGACAATCGCTTTCAAAACAGTTTATCCAAAATCTCAGGGTTGCCGGTCAGGGTGGCTGGTCAAATTTTAATCGTAAATTCCAATTTATTTAGGAGCAGATGAAAAAATTTATATTAAAATGGATGCATATTGCTGAAAATGAGACAAAACTAGGATATTTCTTAGAAATAAAGAAACATATGATTTCTTTGAAGTATTCCTTAAAAATAAGGTCAAATGTTAAAAATAAAGACTCTGAAAACCTAGGTTATAGCCCATTAATTCAAGAATGCTTTGATTGAAATTTTTTATGTGCTATGGCACATTGCGATGCGTTTAAACATTTCCACAGGCTGCACCACATTCGAAGGCTTTCGTTTGTATCTCCGAAGTGATTTTGCAAAAATCCTGATTCATTGAAATTACTCCAACGATTTCTCAGTGCTCTCACGTGACTGCTAAATCACAAAGAAAATGCAAACAAAAACTTTCTTATGTATAATGTTAAAAATGCTCTGTTGGATAATCTTGAGTTATAAGACAGCAAGTGATGCAATCCACCAAAACTGCCGTCGTCAACTCTCCTTTCCATTACGCGCGACTCCTTTGCACCGAACTCAGTCTCTTGTCACGTGACAACCATGGAAAGCTTCATCTACTCAGCTGTTGCACATAAGATATCTTAATAAAAGTTATCTTGTGTAAGGTAGTAAATAAGAATGCTGAAAAAACACTCGTATATGTTACTGCACATAACTTTAATACAAAGCAAAGTTACCTTTGACAATTGACATCTCATATTCGCTATTTTCAACACAACACTTTCCCATGTGGTATAAAACATAACTTTATTTTTCGAAACCTAGAAAAGTTGCTTTTTGCAAATGACGCCCCAATTATGACTGCGTACTCTCAACCCAGAGTCACGTCCAAAAAGTAATTGTTTCTGTTCTGTTTCAGTTGCTGCAGCATATTGCCGCCAGCAGTCCCGAATGTCAGGTGCAAAGCGGTATTCCTCTCAACGTGCCTCATCCTACCCCGTCGTGCTTCAGCAAGAATCTTGAAGACGACGTCATCGCGTGCATAATACGTCATCATGAAACGTTGACCGATGCGGTCGCGAAAAATCGCGATGCATCGTAAGAACAAGCTTTGTTTTGCGTTAAAGTTGTGCGACGTAAAACAGACACAAGTTCTCTGTTGTGGTATCATTGCGGATGGTATTTCATCGCAATTGCGCTTCGTTGTAGCGCTTGGCGTAGAACTACGATTTGCCAATCATACTAATAACTCCAAAACAAGTTTTGGTACCAGCTACACAGTTAATAATTGTAAACGTTTCCCAGTCTAACGATCAACAAATTGGATTGTTGTTGATCACTCCTCATTGTTTTTGACTTTTTTATTGTATTATTATCCTCCGGTCATGGGCAACAATTGTAGACATGCATCATTCGGTTTATGTTCAGGCCTGCTTTGCCTTTGCTTCTACCGCTGCCACAGTTATGTCTGCAGCCAAGCAGAGAGAGTTGCCGCGAAGTGCCTCTCTTGATACGAAACCGCAAAGTCTATGGGGGAATGGAACTCGCAATTTCATGATTACAAGCCAGCGCGTTATTGCTCCAAAGTGCGCCGCTGACTCTTCCTTTGGATAAAGGCGCGATGTAAAACGCATTGCCAGGTTTACATCAAGAACTTAATCAAGATCAGGCGAAGAAAAGGTGGCTGGCCGTTTCAAACTGGCAGTGGATGCGAACTACAAATACACAGCCAGTCCACCACTTCTGATATGCTTCATAAATTATTTAGACATCAAAGACAGCATGTGATGCAATGCACCAAAACTGCCGTCGTCAACTCTCCTTTCCATTACGCGCGACTCCTATGCACCGAACTCGGTTTCCTGTCACGTGACAACCGTAAAAAGCTTCATTTGCTCAGGAAAAACGAACGGTTACTGCGAGAGCTCAAAAATCTAGATTCCACAAACTGGTAATTTTTTGGTTTTGGAAAGAGATGAAGTAGTTACCATTGTTTATTTAGTTTTGTTTATTCCTGTAGCTTTTGCATTTTCTCTGCTGACGATCTCTAGTTTGTTTTCATTGGTTTAAAGCACTTGCGAAATTTTTTCTGCCAAGTTTTCAGTGCTTGCAGTAAATATGCATTATGCCGATTGTAATGGTGGCCACGAAGCAAATCTGAACACAACTTGCTCTCAACCGTAAAAATTTTTCTGTGAGAGATGGATAAAGGGGTCGTACAGTACGTAAACCTAACAAGTCTTTTTGCAGTCGTGAAACCCACAAGGTGGCGGTGTTCTACATTGGTGAAGGACAAGAAGACAAGCACTCAATATTGTCCAACACTGCGGGCAGTAGAGAGTACGAAGATTTCGTTGCCGGTTTAGGCTGGGAGGTGAGGGGTTTTTATGAATTGTGGAAATTTGCTTGTCACTGAATCAGTGGAACGCCATGGGTCATCGCTCTTACCTGCAATGGATGCATCATGAGAAAGCGCAGGTTTTGATCATGGGTCCTCCGTTTTGAAGATTTTGCTTCAACAGTTTCCATCAATGTTTCCTGCAGCTTATTCGCCTTGAGTTGAACCATCAAGTTGCTTGCAGCGCAAGAAAGAAGAAATCATGGTTCCAACTACCGGGAGAGTAGGTTGCAGTAAAATGTCGAGCAGAAACCAAAGGCCTCACTTTACAATTCTGATTAACTGAGTCACATAAATGTCAAGTTAAGCAAACAACATTCCATCTCGAAAAAATCATAAATGTAAACTAATAGTCTTATCAATAATCCGGACTGCCGTTGCAGCCTATTCAATTGTTGGTTCCCGCTACACGCTTGGTGAGCACCTTTGCTATTCCTTCCTGGTGAAGAAAAGGGTATAGCTACACGCTATAAATCAAATTAAGGTTAATAAGTTTATTCTGCTTGTATATAGCGATAACATTTCTTACTACCATCGTCGGCCAATTTCGCTGAGGGACCAGCAAGTCGTAATTGTTTTTCTTAAGCACTGCTAAGATTGACTAGTGATTGTGTTGAAACAGGGATAACTGGTCAGATTTTAATGAGGTGTACTGTACCTGCTTTTCGACGTTTCCGATTGACCGTATTTTACATTGGTTCTACTTACTATTGAGCAGCTCTCAAGTAACCTCCACTTCATGTTTGATTTTTGTAGAAGGCATTTTGCAGTGATTTTCATGTTGTTTGATCTGTAGTGGCAACTCCGAAATAGGTTTAAGCAAATTGTTTTTAGTATAATAGTGACATTTCCATCGGTTGAAAAATCACATTTGTACAGCTCAGCGTATTCAAATAAGTGGTGATTGATTAATTAGATTTTTATTTGCCGATTACCATAATTTTTACGCCTTTACTTTTAGGTCGACTTAAGCAAGCATTGTGGCTTTCGGGGTAAGCTTCAAAGTGACGGAAGTACCGGTACCAGTTGCCCTTATTATGCCACCTCTACTCTGGAAGTTATCTTTCACGTTTCCACCCGGTTTCCTTCTGCCAGCGACACCGCCAGAAACGTAAAAGTAAGGGGCGACACCGCAAGGTGGTGCTAGCGAGTTATTTTCGAAATTTTTATGGCCACGTTGAACATGATGCGACTGGTGAAGGTTCTTAGTTTAGGACGCAGAGTGCTGGCGGAGGAAAAGAAGTTTTTTGACAAAAGATCTGAAAATCATTTTTATGAAAAGGAACTTTTTTCATAATACACAGCTCCTTATCGAGTTGAATATGAAGAACCAGGTTAAACATCAATTACAGCAGCGTTTATATCGTGAGGCATGGTGGTTTGGTGAGATCTACAAATTTAAACTGGTCCCCCATGTTCAACAGAAAAAATAATGTCGCAGGTTATGTAGAAAAATGCGACGACAGTTTTTCTAAACACAACACATTGCGAGAAGAATAATTGTTTGACCAAAAGTCTGTATTCCACAAGCTTATTTTGGACTATTTTGAAGTCATATACAGTCATTAAAAACGCATTTCTGCGTTTCAAAATCTTAGCGTTGTCATATATCTAGCAATAGCTTTTGCTAGTTATAAGCTGCTTATATAATGTTATCGAACCTTCTAGATTCGTCATCTCGGCAACGACGAAGTGCACATTGTGTGGAGTGAGCATCACCGTGATTATAGACGTGGAATCATTCCAACTGAATTTGGGGACGTACTTATCATTATTTATCCAATCCTGCATGGGTTTTACCGTATTCAGATAATGAAGAAACAAGAAGTATGTTAATAGTTGGTTAGCAATCAGCACATTGGATTTAGCGACTTCATTATCGTGTAGCGTTAGCTGCAGATGGTGGTCGTGCTTTACCGTTTAGTACGTGTCGTGAGAGACGACTTTCGTGAACTCACCAATGACAGTCCGTTTTGTTGATGAAGTTACCATCACTATGTAGTTGTTTGTGACGTATTCGAATTGCTGGTGCTTTTACTCTAACCCGACCAGCATGTTTGATCCCGAGGAAGAACAACGTTCATCATTGTTAGTAAAGATATGATGCTTCAGTTAGGCTAAACTTGGTCTTAGAGCCAGACCTCTCAGCAAGCGTAGGCTACTTCTCGTACATTATTTTTGCAGCATTTCCTCTTAGATTATTTATAAACCACGCTTGTAGATAAAAATATCAAAACAGACCTGTAAGCTGCCTTATTTTACCTTTCTTTGAAACAACTGAAAGGTTAGCACGCTTACCTTTTCTTTTCTCGGATCTACTTTGCTATTAATATAGCATAGCTTGCCCATCATGAGATAAGAACCAACTATTTGCTCTTCAGTTGGTATTTTGCCCACTTAACTAGGTTTACTGGAAACTGCGGTGCAGGTTCGAATAGCACAGGTTTTTTTTTCAATTTAGAATGAAGCGATAAAAATAAACTTTCTTTACGCCCAACCACTTTACTTGCTTAATGTCGTGTTATTTCAGATCCCATATTTTGGACCACTGTTTGACGGCGCGATTGTTACCGCCAACGTGCTGTCGGTGCTTGTGAGAGAAACAGCGGTAAATGCTGGACGAGCCAAGAGGTCGTTGATCAACTTATATCAAACCTTGTATCTTTCGAAGCAGTTTATTACAGACTTTCGTAGCCACGTGTGGCTATATTTAGAACTATTTTTGCTGCCTATTGGCTCTAGATAGTGCTTAATTAACAAAAAGTTACTGTAAGCTGCAGGGAATTTCTCAACTCTGTGCTCTCCGGCCACGCCTTTTTATAGAGAAAAGGGCTCCGTACTTTACTGGTTTAGAAGTCATTAATCTGCTCACACAGCATGTTGCAAGAGATCATTGGCAAACTCTCGATAGTAGTCCGCCTTGTTGGTGGCGCGAAACATCAAAGCCACTTACCGAAAACCGAATCAAGCAACTAGGAATAATGGAAGGTGCCCATCGAGTTAACAGAAAACGGCAGCTATCTCAATTCAATAGCAATTATAGGCTGGAAGGTCAGTTAACAACTAGGCTGCCTGTCATCGACGGCGTCCAATTGTCGATTCGTACGAAATTCTGGGTGAGCAATTTCTTTGTTCTAACTCGTTGGAACACGGGAACTTACTCTTACCGTTCATTCAGTGTTCGGTGGTGTAGTGGTTAGAGCGTCCGCTTCGCAGTCGGTAGACTTGGGGTTCATTTCCCTTGTCGAGTCATACCACAAGACTTTAAAAAATGGTATTCACAGCTTCCCTGCCTGGCGCTCAGCACATAAGGGATAGTGTGGAGAACAAGCCGGCAAGCTTGCTTGTTGTGTCCTTGGGCAAGGCACTTAACGGGATGCCTCCGTCTATATGTGGCAGACAGATGGTGGGGCCAAGCAGTCTACCCGTCGTGGTGGCCCAGTCTGACGAAAGACATGCAAACCGAGCATGAGCTCATACGCGTGAATGAATGAATTCAGTGTTCAATAAGTTAAAAAAAGTTTTAAGTGTTTTGTTCCTTAACTCTATTTGGTCTAGTTACGAGGAACGAGCTAGATATTTGGAGCAGATTATATCAAATTTTAAAGATGAAAAAACCTATGAAGACTACTGTGCGCATCTGTATATGCCTGCCCCCCTAAGAAAGCACTCCTTTCCGTCAGCATCGTCAACCCTTCCCTTAAATTGCATGAATGAAAACAACAGTAATTTCGTAACACAAGCATTGTCTGCTCCAGGTAAAAAGACCAAAGTTGAAATGTAACAAAATAGGTTGGAGGACAATGAAAAGCTTACTTGGAATGCCATTGAGGGTAGATGAGCTAAAGTGTTTTGACAATTGTTGATGTACATATCAATGGACAGTAAAGCTCGTTTTCTTTTGCAAACTGTTTTGTGTCGTAGCTCAAGCAAGTTTTGAACTCATTGTCTTGCTGTTACAAGTCTTGAACTCATTACCTCATGGGTTGTTGTTTTGTAAACTTCACAACTCAACATCTCCGATCTCGTGCGGGTGGCTGGAGGCAATTTGGTAGAGAGCAAACGTGTCTAACACTGGTAATGCTACTTTTAATGTTTACTACCCCAAAGCATTGCCTTATGACTTGCCTCTAGCGGCTTATAATTATTCGGGTGCTTCCATTTATCTCGAGGAGTTGGGCAGCAGAAGCTGGGTGTCATTAATCGTTTCTTCATCACTTTGTACCAAACTTCATATCACTCTTAGATCTGGATCCGAACACTGTTTCTTCATCGCTTTCGGAAACTTCCGGATTGACTCGGACTTCATTTGGGAAGCCACGTGATGCGACGTTTGTCTTCGGTGAGCTCGCCTCGACCGTCAACTCCACGCCCGCCTCCAATGTCAATCCCACCTACCCTCCCCCTACTAAGCCGTAAGCAAACGTTCGACCCACTCCGAAAACAGCATTTGGCCAAGGCAAACAACGTCATCCTTGAATTTGGTGATATCAGTATTGCTGTATCGGCAAACCTTACGTTTACAACTTGCCTTTTCGTGCTCCAATGGCGTCATTGTGACGTGATGTGTCCTTGAAACAGAATTTCCGATATAATTTATGTCTATGGAGAATTGAAAATTTTGCGTAAAAAGTATTTTGATTGTAGGTGCTCTGTGCATTGTTTGTGCAATAGTTTTTGTTGTTTATTTATTTCAAGAGGTTAATTTCATTATTTGCAGTCTGTTACTTATCGAAAAATTTTTAACGCTGTTTACGTTTTTCCTTAATATATCTTTCAATATTTCGATGCTATTGTTTTCAGAGTTGGCGATAAGCGGCCAGGTCGTTAAGCTATTGATTTTTGTGCTCTTAATATATGCACCATGCCAGCTGCATTTTACTGCTGATGCAGAATTTAAAAGCAGCTCCAAAATAAGAGCACTTGTACCAATTTTTCATCCAGCTGTTAGATGGGGGGGGGGGGGGGGGTTGCGGTTACCTAGCCAAAAATTTGGGGTTGAGTTATAATTTCTAGTTAAGATAATGTCAGCATAATGTGTTGCTAGTTCAAAAGCAAGGGCTACTCTGACCACACCACTGTTGCTTGATCTTACGGGTCTCCGTACGTTTGTGCAATTGCAGTACAGCTGCAAGAATTTTATTATCGGCGTGTCACTTCTAACAGTGGTCTAAAGCTGGCTTTCGAGGAAAATAATCGTAAGTTAATGTTAAAATGGTGCAATTATCTATTAGTCAGTTTTCCTAAACCCCTCATTTAAAGAAGGTTATTTGAGCCGATGGTTTCTTATCTCTTGTTTAAACACGCTAAAATTTCGCCTTAGACAAATGCAAAATTTCTTGGCAGATGTTGGAAAATCCAAAGCGAAATTTTCTAAAGTTGCTTCTTTTCGTCAAGGAGAAAATGTTATATTTCCAAATTATTGAGAAATTAACGATATACCGCTTTTTTTAGATTTATTTGCTCGAGGCACGCAAAGTTAACGTAGTTTATTTGACGCCCAACAAACTTTCCGTCTATTTCAAGCGTATCGTACGCATTTTTGTGACGCCATAGAAGCCAAACAATGACAGGCATTCATTAGCATCGTGTTTGACGCAACGCATGTGACGTTTTTCGTCAGCCGCAATAAAATGCGTTATCTCGCTTTACGCACGAAATAAGGCGGGTGCAAGTTAAGAATGTGACATTCTTTTGACAAATTTTCTTTCAATTTAGCACAGTTGTAAAGAAAGACTTCACTACTTGTAATATACTGTCATTTCTTTCAGAATAAAATACTTCAGAACGGAAATACGGCCAAGGGGGTTGAAACTCTTTACCCTTTAGCTGGGCTATAATGTTTTCAAAAATGAGGAAAATTTTCCATGTTTTCAGAGACACCCAACAACTTGGCCTCAAAAAAGACAATTGTAATTTTGGTGACTTTAGCCTTTTTTTTTAAAAGTCCTGGCTTGGTCAGTTGCTCCAAGTTGCCTAACGTTTGCATACTGCAGAATTACAATAATCTTTAATTAGCTCCGTGGAGCAGGCAGAAAGTAAAATTTGACCCAGCAAATTTTACTTTCTGCTTTTACCAGTATGTAGATGGATCTTTTGAAAAATGTCTTTATTGTTTTCCGAGAAAAGATCCTCGATCTGGGCGCCTCGAAAATTGGGAAAAGTTTGGATTTAAATCCCTTTTCCAAAAACGCTTCTGCAATTCACAAACTTGATTACTAGAATCATTTCTTTTGATGTTCTGTAAACCCTGTATAAACATTTATGAAGGCAGGTAAAAGCACAACGAACTGTAAACATATCTATCTATATATCTATCCTGCCCTGGATACTGACATCTTCAAAACAGTTTCATTTCAGGGCCGGATTAAGCCCGGAAGGGTCTTAGTGGACTCTCTAAAAGCTCCTACTGGTAATCGCGTTTGACAATATTCCCAAATTTTAAAGTGCTTTTATGACGGAAGGTTTTGCAATGTCAAGTGTCAAGTGCCCTTTTTTCCACACGAACCCTGGTGAACGTGCATCCTGTGAGCCCTCCTCTACAATTCAAATGTAAACCTAGCGAATTCACTCCGTGTAAAACGTAACTCATCATATAAATGACAAACGTGGATAAATAATCTCGACAATACGAGATTAGAGCCGACATCTCACTGATCCTTTTTTAGTTTAAATTTGAATTAAATATTCGTTTGACAATATTCTTTGATAAACACATTTTCTTAATTAGACAGATTTAGTAAAAAAGATTTTTGAGAAAAAAGACGTTGAATGTATCCATTGTTTCATTTAAATTCAACTTTAAATTATCAAAATTCAAGTGCCGTAGAAAATGTCGACAGCAGACCGATAACGTGATATCATAACGGTTATGTGATAAACATTTCTTCCTTTTCGATAAGCCCTGCTGAATTTGTGGTCAGCTAATCTAAATTTAATTTCTTTTACTTGAAAAGTCCCGCATGCTTTATTCCAAATAACCTGATTGCTTTGTGATAATCTTGATGCTAAACGTATTTAAGACTGAAATCGTTATGCACTAGAGTTGATATTACAGATTGTTGGTGTATGCAAATGTGTTTTTCATAATATAAACTATAACTGATTTCGGAGAACAGCAGCTTTTACATAAAGAACTGCTAAAGATCAAAACTGACACCACTTGACATTACTAGAGAAAATCAAAGCTTTCATCCATTTAGAAAATAAGCACCTTATCCTTTCGAGACGAATGATGGAGAGTTCAAGTCTCACTACGGTTCCATTGTTATGCTTTTGGTAAAAGCACTATATGATAATTTTTTTTCTCGATGAATTGTAACAGGCAGAAATTTATCGGAAATATTGCCCGGCAATTCAAGAGGATAACTGAAACGTGGAAACTGGATCAGGAACTTGGAAACTCTAAGGAAAACTTGGAAAATTTATTGTCATATGCAGTTGCTTAGCGTCATTGTCGCTCTCGTGTGAGCCTGGTTTACAAAAAAATGTAATACAAAGCGAACTCTTCATCTTGACCCTTACACAAAACTGAATGGGTCTTGTTGCATTAAGCTAAAATTTCCCAAAAATTATAGGTAAAATCTAATTAGCTTGTTCAGTTGCAATATCATGAGGGGATGACGTTCTAATAAAAATCATTATTATTGGAAAATATCTTAAAATTTGAGAAACCTGCCGGACTTTTTGTCAAGTTTCGACGACCTTTAGATAAAAATTTAAGGAAATTCTTTTTTCTAAAAGTTCGTCACGTTGCGCCTTTGCTTAATCCAGCCCTGACTTGTCATCGCTCGCTATTTTTAACGCAGCCATTTGTTTTTTCATGTCAGTCGTATTGTTTCGCTTAGTAATTTCAAACTTCATTTGACCAAAGGCACCACGCAAAAAAGTATTATGCGGCACCCAGTGGTCAGCTTCGCAGTCGGTAGGCTCGAGTTCAACCCCCCTGGTCGAGTCAGGTAAATTTCTGTTTGGCGCTTACAAACAGGAATAATATGGAGACTAAAACAAAAATTCGAAGTAACTTTGCGATGATTCAAATAAATCCTGGCGCTAAAATCGTTGCAGAGACCTGAAAAAGCAACAGAAGCTCTGCACTGATTTCTTCCATAAGAATGAAAAGGTTGAATTCGACACTGAAATTATATTGCAAAACACAGCACATTGCCAAATCCCATCACAAGTTATTACAAATAACTGTGACGACATCAAGCCCGCAGATGAAGGCTAAGGAGTAAAGTCCCCCTGAAAAATTGATGTTAATGACAAAAAAAAGTATATTTAAAGTCGTTTGTTGTAAGGCAGGCGATTCTCATTACTGCAGACGTTAGAAACTATGTTGAAGTCCTAAATATCTCATTATGTAAGCTATGCTTTTATTAAAGCAGTCAGTTATTGAATGTAGCCTAAGTTAAGTGCAGGGAAAGATATGTAAAGAGGGTCACGTTTCTTAATTTTGAAACCACTATGAATCGTTTTATTGGTAAATGAATTTTTGTGCAGCATTTATCCAATGACTACAAATCTTAAAAGCATCGCCGTTTAATAACCGGTAGGCCTAAGTCAAAGTCGTAGTTTGACCATGGTTGTCTGTATAACTACGTAATAGTTTACCAATTGCAAATGATTTAGAAGAGGAGGGCGCTCTCTTCGGATCTGCCCTTGACGCCTACTTGTTTTGATAACTATGTTAATGAACTTATATATAAATAAAAGTGACTTTGGTGTGAGTAAAGTAGATCGAGTTGTAATACAAAGTAAAAAAAAACAAAAACTCGGCCTTATTCTCTCAGTCAGAGGTCACTGACAATGATGCTTCTTCCAGTTCAAATGTAGTAGTAGCTCTTTAGCTGTACAACCCATAGAATTTTATCTGCACATTTTGGCTCGGGCACCCGGTCATTACCTGAACTTGAGATAGCCCGAAGGAAACACGGTCACCAACTCAAGATTATGACCATTTGCTGACCAAACGCTTTGAAAAAATTTGCTTTTTCTAAAATGTGCAAATCGTCGCTGATAGTGGGACTTTTGACTCCAGCTCCGCTGAATGTGACTGTGGGTTTTCTGTATTCTTAGGCGTAAAAATAGGAGGCTTGGAGAATGAAGATTATCCGGAATATTATTACCCCTTTCACAGAAATCTGAGAAATGGGCCAAAGTGTGGGAAAAAGGAGCAAACTAACAAACAAATTGATTTGTATAACCTGATATTTCTAAAAAAGAGAATAAAGGGTCTTTACTTGATTTTTGGAGCTAAAAAAGGTAAAAAATTCACGCTGAAAAACTTATCCTCCAAAAAAAGTTTTCAGATTTTATTCTCCTTCCAATACAAAGTAGGGTTTTAGGCTTTTGTCTGTAGGCAACTTATTCTGGTCGATTTTCCTACAAAGCCCAATGTTGCAGCCAAGACAAAAAAACTTATCCCTATTAGCTTTAGAACGTTTTCTAACAGAGACCCTTGATCTGAACTTGTTTTTCTTTCTATTAACAATCAAACATTTGCAATTGCAGCTAATTTAGCAGTAAATTTAAAACGTCGAGCTTGTTTTTTCAAATGGGGTAGGAGATAGATATAAAACCTTGTGAGGTACCAAACCAATCAAATTTAAACTGACTAAGAGGGTTTCGAGCTCGGAAATGCCACACAATTACTTCATATGATCTTTGCTCTGCCTGCGCAAACTTATATTTATATTTTGAGAATTTATTTGCCCCACCGTGAAATAATTATCCTCCCTAGTATTGTTGCCGTGTGGTTACGGAGCTGAGTAAATATGTAACAAGTTGTAGCATATTGTGATAAATGACTAAGCACTCGCGCTTTGGCGCAAACCCACTAAACGCCTGGGGTTACATCCAAAGGTATCGCCAGGAACAAAATTGAAATGCTTACTTTCTCGCTTGAATTCTATGGCATCATCTTTTCCGGGCTACTATTCAAAATTACCCGCCAGCAAATCAATCATATTCCAGAATGCAAGTTTTACAAAAATTTAAAAGTCATCGCCATTATTTGAGGGGGCGTTGCGCAATGCCCCCTTCCCTAGGACTTAACAACAAATCAAAAACATCGCTTCAATCCGCATTTGAGAGGGGTATGGTACGTTTTGGCGCCGAATATTTGCTGTTCTGAGGGAAGCATTGGTACCAAACTCTAACTCTAACTCTAACCCTGACCCTAGCCCTAACTCTAACCTTAGCCCTAACCCTAGCCCTAACCCTAACTCTAACCCTAACCCAACATCTAACTCTAGCCCTAATATTCGGCGCCAAATAGTTTCATTCCGATTTGAGAGTGACCTGTCAGAATAGGTCTCAATTAAGTTGATGGTATAATTTCTCCTCAACCATTTCAGCATCACCGGAACTGCACTATTCAAGGCAGCTTCCTCTTCCTTTGTTATATACTTAAGGTCACGTACACAATTAAAATTCAATTCATCCTCGACGGAAAGCATCGTTTTGTCTAGGCACAATCAGAGGCTTGTATTGACATCAGTAAAATAACTGGTATTTGTTCTCGAATGCGACAATCTTGCGTGTTTTA